>CM063721.1:8579262-9779262 GCA_032441835.1 Slavum lentiscoides | reverse complement strand
TTAGTCTTCTGTTCACGGCACGTCCGTTTGCCGTTTCGTTATTTTATAACACGGACGTCATTCGCCTAGCCAATACCGCCGCGCCGTTTCCGTATTTCGTGCCAAACGATAACGACGACGTTCGCGTGCGCGCAGTCCGCACCACCACCGACACACAACAGCGTCGTTCACTGCGGTACGTTTTTTGGATAGTTTCCAGACGTTGTTGTTGTTTTGTTGTTTTCGTTTCTGTCGCGTTTTCGCCGGTATGGGCGGCAAATATTCGAAAATGGACCCGATGGACGTCAACGTGCCGCGACTCAACGACCAATTCGACCGCGATCCGTATCTGAAGCCGTACGAACGGGAATTCAAACGCAGGTAAAACCCCCTCCCCCCCCCCGGACACGCCTAAACGTGTATCGTTCAAATGGCTACCATTGAATTGGCTCCCAATTTTGGGGTAAATATAAATTCGGTCCTCGAATTGGCTCCTGAAAAATGTATATTTGAATTGGCTCCTTAAATTGTTAAATATTATTTTGTAACCAGGGGTTCTCATACTATAGGTGTTTACTTTTACGACGTCAACGTAATATAGCCTGGCAGTTTGCGCTCAAATAATATAATCTACCGCCGCATATACCTATACTATTTATATTACAAATTTATTGAATGTATATAAATTTTATAATGACGCACTTTGGTAAAATATTGTCTGTTTTTTTTTTAATTTTTTTATTTAATTTCGTGTAACGATGTAAATGATATACGAATTGCGTACTTTAAATTATTAACATTTTGGTAACCAATACATTTTGAAAAAAAAAACGGTAAGGAGCCAATTCAACAGTAAATTCTTGGGAGCCAATTCAAAGGTACTTATTAAGGGTAAAATATTGACTACCTGTATTGGGGAGCCAATTCAATTGCACCGGTTCAAATCGGACCGTATTTATATTTTCCACTTTATCCGATCGTTTTCTCCGTTTTTTTTTTTCTTGCACGCGCACATAATATTCTATGAGTAAAACCGCCGCCACGGATCTTTCTTCTTTTTTTTTCTTTTTTTTTTTCTATTCGGTCGTCCGTCCCGTCGCGGTCGTAACGAAACGACGGGCCTCCCCCCCCCCCCGCACGGGTGGTCAGAAATTGAGAATATAATTTCGTCGCTTTATGGTTTCTGTATAAAAATGTAATAGACGGAAAAAAGAAAACGTCGTCGCGGTTAACCCAACAATATGTTATGATCGTCTCGTTCGATATTGGTGTGATTATACTATAGTTTTGAGATTTTTCAAAGCGCGCGATTTGAATTTTTTTTTTTTTTTGAACGAACTATATAAGTAATTTTTAATTCTGTTATTTTTACGAGAATTGATTAAAGACTGGAATACCGACGAGTTCGCGGTATTTTTGTATTTTAAAACTTTTTTTTTTGTGGAAAGTTACATATATATATATATATATATGGGCGGGGCCCGATATTCCCATATAATAATAATAATAATAGTCCAGCGCTGCGGAACGATATTAAGAATTCCGAAAACGGATCTGTTGAATTCGGCGCACACAGCTAGTCTTCTCCCAGATAGCACGGGAAATCCTTAGGAGTGCACCGTTTCGAATTCCCGTCGAGGAGTTCCCGTAGAAAATCCCTGCGTATTTTTACGGAGTTCCTCGAGGACGCGTACCGCCGTAATAGGAATTTTAGTAATTAATAATCGCGTTTGCGCCTGTTCCTATATAATATAATATTATAAAACGGAAATCGCCGTTTGTTTTACGCACTATCTGGAAATTTCCTTTTTGGATTGTTCCAAGGGTCTTAGGGCAGGACGAGGACATTTGGAAATCGGTGGAAATATAAAATGAAAATTCCTATTCGATTCCCTCCGCGACTATATCTGGAAGTCCTCGGGAGCTGCAAGGAGTTCCGGTGCTATATTAGAGCGAGCTGTATCGAGATCGGTCAGGCGACCAGTTTTAAATTTTATCCCCGTGACTTTCGTGAATCTGATATGGACATCTTGTAAAACTTCTGAAATGACTTCGGGGGAAAAAAACGAAACTCGAATTTAATAAAGTCGTCTCAACAGTAGACTTCATGCGCGGAATTCAAACCCGTTTTGACGGTGGTTTTACTACGTGTGTTTCGTCTGTGTAAAAAAAAAAAAAAAGGGAAAAAATACCCTTTCCCAATCCCTTTATAATAATATCGCGCGCGCGTATACGCGTCATCATATATTCGCTTGATACACGTGATTGATACCTGTTGATGGTGATCGATTTTTTTTTTTTTTTTGTCTTTTCTCATGTTTCATATTTTGTTTTATTTATATACGTACAGGTACGCGTGTTTTTTAGATCATTTAGAAAAAATCAAGGAAGAGACGGACTTGGAATCGTTCACGACCGCTTATAAAACGTTCGGCGTTCATTTTAATGACGACGGGTCCGTTCGCTGTCTGGAGTGGGCTCCCGGAGCGAAACAGATTTATTTAACCGGCGATTTCAGTGAGTATATTTTCTAGTAATTTGCAGTAGCGTTCGCATTTTTTTTTTTTTTTTATCACACATATTGACTTTCTAAATACGATATTCGGATATTTTTTTTATACATCAGTTAGTTTTTTTTTTATAATTTCGTGTCAGTCGATCAGATTTTATTAATAAACGACTATAAGATCTAGATAAAAAAAAAATTAATATATATTTTTTTTTCAAACGAAATACTCGCAAATTCCAAACACACGCGCACTTATCGAGGGAATTGAAAGCGCGTGATTTATTATTATTATTATTATTATTATTATTATTATATATAGAAGAAGAAATTTCTCTTTGTTTAAACGAAGTGTGTATAATAAGCACACTTATTTTTGTTGATTTTTCATGAATACTATATTATAAGGGAAAATTATTATCGAGACAAAATATTTCTTAAAACGCGCGGTTAGCGTGTGACGAGCGAGCGAGCAGTAAAAAGTAGCGATCTACGATTGCGTGCAACGATATTGTTGTGACAGTATGTACTTTATTACATTCGGATGTATTTTTAGGTTTTTGAAAGAATAATTTTTTTTTTTTAATAGAGACGTTCGTTAGTAAATAATTTTTTGCATTTATAAATATTGTTTTCGGCTAAACTTTTTTGCATTCTCGAGTCTTTTTTTTTTTATTATTAGCATTTGTTATCGTTTTAAAAGCTTTTTTTTAGGCTTTCAACACGCGTCATTTTCCCAGCCCTAAATTAACGTAAACGGTATTTTTATTTACGTGTTAAATATACGTAGTATTGTGTAATCAGTGACGGCCCCCTAAGGTGGCACACAGGTTTTTTTTTTTTTAGAATTCGAAATGTATTCGTACGTGTTTTCAGACAAATGTTATTGTTTTTTTAAAAATTGAGCAATAATATTGAAATCAATAATAAAAATGTTATCGATATTATATTTTAGACAACTGGAATCGAGAAAATCATCCGTACAAAAAACTTGATTATGGGAAATGGGAATTGATCATACCGCCAAACAGTGACGGGACAGCCGTCATTAACCATTTATCCGAAATAAAGGTACTTTATATATTGTATTATTATTACTTTTTTTTTTTTTTTGAAGATTCTGAGCGGAGCGAGAAACTTATTGGTTTTACAATGATGTGTTATTTTTAATTTATTGATTTTTTTTTATTGTATCTGTACTGGAAATTTCTGCCAGAAGGTTATAGCGTTCCGATCTTTACGTGTAACACTATTTTCCGGTAGCAAATCGCATCAAATTGATACTTTAGAGAGATCGTTTTTCGATTTTCTCAATATTTTTTTTTTTTTTTTTAAGCGTCAAAAGAAAAAAATTACATAAAAACGCAATTTCGTCTGCAAAATCGATTATCGTTGTTTCTTCGTGATTTTGAAACTAATGGTTATAGAAACCTGAAATTTTCAACCAGTATGTAACTTCTTGGACTGTATTAACGAGACGATTATTTTCATAAAGTTTCTTTTAATTTTCGGCTATTTATAGGCCGTTCGTAGACGTTGAGGTATTTTTAATTCATTAAAGAGGTAATCTTTTGGTTTTAAGGCTTAAAAATTTAAAACAACGTCAGTCGTTTGTTATTTAAACTGTATTGAAAAACACTGAAAAAATCGTTAAATCACAATTTCATTTTATATGACCATTTCAAATGTTTCGACCAAGTGTATTATATACCGAAGCTCCGCTCAGAAACGTTTTCTCGAACGCAATATGGTTTATCGTTGCTCTTAAATGTACAGTATAATAACAAAACCCTGCGGCTCGTTGCCTTTTTACTATTTACATATACTATTTTAGATTGTCGTCGAAACTTACCATGGCGAAAAATTGGATCGTCTATCGCCTTGGGCGACATACGTGGTTCAACCACCTCGCGTACAAGGGGTCACGTTCAAGCAAAGAGTCTGGAATCCACCCGAACACGAAGTGAGTGCACTGTTTTGCAGTTCGTTTACTTTTAACGATAAAGTTTAAAATCAACTGTTCCGGTATCGTATACATATAATATTATGGCGGTGTATATATGAAAATAAATTATATAGTAGTGAATATTTTACGAATGTCTTCTTCTTGACGTTCCTATCCGTTCCGGATGTTGGAAATCGTAATAAATATTTGTTCTCTTTCTAACGGTAACGGTACGAAGTAACTGTTCGCTTGGTATCGCACCAAACCAATCTCGGAGGTTTTTCAGCCACCATGTCCTTCTTCTTCCAATAATACTTCTTTTCCTTTTTATTTTACCCTCGAAGAATTATACGAGTAAATTGCTGCAGTAAGCTATATATTTATTTATCTACATTTTTCATTGTGTGACCCAGATATTCTATAGTTTCCGCGATTTTATAGACCATTATTATAGTAGGTAATTCTTTTTCCATCCGTCTTTTCATACACTCGAGTTGCATGCGTGTGTGCGGTCTGTCCGTGGGATATTTAGAATTCGACGATACAACCACGTTCCTAAAGCCTCAATTTTCCTGTCTACTCGACGATTCTGTTAACGTCTAAGTGTCTCAGCTCCGTATAATGATGTATAGGAAACATATTATAACATCTTAGCAGTCTGGTTTTAATATACGTACCAAGTGAACAATCGCGGCATTATTGAAATATTACCTTAGACATTCTTCGGAATTACAAAAATTACTTATTAAATTAATACGGGATTACGGAGAATATAATTAGGATTTATTCGTTTTTTTTTTTTTTTAGGTATATAAATTTAAATATCCTAATGTACCTAAGCCGTCGAGTTTACGTATATACGAATGCCATGTCGGAATTGCTACCTCGGAATACAAAGTTGGATCTTACCTCGAATTCAAAAACAATATGTTAGATCGTATCGTTGATTTAGGTTAATACACGCTTATAGTGTGCAATCATATTTTTCGTAACTAAATAAATATTATAAATTTCAATAATTATTATTATTATTATTATAGGATATAATGCCATACAGATTATGGCAATAATGGAACACGCGTATTACGCTTCATTCGGTTACCAAGTAACAAATTTTTTCGCATCTTCTAGGTAAAAATTGTATTTTTAATATTTACTGTCTAAACTAATGCGTATTATGGTTTAGTACCTAGTATAGTTATATATATTTAGTCTCCTAAAATCAAAAAAAAAAAAAAAAATCGTGCGTTTGTAATAATTAAAAATGATTTTTGGTATATTTGAGATAAAATGTACGTTTTCCGTCTAATTTTAAACCAATATTTTAAAAGTTAATTGTAATGATTTGAAGAATAAATTTTCAAAACTCGTAGTCATTTTTTCTACAACAACAAAAACCACACAATATATATATATATATTTTTTCTTAACAATACAGTATTATAATAATTTATTTTAGAAATATTAAATGGATTACGTAGACTAGTTTTTATGATTGTAAATAAAACTGTGTTATACAGACGAACGGATCAAAAATATTACCTACCGCGTAAATTATATTTTATCTACCACGATGATTTAAATATTTTGGGGGAAAAAATTTTTTTGGATTTTCTATAACAATATTATTAAATGTTTTTTCCATAATTTTTTTAGTAAACAAAATGTTTAACTTTAATTATTCTAGTCGTTTTGGGACACCCGAACACCTTAAGGAATTAGTCGACGCTGCACATAGTAAAGGACTGTACGTGCTGTTGGATGTCGTACATTCTCATGCGTCGAAAAATGTTTTGGACGGATTAAATCAGTCTGATGGAACGAACAGTTGTTTTTTTCATGAAAATAAAGATCATCCGCTGTGGGACAGTAAACTGTTCAATTATTCCGAGTAAACAAGATACAATATTTTTTTTAAACTGTACTTTGAGTTTATTCGCTCGGCTATTATACGTTTTGCTATAGATACGAAGTCTTAAGGTTCTTGTTGTCAAATCTACGGTTCTACATTGATGTGTATAATTTCGATGGCTTCAGGTAGAAAACTACGGAATTTTATAATTTTTTTTTTTTTACAAATTCGATTTTGAGCTTTCAGATTTGACGGTGTTACGTCCATGTTATACCATTCTCGAGGTGCCGGTCAAGGATTCAGTGGGCATTATGATGATTATTTCGGTCTTAACGTGGATTCGGATTCGTTGATTTATTTGATGTTAGCGAATTATATGCTACACACGTTATATCCACAGTGTACTACTATTGCTGAAGTAACAATATGGCAGATGATAAATTTTAAAATTATTCGTTTAAAATAATTACATTTTGCATTGCGCAGGACGTTTCTGGAATGCCATCGTTGTGTCGACCTATCGACGAAGGCGGGATTGGCTTTAATTATCGTTTAGGAATGGCTATACCCGATATGTGGATAAAATTACTTAAAGAAAGTACCGACGACGATTGGAATATGGGAGATATTGTTCATACTCTTACGAACAGAAGATGGAAAGAAAAAACAATTTCGTACGCCGAGTCCCACGATCAGGTCACCTAAATTTTTTTAATTAAAACACCGTACCCATTAGTCGAAGTGGATCAAAATAAGTGGGAGGATAGAAGCAGTGTCGTCATTTCGAATTTTGAAAGGGTGGGGGGCAAATTTGAAACGGGCCATATTGTTGAAAAATAAGCAAAAAAAAAAAAAAAGTCTTTTTTTTTTAGCAAAGAGCTCTGACACCGGCCTATATATTATATATCTATATATAAGGTTAATACCTTGATGGTGAACTATATTTTTATGATTGTGATTAAGTGACGTTTAGATCTACCGAGTGTTAAAATTTTAAAAAACGAAATAGTTCTTACAAAGAATAATAAAAAAAAAAAAATGGTTCAATGATATTTTTCTAAAAAAAAAAAAATTAAGCAACATAACAATTACAAATTATAAAAATTTCTTTTAAATCCAGGAGGGGTGAACAGTTTTAAACAAAGTAAGTGGGGGAATGGAATATGCTAACTAAACTAAGTCGAGGGATGGCACCCCCACCCCCTCCCTCCCACTTCGACTACTGCACGTACACCTATGTATAGCGACTTTGTGTGACTACGTTTCTCGTTCATTATTCCGTGTTCTATACAGTATAGCAGCGTTTTTAAGACTTCTGTTTCCTTTTAAAGGCCCTTGTTGGCGATAAAACAATAGCGTTTTGGTTGATGGATAAAGAAATGTATACGCATATGGCTATTAACAGTGGTCAATCGTTAATCATTGACCGCGGAATAGCTTTACATAAAATGATCAGATTGATCACCCACAGTCTCGGCGGTGAAGCGTATTTAAATTTTATCGGTAAATGTTTGCCGCCTTTGCGATTCAACGCGTATTATAAATCGCATCGTTTTCAACGTTATTGTATTATAATCTATAGGCAACGAATTTGGCCATCCCGAGTGGTTAGACTTTCCACGCGAAGGAAACCAGAATTCCTACCATTACGCCAGAAGACAGTGGCATTTAGTCGACGATAAATCGCTAAAATATCAGTTTTTAAACAATTTCGATAAGGCTATGAATCGTTTGGAAGATAAATACGGGTGGTTGAGCGACACTCCGGTAATTATATATTCACAATTATTGTATTTCTCTCATGCCTGATTGGAGCGGTTTTTTTTTTCAAATTTGTAAATCACAGGCTTACGTGAGTTTAAAACACGAGAGCGATAAAATCATCGCATTCGAACGAGCTGGTTTATTATTCGTATTCAATTTTCATCCGACGAAGAGTTTTACCGACTATAAAATCGGTCTGAACTTGTCTGGTTCGTTGAAAATAGTTTTGAATAGCGATAACACGGAATACGGAGGACACAATCGCGTGGATAACAGTGTATCGTATTCGACGTTTGCGAGCAAATGGAACGACAGAGAAAACCACGTTTATGTGAGTATAACCGATACGGCTTTAAGCGTTTAACATTAGCCTCGAAACAATAAAACAAATTATTGTATGTAGGTATAATTGTTAATGTGAATACATTAAAAAAAAAAAACCAATAGGCCGCTGTTAATAGAAAGAAAAATAAAACAATTCTAAAATATTCGTTTTTGTAGGAAAAAAAGCCCACGGACGAGAATTCTATATTGTTTAGAAAAATATTCGACCAAACACACTCTATACGTATAAACAAATCGTATTTATTAATTTTTTTTTCTTTTTCATTTCCAGTGGATGCGTAGTATTACAATAAAATAAAATTAAAAAAAAAAAAACAACAACAACATTAAAATGCTGATTGATAGATTATAAAATCTATAGTTTTCTTTTTTTTTTTAAATTGACCATATTTTACAAAAAAAACTCGATAAAAATAAAAAATTATACATTTAACTGATAAATAATACCTATTATTATTAGATTTCATCATGTGTACAAATTTCTTATTCGCGTTGTTGTTGAAGGTATTTCCGAAACACTGAACATTCAATTTTTTTAAAGTACTAATTACATTCTACGTAGTGTGTTCGAGGAAAAAATAACTTCAGTAGTTGTTAATTAATGTTTTAATTATATTGTAATGTTCCATTAAAAATGTATAAATTTTTTTACTGAATAGACAATGAAAAGTTTTTGTATACACAATTTGTATCGCATGTTCATTCGTATCTCTTTTTTATTTTTTCCTAAAAAAAACTATTTGAAAGTATACGTTTTATAATATTATTATTGCGATATATATATATACTAATTTAAAACTTACTAACTATTCAATATAAAAATGTTTTAGCTATATTTGCCGACCAGAACTGCGCTGATCCTCGCAACAAACTGAACTGGTTTTTGTACTTGATACCATATTATTCTGTGCGAAGAATAATTTACAATGTTAATATTACTAAGCCAATAGCTAAAATATTTTACATTTTAAAGTTTATTTCGAATACTTTCACTTTTTTTTCTTACAATAATCTCGATTTTGTTTAAAATACAAAAAGAAAATTGTACCAAATTTATATACATTTTTTAAAATTATTATTATTAAAATTGGATTTGAAAAACCAAAATATGATTATTGTTGTTATTTATTAACAATTATATTACATACTAAATAAAATAAGTTGTTGGCTAGTAAGTTTTCCAATATGTATTTATGAAGAACAATCGACGATTTAAAATCAATAATTATAGTCGTAACATTATATTACATATTATTACGTTATAATTATAGATAAATAGTTTTAAGTCGTAATATTTTATCTTTAACACGCAAATATACTTATTATTATTACAATTGCGTAATTTGGTATGTATGACCAAAAAGACGAACGTACAGAAATACAGAACACTGTTTTAAGATTCATTTTAACATATCATTATCACGAAAATATATTAAACATACTCTGAAATAAAGATTTGTTGAATAAAAGGCATTCATTAACAATAATTTTAATATAAATCATATCAATATTTACAGATAACAAACAAAAAAAATCTAATTTACAATTTGTAGGACAATCAATAATTCTTAACCCCCTAATTTCGTTTAAATCTAGATGCAATAATAAATTATTTATTTCGAAACAGAATATCTATATATTGTGGACAAAAAATTAATAACTACGTTTACGGTAACTTGTCCAGAGCTTATAAGTAAAAACACGATGACGAAGTACTACAACGAACGAAACTGGCATGCATAGCCCATTCAGATATATGTATATATATATATATATAATTATCATTTTCATGGAAGCATTAATCGCACATTATTATCCAATCTTACGCAGTAGTGAATTGTGTTCATGGTTTATCGATATCTGTCTATGTCATGCGAAGTATAAATATTAACCGTACAAGATGCTTTTGAAAATTTTTTAATCAATTGGCATTATTCGTATTGTTCTCAATAACTGAAGTTTTTTTAATGAAGGATACAATATCCTTTTTTGGCGCGATATTTGGTTTGTTCGGAGGGATCGGTGGAGGCGTTCCACGGCTAAGATTATGTTGTTTTTTAACTAATCCTGGCAAACTGCTGATTTCACCTGTATTGGGAGGAACAGACGTGTTACGTTGAATATCAAATAACGCTTTTTTAATGCCACTGGACGAAACAGACTCTTCAATTTGTGTCGTACGGCTTGATGGTTGTTTTTTAATTGTGTCTAAAGAAGTTGAACTTTCATCGTCATCTTGAAGCGTTTTCACCTAAAAATAAACATAATTTTTAAATTCACAATTTTATGAAATTCAATAAACATGAATAAATTAATGATACCAGCGTCTGTCTGGCTCACCCAGCATTTTCAGGGGACCCATTATCAAATAGCAAATTTTAATTGAAATATATTTAAAAGAAAAAGAAAATTAAACAATAAGAATTTGTATGTATATATATATATACACACACACACACACACATTAGAACCTTTATCTAGGGTTTAGCTCTGAACAAATTAAATAGAAATAAAAAAATTATTCAAAAATCTAGTGATTTATTTCTAAATTTTAGACACTGTTAAAATCAATAAACGATTTGTTGCAAATAAAGAACATTTATAGAAAAACATTTTTTAATCGAATTTGCAGAACAATAAGTACCAAAGTTTTTCTACTAAATAGAGAGCCGTGTTTACTAAAAAATAATGAAGCAAAATAAGAGAAAAATGAACCTAATATTAAAAATAAATTTAAAAAATCGTCATAATTGTTTGCCTAAAGAGTTTCTACTATTGTACGAATTAACTCGGCTTATTTAATTCACTTTAAGTAGCGATGAAATATATTTGAATACTTTCTTGCACATACGAGTTTAGTGTGAAAATGTAATTTCTAAGCTGAACATTTTAAAAACCAAACTCAGATCCTCAATTAATCAAGTGCACTTTGAACCACTTGTCTGATTGTATACAATGAAGAAGACTTAATTCAATCACGAGTAATTAATAAAAATAAAATAATTTACAAGTGTGGTACTTCAATTAAAGATTGTTTTACAATATACAAGTACATTCTAACAATTTTTTTACAAGTATATTGCGAGTTTTATTAGTTTTATACACATTAAAAAGTTGGTTTTTTTTTCTTTCTAATGTAATTTGACTCGTTTAAAGATCGGATAAATAAACCATCTAAATATGTGTACAACCAATTTACAAAAAAATGTTACATATTGTTGAAAATTATGCACACACCAACTCGCCAATGCAGCCAGTCTAAAAAGATTATATAAACAATATATTGCCATTAATTGAGAATAGGGGCTGATAACAAATTATTACCAGGGGGGAGGGGGTCACCCAATCACGAGCTACACCGACACTGAATAATACGTACTTGCGTGGCATTAGTTTGACAATTTATTGGTTTTATACAACGTAAAGATTGTCTGGCATTCACCGATGTCGCTATTCCAGTCACTAAAATGAAAAATAATATTCTATACACACTGGTTTTTCCACAAAAAAAAAAAAAAAATGTTATAAAAAGTCGCTAAATAATTCGTATAATAGTAACGAATTACAAAAAAAAAAAAACCTATTTGAAATGTCAAAAGATTATAGTGAATTCTGTTAGAAATTAGATACGGAAAAAGAAACGTATTTTACAGTACGATATTTTATTGTATAAAAAAATTATCGGGCGATAATTATCAATTAATAACGTGTTTAGACAGAATCAATGGTCCTCGGAACAGCAGTGTGACATATCGTCCGGAGCGCGATCCGCCTTAACTATACTCGTATAGTTGAGTAACCCTAAAATCTCTTCAAAACAAACTTTCTTTAAGGGAAGAAAGAACTGAATTCCAAAACGTATTTTATAAATTATATTGTTTTAAATAATCCAGTGGACCATTATATATTTATTATATAAATACGAATATCTCAGAAAAACATTTATTCGTAGTTATAATTTTGGTTTTTTTAAAATGTAAGTATAGTTGTAGTACTGTTGTAATGTTTTGTAAAAAGTATTTACAAATTACGTTTACAATTTACAAGTATTCAATTTGCATTTTACTACAACTCGATAACGTAGCAAAGATTAATTGATGTTTGTAATTTGTACGTGATAAAAAGAAAATTTACTTGGACTAGCGACACGTATACTAGATGCAGTGTTTATTGGATGAACGATTTTGGCAACACTACTTACAAATGGCTCGCTTGAATTTATTCTTACACCTGAAATCAAATAATTTCAATGGCCTGTTGCCTGTTGTTTATTTTTATAAATCTGTAATTAATAAATTTACCTGTAGACATATTGGAAATTTCTAAATTACTTTGAAGAGCTTCGCTTAATTCTTTTTCTAATTTAGTAATCTGACTATGAGATTTTTCTAATTCTGACTCTAAAGTCTTTGTTCTAAAACATCAAACATAATACGTCTATAATGATATTTAAGTATCGTAGTAAAGTGTCCTATGCATGTAAAATTATTTAATTTCTCAAGAAATACTAATTATCATCATAAAAACGTAAAATTGTCGTGTTTCCTCGATACACTTTCATCGAATAATGCATACAAATAATTTTAAAACATTACTTTTTTTCTTCTAACCGTAGAGCTGTAATCATGTTTTTCTTTTCGATATCAAACACAGCCATCTGTTTTTCTAAAGCGATTTCCATTTTAAGTGATTTTTCACTCTCTTCTTCCAACTCTTGCGCCATTAAATTAATTTTACTCTTTTCTTCATTTAATATCTGAAATTTGTAATTAAATCAATAAAAACACCCAGACGATTATTACTAAAATTTATAATAATAACACCGACTTGTCCCAGATCTTCTGAACGCTTTCTTTCTTCAATGAATTTCATAAAAATTTTTTTCCGCTCCGCTAACAAATAAAAAACAATTTGCTTGTTTTTAAGACGCTCTTTCTCAAACGCATTATGTAAATTTTTATACTCGTATTGTAATTGCTGTTTTTTCAATCTTTCTAAATCTAAAATCTAAAAAAAAAAAAAAAACAATGTTCGTACGCACATTAATATAGTAAACGCGCGAAAAGTATTATAACAGACATTAATAATAATAGCGTTCACATACTTTTCTGTGCATAATCTGGTTGTCTTTAAGAACATTGGCTATCCTCATGTGAGTTTTTCGTTGCTGTAACACGAGATTCTCGAGTGATCCTAACTGTTGATACGACAGGCTATCGTTATTGTTTTCGGTCGTTGCAAAGCTGTCTCTTTGCAAAGCCGCTAACGGATCTTTTACGATACAATCGCTTTCTCTGTTTTTCAGTAAACTTTTCACTTTTTCACACTGTACAAATTCGAAATAAAACATTAAATTTTTTCAAACTCCCGACCACCACCCCCCACACCTCCACGACAGACTGATAAAAAAAAAAAAAGAAAAGTAATTATTACTTTTAACGTTGCAATAACGATATCTCTGGCTTGGAGTTCGCCTTCCAAATAGCTCAGGAGTTTCAATAAATCAGACTTATTCAAATCCATTTCTCTGGGATTTTCTAGAGACGAAAAAAAAGCATAAAAAAAAAAAAAACCAGACAAACGCTAAAAATATAATATATATATTATATACATAGAAAATATTATTGAACGACGAGAATTAACGAAAAAAAAACTCACTCGATTTGTTTGCGCGAGCCGAGCGTTTATTATGATGGCGTATCGTTATCAGCGCCGCGGCGACGATGCCATTTCTCAACGATATTATCGCGTTAAAGAAAGAAAGAAAAAAAAAATATATTAATCCGCGACGACGTTCTGGGCCGGGGGGTCACATGACGCGCGCGCGAAGCGTGAAACCGGGACAGTAAAAAAAAAAGGAACGCTGTAACGACAGCGTTATTGAGGGTGGTGGGGGGGAGGGGAAAAGAATCACGACGGGTCCGTCGTCGTGCGTGCGTTTATATTATAGTGATAATACGAGTATATAGCACGGACTAAGATATACTTAGGTATATCTAGGCTATACTAAGGTATATCTTAGTCCGTGATATACAGTGATAATATAATATATAGTGATAATACGGCGAGGTCTGCGAGCCACGCCGCCGTTGTTCTCTCGTCCGACGAATTGATTATAGACGGCGAACCGGGACGGGGGAATAATAACAATATATTCGGCGGACGGAACGTTTCGCTACGGTGCGAAAACCGGGCGGTGACCGCAGACGCGAAACGGTCCACCGCGACCGGGGTACGACGCGGCGACGTAGTAGTAGTAGTAGTAGTAGTAGTAGTAGTGTTGCACGCACGCACGCGCGCGCCCCCCCCCCGCGTATTATTATCGGTATTATATACAGAGCGCGCGAAATGTATGAAATATTGACGTGCGCGCGCGCGCGCGTGTGTGTGTGTCAGCCGTTCGCGAGTCGGCGGCGAGAGCGTTGCGTAGGTACGTGCGCGCGCGCGCGCACAAGCGGCCCGCCGCCGCCGCCGCCGTACAAAATATAATCTTTACGGTCAGGGTCAACGGAATGAATCATGACGTGTTGTGTTGCGTACACTGTATACACGCTTTGTTATCCGGCCATATTGGAATGTGTGCAGTACACATCTGTGTGTAGTGTGTGTGTGTGTGCGTACAGTGATTGCGCTACTACTACTACTACTACTACTACTACAACTACTACTACTACTACTACTAGTTACTACTATAATATTGCGACGAATGTTTTATTATTAATTTTCTATTTTCGAAATAATATTTTTTTTCTTCGTTGTTCTTTATTCTCTCTCTCTCTGTCGTCGCGCCCCGTACGATCGGTTTTTCGCGTACCGACATATTTTCTATATATATATATATATATAAAAAAAATAATCGCCTTTAACAAAAAAAACCATATAAATCCGGGGGCCGCCGAACCCGATAAAAATATAAAATAACATGATAATTAATAACGCTGGTAATCGTACGTTTCACGGAACGCTCGTCGTCGACCGCAGTCGTAGCTGCGGCGGGAAATATTATTATCGTACGGCCGACGATTCGTTGTGATCGAGTAAAACGAATATATAAAACAACAACGGGTTTTTCGTGCGGTGTGTGTGCGTGTGTTTTTTTTTTTTCGTCGTAGTGATATTTTCGTTTCGCAACGACCCGCGTCGGTGTCGAGAGCGCGCGCGCGCGCCGCGCGACCGCCGGAGCTATTGCGTACGTTCGCCGCGCGTTTCCGTCCACCGCGACGAGACACACACACACACACGGTTTCGTTGTCGACGACCGATTTGGCGGACCACACTGTGTGTGTGTGTGTGTGTGATAAATCGCGGGTAAATCGGACGACGAGTACTACTACTAGTACCTCGTAACGATTTCGGTGTTCACCGCAAACCCTGTCCGCCACCCCCCCCCCTCACCACACGCTCACACGTTCGGGGACTCTCCAGTGATACGCAGTGTACTACTATAAGTGATAATAATGACACGGCCGTTGTCGTCTTCTTCTTTGCTACAGCGTCCGTCGCGGAACGGCGGATTTCACGCGAATTGAGCGTTTTTCGTGGCGCGTTGGTTCCAGAACGTTTCGTACACTGCTGCGGAATACCGGAGGACCGCGTACCGTCGCCACTAGTTCCCCGTGACATGCTCTCAGTTTCACCAGGTAACTACTTCTGTCAGTAATAACAGTAATAATAATAATAATAATAAGTAACGACGACGACGACGACGTGCGTATCGATTCCGTTCCCCCGTTTGTGCGGTCTCCTCTGCCCACAAGGATCCGCTATCGCAGTTCGCAAAACCGTCCGCGCAATCAAGTATTGTGTCGTGTATTACGTAAAATTTTGTCCCACAACAAGTATGTGATGCCAACAATACTTTTCTCTCTCTCTCTCTCTCTCTCTCACACGTTTGTTCTTTTTTTTTATGATCTTATACTGTTTTTCGTCCGTGCACAAATCTACCCCACTGGTACGTTTTCCCAACATTGAATCGTCGTCTATCGTTTTACAGTATTGTGTAGGAGGTACACCTATGTACGCCGTGTTTTCGTGGGGAGGTCAAGGTCTTGTTCGTCATTTTACGTCTCGCAGACGATCGGTACTTATAGCGATAGGTACCGTTTTGTTTAAGTGAATTTCAAACCGATTGGCCAAGCACTAAGTCGTCGACAGAAATTCGATCGGTCCGTGTTGTTTTAAAATATATTATTATTAGTTTTTAAGGATTTAACGAAATGCGATTTTTTCTTTTTCTCGGTACTTTCAGTATTCGATTTAGACTATTATGTTTTGTGTAAAAAACGCGTTTCTCCGAAACTACGATAAACACTTTGTTTATATATATATATATATATATATGTCTAATTTACATAACACGTAAGGTGTATGTTTTACAACGTAAAGCGTAACATTATAGTATACCAGTGAAATATATATAGGTTTTATCGCTACGGATTTTATTAAAACGATTGTGTTTAGATCAAAAATGTTTTCTTTTTTTTTTCAAGTAATTTAATTCGATTACTTCTAAATTCATGAGATACAATATTAAATTACTATCTTTATTGTCCGTATACAAGTATCTATTAGAATAATGCGTTAGCGTTATGTGTTTTTTTTTTTTTTTTTAGGTACTTAACTGTTAGCAAGGATAAATGGTGTTGGTCCCATTTGACTAGTACAAAGGTTATTTTCGTAGTTTATTGCGATAAACTAATATTTCATGGCAATCTTATTCGTATTGAAACCATATTTAATAGAATATAACAATTTATATGTAATATTATTATATTTTATTACCAAAGTGTTTTGATAATTGTACATAAAAAAAAAAAAAAAAGGTAGTCGAATGTATTAATATATTATGATCAGCTTCTGTGTATCGTACGATAGGCACGATTATAAATTAATGCCGATATTATATAATATACTAAATTTATCACAAATATTTTATAATGAAATCACATTTTAATATATATATATATATATCGGTTATGTTTAATATACATTTCAATCTGTGTAATATTATATTATAATTTTTAGAGGTAGTGTTCATTCATTCATTGTATTTAGGTATTTTTTGTTATAATTTTAAAAATATAGTGTTTTCCTAGATAATATTGTATTATTATGTAAACAATAAGATATTAATATAATCATCATCTTAATAACGGAGAAAATATAGTTTTATTTTTATTTTTAAAATAATTAAGACCAATTTTTTTTTCTGTCAAGGAATATATTCAAAAATGCACAAATAAACATTGCCGTAAAACAAGTATAATTGTATAATTGAATTGGGTTTGTTGTGTATTTGTTCTGCTTAAACCTTAAAAGCTAATATTTGTTTTAACTGCGTGCACTATAATACGCATTTAAAATGATCTTCGTTTAATAACGTATAAATTCGATTTTCAAAAAGTATTTTTGTATTAATTTTCACTGCCTCATAGAAAACAAAAGCGATTTTGTACAAACGCACCACGTCCGTAACGAGTACATTTGTCTCCGAAATTTAAAAAAGTTCTGCGATTACCTACAGAGACAAATTTTACTTATATTTTTACGGTTCAAAACTCAAACAAATTTAAGGAACACCTATTCAAATTAAACGATACATACAGCCGATTGTAAAGTAGTTAATCTTTTGTCGTTAAGGCGTTTAATCTCGTGTGTACAAATGATTAACGGATGTGTATAATAATGCGTACTGCGAATACTTGGAGTAAAAGGTTTTGTTGCATAAATTGCTGCGTTGATACGAAACTCGTGGTAAAAATACTGTTCAGCAAGTAACTGTATAAAGGAAGAGACTCATAAAATAAATTGTGCCTATATAATATTATAATGTATTACAATCGAAATGCGTTATAGTACGTTAGAGCGAAATACTTAAATTAATATCGAGTTTTTCGAGTTGCCGTACGTTTGAAATTGTTCTTTTACGTTTTACTGTGGACAGTAGTAGCCTTGAAAAAAGGGGCATAATTTTTAGATCAATAAGAGCCTATTGCCCAAGGGTGGAGGGAAAAAGGGTTTATTTGTTACGTTATCAAACATTTTTAATCGCCTTGTATAAAGTAACACGCAATATTTGAATTTACAATTGGATTTTCGTGCGAAATTCATTTTATACATAAATTATTTTTAGAATATCTCCATATACGAACATATAACTATGTTAAAGGGTGGGGGATGGGGTTTCGGCACACTTTCCTCGTGTAATTTAACGTTGATAGCAGTTTGATTAAAAAATAAACGCCACTTATTTTTGCAAATAAACTTTTACTCGAATTACGCCATTTATTTTCTAACTAGTAACAACCGTGTGGACTTCAATGAAATTCTGTATAAATAATTTGTAGTATTATGAATATATTCGCATGAAATAAATATTATTATTAAAATATAAGACGTACCAATAATTTTTCATTTGTATTTTTTTTTTTTTTTGTAAACGCGCTTTTTTTTCAAAAAAAATTTTTGTGTACATTTTCTTTATGTACAATAAAAATAACTGAATAAAATACATTTTTACTCGCGTTATAACTTATCAATTGTATTTATTATACATTGCGGTAAAATAAAAAATGAGTAAAAATTGTTGGGTAATAAGGTAATACTAATCTTTTTTATACGTGTAGAAGGAAGTTTACCGGTTCTATGTTCGGAATAATCTCTGAAACTATTTGGTTCGATTTCCGTGGGTTTTTTTTTTCATTTTGTAGATAATTTTTTGAGGTCGGAAATAGGCACCCTCATATTTCTAATAATATCAGCAACGTAAAATAGTTCACAGTTGTATGCGTGTGTGTTATATTATAACAAATGTCAACAAATTTGCCGTAAATATCGTATTATTATACCTATGGCAGCTAACTTGTTAACGTATTATGTGGGCGCCTCTGCGTTTTTCACGTACATACATATCTTTTATAAATTTGATGAAACACGAGTAAAGATATTCGCTGATTATTGTGCAATCATATTGAAGAGAAGAGACAGCGCTGGTTTTGTTTGGAGTCGATGAAAGGTAGAGGCTACCTCGTTTTAGTCGTTCGAGTAAAACGGAAAGTAAAATCAACTTTTTGTGTCCATTCTTCGTTTTTTAGTGCTCATAATGACTAAAATCAGATCAGATTTTAGTCGTTCTTCCGATAGTGCTAAAAAGAATTCCTTTACTTAAGGATCTTCGAATTGATATAGTGGCTGTTCCAATGGCACCGAGATGGGCTCAGCCACATTCAGCCACAGTACAGGTCAGTGGCGTATATAAGCCCATAGTGAAATTTCAGGTTTTCCTTTAGTCATTCGAGTAGATATATTTAACATTAATAATGTAATAAACATAATTATCAACAGTTTTTGATTTGCTTCGTAGAACGGTTGTTAGACCTGTAAAACGATCCCAGGCTAGTTGCCTTTACTAGTAAATGATTTTAAAGCCGAATGATTTTACAGTTTATGAGCCCGTGTGATTGGCTTAGGAAGGATTTTACGGCGATTTGTAATCGTTTGATTAGAACGACTTGGCTCGCGAGTACCAAGACTGTGCATTACGGTAAAATAATAATGATTTGGCCTGGTTTGTAATGCTGTATTCTAAACAAGGTGTACCAGACTATTTTAGAAAAATGTCGTTCTTCATGTACTTCGGTGTTCCTATTACCGTTCTTATGCGTTATTAGGTTTTTTCCAGTTAATAGAACAGCTACTGTTTTATCCTCGTTTATTTTGATCCGCCACGTTCTGAACTACTCAACTTCCAGGTCGAGCTGTCTTCGTAGCTAACTTTTAGCTATTTTAGCATTAGTGGTTTTTTTTTTTTTTAGACAGAGATAAAGAGTGTCGTCTGCGAATAGCGCGACCTCTGCCCTGAGGCACGCCAACTTCAATGCTGAGGACTGCAGTGGATAGTGTTTTTTCCAATCTTACTACGAAGCAGCTATTTGTTAAAAAAAGACTCGATTAATTTGATTATAAACATACATAAGAAAATCCATTGGGACAAATTAGGGGCTACGTTGCTGGCTGTTTGTTAAGTAGACATTTGTTTAACTTATAGGCCTATATTCAATATGCTTAATTTATATAATAAAATTAGCCCATTGTGAAAATAATTCCTATATACGCCACTGATATACAGGCCGTAGAAAACTGAAATGTTCAGAGAATATTCCTGTGTTTACGGCGGCATAGACGCCCGCTGAGCTAGAAAAGGATTTTTCGAAATTCGATCTTTAGGAAGGGGAAAAAAAGTGAATTTGAATTTGAGCCCAAACCATAATAGTTCAATCGGTATCTATACTTACTGAATTGTTTTCATCATAAGCGTCATAACCTGGACAACGCTTTATCAGTTATTAATTCGTCGCGAATTTTACTATAGATCGACTTTCCGATTTTTTTTTTATTATTTATCTTGATGAAACATTCAAATTTGAGTATGAGCAATTTTTTTTTTTAGTTTAAATTTATTCAATTAATTTTGGAGGGATTTATGAAAAAAAATTTTAATTATGACAAATTCATATATGTTGGAAGTAGTAGGAAACGTTTATTTTACTATGTTTCATGTGTGCAAGACAAAGAGAGATAATACCCGCTTGCAATATCCCTTTAGCAGATTAAGTTTTTAGAATTTACCGGTAGTTTACAGACAAATTCGAAATAGTACCGGCAAAAAAACTTAGTTTGTACTGTGACATATGGTAAAAGTCTAGTTTGTTTTCTACAGGAGAAGAAAACTTTTGCCATTATTACTATTTTTACGGTTTTTTTTTTTATCTTTTAATAAATCGCAGTGTGAGATATTTGCGAACTTAGGTAATGCATTTTGGGTTGTCGTTACGTGGTTGTGACACTAGTTGCTGCTCTGCTCCGCAAATCGAAAATTACTGTATCGCTCTATTCGTATTTTCCATTGGTTGAAACAGTGTTGGAAATCCTTTTCTTACAATGACTAATACCTCTGTCGATTTAGTTTGATTGATGCTTCAATTGACTCAAAATGTGCTCTCTTTAATGCGCATTTTAATTTTGGAAACAGCCAAAGTCATACAGAGCGAGATCTGACGAATATGATGGGTGCTGTAGCACTGGAGTTTGATATTTGATCAAAAACAGCTTTACAAATAAGGCATTATGAGCCGGCGCATTGACTTGATACAAGATCCAAGGTTGTCTTTCCACAATTCAGGCCACTTTCTTCTTACTCGTTCTCTGAGTGTTGTCAAGACTTGTAAATAATAATGTTGATTAATAGTTTGTCCCTGTGGTACCCATTCAATCATAATTACATCCTTAATATCAAAAAATATCATCAACATGGTCTTCAGATCCTACTTGTTCATTCGAGCTTTTTTTATCTTTGGTGATGCGGAAGTCTTCCAATGCATGTCTCTTAATTTCGGGGTCATATTGGAAAATCCAAGTTTCCTCGCATGTTATCACATATCTGGCAGCTCACTTTCCGTTTGTCCAAGAATGTCGGTGCAAATTTGTCGCCTACCATTTCTGTATTCTTGAATGAGGTTTTTAGGCACCATTTTGGCGCGCCAACTTCTTCATGTTTAAATTATCATGCAAAATTTTTCTGTCTCCTTAGGTTAATGTTAACCATTTCAGCTATCATTCGAATGCTTAGTCGCCGATCTTTTCGCACGATACCATTATTTTCTAAATGTTTTATCGTCCGTTTTTGAAGAGCATGGTCTACCCACACGTTACTCTTCTTCAACTTCTTCGTGACTCGGCAGCATCTCCATAACATGTCTGTCAATTAACGAAATCTTTCGGTGGCAGGCTTTCCAAGTTTCACTAGAAATTTTAAATTAATACGCTGCTCAATTTTTTCGTCCGGCATAATCTCAAATTCTCGACATACAACGCATGTACCATAATAGGTCACTAAACGACGCTCACACGTGAACTATACAGAACGGACACTGACTAAACTGGTATTGATCAATGCAGTCATATTAATAGGTTATAAATATACCAAGATTATTCCCTTATCTGCAAGCGCGTTATCGCTAGTTTGATCATCTCATTATTTAATAGCCACACTACGGATCTGAATCGAACATTCAATCAATTTTTTTAAATGTCTTTTTTTCGTAAATTATTTTAATACATATCAAAACATTTTGTTGACTATTCTATAAACATCTATAGTCAACGAAGCTCCGCCGAAAATATGTTTCTTAATGCTATATATATTTTATATACATGGTTTTTTTTTTATAGTTTAATAATCTGGCTTCTGTTTTTAGATATATAGTCACTATATATCTTTTTTATATCGCATTTGTAAATTCATATACATTTCACATATTATGAACAAATCATCTTAAATTATTATTAGAATATTGACATGTATTTTTGACATTTGAATTTATATATGTGTATATACGCTTCGACATCGAGGTCATTGGTATTTTATTATTATATTTTATAATAGGTACATTACACATTTTGTTGGTACTTACGGTTTATTTTTTTCAATTTTCTTTGAAGTATTTACTTTATAATAATTTTTGAATTATTTATAATGAACACACACGCACACACACACACACACACACACACACACACACACACACACACACACACACACACACACACACACACACACACACACACACACACACACACACACACACACACAGAGAGAGAGAGAGAGAGAGGTCTGTTGAATGGTAGTTGAATTTATTACGACTTTACCAAAATGATGAATGGCATTGTATTTTCGTATTCGTATACGTATAAAATAAATCATTAACGTTTTTTTTTTTTTTTTTGGAGTATTCTATAAATTTTAACAAAAGCAACCTAATGGCCATATTAATATATATTATGTATATGTATGTGCCAGATGGTATGTTCACTGTGTGTGAAATTCTTCCAGGTGAACCGAGATTTACCTGCCTCCTAGGGTGTGTGAAGCAAACCCTAATGCCTATTCTCTTCTAATAAGACATTTTTCATTATTATATTTTACACGTGCAGTAAAATCTGATTATTCTTTATTCATTCAACTGTACCCTATTTTTTAAAAGTTTCATCTGTAGTTTAAAAGGTTATTTTTTCTCGACAAACTAAATGAAATATTTTTCTTAAAGATTAGTTCGTGACAGTTTGATAACACAGGACATGTGTCTCGTATCAAAATTATAATTATATACAATAAAATGAGTTGTATGAACGGCATAGAATGACGTTGTAACACAAGTATACTACAATGTGTTTATTATTCTTTAGACAATTCACATAAGACACGTAGTTCATTCCGATTGGGGTAACACCTTGAAAGTGGTGAACATCTGTTTTATTTTCTGAAATTCTTCTCAAAACAACATTTACCAAATAATTTCGAATTATAGTTGTTTAAAAATATAATACGAATTCACACAACTGTCGTATTACTCATTATCCTGATCATTATATAGTACGTCTCAAAAAAAAAAAAAAAAACGAAATTTCAATGTTGTAACAAAAACAAATGCTAATATTATTATTTATCTTTAAACATGTATAATTGTGTTTACTTCAATACCTACTCTCTGAATATTTATTATTATCGATTACGTTTTATTTCGATTGATTTTAGATTTTAGTCGATTTTTTTCATCAGTGATGATGTTCTTCGACACTAAATCTGGTGTTATTTTGGTGGTTATTTATAAAAGAAAAGTTCCTAATCGATTTTTAGTTCTTGTAGGCATTAAACAAAATTCTTCAGTTTTTTATTTTATTTCACATACATATTTGATCGCATACTTCAATGTTAAGTTTTGAAAAGTTACATATATGTAGGAATAGTGTTTAAATTTTATAAAAACGTAATAATTGTATTTTTAAAGTGTGTTATTGGTTTGTTCCGTTTATTATAAATCATTATAATAAAAATTATTCGACCGTAAATTTTATATTTTCATAACTACCTAAACGTCTATAAATAATATTTCAAATTATTCATATACCTTTTAGTATTACTTGGAAAATCGAAGCAATTGTCCTTGATGATTTGTATTTTTTTAATCTACATATCATATTTATTATAATATTATTAGTTTGATTTTCTTTTGTACTCCGATGAGTAGTACTTTAGTATTGAATTCACATTGTTAATGTATTATTTTTAAACGGGCTTTAAAATTTATTATCAAATAGACAATTGCACTTATTTTTTTATATGAAAATTGATTGGTTAGGCTAAATATATTTTAAACAAAACTATACATATATTTACTGTGTGTATTTGTTAAGTAGTAATGAATGCGATCGATATTAATGGTTTTCCATTAATTAGTTTTGTCTTATTTATTTACTTATTTCCTACTCACTAACTCGTGGGTCCTTTGATATTTTATTGCGTACCTACTGTTATTGTTATATATATGTAACCTACCTTTATATTATTTTTGATAATTACATAATGATAACATCTATTTTAAATTTATTGTTTTATTTATGTAAAAGGTTTTTACTGTGAATCGCAAGATAGCTGATGTGTATATGGCCAACATAATATGAACGTTATAACTTGATAGACATAAAAATAAACAAAACAAGCTAAAGTACAGTAATGTTTATTCGTACCTGCAGTCTAATTTTAATATGTATATGATTTTATTTCAATGTTAATTTCTGACATCATTATTTTTATATCATACCAATTGTTCATTGAAACAATATCATAATATATATTATATACGTGCGTGTGTGTTTGTGTAAAAATACAATCGAGCCAAAGATTATTATGAAAAATAAAGAAATATAATTATATGACTATATGAATTGTGTTAAATTTGTTTATTTATTACTGGTGGTTTTAGGTATCGTCAAGTATTAAAAGAAAAATACAACTACAGAATAAAAAAGGGTAGCGAGCCGCGGGTGTTATGGATGTCGTCGATTAAGTGAATTGCTTATTTAAAGAGTTCAGAAGACTGGCATTTCGTTGTATCTTCGGAATCTTATATGTCTGAACTGTTACAGCTCCATTACTTTTTAACTTATTTATCTCAGCTCAGCTACTCCCTATGCTTTTACTGGTGAATTTGCTGGTGACAGAGCTCTTGGGCTCTGTAATGGTCTCTGACTTGATCCAAATACTCCACCTAAATCTGTTAATCAAAAAAATCTATTCACTGCACGTGTTCACACTCAAACTAAAAGACTGCCCATTTGTTCATCTCAGTAACCTACTTCTACCATCTTCCCAAAATGTCCGTCACCTAGACCGGAGACTGACCTGGCCAATCCATATCCGAACCAAGCGTCTTGCTTTGAATAAACTTTTTCGCCAGCTGTATCAGCTGTAACATGTTAATTTCAACAATAAACTACTCGTATACAAAATTCTACTCAAACCAATTTGGATTTGTGGCATACAACCATGGGGAGCAACCAAACCTTCCAACATTAACATAATTTAAACATTCCAATCCAAGTGTCTTCATCTACTAACTAAAGCTCCGTTTTATATTTCAAATAATACACTTCATAAAAATCTCCATATTTCAACAGTCCAAAATGTAGCCCAAATATTTTACAAACGCCTTCACTCCAATATTTCTAACCATTGCAAGCCCCTAATATTCGAACTATCCACTCGCACTATTCCAGGTGAACCCAGAAGGTGCTTAAAACGAAAATGGTATCATGATCTAGATTACGACTAACCCCGTACTGCTCCACATCATGGATGGTCTTTTCACTCATGACTGCTGTCTCAGTGTTATATAATAAAAAGATATCCGAATTCAAATTATAATGAAAAGGTGGCCGAATTCAAATTTTGTGAAACACGTTTTAGAAATTAATCTTACTATTACTTTTAATATAGATAATGAATTCGAAATTTTAAGTATACAACCTAATATGCGTTACGCTCTTTCCCCCCTCACATTGTCAACAACTTATTTCGGCAATATATTATCGATAATCATCCATACTGTACATTAGTCTATACGGACGGTTCTGTTTCAAACACGTCGGCGGGTTACGCTTTCCACATTCCTAGCATCCATGTACAGTCATCGGGCAACTTACCTACAATAATCTCATCTTTCACCGCGGAATGTTTTGCCATTCTGGAGGCCATCAAATGCATTAGTTCTCTCCCGTCGGGTTTCTATTTAATTGTATCGGATTCCCAGTCATGTCTCCAAGCCTTAAGTAGTAATCCATTTCTGTCTAAATGTTCTCCCATAATCTTGCGTATCCGATCACTTTTATGGACCCTTAATTCTTCCAATCATATCATTGATCTGTTATGGGTTCCGGGTCATGTAGACATCCAAGGTAACGAGCATGCAGATTTTTTGGCTAACTCAACCAAAAATCTTATTTTTACGGGCTCCACAACTTGCCCTTTTACCGATCTGATTCCATCCTTACGTAAAGCTACCTTAAATCTATGGAATTCCGAGTGGTCTAATCTCCCCGTTTCGTACGCCGGTAAATACAGACAATTGGTACCATCCGTTTCGCATAGAGCTTGGTTTATTGATTTACAACTAAGTAGACATATAATCACTAAATATTCCAGACTACGACTGAGTCATAATAAGCTACCTAAACATGCATTTAAAATGGGGCTTAACGATAGTCCAGCCTGCATTTTGTATAATTGTCTTGGCGATACCTGCGACTTTGATCATCTTATTTTTCATTGTCCTGCTATGATTAATGAAAGGGAGGCTTTACGGGCTATCTGCGCATCCTTTCATTTCGATATGACACTTCCTAATTTACTATTATCTAATAATCCACTCATCATTAAAGCCGTAATAAATTTTATTTTGTGTACCGGCCTTCTAATTTAACTTTGAATTTTTATATATATATTTAGAATAATATATGTGTAAACGTATGCATGTGTTCTATATTTCTATTACATTATTTTATTTTCTGTTTTTTTTTTCTTTTCTGTCTCTTAAAAAGTAGTTGTGTCTTCATGTTAGCATTTTATTTTAGTTTTTACACGTGTTTATTGTGACATATTTATATTTTATAATAATTGTTGAAATGTATGACTTATAGTCAAAATTTCATTAAATAAAAAAAAAAAAAACCTAATATGTATATTGTATATAAATTAGGTTTGAAAAATTACCTACATATATCTATAAAGAAATTAAAATATTTTATATATTTAAATATTTTATATACAAACAGAATTTAAAATAATACTTTTTATCAATATGTAATAAATAAGTGCTATTAATAATAATAATAATAATAATATGTTTAAAGTGATTTTTAACATTTTAATTCACTATGTGTTTAATTTCTTTGCTGTTTTTTTTAATTATCTATTTTATCATTTATTTGTTGTTATACTATTATTGTAATTGACTCCTTTTTATTTTTAATGAAAAAAATCACTATACTTATATTTTTTGTGAAGTTTTGACATAAAATTGTTTAATATTTATAGACTGCGCGATGATTTGAATAATTTTTATAAAAAAGCAATATAAACCAGAACATATATATAATTGCTTTTATTTATTAAACTATTTGTCCACGCGTACACCTTTTAAGTAATGGATATTATCTTAATTGCCTATTTTTAATACTACACGTGTATATATATACGCTATATAGGTAACAATAATTATTAGTATATCTTAAATAGATATTTAATGTTTATTGTATATTATAGTGATTCGATTATAAAAACGTCGTAACACTATTATAATTTAATTAATATTAAGTGTCTGTAATAGATAAAAATTGAATTCCTAAACGACGACCCGAGTTTCAATACACACTACTCATTTATTTAAATTTTTTTCGTCTTTTCGAGTTAATATTATTACATAGTGTCTAAGCGACTTTTTTTTTTTATTATTATTATTTTCACGTCTGTAAACACTATCCTATTGTAATTACAATAATTTCCGTACAGATTAAAAATAAAAATGTTTTCAAAAAGTTTACAGCACCATAACGTAATGTCTCGTATATATATTAGTTTAAAAAAATAAACTAATACCTATACATATTTCGATTGCAAACCGTTGCTGTGGGATGCGGATATTATAATACGACTGTAAATCCTTTTCGGGATAGTATTTTTTTTTTCTAACCTTAATAACGTGTTTCAGAAAAAAAAGGGAAGGAGCTTGTTATTAAATTCTGTCTTATATTATAAGAAGAAGTCTTTTCGCGTGTATACTTATTATATATTATAATACTTACGTCATTGGCCGCTGTTTGCAAGGGAGCGAGTGTGTGTGTGTGTGTGTGTGTTGTAATAGTTGTGCGAAGTGTGGGCAAGACGAAGATCACGGTGTCGTCAGCGACCATTAATATGTCCATGTTGTGGAATAGTGTCTGTGTGAGCGCTCTATGTAGGTGTGTGTGTGTGTGTGTGTGTGTGTTGCGGTAGTGCGTGCGTAACATTGCGCTTGGCCTACTGACCTGTTTGCTCAGGACCTACAGACTTCAGTCTGATTCTAGTCGCCGAACACACGCGAACGGCGGCGGCGGTGGCGTAGTAGTACACCTTTTTTTTTTCTCTCTCTCTCATTCTCTCTCTTCCACCGCAACAGCGCACCTAATTTACCGAGTTTTTGTTTTAGTATTATAACAAATAATTTCGACAGTTTTAATTTTTTTTTTTTTTTTTACTCTTCGAACGTTCTTTTTTTTTGCGAATTTTAATTACTAAAAAAAAAAATCTCGTTCGAAATTTTCACGATGCGTTATTCAAACGTCGCGTTTAATGGCGAAAAATAATGTCCACCGGGAAATCGTACGACGACGACTCGTCTTCGAATTCGTTTAATTTCATTAACGACGCGGTGCAGGCGGTGGACGCCGTGCGGCAGCCGTCTTCTCCGGCCGATTCGCTGCGCTGCTGCTGCAGCGTTTATATCGAAGAGAACTGCGGTTCGCGGTACGTTTTACTATCATACGAATATACCATTTAGTCATCCCGTCCGTAGGTACGTAATCCGTATAATACAAATGTGTGTACTTAATGTGCACGTTTTTTTTTTTTTTAGTTTTTTCGTTACGCGAAGAAATTTTTTTTATTAAAATATATTCATACGTATTGTGCAGATAATGTTATTTAGTCGTATGATATGTATGTAATATAATTTTATATATATGTTTTTTTTTTTTAACGAATAACGTTGACTTTAATATGCCTAACCTGCCCGCTGTGTCGATCGAATGTGTGTATACACGTTCGTTCGGTCAGTGTTTTATATTATATATAGCTGTATTGCGGAATCGAATGTACTGTAAAAATTTTTGTTTTTCAGGTTTTTTTTTTTTTTTCTTCTTAATATTATTAATTCCTGTTTTGTGTCATTATTTATTTGACCGCGATGAATTATTATATATATAAACTTTTTTTCCATAACCTTAAAAACGATTGAAACAATATTTTTACTTAAATATTATATAAAGCGTTTTCCTATACCTACTGCCATTTGTTTTACAAATAGAACAAAATATTTAACATTTATTAAGTACTATTATATAAACTGTACATGTAATACTTGCTGTGTTCTTATTGTTTTGTACATACTTATACAGACCTATATTCATATGTGCTCACGCCTATACCTACTATATACTTGTTGTACTATTATTATAACTGATCGGTAGTCATTGCTGTTATTCACTATTAATACGTTTTACTAAATTTTTGTTGAAAATCGTATAGTTCGTGTAACGGTGTGCATTATTATAATATCTAAACGCGCGTTCAATGCGAATTCGATTAAAGCGTGTAATCAATTAAAATAACTGATTTTTATTATTATTATTATTATTCGAATTATTTACATGCCCATATATATATATATATTTTTTTTCTTCGTGGGTATAATTTATGTATAATATGTATATTTTATGATTAATATTGCGTAGATTTTTCTTTGTTTTTTTTTTTATATATCGTGAAATAATGAGCGTTTGTTTATTTAAAATATTTTAATATTCTCATCGGTCTAGTGGTTTTGTATATATATATATATATATATATATATATATACTTGCACAAATACGTTTAAGTATTTTAATCATTTTTTTTATATACATGTATATATACACCTACTTTATTTACCCGATTTTATCCATTCAGCTGCAGTGTTTATCTACGTTTCAATGAAATAATATTAATCACCATTCGTTGAGAATGTGTACGTTTTTTTTTATTTAATACATACCATAATTTTTACCAATACGTATAATATCTGAATAAAGACGGTTTGCAGATAAAGAGATTAAAACAGAGTGAAAATATCGTAATAAAACACGATCGCGAAGCAACGGAATTCAAAACAAAAGTGTCGAAAATGTCGGGTTTTAAGATTTTCTTTTATTCTGCGCGAGATATACATAATTTGTGTACAATCACATTATAAATATTTTCTGTCCTATATATAAAATTGTACGTTTTCGAGCCAGAGACTAATAATAATATATTATTTCTGCAGTTGTTTCGAATAAACTCCGTTTTTCTGTTAATATTAGTTCAATAAAACAGAGAAAAAAATACGATTAATTCTTTTTTTTTTTTTTTCATTTCCCATCAGCAGCACTCGTTTCGGTTTTTTATTTGTGCATTTTAAAACGGTGTGTCCGAAGTAAACGAGTGTCTGGTGGTGGTGGTGGTGGTGGTGGTGGTTTTCCACGCGTACAATATTATTATTATATTTCACCATAAATATTGTTAAATCGTTTTTTTTTTCTGTGATAAATAATTCACAGTTACAGTAATATTATCATCTCCACAATATATTATTATTTTGTCTTACGACTTAATCGTTTATTATATATATATATATATATATACCTATAATATTATATACCCGTTATTTACGCGTAGCGCGTATAATCAACAATATATATATTTTTTTTCACGAACACATTATTCTTGTTTATCAGTTACACTGTTCTCTTGTATAGTTTAGTTATTTATATATGAATTCGTTGATAACAATACGCGTGCGCGCGCGTACAGAATGTGATTAGTGAACAAACTAAATACATAAACTTGAAACTATACACACACGTATATATATATATATATATATGGTTTATTGCTATTAATTTCTATACAGTCGTTTATTTCGTACAAAACGAAATGTATAATAAACAATAATAATAAAATAATCGAAATGTTTATACTGCTCGTTGTGTGTGTGTGTGTGTGTGTGTATGCGCACACTTCTGTCCCGAAGGCGTTTCGATAACACGTACGCGCGAGGTTTTAAAAGACTCTTGGGAATCGGCGTAAGGTTTTAAATTATATCGTTCGTCTTGTAAACAGTACGTGTGTTCTGGTACGTATTATTATTTGAATTTTACACATGCGTTTTTGAAATGTACGTGATATTGACGTGTGAAAACATATTAATTATATTATATATATATATATACAATATGCGCGCTAATATAATATTGTTTTTTTTTTTCTGTTTATTTGAACAACGCGTTTATTGTTTCACCCGCGGGTCGTTTATTCGTTCGTTTTGTTGTATTTACGAACTTTAATTTTACGCTTTAAAAAAGAAAACGCTTTTATTATAAAATACACGTCGTATTTTTTAATTCGGATACAAATTATATATATATATATATATATTATACATATAATATATTGTACAACGTACTCTTAATTTCTCTCTGCGAGTGGGGATGGCGGGGTTTATATAAAACGTTGAAACTTCGTTCCCGTAATATTTCGAAATCGATCGTACTATATTATTAAAATAAATCGAATGTAATGTTTAATTTGTCGAAAAATTTAATATTGTTGTAAAAAAAAAAAAAATTGTGACAACGGTTTTCAAAATTTTTTTTGAAAAATTTGTCTCGTTAATATACCAGTCTACGCAGTTACATGTTTGATCAAAATTTCTGCGATCATTCGTTTTTAAATTACGAAGGAAAAACGGTAATTGATGTTGACCGTTTTTACATGTAATTTTTCGGTAGTCTTTTTCCGGCGCTTAAAAAAAATGTTGAGAAAATCGAAAAATGATCTCTCTATAAAGTACCGATTAAATGCAATTCGCTACCGGACTATTGGGCTACGCGTAAAAAAAGAAACGCATCATTGTTACAACCAGTGCCGTCTCAAGGCATGGGCCTGGAGGGCCAGTGCTCAGGGCCCTCAATTTATTTACAAAATACCATATATTAATTTTTTTTTTACTTACGGATATTTAAAAAAATTAATGAATCTCGAATAATAATAAAAATATTTAAATTTTAAAATAGTAATATTTTGAAATTATCATAATAAACAATAAAGTAAGAGAGATTCTATAGTAAGAATTGGCATTTTAGTTTTTATTAATAAAGTATAATTTTTAATAGCTAATATATTATGTGTTAAAAAAATATATACATATATTTATATCATAAGTATTTAAAAGGGCCCCCAAATATTTTAGACCCTTGGGCCTCACGTGACAACTATATATAATTTTTAACCTTTTTTCCTTTTGTCCTGGGGGTTTAACCCGACCCCCCATCGCAAGTACGCCACTGTTGTACAATATGCTCGTAATATAATATATTGTACAATATAATATCTACTGCGTTATTTTGATTTTATAATATTATTCCTTACGACATTAAATAATAATTGATATTAATTTTTTTTCTTTTTAAAACACCACCGTGTACGTATTATTATTAGGTTTCGATAATCACAAAATTACGTCGAATAATTTTAAACGAGCGGCGCGCGCGCGCGTATAGAATTTTAGGTATATTTTATCGATGACGGTTTTGATAGCACGTTAATAATATGATCAGTAACCATCATTAATATTAATGATATATATCATTTACTGCTGTGGTTTTAATATATAGTGTTGAAAACCGTAGAATTTCGTTGATTTATTTTATTATTTATTGTTTATTAAGTCGTTGGAATGTTGTTATACTTTTATTCGATATAATAATATGTGTATTGTAATATGTATATGGCGAATTCGTTTTATTTTCAATTACGGTTGAAAATTTTCTACGAGCTATATATATTTACATGTATAAAATACACTTTTCTCTCTCTCTCTCTCTCTCTCGCCGTCTCAATGATGATAAAATCAATATTTCAGTGACTTAATTTAAATATATATGTGTATATATATATATATATGTAAGTAGAATGCACCTATACAATGATCGTATTTCTATTTATGGAACCTAATGAATAACTCGGTATTATTTTTTTGTATATGAAGTTATAAGAATGTCGGGTAATTGCCAAATGAAAACGTATACATTTTTAAAATTTTATTTGCGTTGTACGTAATATTATATAATATATACTTTATTTGTACGAAACATTATTTTCCCCCTGTATTTCATGAATATGTCGTTTATTTTTCTTTCTGAATAAAAAATAATAATAATAAGTGTATACAAATTTTCTCTCCTCCCGTCTCCGGAAAACAATATGACGTCATTATATATTTGATTGGAGTACCCGTTAGTGTGTGTGTGTGTAATGGTGAAAAAAAATCTTTTGAATTATTTTATATGTAAAGAAGTAATAATAATTACGCGTATAGATAAATTATAATAGAGGTCTCCCAATTTGGGGGGAGACGAAATGTTTTTTTTCTCGATTTATGGAGATATGGCGTTAGAATAAAAATACATTGGGAACCACTGATACAGGTAAAAAAATAACGTGTAGTAGGTATGATATTTAATAAAATTCGCATGTGTGAAAAAACGACACAATATTATAATATTGCGGGAATAAATGGAACTGTATATGAGCACTTTAATCCTTAATTATATGCGGGCGCATAAAAAAAAAAAAAACTAAATAATTCTTAAAAAAAAAAAAAAAACGGATATACATATTTATATATATATATTATTTACATGTCAACGGGCGTCGCGTTGAATAATATAAAATGAAGTATAATGAAAAAATAAAAAATAAAAAATTCTCGATTATATATAATGTAAACACACCGAGCCCCTTTGATGTCTGAACTGCTCCTATATATATATATATATATATATGAACGTTATCGATTTATTATATTTGATATTTATATGTGTCATTTTCCCAGCCCCCCTCGGATATTTGAAAAAAATAATTACGTTAATAATATTATTATCATTAGTAAGCACGCGACATGCAACGCGCGAACATCCTTAAAAAAATAAATTGTCGTACACGTTGCGAATAATATGACGACGCCGTGGTACACGCTCTGACGCCGCCGCCGCCACGTTCTCTGCTGTACGCGTAATAACGCTATATAATAATGTGTGAAAAGAGAGAGTGGAAAAAAAAAAACTGTGGAGCGGAGCCCCGCGCGAGATATAGCGTGGGCGCGAAAAGTGCTGTGCGAACGTGTATATATAGTGTGTGTGTGTGTGTTCGGTAGTGGCGTGTATTTAGGATTTCTTTGAGAAGGGAGATGATTAAAAAAAAAAAAATTTCTCCCTCCACTCGAAAACACGTATACACTAGGTAGTATCAGTTCTTGATAATTATTACACACATCTGCGGTGTAAATTTTTGTTTTTTTTTTTATCGTTTACAAAAGAAACTCCGTATGTGGTCTCTCCTATTATAGGTTTTTTTCGTCGATTATTTCCACGACGTCCAGTTTAAAACGCCGTATTACGGACAAGACGGATAGCGTTGCGAGCTCGCGTAAAACCTACTCTAGAACGAAAACAATAAATCAATTATTTAAATGCCAAAAAAAAAAAAATTTCAAATAGTGAACACACTACGTCTCTTCCGTTCATGTAGCGAGTTTCTTATGTTCTTTTTTTTTTTTTGGCTTATTCGGGGCCGTTTAGACCCATCGCCGCTTCCACTATGCCTCGCCAAGCCTAAAGCTCTTGTTTCTCCGTCCCCCGGATTCCTAGGAGTTTCAGATCTTCTTTGACACGGTCGCTCCACCGCTGTCTCGGTCGTCCTATTGGTCTTTTTCGATCTGGCTTCCACATTGTGACCTCGTTTATTAATTTATCCTTCGCTCTCCATACATGTCCTGCCCAGCTAAGTCTTCGGCTTTTTAGAACACCTACTGTGTCGGTTTCATTAAACGGTTCTTTTAATTCGGCGTTCGTTCTTCTTTCGTATTCATTGTTTTCCATATTCTTTTTTGGACCGAAGATTCTCCTTAATATTTTCCTCTCAGAAATCATTAGTTTCTTTTCGTCCGTCTTTGTCGACGCCCATGCCCCACATGCATATAATACAAAGTCTCTTGCGTTATTATTCCCGTTTGCGCGCGAAAACGTGCGCGTTCGGAATCCTGAAGATCGCACGAAAACGTCCTAGCACATATAGGTTTTCCAATAAAAAAATAAAAATAAAAATAACGCTTTATTTGACCTACCCACCTACCGCAGATATTAGGAAAACACCATAATAATATAATATGTACCGTGTATACGTAATGTATATAAAAAAAAAAAAAAATCCAAGGGATAAATATCAGCTCCGTCTAATCTCCCCTCGTAAATACGCCGCGCACCGAGTGTGTTGTATTTTTTGTCGGTTGGAAATTTTTTTTTTTTTTCGAACCCGCCTCCATGTGTGTATGTGTGTGTGTGTGTAAAAACATTGACACTGACTCGGTCCGTATTTGTATACATTATAATAAATATGTGCCATTGCGCGGCGGCGGCGGCGAAGGTCGATCGTTTCGTTTTTTTATATACATGTAAAATATACACGCGCGTGCAGGGCTGCCCCTTTATCGGCGCCGTTCGCGTTTTTTTTCCTATTCATTTACCTGTACGTGCGCGCGCGCGCGTTGCGTGTGGCGGTGGTGCGCCTTGGATTTCGGGTAAAACCGAAACGTGTCACCACCAAACGCCGCCGCGTACATAATATAAAACACGTCGTATATTATGTAGTTCAAGAGTAACACACACACACACACACACACACACACACACACACAGCGTACACGACACGTCGTGCAGTGTGTATAATAATCGCCGTCGAATGCGCGCGCGCGCTCACAAGTCGGCCCGCCGCCCGGCGTGTCGTCTCGACGGTGCCTCGCACTCGTCACGCACATACATACAATAATATATATTATATTATAAATATACATACATACAAGTGTATAATATATTGTAATGTATATAGAGGTTACAATATTACAATATGTGTTATGTGTAGCGGCGGCGGTGTGAGTGTTGTGTGTACGGTCAGACCGACGAAACGCGCGGATTGAAGGGCGCCGCCGCCGCCGCCGCCGCCGTTTCTTTGTGCGACGGCCGGGTGGGTGGAGAGAGAGAGAGAGAGAGAGAGAGACTTGTCGCGCGATTATGTGCATGTATATACTACAATATTATAGTGTCATGGACGACTGTGTGCGACGGCGGAGGCCCGTCGCTATAATATTATCACCCGCACACACGCCGTTATGTGTAGCGTGCGCCGGTGGTAAGGGAGGGGGGGGCGGCGAAACGAAATTCCCTCCCCTTTATTCGACTCCGGGACACGCGAAAAAAAAGAAATCGAAAATACACCGCGTTTTTTATTTAAGGCGATTGAAAGCGGGGGTATTTTCTCTCTTTGTCTTACACGCACATGAAACGTAGCAAAATAGACGTTTCGTACTTCCAACGTACCGATCGATCTATTGGTGCGATAAGAAATTTGAAAACAGATATGAATTCCTCGTGAATTTTATTACAAAACGACTTTCCCATTTTTTTTTTTCATAAACCCTTATAAAAAAATTGACCGAACAAATTAAAAAAAAAAAAATTGTTAATAATTCATTTTTAAAGGTCTTGAAAAAAAAAAAAAAAAGAAATAAAATAAGCGGGAAAGTCGTTTTGTAGTAAAATTCCCGAGGAATTCAAATCTGTTTTAAAATTCCTTATCGCACCAATAGATCGATCGGTACGTTGGAAGTACGAAACGTCTCTATTTTGCTGTTGTGTTTCGTGTGTGTAAGAAGACAAAGAGAGAAAATACCCGCTTTCATTCAATCCCCTTAATACTGTAATATATTCGTTATCCGAGTTATTATAATATTATAGTGTTTTTTTTTATGTATATAAGAATATAATATAAACTAAGATGCTGTAGAGGAGAAAACGAGATTTCCTCGTTTTCCACTCTGTGAATCCGCTAGAAACGTTACGCGAGTTGTCTGTATTATTATGACGTATATGTAATACAGCTTGCGTGTGTGCTGTGTCCACGACAAAAGCGGACGGTTTGTGAAATGTGGTGGTGGTGGTGGTGGACGTTGTCGAAAATATGCGTACGTGTCCTATATATTAAATAACAACAATAATATGTGCGAGATGTTGTAAACGATCGGCTAGGGGGTGGGGAGGTGTCGAACCGTTGGAACACGTGTGGAGAACGAACGGATGGGTGTATTGAAGAGAGTGTATAGTAATAATAATAATGACGACGACGACGGAACAAATATAACAAACGGTCGGCGGCGGGCAGACCGAGAGGACCACAGATGGAAAGATATCGTCGCAGAAAAACACGTGTAACGGCTTATCGTCGACGGCGGAAACGGTACACGACAATAGGGAGTGTTGGTGGTTGGTCGGTTGGTGCCGGTGGTGGACGATAGGAGAGGAGGGAAAGCCTTCGGTGGTGGTGTCCTGCGCAGCGCGCACTTCTCGGACGGGGACCCCGCCGCGCGTTGTTAAACCGTCGAGAAGAAGAAGGATAAACACGTTTATTGTGTGTGCGCGTCGTATTGTGGTGTACTAGACTGCGTATAGAGAGAGACGACACGAGGTCGCGGGGCGTTTGCCTGCCTGCCTGCCTGCCTGCCCGACGACCGCTGCACATCTCGTCCCGTCGTATTTCGGGCCATATAAATTTTTTTTTTTTCCAACGCCCGTGTATGCGGCGGAATTTAGAAAAGAAAAGGCACGTCTCAGCAATATCGTCGTAGTGTTGTTGTTCTGTGTCGACGGCTCCGTTGTTGTGTCGTACCCATTATACTCGTATTATTACGAGAACTGTACATTATTATCAAGGACGACCCTGTTGTATTATAAATGTACCGCGCGAGATACGTTTTCCGAAACGGTTATTTTTCTTCTTATTAAAATAAAACGAATAAAAGGAGTAATAAAATCGTATTGCCCTCCTCGCTTTCGCGACGATCCCCCGCCGATTGAAATCATTCAAACCCCCCGAACCGATCGGCGCGTATATCGTGATTTTCCTATCTTTTTAAGTAGTTTATTTTTCAGTATATAATATACGAACGAATCGCGCGCGTGTATTTGTTCGCAATAATTATCGTTGTCGACGTGTCTCGGCGGCGTTGTTCGCGCGTGTGTATTTTATCCGCCAGAGAGAGAGAGAGAGAATTAGTAAAAAAAAACCAGTTATAATGAAAACCGTCCGCCGCTTTCTCGTATTTATTATTTTATAATTCGTGCAGTGTGCGCCGCCCCCGAGTTCCAAGTGAAAATATTATGTTTTATTACATATATATATATACGTAACGCGATTTGTGGGGGAGTGGGAAACGAAGACGGTGGTATACTATATAATAATATTTATATACGCGTATTATAGGTTAGGTTAGGTTATTATTATAATATTATTGAAATAAGCGTTTTATACTATATAATATTATACACGATTATTGTATCCGATATTTCGTCATATTCGCCTCCCTTCTGTCTCCCCCGCCGCCGCCCCGTTCAATCACCGCGCGCGCGTGTTCATCTCGCGGTCGATCAATATATTTATTATATACGGCTACGACGAGAGGTACATCTGTATATATATGTATATATATATATATATAATATGGTTTTATCGAGAAAACTGCGTCGTCGTTTTATTACGGTATACGCAATGTTTTTTTTATTTTTTTTTTTATTGCTATATATATATATATATATATATATAATAATATTGTATAGTAGTTGTGGTTGTGCGAGAGGAGAAAAACTGCGAACAAAAATACGCGCGCCTCGTACGAAAAATATAAAAAAAAAAAATTATTATAATCGCGAAAAAGATATTATTATTTATATATATATATATATTTCCGGAGAGATTTGAACAACAGCTCATTCATATATAATATATACGTATATTTTTAAAACGGCAATGCGCCGCGGTGTTTTATTTGGTTTTTTTTTTTTGTACTCAACTATATTGAGAGTCTTATACCGCGTAAATCTGATTTTTATTTTATTGTTTTTATGCATAATGGATGGACCGCGGCGATTGTGAAAAAATAAAGTAGAACGCCGTACATATTATGTATGTGTGTATACACATTTGTATTCTATAATGCGCGTGTGTATATGTACCTATCGTAAATGAAAAAAAAAAAAAATTATTTTGCAATGCCCGATAATCGTTCATTCATTATTCTTATTGTCGCCCTTCAAAGTAAATCGGTGTATGTATATATTATGTGTTTTTTTTTTTTCAACTGCGTAATAATGTACGTATAATATTATTATATAATGTCAATAAATATTTAAATTTATAAATAATATTATATGCGTTTATTATAATAACACTACTAATAGCTCGGAATTATCTCACGCATAGGCGCGCGCGACTGCTGTGCGTGTGTATAATTTATTCTTATATATATATATATATACACGCGTTATATTAAATGTCAAGTATAAATGAGAAATCTTGGTAAGTAGTGCTACACTACTACTATTACTAGTTTTGTGTGGAATAACGGTGAGAGAGATTATATAATATTCGGCAAACGCGTGACTCTCGGTCCGAGTGAAATTTTCGGGTGATGTAAACAAATTAAAAAGTATATCGCGAATAAAACGATATTATTTTGTTTCGCGTATGGATGCTGGACCGTGGATGATTGTAGTACCTATAGTGACCTAAGAGACGAGTACGATAGAGTTTAATTAGATTCTGAGCGGAGCGAGGAATATGTAATATTGGATGTGATTTTTTTTATTTTTTTTCTACTTCTGTATACCCAAAAATTCTACCGTAAGGAGCTGTGCTCCGATCACTGACAGTAGTCGTACCTGGTGGTTCCGGTTTGCAAAACTAGTCGGTACTTTAGAAAAGGTCATTTCGGGATTCTCTCGATACTTTTTTTCGAGCGTCAGAAAAAAAACTACCGAAAAAAATTGCGTAAAAACGCGATTCCGTCGAAATCGGTTATTGTCGTTATTTCCACTCGAAATGCGGTTATATATTATTATATAGTAACTTGAAATATTCGCCAAATGATTTAAAATATTTGTGAAAATATTGCTTTCAATTTCGAGCTGTTTATTTACAGCAGCAATTACAGATTTTAATTCGTAAAAAAGGTAATTTTTGGTGTTAAAAATTTAATACAACGTCAGACGTATGGGTTACTAATATATTCAAAAAGTCTTGAAAATCGTTAATCACGATTTTCTTTTATAATTACGTTTTAAGTTTTTCGACAAAGCGTACGGTTCATCGCGTTGCTTTCAAATTTATATAGTAATATAACAGTATATTATAACGACCTCTATTTAAATAACTTTTTATCCAAGTAATTCACCACTTGAACGACGACCACTGCAATACCCCGCGCGGCTCGCGCTACCTTTTCTGGTTTTTTTTTTTATATAAAATTCGTTTATTTTCGTGAAACATAATTATTAATTGGCTATAAACGTATATTTTCACTTATTCATATCATTATTTTTAATCGATTTAGTATGTAAATGCGTGATTATTAACATAATAATTATCGCATCGTTCCAACGGTATTGCGGAATAAAGGAAATTCGATAACCTACAAAAAAACAAAATCGCGTTTCTCTCTGGTGTATAATATATAGGCTATTAAAAGCTTTTTTTTTCTTCGCCTAGAATACGCGACGTATATAAAATATTATTGAAAAAACTACCCGTGATGTGTTTAGTACCTAATTAATGTTGAACACGGCCATATAAATATTTTACACTCCGTTCTGTAAATGTTTTTTTTTTGTTTATTGAATACAATATTTTAAAGGTTTAAAAACCAAACGTAAATTAATTATCATCGTTGTCGTCACGGTATATATATAATATATATGTATATATATTATTTTCTTGTCTATCGGAATGTAATCCACCTTGTGCACGTCGACGGTCACCACAAATTATTACTCATACGAATTATATATTATTTTAGCTTGTTTTTTATATATTTATTTTATTTTTTTTAAAGAAACTTATTTTATCAATTACGAATGTTTTTAACACTGTACTTAACGTTTTTCGAAACGTTCGAGTTGATCGGTCGAAATATGATAAAACAACGCCGCCGCACACCGTGCATAATACGTCGTAAAATTTAAAATTTAATCGAATATCGAGGCGGAAAAAAAAACCCGTTATACTATAATATACTATATAAGTATAAAAATTCTTCAAAATTGTGTTTTTCGTTTCTTGAAATTAAACCGGAAAACGTGCCGAACCGTTGTGAATTCATTTGAATCCCGCTGCAGTGCGGTGTGTGGTTCGTAACGGTATCGTATTTTATAAACGAGTGGTATAAATTAGGACGGGGCCGAGATACGCGTTCTCTATGAAGATGAAAATGTGTGTGTGTGTGTGTAATCATTTTCGTTAGAAAAAAAAAACAGTGATTTTTATAATATAAAATAATAATAAACGCGCTCTTTATTTTCCCCGGTATATCAGTGTGTGTTAAAACGACATACGTGCGGATTACATTACACGAACATTTATTTTGGAGGGAGGGGAGGGGGTAAATTTAACGGACCACATTTTGAAGGCAGAAAGCATTATTATAATATATTATATACTAGCTGTTTTAATATTATATTAGATAATATATATATATTGTGTATTGTGTAATAATGCGAATTTATACGTATATTTGATATTTAGAGGTTAAAAAAAAATTAACGAGCGGATATGGTGTTTTTTTTTTTTTTTAATACGTGCGAGCGCGTTCGATTTTTATTGTTTTTTTTTTTTCTTTATAAATCTCGTACAGCGAAATCAGAAAAAAATCCTTCTGCTGTTTAATGTTCAGAAATAGGTACACATTTGTTCCGAATTCGTCGTGTGCGTTTACTCGAAACCCTACATAATATTTTATTCATTTTTTTTTTTTTTTTAGGTAAATGACTTTAAAAAAAAATATATATGAACTTTTTTTTTATTATTCGGCCATTCGACTAAAATACGTATGAGGCGTATATTTGATAGTAATAAAAACGTGAACGCCTGCCGCTGAATACTATTTATTCAATATGATAATTTATCGGTAATGGTATAAATTATTATATGTAAGTCAAAATCGAAATCTAGAAATACCGAACATAAAATAAATAAATAAGTAAAAAAAAAAAAATATGAAATTCAAATAGCCGTAACGTTTATAGAAAGTATACGTAGTATAGATATACAATACAAACCGATGGCGGTTTCGTTCAGGATTTTCGTTTTTTACATATTATATATGTTTTTTTTTTCGTATAGTTTACGAATAATATATATATAAAATAACCTACCCGTATACATTATTATTATTATTATTATCATCATCAGTATAGGACACGTCAGTTTAGGATGATAATAACACATTTATAACGTTGTTACGCACGTTTTATAATACGGTTAATGTGTAAAAAAATATATATATATGTGTAGGTAACGCGCGTTATAATAATAACCGAATTTTTCTCGGTAGCGATCGCTTCGTCAAAGCATAATGTCTGTGGCAGTGTTTTACATTGTAGCGGCGATCGATTTTTATTTATTTATTTTTTTTTATATATCGACTGGTGGATTGATTTAAAATAGGGCTGTCAAATTTTTGGGCAGGCCAAATTATTTCTCCACCAGGCCGTAGTGATTGATAACATCTGCATACGTAATTTTATATAATATGCGTGTTTTGGCGATACAGTTTTAAGTAACCAAGTTGCTCGATCAGCAAACAAATTGTTTTTGGCGAGATTGTTCGATGCGATTGTTTGGTAGATGAACGCATTTTGTGGCAACCACGTTACTGAAATCAGCAACCAAATAAAATCTCCGTTAACTAAATTCGGTTGCTCATAATCTCACTGATGAGGATTATCATATTCTGTGATTCTACTTTTTTTTTTTAATTCACGAGTGTTTTCTTACAATTTGTTTATATTAATTATTTACAAATATATAACTACAAAATGTGGAATATATATTTATTACATTTTTGTAAAGATTTAGAAGGCAATAACATATATGTACAACGATGAAAAGAACGAAATCCTTTGTAAAACTAATAATTTCAGTATTTTTAATTTTTTTTTTTTATATATTACTCCTTAATTGGATTATTAATTTGACCGTATTTGTTTGCGCTTGCACAATTACGTTGCAAAGGGCAGACAGCATTTCTTGGTCGTTATTCATATTTTTCACAATTGAGGCCCTTCAGTGCAATAACGGAATTAAAAAAATATTAAATAAATTGTAAAATGTAAAAATATGATTATCCGTTATCAGTTAATCACTTCATCAATATCATAATATTTATGGTCCTAGTAAACACTGTGTTTTAGCGATATAGCAACCAAGCGGCAATTTGAACAAACAATTTTAGGAACCCGGTTTCTCAAAACGCCATCGCCAAAACGCGCCTATCGTTAATTGAATTGAAAATTATAAGCTACGTATATTTTTGTTTTCTAATTGCGCTCCGCAGAAATAACTCCGAAGATATAATAATATATTTGGCCAACAAGATTATGCAAATAGTATATTACCAGAATACCCTAGAATATTGGACAGTGCAGTTATTGGAAAAAACTTAATTTTCCATATAAAACGAGCGAATGAAAAAAACGCATGCATAAAATTGTAGTACCTATTCCTGTTCAGGTTCAAAAGGAAGTGAATTATGTATATTATTCGTGTATTAAATATAATACAATAATTATTGTGTTTTATCGTTTTATAACCAATTTGGGTACTAGTTTCGATTTTACAAGCGTACAAATAAAAATTCAAAGCCAATATTTTCAGAATAAAAAAAAATGTAAGTTTGTAATCGTCTCTCTTCGTCTATACCATGAAAATATGTTTAAAATATATGAAATACCGTCAATACACCGGATGTTCGATTAATATTATGTATGACACGATAGGCTATTGATAAATGATAATATTATTAATATATTTCGAAATTAGGTGTACCGGCGCAGAATATTATTATAGCAGGCCAATATTATAAGGCACGAAAAAAATAATAGGGCTGCCAGTGTACACCCTGCTATACCTCAAATGGCGCACCTGGATTGGATCTCATCGATTCGTATAACATATGTGTATATCTTGTAACGCGTAAAATAATACTTACGGTATTATTATTCTTAATTAAGGGGATTGAAAGCGGGTATTTTCTCTCTTTGTCTTACACACATGAAACATAGCAAAATAGACGTTTCGCACTTCCAACGTACCGATCGATCTATTGGTGCGATAAGAAATTTGAAAACGGATTTGAATTCCTCGTGAATTTGACTACAAAACGACTTCCCCACTTTTTTCATTTTTTTTTTTTAAATTTGTTCGGTTAATTTTTTTAAGGGTTTATGAAAAAAAAAATGAAAAAAGTGGGAAAATCGTTTTGTAGTAAAATTCACGAGGAATTCAAATCTGTTTTTAAATTTCTTATCGCACCAATAGATCGATCGGCGGTATGTTGTAAGTACGAAACGTCTGTTGTGCCATGTTTCATGTGTGTGAGACAAAGAGAGAAAAATACCCGCTTTCAATCCCCTTAATCGTTGTGATTCGTAGCCCGGCCGTTGGAAAATATTTCATTACACAGTCATACACGCGTTATAGAAGTCACTAGATCGGCGAATATGTTGATAATAATTAATAAAAAATTGAAATACTTACATATATATATATATACGGATTGACAAAAAGAAAAAAACACCCCGCGGCGCGCTGTCGACGGGGGATGGACCGCGGCCAATATTCTAATAGAAAATATTATGTAATTTTCGAATATGCTTCTGTATAGTTTTTGTATGCGTGTATAATTAAAATAATATTGTGAAACGGTTTTCTTTTTTTTTTTTTTTTGTACTTCTAAGAATAAAACGATGGATTATTTTAAAGTTTGACGCATCGTGCGCGCGCATTTTTTTTTTCGTGAAAATCTTTGTCCGACTATATTATGTAACGCGGTAGGTTAATACAATATTTTCGCAGATATCGCTCTGGCACATTTTGAATACTTTTTTTCGCCGTCCTTCGTTTTTTTTTTTTTTTCTTTACAAGACAATATTGTAAAATAGATTATCACGTATACATATTACTATATAATACGCCGAAAAAATCCTTTGTGTACGAAATCTTGGAGACCCGACGACGGAGCTGGAGATCTGAAATATGCCGCGGTCGACTGTTGTGCTCGTCGTGTTATTGTATAATAGTGGTGGCTTCGAGTTCGTGTTCCAACCTTTACCAGATTCGGGTGTAAAGGTCTAATGGTTTGGGGGAGCAGCAGCAGCGCTTTTCCTCTTGGAATTCTTTTCAAGACTCGTGATATTCCTAAACGAAAATCGGTGTAGACGTGCCTGTAACAGTGTGCTAAAAAGACACGTTGAGAATAATAATCCGGTATAGTACCGTCTAGTATATGTTATTAAATTTTATTTACTTATAAGCCCTGCATACCGTGTACTTGTACCCTCGAGTTACTTATAGAGCGTATTAGAAGTGTACTTAGAATGTGCAGTCTTCTACTACAGCGTCGTGATATTATAATATATAATACGAGAACGTATTGTTTCCGACATCCATGACGACGTTATCGCTGCGCAGTGTTGAATTGGTATATGTATGAAATGTGGAAACCTGCAGTGGCGGATCTAGGATTTTTTTGGGGGAGGCGGAGGGCAAAGTTGTTGATAATAAATGCATTTTCACTGAAAAAAAAAAAAAAAATGTTAACATGAAAAATTTAAAAGTAGATTTAATTTTCGACAATAATTGACACGCATCGTTATTTATTATTAAACAGTATTATTACGACTACGAATATACGTATATAACTGCCAAAAGGGCAGAGGGGGAGGGGGCCTCGAACACTGGAAGAAAAGAACCTGGTTATATTATGTGTTCTGCGGCCGATCTTGTTGGCATATTATAGCGCGCGTTACCAGAGTACTGCAGGATACGGCTATACTAAACCGTTTTTAAATTTTTAATTCATTTATATATATATATATATATATATACTCGTGTATATACGCTACGTACACAATATATTATATTATTTAGAGTCAATACTTTCCAAACCGGTTTCGTCGCTAAGTTTTTTTTCTTATTACAATCACGATGAGCCTAGGTCGTGTTCCGTGCGCGTTACGTCATAATACGCTTGTTGTATATAATATAAATATATATATATGTTATCGCGGTTAACAACTACTTTAAATCCGACTGATTATGTACTAAAAATATAGTATCGCGTGCCATCATTTTCTACGATTTTATTTTTTTATTTTTATAGAAAATAAAAATGGAAATACGCGTTATATGTGTGTGTGTGTGTGTGTGTGTGTGATTATGACGTAAAAATTTCTCACGCGGTGAAAATAACGATTTTAATATTGTATCGGTATAATGTATAATATGTAATAGCGTTACTGTGCACGTTTGTTATTTGTAATATTGTGAAAAAAATAAGGGAAACTGACAAACGCGCCGTGTACACTCGCCGAACGGGTGGCGTGTATTACAACTATAGAGAAGACTCGCACATTTTTTCCTCTCCAATCCTATGTACGATGCTCTCGTAGGTATAAAAAAAAAAAAATCGTTTCGCGTCTCTCTTTGAATATATATATATAAATTTAGTTTTGCATTTTTTAGTTCTAATCGCATTTTTCAGTTTTTTTTTTTTTTTTTTTTGGTACGTCATTTTATACGTATAAAATTTCAAAGAAAATCTTTACATTTTTTTTTTTTTGTAAATGTATTACTATTGGAGGAAGGTTTTTGTAACGATTAGATTTACTGCATAGAGATGATGATCATACTGCGCACGTTATAATATGCGTGTGCTTTTACGGGTACGCTGGTGTACATACGCGCTTATCGAATATCTAATATTTTATAAATTGTATATGCGGAATAAATCCTGTTAACGAGATTGAATTGATATTTTGTATTTATTTTTTAATTTCGTAACTCAATGTGAATGTATGTGTACTGCACACGCGTACTGTAATTTTTCAATACGTATGGAAAATTTTTTAAGTCATTAAAGCATTTTTTTTTTGGATACTTTTTTTTTTTTTTTGGATAATCAACATCATCAATACGATTTACGTTTGCACGCGTTTTATTGCCCCGTCGCGTCCCCCCTCCCCCCTCCGTGCTGCTCATTGTAAATACGCGAAATCCGGCCGAATCGATATTTTTGGTTCTCCGGCTTGTTACTATAATTACACCGTTTCGTCTACATATTATAATACACCAGGCACGTATACAGGGGGGTTTGGGGTTCAAACCCCTCCCCCCCCCCGAAATAATTTCTTGTCACATTAAAAAAGTAATGAGTAAGAAGGAAGAAATTGTTTTATTACGTTGCTGTACAATTTGTATTGCTATATTTTGTAAACCCCCCCGAAATTTTATTTTGTGTACGTGCCTGTAATACACGTTTACTGCAGGTAACACGCGCACATTATATTATACGTTCGGTACTTGTTAATATACCATATAATCGTATAATAAAATATAATAACAACGTGTTGGCAACGGCTGTGTCACAATATACTGCGCGCATAATAATATTATAAAATGTCAATTGCCATTGGCGCGGCGTCGTATATAATAATATTATATTATTGCGTAACGTTTTCTCTCTCGGTGGTGGTGTCCTGTGGCCGGCGCGCGCCGGTGTGCAGTGGCGTCCCTCTTGTGTTTCTGTCGGTTTGTTTTTTTTTTGTCTTTCTTTCAAAGAACTAAAAAATACTTCTATACCATTCGGTGAACACACACACACAAAAGGGAAACTGTTGCGTCGCGGGAGTGTGTGCTGCTGCGTGACTTACTACTTACTACTTACTTTCTTTGTACGATTCGTATTATAACGCGTTTTTTTTTTTTTTTTATCAAAAAAAAAACGGCGCGCGCGAATCCGTAACCGCCGTACTACGTAGAACGGTGTGGTGTTGTGTATGAGAGGGGAGCAAAAACAATTTTCTACACCGTAACGCAAACGAATATATTTTATTCGAAGGATATACTACTGACCGCCTCGCGATAGGAATCGCGTCGATCGTTTTGAAACAGTATTAATTTAGCAGGGGGTTTTTTTATGTTCACGGATCATATTTCGTCGTGTACGTGCGCGTGTAATTGATAATTATTATTATTATTATTATTATTATTATTATTATTATTATTATTGATATCCCGCCTATAATATAATTTATGGGAATATTATTTGTGAACCGAAATAATATAATGTCGAACGCGCTCCTCTGCGTCGCGCGTGTTATGGTCGTGTGTCTGCGTCGACGAAACGCGACGCTTGTGTGACGTATCTTAAATATAAAACGCCGGTTATCGTCGGTACGGGGTTTTTTTTTTCTCTTCTCCTAATCGATATCCCGTTGTTTTTTGCGTTTAATGCTCGATAAATAATAAACGGCGCACGAATAAAAAGGGATTCTAGTAAACGGGTTTTCGGTGAGAGAGAGAGAGAGAGAGAGAGAGAGTGCTGCGTATACGTGGAAAAATCGTCGTCGTCCTGTGTACTACTCCCCCGTGTATTTGTGTTTTATTATATTAAAAAAACATTGACGGTTTCAACGATAATACTACTACTACATCACGGTCGAATAGCAGAGTAGTATAGTAGTAGTAGTGCGCGGTGTATTATATTTTCATTGCTGCTATACTGCTGCCAGAGTATACAATAATAGTAAAATAGTGTGTGGCGTGTACGACGCTTCTACACTACGACGCATCTCTCGAAAATAATATTACAAACTTGGCAACACTGCGAATTTAGCCAAACGTTTTTCCATTTCTCGCGTGCGCTCGATATTACGATTGACCCCCTTCCCCTCGTTCCTTCGTGTGTGTGTGTGTGTGTGTGCACAACACGCAGTGGTTGGCGTTCGGCGGCTATACTTGGCCTTCTCCTTTTCTCAAAACGCGAACGCACGTCTCGTGTACTGGCGCGCACTCTACATAGGTAATCTACTACATCGTAATACGTATATTTTATATTCGAGAATGGTGGACGGGGGAGGTATTTGATTCTTGATTTTTCTAGAATATTATTTTATATACTAAAAATCAAAAATATCCGACGACGACTATTTAAAAATTCTCTCTTTATTATTATATACCGCTCGCTCTCTCTCTCTCTCTCACCATGTCCATCCGTTTTGTTTGTAATTATTATTATTAATTTACAATTCTGCTCCCCGGTGGTATTATTATTCTGTTTTTACATAGCCACCGTCGTGTGTGTGTGTGTGTGTAACGGTAAGCCTCGTCGCGTCGCTTTGTTACCGTAGTAGTAAATACGTGCGCGCGCGGTGGCAATGGTAGCGGTGTGACCGGCGGGGGAAGTGGCAAAATAAGCGTAGCCGCTCGCATATTATACAACGTTGCGCGCGCGCCCGAGAGAGAGTTTGCGAAAACCTATAGACCGGAATGACCCTGAATCGGGCCCGTGGCCCCTACGCGCGCACGTTGCCAATATTACAAACACACACACACAAAAAACACCACAAACACTCTATACCCACGAGTCCGGTATACCACCGAAAAATTCTGGCTACCTGCCGCTGTATAATATATAATTACGCGGGAGGCATACGATTCGGAGGCAATATTATTTGTTGTGTACGATAAAACTTGGGAGGAGGAGAGGGAGGAGGTCGCACGCGATTTGCGTGTTTATTTTATTCGCGACTGTAATTATTATAATATTTTCGTGAACAATAAAAACCGATATAGTTCATCGCGGCTACAACAACAACAACACGGCGGTTTCCACGCTCGCGTTTATATTATTATTATACTCGTCGTCGTCTTTTTTTAACAGCGATATATGTAATAAGCTATGCAAATAAAATGGGGGAAACTGTTTCGAAACGCCGCCGCCGCCGCCGCCGCCACCGCGAAATTATTATGTCGTCGTTGTTTTTTTTTGTGTTACACGCGCTTGCGCGCACACAAGTTCGTAGTAGTAGTAGAGTGTGCTGGTGGTAGTACGTTTCTCACTCCTTGTGTGCGTGCGTGTGTGTGTGTGTGTGTGTGTGTGTGTGTGTGTGTTCGCCTTGGATGGCGGCGACGCGACGAGGGCCTCGAAAATCGTATTATTAAAACGCTTCGACTAGCGTAAAAATTACGTATTTCGTTCCCGTTGTGTGTTCACATGTGTGCGTTTTTTCTTCTTCTTCTTCTTCTTTCACCGCTGTGCTCCTGCTGGTTTCGACTGTCCGCCGGGGTTGTGGCGTGGTGGTTGGCGGGGAGGATGTGGAGGTATATTGGCCCGAGTCGCGGTGTTGCCGCGACTCGCGTTGTGAGACCAACAAACCGTTTTTGGTGGATATATATTTATAAATCCTTCAAACGCCCGAAGAATACTACTACTACTACTACTACTACTACTACTACTGTGCTCTCCTCCGACCGCCGTAGTCGATCGAAATTATCAGTAACGCGGGCGCGCGTGTGTGTGTGTGCAATTGTCGTCGTTGTCTCGTAGTACGGCGGCGGTGGCGGTTTCGTTTCTTATAAACACATAATAATATGTATTAAGGGGATTGAAAGCGGGTATTTTCTCCCTTTGTCTTACACACATGAAACATATAGCAAAATAGACGTTTCGTACTTCCAACGTACCGATCGATCTTCTGTTGGTGCGATAAGAAGAAATTTGAAAACGGATTTGAATTCCTCGTGTCGTTTACTACAAACCGACTTTCCCACTTTTTTTTATTTCTTTTTTATAAGACCTTCAAAAATGAATTATTAACAATATTTTTTTTTTAATTTGTTCGGTTAATTTTTTTAAGGGTTTATGAAAAAAAAAAAAATGAAAAAAGTGGGAAAGTCGTTTTGTAGTAAAAATTCACGAGGAATTCAAATGTGTTTTCAAATTTCTTCTTATCGCATCAATAGATCGATCGGTACGTTGGAAGTACGAAACGTCTATTTTGCTATATGTTTCATGTGCGTGTAAGACAAAGAGAGAAAATACCCGCTTTCAATCCCCTTAAGAGGAGCATCGTGCCGGGTCTAGACGGGGGAGGGAGGGACACGTGCCCCGTGCCGTCTCGGGGGCGCAAATTTCGGATTACTTTATAAGGGCGGTAAAATTACGTGTTCCCCCCCCCTCCCCGGTGTAGCGTATTTATTACCAAATCGACTATAATATAATAATATAGTAGAGCTCCAGCGCCGTATAAAAAAAAAAAAAAAAGTACGCCGTTTTCATTGGTCTGGTCGAAATAACCGCGCGAAAATATTTTTATCGTGTTGATAAAATTGATAACGTTCTATATTTTGAAAACGGCGCGAAAATATTTTTAAAAATGAACAAAGATATAATAGTTTTGTAGTGTCGATAAAATTGATAGCGTTCTGTTCGTTTATATAAGAATTGCGATAAAAATGTTTAAGTAATGACGAAATTCAATACGTCGTTTTCTCCTGTACTCTCCAAATTTTTTTTTTTTTTTTCTTTGAAGTACTTATCTGTTTTATGGTGTAACGCGCATTAAAAACTAAATATATTATGTAGGTACTATATAGTCTCTTAAAGTACTTAAAAGGACGTAGGAAGCCCGTTGTCCGACAGATTGGTGGGGGGGGGCAGAGATCGAAAAGAAAAAAAATTCACATTTCTGTTACCAACTGTATAGATAGAAACCTAAAATCTGAAAAATATAATAATAATGAATTCGACCAGAATATAACTGAATATACTTACTTACTAACTCTTATCGATTATTAATTTACTTTTATTTATTTCATATATGCATTTAAAAATAATAAAAATAATATCCAATTCTGACTACATCGGACGAAACTCTGCAGAGACACAAATTATAAAACGCGGAAATTCTTCGTAATAATTTTAGATAAAATGTAAGTTGGTACTGTCAGTGATGATAAGTCGGACTGATAAATCCTATTCCCCTTCCATTTTGTCGGACAACGGGTATCGTCCCTTAAAAGGATTGGTGTGGGATCGACTTAATATATTATTATATATACTTGTTATTGTTATTATTCGAACTACAATTTATTATTTTAACACTGATACGAGATTTTAACCTGGGGTTGGTCGAAAAGCTGCGTCACGCATAGTTTTTTTTTTTTTTGGATAAAATATTTTCGCGCGGTTTTCAAATATGGACCAATGAAAACGGCGTGTTTTTATACGGGCGCTGGGTGGGGCTATAGTCGATGATTTGGTAATACGCCCCCGGGTGCCATTATAATTCGTAGATCTGGTTTTAGGTATATGATATTATAATATTATATATCCGAGCCACCGTCGTAATAATGATAATACGCGTGATGTCGGTCGGCACCGTTTTGAATGACAATTTTATGGCCAACGCGAAAATTTATAAAAAAAAAAAAATATATATATATCGTTTACGGATACTTGTATTTTATATACATAATATATCGTATAAGTGAAACGGTGATATCATTCTGGGTGGACCGGGGAATGCGTATTACATAACGCAAACATAGAAATAATTTTTAAACGGCGGCTAACGTGTACCACACATTAATAATATATTATGCGTTTTGATCTCGCGCGCGCGCATTGAAGTTAAACAGAAATTTAAATACAACAAAATACTACTCGGCAGACGTCGTTAACCTAATATAATATCGTTTGCTATAATTTTATAGTAGTCGCGTCAACAAAATTATTACACTGGTGCGTTGTGTTTTTTATCTTATCTTTTTAACGCTATATACACATGATATATTTATTCAGTAAAAACCGCTGTTTGTAGAATCGCGTGCTCGTGTACTATATATATATATATATATATAAAACCGTCGTCGACACAACGCACTGTTATAATAAAGATGGCGCGAGAAATGACTGACACTCTCCGGGCGGCCGTGTAAAATGATATTAGTTCGAATGACCTTGAAACTGTTCGTAACATCATGTCGTGTCTGCCGTGTCCGGGGGGAAAATAGTACGTCTATGACACGAGCACTATCTATAATCGTATTTAAGAACTATTAATACCACGCTAAATAACGACGTATATTCTATACCAACAGGGTACGAAACTCTGTTATAAACGACAGGCCAACGGTCACTGTGACCTCCACATTTTATTTGTTCAAAACACGAATGTGTGATAACATTTTTATTGTTGTCATTAATTTATGGTATAAACCGCGCGGCTCATGATACTTATCTTAAACCGTGGTATATATGTATACACCACAGATATATATACATATACTAATACTAGATAGCCGTCTTCAAATACACCACCACAGAATAAGCTAAAACACGCCGCCATATGCAAAGAATACAACTCGATAAACAAACGTTATCAATATTAGACTATTATCAATATTTTTGATATTAATAAATATTGTAAAATTATTATTTAAAAATGAGAACTGAATTTTATTTCTGATTTATTCTTAAATATGTTTTGTAATTTTAGACAGAACCACGCATTAATAAATAATGTGTGTGTGTGTGTGTGTGTGTGTGTGTGTGTGTGTGTGTAGAACTAAATCGTAGTGTTTTGTGAATTATGAAACAAGGAAACATCATCAAAAACATGAAGAAATAAATAGGTACAACATTATTATAAAATATATATTATTAAAAAAAACTGAAAAAAATAGTAGGTAGGTACTAAAAAAACGCAGAGAATTTATGTGGATATAATGATACATATTATTGATTATAAAAAAGAATAGTTTTCGTTAATTTTTGACGTTTACTCAAAGGGTTTAACAAGTCTAACGAGAATTGTTTGCCGTAAGAATGTAAACGAACACTTACAAAATTTTTAACATGCAAAGTTATTAAAATTAATTTATGAGGTCTTTCTAAAATTTCAACATTTTCACAACTTAAATCTTTAAATATAGAATGATCCAAAGCAAATTTATTAACGACATGACTAATAATTTTTTTTTCTAAATTTGGAATATTGATATTTGAAAGATAGTTTGTATGGTATAAGAAACTGATTTCAGCTTCTTTAATTTAGTCTAAACACGCAATTACTTGTAATAATTAAACCACATCGATTTTTTATGAGAACAAACAGTTTGTGTCGGAGTGGCAAGCTGTAATCATGTTCATTGCTATTTTCTATAAGTGATGTTATGCAGGAATTGCAATCTATGATTTTACAAATCTTTTTAACAACATATCCTGTAATATAATATAAAATATTTTCTTTTGCCTCAATCATTGCTTTATTTGAGCTATTCAGTAATGTCATTCTGTTTACAATGTCTTCATCAATTGTAACGCTCATGTAACTGATAACTAGGGCTGGGATTTCGATGCACTTTTCATTTTTTTTCCTGAGGTTGCTGTACGATGCTCGCCTGGTCACAAATCCATAACATGTACTTTTGAATGAGAATAAGAAAATTTATTTTGCATTTTTTGATTTTAACGTCATTTTCTTCGTTTTTTAAGGTATTATAGGGTTTTTAGGGCATTATTGGAGTTTTTGGGTGCAAAATTCAAACTTGAAATTTTATTAATAATTTTATCTGGCAACGACTATACCTACTCGTATCTCGTGTCGTAGAAAAACTTTAAAAATCTCTGGTGATTCAGTGTAACAGTTCAGATTGTACAGGTAAATTAATATATAATCCAAATCTATCAGAATAGTTTAAAAAATATAAGAAAATAATTGTTTTTTTTCAGATTAAAAGAAATCCAAGTTGAAGTTTAGCGTAAAGAAATCCTGAAATTTAGCCTATAGAAAAATTATTTTAATCACTTTTATTTCAATTTAATTAATTTAATCAAATATTATTTAAAATGTGTACTAAATTTATTAAAAATAAAAACAATTTACCTTAGCGGCCCGTTACCCGCTTACCTTATCGTTTCCAGTGCATTCAATCTTGGCCCGTGTCGTCAGTGGCGTATTTGAGGGGAGCGATAGGGGCAATCGCCCCCCGAGAGATTTAAAAAAATTATATTATTTTATATTATATTGTTCTGTGTTATAAGTTACAAGTATTTTTTATGAAAATGTTGGTAACACTATAGTTATCAAAAATTATCTGAATAAATAAAATGTGTTTTGTTCAATAATTATATTCCTACATATAATTTTTTTTATTGGTGGGAAGGGGGGGAGTTCTTTTACCGTCGCCCCCCTGAGGTGAAGTCTCAAATACGCCACTGCGTGTCGTAGAACAATAATATATTCTACGATAAAATCTATAATGTCGATGTAGTGGCTTTTTTTCGATGATGGGAGGAGGGGGGGGGTATAAACGGGGTTAGGTTACGTTCCTAACATCATGTTTGTTCTCCCGCCGCTGCGAGTGTAATTTCTTCAATCAGACACCGCTCTGAAATCGGAAAAAAAAGCTGTGGTAGTAAAAAACAACTGTCAACCTGCAGGGTGACACGGAGGACTCGGTTTAGGGCAAAGGAGAGAAAAAAAAATGATTAAATTTTTTCGACACCACCGACGGGAAACGACATAAAATAATGATAGGTACATCCACACGAGTTTTCAATTTCCTGACAATGTAAACGCGAATTTAGCGCGGCTCTCACGAAAAAAAACAACAGTAAAATAGTTCTTTCCTGCCGTCGCCGTCCCTAGAGGGAGAATAATCGTCCTCGAAACAAAAATCGCCCGGGAACAAATTTCGCGTTAATTTTTCGACAATTTTCACTGCGATTATTTCGTTTGATCTACAACGAGACTTTTGTTTTTTTTTTTTTTTTTGTTCTTCAATAAAACGAAACGTTATTCGTTAACTCTTTAAAGGTTTAAAAACGTTGAAGTACAAAAATCCAGCGCTTTATGACGACGTTTACTGCGTAATATTTCGATGGTGGTTGTTGGGGTGACGGCGAATCAAAAAAAAAAAAAAAAACGCTGAGAGCAATAACGTTGCTTAAAAGCCGACAATACGCCTTATTATATTGGTTTTTTTTTTTAACGTTTGTTACCTCACGACTCCGTCATTCACTAACCGATTTGGATGATTCTTTTTATATATATTATATCATAGGCAAACCCAGAGTTTTACGTTTGAGTGTGCCCGGCCTTTTTTGTAGTTATTTTTTTATAATATAGAGGGGAGGCTATAAACAAATTCACCCGTTTTATTCGTTTTTTTTTTAGCTCATAATTTTCTTTCATATACTAATGTCAAAATATTTTAACTAACCAATACTATAACCTATTGTATAATATATTTTTTTTTTACTTTAGAGTGTGCCTTGGCACACCCGGCACACCCCGTAGATCCGCCTATGATATATATATACGAAAGAGTATTCCACCTCCCGGTGGTCCCATACCAATTTTGTAAATACCGGCCTAGTATTCGGCCAGTAATTTAGTTTTTTTTCGTATTTTCCGATTTCATAAGGGGCATATATAGTAGAGTAGTGTGTCCTACCTAACCGTCCAGTCAAAAATGTAGGAACTACAGGAATGACGCTATCGGACTGCTACGTGTAACAAGTACTACGACTAAAAATTAGTATGAAATAAAAAAAAAAAAAAATTTCGGAAAAAAAGAAACCGAATTAGAAGAAGAAAAAATGCGCTAAAAAGTATGAAATAACCTTTTTGACGAAATCGGCGCGGAATTTCATCGAACGACATTACATCGCGCAGAAGCGCATTTTATTAACATATTACGCGATATCAGCTATATATTAGATTAATAATAATAATAAAAAACGCGTTTCTGCGATGTAAATGTCGTTCGAAATTCGGCGCCGATTTCAAAAAAAGGTTATTATAATATTGAATTAGTTTTCGTACTTTTTAGTGGCATTTTTTTTTTTTCGAAGTCCGTTTTTTTTTTTATTAAAAAATATATTATTTTTATTATTTTGTAATTCTTCTTTGCGCTGCAATGTGTATATACATATTATTATTATTTTTTTTTTTTGATATCGTAGCGAAGCCGCCTGGTGGCAGCAGTGTAGTAGTAAGACCGACCGAACACACGCGAACGAAAGCGGCGCGCGCGCGCGTATAGTCAGTCAGTAGTCGTTCCGGCGAAATACGCCGCCGCGACCCCACGGAGGGGCCTCCTCGACGATAAAATTAATCGTACTACTGTTATATATATATATATGTATTGTGCGTATACTACGTTTTATTTTCGTTTATATATATATATATATATATACGTATCGTGCTGTTTATATCGTATTTTTACAAACTTTTAAATACCGCCGCGTCTGTTTTCTGGGGTTGGGGGAGGGGGAATATCTTAATTTTTTCAGTAGTAACTCGATATTATTATTGCCGCCGCCGCTGATGTTGATAATAATTATTATTATATATATAGCGGTCGTAGTGTGTGTGTATACGCACAGCGCCCGCCGACCAACGTTACGAAAATTTCAACCGCCGGCGCGTAATGCACCGCCGCGCGCAACACGCGTTTCAGTCGTTAACAACTGTTGTGCGTGTAAATTATTATAAATATGTATACGCTCTGTGTACATGGCGCGCGCGGCGTTACGTCCTACCCGGTGTAACGTGCAATAATCAATAATTTTATACATTCCGGCAACATAATGATAATTAATTAACATATATATATATATTTATTTTTTCGATCGTGCAGAATCGTTTTTTTTATTCCTTTCTACAAATGAAAAAAGAAAAAAATCGAACGTATTACTCTATATATTATATATATATATACGATATTCGCCCGAAAAACGTGTAATATATTTTAATTGATAGTTAAAAAATAATTATCGTCGGATTTCGACCGACGAACCTGTTTTCGGAAACGTTTCGGTAAAAGAGAGAGAGAAAAAAAATAGTCATAACCCTCGCAGTAACAGCCGTGTATATTATAATAGCGTCAATGACCGCGCGGTGATTGTGTGCGTTTTAAACGTAATGTATCGAATATAAAACGTCGTGTCGCTACAGTAATATATATTTGTATATTTAACGAATAAATTATAATATTACCTACTGATATTGTGTACACAATATAATGTAATAATAGTTTATTATTATTATTATTCGTTTTCTGTTGTTTACCCCCCCCCTCCCCATCCCTCTCGACTAGGATAACCAATATAGTAGTAGGTAGTCTTCTTCTTATCGTGTCCGGTTCTAGCACCGGTGTTGATAAGATTAGTTCGCGATATTTATCCTGGTGCGGAAGTCGTATATCGCGATGCAGGGGACGCCACGTGCAGGCTCTTACCGTGTCCCCCAGTAGTAGTAGTGGTAGTAGTAGTCACCTGTATGTGTATTGTCGTTTTTCGTTTGTTGGGGCGGCGGCTCTCCTCGTCAGCTGTACCGCGCGCGCGTTTACCCACGGTACGGAGAAACGACGACGTTCGGGTTTATTATTATCATTATTACCATAGGCGGAAATGAGGGGGGGGGCTTAGGGGGCTAAATAAATATTTTATAATTTGTATGTATTTTGGATATTTGACTGATTATGACTGATGTTAAAAATGTTAGCCCCCCAGAAAATTTAATAGATTTTCGCCTATGATTATTACGCGTATAGCTTTTACAATCGATACAGTCGCGGACGACATTGGAGAACAGTTACGATCGTATATAATGAATATACACATTCATTATAACCGTTGATTACAGAAATTTCGTGTTTTAGACAAATCGATTGATATTGAAAACGCATAATATATATATATATGTGTGTATAATTAAAATCGATTTGTTTTGCGGACCCAATCGGCAAGCGTTTTTTATTTTTTAATTTTTTTTTTTCTCTGTGTAAACGAGAATTTTATTAATCCTCTACTTGTCAATATTATATACAGATAATATACTATTACTGTATATTTGTGTGTGTTGTATATATACATATATATATATTTCAATAGTTACGCGTATACCGCGAAAGAAAAAAATGTTTATAATTAATACCCGCGTGTATGCACGTTATAATCGTTGTGTATAAAGATTTTTTTTTTTTATACATATACATTTTGCGATGTGCTGCACAATAATATTGGTTTTTCAAAGTAAAAACTCGTATTTTATATTCGCACAAACTACTACTATACTACTGTACTATATAATGTATAGTAAATTATTATTGTTTATAACGTATCTGCGTATTGTATTATATATCACCTACGCCTATATTGTTATAAGTATTATAATATAACCAATTTACCGGCAGTCGTGTAAAAGTTGTACTTATGTAGTTAAAACAAAAAAAAATTATATATTTGTTTTCTTATCATAATGCTTTATGCAATATATTATATATTTATAAGTTGAAATTCATTTATAAATATTTTTAAACGTTTGATTATTATTATTATTATTATTATTATTAACAACCATCGATAATAATATAATATATTGAAAAACGTATGAAAGAAATCTAAAACGTCGTCAATCGCGATATATCAGTCTTATTATAATATATTAATCTACATTAAAATAATATCCAAAATGTTCCAAGACGAAATTTTATTATTATTTAAATATAATGACACGGGCATGCAAAAAAAAAATATATATATATATATATTTTAAACAAGAATTTAGTAAAAATATGTTTTTTCCCCCCTGTGTAAAAAAAAAAGTAGTTAAACCCCATTAAAATAAAAAATGTACATTACAATTTCATAATTTTATGCTTCGTGAATGTTATTAAAAAGGGGTATATATCATACGCGATTCATATGTGTGCAATATTATTGCGTTACTATCGTAAATGAATATTAGTGTTAGGTAAATTACAATTGTAAAATTTTCCACTGCACACGATTCGCAAATTTCTGTATAGAGAAATATATATATAGAAATCTGCAATCACGATTTACCGTTACCGCTGATTCCTGATAAGAAAATTAGATTATTTTAATTTTTTTTTAATAACGCCGTCAAGATAAAATGATAATAATTATGTTACGCGTGCATTTATGACGAACCCTGTTATTTTGTGATCGTCTAAAATCCTATAATTTTTGAACGGCTCGGTGTATTGTTTTCAATAGAAGGTACACAGAAAAAAATCGCTTAATAACTATTACATCGTATTATATAATTAGACGCGGATCGTAACAATTTAAGCACAGTATACGAGTTAAATTAAATTTTATTTATTTTGTTTTTAATAATACTGGATGTTTATATAATATCTTTGGATATTTTATAGTATTATATATAGTATTCGATTTTGAATTTTTTCGTTTCTGCGACTTGTTGAGCAACGCCATCTCATTTCGTATTTCAGCGAACGGTTATATATCTGTACTTATACTAGATAATATTCATCGGAGTTAATATTATATTCTACTCGATAAATAGTAACGCGAATTTCGGGGGGGGGGATTAAGCCGCATTAGAACATTTTTTTTTTTTAACGCAAGTAAATTCTCCAAGGAAGAAATACGCAAACTCGTGGGAGGCTTCTAATAACATACCGTTTAAGAATATTATGCTATATAGAGTTATAACAGATGAGTTGTTAAAAAAAAAAAAAAACGAAAACGAAAATGCTAGGTCAGGAATCGGAATAGCTAGAAGAGAATATTAAAAGGATTCAGTTAAGGTCTGGAGAGCTGAAAGGAAGAAAAAGGAGAAAGCAATGACGGAGAATTTGAATATATACCGTTTAACTATTATTATTACGAATTACGCGTATTTTTTTTTTTTTTTTTATCGAATATTGAAATTGTTTCGGAGAGAAAATAAATTATTTTAATCGTCCAATGATTTGCACAAATATAATCATTTAAAATGAGTTATATAATCCGATAATCGTATCTTTGAAAAAAAAAAAAAATTGATAGTAAATCGTTTATGCTGCAATCACATATATTAGAATATAATAATCTATATAGTTCATTAAGTGTTATTAGAATTTTTTTTTGTAATTTGTTTTTTTTTTGTTTTACAGACTGGGTCCATATGATCAAGAGTGTAGGTCTAAGATGAGCAACGGCGCAAGCCCGAGCCCTCTTGTTGTTATACCCAAAAAAAAGAAACACGACGTGAAAGGTCAATCTCAACTGTAAGTATATATATGTATATATATATATATATATACACATCTACTATGGTTTATATGTTTAAAAATAAATAATAACAACTCGTTTATAATAAAATAAGACGTACAATGTACGATTTAAATACGAAAGTATTGTCACTTATCAGTCGTACTCAAATAAATAGAGCTGGTATTTCTTTTGTTATTTATTAGCCCGTCTCCACGACGTGCTTATATAGTAGCAATGCACCAATGTCATGAATTTTATAATAATATAATATATGTTTTGCACGTCCCCCGATTGTCGATGATTTTTATCTGCAAATTTCTCATTCTTAGCATTTATTCCTTGGCCTACTTTTTTCGTATACTTCATTTTAAATAATTCGCGAACTCTTTGTACAATTCTTTTAGATCCTGAGCGAAGCGAAAATAAACTATTGAATGCGGTTTTACAGTGATGTTAATTTTTTTTTTTTCTTTTTCTGCGCACAACTTTTCCGACTGGTAAAAGTTTTTCGATTCGTACGCATTTCCCGATGGCAATTTTTCTGGGAAGTGCTTTACTTTATGGAGGTCGTTTTTCGATTTTCTTATAGTAATAATTTTTAAACGCAGGCCAAGAAATTACACCGAAGCTCCGCTCAGAAACGTTCTGTTAAACCGCAGTGATTTATCTTCGCTTTCAGATTTATAAATTTATTAGTAATAACAAAACTAAAACCTTTCCAAACTTGAGCGATTTTTTATTATTATTATTATTATTATTAAATAAATTATTTGTATACAATTCGTGTTATGAAACATATTATTTAGTAAACATATTATATTTACAGTCTAATGTATTCTGACATTTAACAAAACACATAATATTTGATGACATTAAATATTGATTATACGTAGTGCAAAGACCTCTTATACACTTCGATAACCTTGCAAAAAAATATACATATATATATATAATGTATACAATATAACTCCGTGTTTTATAATCCTATATAAGTATTGTGCGTTCGTATTTTTATTTCAGAATCCATTATCGAAAAATTTGATTACGTTTAAGGTATTTTCGTAAAATCATTCAATTTTTTTTTTTCTATAATAAATAACACTAACTTATTTGATATCAATACTATTATTATTATTATTATTATTATTATTATTATTATTATTATTATTATTATACATTGTTCAATTTATTGTTTTCCTAATAGAAAACTTTATTGAGAAATTAATACGTTAATATTATAATATTAATTATTACCACGAATAGGATGAAAGATAACTTATATAACACACTATATACTTATACTCGTATATAGTGTGTTGAAACGAAAAAATAATACAAATATTCATCTCCTATGATTTTTATTTGAATAGAGTGACGATAAACTCGTCGATTATGGAATATATATTAAATTATTTACACTACGTTGAATCCGTACAATATGTGTGATTACTAGGGCTCGGAACTTAATGCATTAAAAATCATGAAAATATGCATACAAAAATGCATTCAAATTTCATCAGATATGAACACAATCGTTGTGTGCATGCAAATATGCGTCTAAATAAATGTATACGTTTTAATTGTTTAATAAAAATGTGATTGTAAATTTTAAAAAATAAATCATTGTATTATTTGGTAATCGTCAGTCTTCATTTAATGGTTGTGAAAAAAATTTTTCAAAATTGCCCATAAATATTTTATAATGGTACATTTTGTGTATTGTAACATTTTCACCTTGAAAATTGCATCAAACAAAAGATTTATTTTGCTATTTTCAAACTTGAATGAACGACGGTTAGTTGTGAGTAAATTTTTGTACATAAGTTGAAAACGAACGCTCAACGCCGACTGATTATGTGTTATTGGAGAGTTTTTAATTATGTGTGAGATCATAATCGTTACTCAAACTTCGGGTAATCCATTTGTTGCCTCTATTCTTATCCATTTATAATATTGCTGAAATTTTCGCAACTGCCAGATAGATATCCTTTAGTTTTCGATTAAAACGGATTCGATTTTGTTTTTTTTATTATTTTTTCCGTTTCTCCTCCTGCAATTTTAATTAATTTTATCTTTTGCTCCTTCGAGACAATTGAAATATACAGAATCTGCTATAGTGGGATTTCTTGTTTTTCAAGTAATTAAATATTATGAAATCACTAATGTAAAAAAAAAAAAAAAAACCAAATTTATTTCGCATCATCTCAAATGTAGTAAATATGCGCACAAAAAAAATTGTTGTTTTTAAATTCGTTACAGCATATTTTTATCTTACGTGGCAATTATTTTTTTCTTTTGGACGATCAAATAAAAACCGCGCAAGCGCAAATGAGTCACGTACAGTGGCGTGCTCAAGGGGGGATGTTAGGGGTTATATCCCCCCATTGTCTTTTTTGCCGACCTACAGAAAACAAATTATTAGTTATAAGAGCTGTTTTAGAGTCATTACTTAATACCTTTTATTAGTCATTAGCAAAAAGTTATTATTTATGACAATAAACATTCACTATACATAACATATGTTATGCTAATTGAACAACTTGGTATCAGTGCGTTATAATTTAAATTCATTTTAATTATAGAACAATTTACAAACGTATACAATTATAAGCTAGAAACGATTTTGGAGAGCTTGAAACATAAACATTTGAGTTTTTGGTATTACCATGACAATTCATTAAAATCAGGGGCATTAAAATCCGAACAGGGAGGTAGGGGGTGTCTACTCCCCCAAGGAGTTTTTGTCAGTCGGCAAATCGAAAATTTGGTAGAAAAATTGACATAGTCGGCAAAATGTCACTCTTTTCTCATTTATAAAATCGTCGTCGTTGGTTAGTGGTTTATGTAGAGTATTCAGTCGTCTACATTGTACAGTGACTGTAAATCTAATCTGTAGTAAAACCGCTGTTGATTACGGTTTAGAATGATCCAGAATATTTTCAAAATACCCGCGTTATCGCGACAACGCGCAAACGTTTTAGATGTGACCATAGACCTTATACTACTTAGGTCTTACTAAAGTTATACTTAGTAGTATGAGGTATATGGATGTGACCGATTCCACTTCCCCCGCCAAACCACCCAGTCGAGCGTATATAATATGTAAACTTATGGGTCGCCGCAACCGGATGTGTTTGTTTGATTTGTGTTATAATTGTCACGTAAAGTTAGTGTATTCCATAAATCCGTATGATAAAATAGAAAAATGTTTCACTGTTTTTTTTTAAAAAAAATAGGTTTTGTATGATTTGTATAATTAAGTAGTGTATCTTGTTTTATATCTATTACAACAAAGCTTATGCAAGAATTTTTAACAAGTTTTTGATAGGTGTCTGGTAAATAAATATATTCTAATTTTCTCTTTTTTTTTCGATTAATGCGAAAGCTCTGTCACATGGTAAAAAACTATATCCAGGTTCTGGATACCGATGGACTATAGTTTTTATATTGAATATATCTGTCAACGCTAATGTATACAAGTATATATATTCGTCGACGACGGTACAAAGTCCAACAAAAGTAATACAACAGCGTATAAGGTGAAATGTTAAGTAATAACGCCGTAACTCGGGTAGAACATGGAAATGTTATGCGAAAACGCCGTATCTATAAACATATATACGAGGTTTATGCTAAGTAAATGTAAGATGCGGCGTTGTTACTTAGTACTTCTAATTTTTTTTTTTTGTTACCTACGGCGTTTTCAAAGAACGATAATTGTGCTCATAGCCTGTTCAATGTAATTCTAGTGGTATTTTTTCTTAATAAACTACTGTTATCACCTATATTTGTTTTGTGGTAGCATTTTATTCGTACACAAAAACATACACACCTCCTATATTACACTTTTTTATTGTCTTTTCGTGTAGTCGGCAATTTTTCAAACTGGTACCCCCTCCCAAATGGAGGAGCCTCGGAACGCCCCTGATTAAAATGTATTATTACTATTGACTTATAACATCCCCCCATTGAAAATTCCTGGGCACGCCACTGGTCACGTATATTTAATAGAGGAAGGATAAAAAATAAGACTTTTTTCGTATATAAGAAGAGGTATTTTTTAAGAAGAATCGCGTTTCTGTACTCGTATCAAATAAATGTAAAAATATGTAGTAACAATGAAAAACGAACGCTCGCTATTATTGTATATAAATATATATATATATAATGAATAAGTGTATTATAGAGTAGTCTATATTATATTATAGTATATATTGTTGTTACAGTGTGTGTGTTGTGTTGTACACTTTCCGCCACCGCCTTCCGTCGTCAAGGACGCGTTTTCCCTCTTTGCCTGCGTTGCTGCCTGCCTGCCTACCTACCACCACACATATTATATTCTTCTAATACTTGTTACACGGTGGTATGCACATCACAACAGACAAAGAAACAACGAGACCGAATAATATAATAATAATAATAATAATAATATAACGATAAATATACGAGGGTTTCTCTATAATATCTCGCTGCAGGTATATGGCAAAAAAAAAATCGTCTTCGTCCACCATCGATCGATATCTCGAAATTTTAATATTATATATAATATCGCATAGGCCTAATATCGATTATGACGACAATATATCGACGACATTTATTTAAAATATACGTCTTGTCTTCGGTACACATATCGAAAAAGTCTAAACGCGTACGTTTTTTTTTTTAAAAAAAAAGACTCACAAAAACGCGCGTTGTGCGGATATTTTTGATGATTTACCGTCAATAGTAAAATATAATATACCAAAACGTCGTATACGTGCAGCAGTTAATAAAACGTGTGTTTTTATGTTTTTATTATGATAAAACCGAATAAATTACCGAATTATTACCAAAAGATAACCAGCAGAAATTGTGTGTGTGTGTGTGTGTGTGTGTGTGTGTGTGTGTGTCTTATCAATATTGCGAGTTTTCGATATATATATATATATATATATATATAAAAATAAAAATAATAATAACCTCTATAGAGTAATTAATAATATTAATCGAAGCTTGTATATCGTATTTTTACGAAGAATGAATAATATAGTATTTTATAGCTAAACAAAGTCGAAAAATATAAAATATAATTTAAATTTCCGTATACTCTATTATTTAGACTAGAAATTATATATGTATTTATATATATATACGAAAATAAATGTACCTATTATATTATTATTTGTACTCTTCATTCAAGCAAATATTTTTTGGTCATCAAAATTATGAAAATAAAAAATACCTAAACCGGAATTAATAACTTACGGGGAGTATTGAACCATATTGGTCGGTCATCGTAGTCAATATAGAATTTACAAAAAAGTAATTGGCTTAAAATCTTTTTCCATAAAATTGTATTGCTCGGAAAGTCGGAAACGAAATATAATATGTATTTCAGTGGATTACCGATTTAAGTGGCTAATTATTTTTATTCAACGTGGAATTTTAAATATCGGGGCGAGGTAATATCGATTTGAAAATCGACGAGATTATAATATGGGTTGCTGTCCCTATGACCAGTATTCGATCGCTCGTATAGAGCGAGGAGAAGGTTACCTTATACATCAAATATATTATTCGTATACGCCACGTCATCATAGGTAGACTTTATAAGGGTGGGCGCCACAATCAGGGGTGTCATTTCAGTTTTTTTTTTCGGGTGTGCTAAGTTTCAAACAGGCCATTTTGAAATTTCACCAGGCCGTATAAAAATATTTTATATTTAACACTTGTGTATAAGCATAAAGCTCTGATAAAAAGAAATTATCTTTTAAATAAGCGGATACCGGCGATTTTTAAGTAAAGCAAATACATTTACACGTTTTTCTAGACTGATATTGTTAACTTCTCCTTTTTCAACATTAAGTATTATTAGCAAAGCAGGCCGTTTGGGAGTATATTAAAAGTAAATGATGCAACCGCACATCCTGCCCTCCCCTCCCCCCCCCCAAATGACGCCCCTGGCCACAATAGCCACCTCCTCCAATACCATTTCTGTAAAATTTTATATTTATTTTAAAGAAAAAAAATGTTTATTACTGTAAACGCGTATTATGCATTTTAGCGTGCTTACAAGGTATAAACACAAGTTTTACATTTACCGAAGTCTATATACATGTCAGTTAGGTTAGTTATCTATATACGTAACTTACGTCTTATTATATTTGTATATGCCAGGGGTCGGCAACCTGCGGCTCGCGAGCCACATGCGGCTCTTTCGATCTAAAGTTGCGGCTCTCCAGTTCCATACGCAAAAATTAATTATTTTATTATCAAAAACAATATTTTAATATATAAAATACATACATACATACATACATATATATATATATTAGTTTACATTTGAATATGTTTTGTGCTAAAAATATTTGTATTTTTTTATAAATGAATGCATATTATTTCGTGTTTAAAGTCGTTTATTTTAAATCGATAATCAAATATATATATATATATAAGCAAATACGTAATATTGAAACGAAAAATTTTAGTGGCTTTTAAAAACTGGGACATTTTGTAAATTGTAACTTTTGGCTCTTCCTTCTCAAAAGGTTGCCGACCCCTGGTATATTCGGTTTGGCTGCATAAACGTTTTAAAAGATGTTTAGCCTCTCCCCCCCTCTCAAAAAAAAAAATCAAATCAAATCTCAAGTCCACCTGTGATATACGCATATATTATATATTTTATTATTATATTCTTTGAAAAATGTTTGGTCCTTTGTGTACAGGTGGTGTGGTACACGGTGCTCATCATTATTGATATAAATATTCTGAAAACGTTTATGTGTGCGTGTGTGTATTTGTAATTAAAATATCGAGAAAATGTGTCTATTATAATAATTATTATTTTGTGGGATACGCCTATAATAATAATAATAATAATAATATTATATTATTATTATTATTATTATTATTATTATTATTAAACAAATAAATAAACGCCTTTTATTATGATTTAGTTAAAAATGAACAGTTAAATGTATCCGTACACCGTAAAGGTAGTTTTATTTTTATTTTAATTATTCAATATAGGTACGCGTAGTAACATAATCTTATAATGTACGTTTCATCAGGTGCTGAATTTAAATATAAAATTCCGTGCCAGTAGCAAGTAATATAATTTCGACAAAATGTATCTCATTTTTGAATTTCGTAAATTTTATAATTATTTTATAATAATATATTCAGATGTCGTATTCTAATAATGTGATTAATAATATTTGTGTATATTTTGTGATTTTTATTATGGTTCCTGGTTTTAAATTTTGATTGTTTACAGGAACAAGTGCCTTAATGAAAAACGCCGACGAGAACAAGAAAATATTTACATCGAGGAGCTAGCAGAGCTGATCTCCGCTAGTTTCGCGGACATGAGTTCCTTGTCTGTTAAGCCGGATAAGTGCGCAATTTTGCAGGAAACTGTAAAACATGTGCTTCGAGCTGGGGTAATTGCTAATTGTATACAGTAGTTCTCGTATGGTTATTATAATTCGTACAATTAAATTTTTTTGCGATGATAAAATTTTACTCTGACACCCTACTTCCTACTTACAATGCTCCTCGTAGTAATTACCATTATTATTATTATTATTATTTTATTATTATTATTATTATTATTATTATTATTATTATTACTTTTAATCTTATATAAAATAAATATTTAAAAATATTAATGTTCAATTGTTCAATTTTATTGCTTTTTATAGACTCATAGGATTATTTCAAGTGATCAAACAGATAATTCTTTAATAAGCACAGAAGCTGCAGTTCAGCAGGGCGAAGTATCGTCATCAAAACCAACTAGAATATCAAATACAGAATTAGCACCATTATTACTGTCTGTATGTGATATTAATAGTAACATTTTTAAGTGTTGTATTGTCTAGTTACTAATTTTATTTATGTTTTTTAGGCATTGGATGGGTTTTTATTTGTTGTAAATCCAGATGGCCAAATAGAATTTGTTACAGAAAACATACAAAGATTTCTTAATTACAATAAAGAAGAATTAATTGGAAAGAGTGTCTATAATATTATTCACCACGGTGATCACGCCCGGTTTGGAATTCTTTTAAACAAACCATTGCTAATTTATAACACATCAATTCTTTCTCCTGGTTGTAATCGACCAGCGAGTCCGCTTATGGACCAGTCCCCTTCGGGTTCCAAAGGAAACAATTGGAATCAAAAGTTTACCAAGAAATTTAATTGCCGACTATTAATCAAACCACAATCTGATCAAAGTCAGACTGTTGAAGAAAAACAAACGAGAGTTTGTCAATACGAGACATTACAAGTAATTTGACAATTATTCTGAAAGGTATATTATCAAATATGACTTCACACTAACTTTGAATTAAAATTAGATTTCGTTTACAAAAATTAATGTTGGAATGGTCAGTAACGAAGAACCTAATCAGAATGTATTGTGCATCGCACGACGGGTCCCATATAATGAAAAACATTTAAGTCCGCCTTTAGAACAGTTTACTGTTAAACTGGATAAAAATGGAAAAATTCTAGCTTTGGATAACAAAGACGTATCTGTTATTTATGCTCAACATATAAATAAGGTATATTTTATATGTAAATATTTTGTTAGATACACCAAACATAATATTATGTTTTATTTTCCCACAGGATTGCTTAGTTGGTAGATTTTTGCATGATTTATGTCATAAAAATGATGTACATAAAGTCGTTAACCATTTAAAAGAAACACGTCAAGCTGGGTTTAGTACAAGTCCAATTTATAAATTACACTTGCATGAAGATTCATATGTAAATGTACAAACAAAATCTAAATATTTTAAAAGTAACGATAACCGTGACATACATTTCATAATGGCCGCTCATTCTATTATTGGGTATGTTAAAAAATACATTTATAATTATTTAATAATAAACTGTGTTGTGTTACAACAATATATAACAATATATAGTAATAAATTATATGTATTATATATTAGTTCATTATTTTGTGTTCAATTAAATTAAATTAAAATTGTTATTGATTTTTTGATAATATAATTTTATTATTTATTATTTATAGAACATAGAAGTATTTTTTTTAAATACCTTATTTCATAAAAAAAAAAAAAAAATGTGTGCATTCTATTTTCAGAGATACCGACATGTTATCAATGATTGAAAATAATCTCAATGCTTCACAAACAACTGATGAGCAATTGACTTCAGATTTAAATGGATCCGATTCATTGCCATTAATGGCTTGTAATGAATCTAACAAAACTATATTAAACACGCAATCCGAGTCAAAATTAAGTAGTAGTGATTACAATATGTCTGTAACAACAGATGATCTCAGTTTTCGGGTATTTCCAAGTACGACATATGGGGATATATTACAAGAAAATAAATGGTCTGTACAATCTCCGACTTCTGTAGAACTTTCTTCAAAGATTACACCATCGCCAAGCCCGAAATCGTCTAATCCAAATACTCCATTGGCGGCACAAACACAATATAATTTGTTTCCATTCAGTCCGCTTATACCATCGCCCAAAGATTCGTTTGAATCTGGTAATAATGTTGAACGAATGGAATCGGCTAGATTACGTACTTTACTAACGACTTCCAGACGGCCAGATGTGTCGAGCGATGAAAATTTAACAAATAAACATAATATTTTAAAAGGGTTATTGGATCCAGATGAAATCGCGTCTCAAAGTGTAGATGAGTTACAGATTCATGACACTCTAAGTCCTACCAATATTAAGCAAACATCGTACAATTCCAACTTGAATGATGCGAATAATACTAATATCAATAACAATATGTTACTTAAGGTAAAAAGAAATTCATTGATTTTACACGATTTTTACATGATTTTGGAAATAATTAAAGTATTAAAATTAAAATTTTGTTTTATTTCGGTTATATTGAGTTTGAAATTTACAGCTATTAAATGACAACAGTGAAGATGAAAATTTTGAAGTTCGGACTGGTTTTAAAAAACAAAATGTACATCTTCAGCAATTACTGAATGCTGATAATATTAAACAGGTAAGCCATTAAAAACAAAAAATTTATTATGTGCACTATTTTTTTAATTGGTTAAATTTTTTCATATTATTTCCAGTTTTGGAATATATTTATATTATTTGAATAAAATGTTAGAATCTCCAATTAATTTTATTACATGCCAATTATATGTAGTTTTTACCAATCACAAATTTATACCGAATGTGTAATATTTGTTTATAGCCGGAAATTTTTTTTTTAATTAATTTTTTTTTATTATCATTATTATTTAGCAAAACGATCAAGTTTCAAATGAAGATTTATTATTGAATAGCATGGGTTTTCGAATTATATCGCCGACATCACCAGAGAACATCAACGGTCGTAAACGTAATAGTATTAGTTTTGACGATGAAAATGATAGGCCGCCATTAAAACGTAACTTTAGTGGATCCGGTCCATCAGTACTTGAAACATTATCTAGCCCAAGTGGCTCTCAGAGTAATAGTAAACTACGCGAGCGAAATAAAATGCTAGCATCGTTGTTGGCAAAAGACACACCCCCGACAAATATACCATCAATTCCAGCTTCGATAATATCTGCCACGCCTCAAGACAAATTGATTACTATTATCAGACAACAAACACAATCTGGTTTGTACATTATTAATAATTATTTATGATTTTGAATGTATTTGTAATGTAATATTTAACTGTAGCCGGCAATTGGAATGAAAATAGCGGACAAAATTCATCAATGAACTTCGTACCATCACAGCAAACCATGCAAAAAAACCAACGAACTTCTCTGCAAAAAAGTAAATTATTTTATTATTGTCAATTACTTTTATTAGGTATAACTTTTTTTTTTTTTTTGTATGGCATACATAGTAACATTATTATTATTATTATTATTATTATTATTATTATTATTATTATTATTATTATTATTATTATTATTATTATTAGTTTTTTAAATTAATAATTATTTGTTTAACTAAATCTCCAATAAGATACTACACATATTTGATAAACGTCAGCTTCACTTGAGAAGTTTTTCTTATTTTTATGAAAAGATTTAGTACATTTTTATATTTTTCGTAACTTACTCTCAAGGAGTGTTACTTCATAAGTTGTTAATAATTTATACCTAAATCATGCATTAGGTCAACCTATTGGACAGAATCAAATGCGGCAAGTTACTTTATCTACAAGCTCTCAATCGAACAACAGAGTTGAAACAAATAGTAATAACACCTTAACGCTGAATTCAGATCCAGAGTTATCAGAACTCCTAGAAGAAGTAATAGATATAATGAATAATTCAGGTGTGACAATTTTTACCAAATTTTTAATTACATTGATTTGAAATAATTTTATGATTGAATATTGCAGATAATTCGACATTGTCAAACTTATTCAGTGTTATAGAAACCAGTAGTATACCTACTGTTGGTCAAACCAATACAAACCAAAATTCATTTAATTTGTTAATGAATGAAAAAATGGCTGTAAACGCTATTCAGAAGTCATTAATGCAGGTTGAATCGTCAGTTAAATCTCCTGTGCAGGTAAATATATATATTCATAAATATTTTTTAAATAATTCTTAGATAAAGTATAAATTGTTGTATTTATATTTTAGTTGAATTATGGATCTCCAACTGATAGCAGTAGTATTTGTGTACAAAATCAATTTAATCTGCCCCCTGCATATCAATCACAAAAAACTAGTGGGTTTAATTCACAACAAACACCTAAATTAGCTGGAATTCAACCATATAATAAAAGTGTTCATACACCACCTTTGGTTAGTTTAAATATCAATTGTAATGTATAATAATAATTTACAATAATCGTCTCCATTAAATAGCAGCAACATCGAAAACAAAGATTAATTCAAGAGCAGCAAAAACAACGTTTATTAGAGTTACAGAAACAACAAAAAGTAATGTTTGGTACAAATACTACTACAAATTCCGATCCAACAACTATTGACTTGCAAAGTATTGATTCGATTTTAAATAATTCTGGTCCACCTAACGTTGCGTTAAAAGTAAGAAATTATTTGTATGTTTAAAGTATTATGTTTTATTAAAATATATCATACATTCATAGCGATCTTTAAGTGTACCTGATTCACAATTGAATTCCATTTATACTCCAAGTAGCAGTGAGTTGCGTAATTCATCTCAGATCTCACAATTATCTAATTGTTTACCGATTTATTCAACTCTCAGCCAACAACAGTCTTTTTTAAAGTAAGCATACAATTAATATATTATTAGTATCTGATGAATATCTATTTGTCTGTAGTATTCATAATTTTGTTTGGAAATGGGTCAGTTTCCAAGGAGTTTTCTATAGACAGTTTTAAATACGCAAGCATTTTTATTATGAGAGTGTGTGTGACTTCTCGGAATACCTATTACCTCTTCTTATTAAAGAAACGAACGGAATATAGGCGTTCCAGGAATCGGAAGGTGGTCATACGCCCGTGCACATGTCAATGTTTTAAAAAAGATAAATAATTTTATACAGAATACTAGAATTACTAGGTTATGTAGGCAGTCATTTTTTAATTTTTTAATTGAAACTATTTTTTAATTTGTTTTAAATTCCTAATCTTTTTTATAGTTTGTTATTAGCAAATTTAAAAAATAATGACTTCCAACATAATGTAGAAAAGAAGCTGACAATTTTAAATCTTTTTTTAGAATTAAATTTAGTTCTCTCTAAGTAGTTGAATTTTTGTCTAGCTTTTAGGTCTAAAATGGTACAAATACACCGTTTCCATTTCCCTTAAGTTTAAACTATGTTATCAGTAATACATAATGAAAAATTATATATACGCAACGATATATTATTTATTACAATATAATGTTTGATGAAGTTATTATACTATGATACGCAACGTACAATATTTTATTTGAACTAAATTTTATAGTTTTTAAAAAGCCATGTTAACAAATATTAATTATTGACATTTTTGTAGTAGTTTAAATGCTCTTTAAATGTAAAATTAATTAATTTTTAGCTATGGATCAACAGCGAATGAAACAACTGCACAAACGATGTCGTCTCCTATACAGTACCAAAGTTCTGCCAGTCTTGTAATTATTATTATTATTATTATTTTTTTTTTTTAAGTAAAATTATTACACTCAAAAAGTAAAGAAACATTCTGAAATACTTAATGTTATTGTAGCAACCACAGTCCCAGCAGAATATTTATATTAATCAAACACAACAACCTGCAGCATGGTGTCAACCAAAATTAGCATTACATCAACAAAATTCTCAATTACAGGTAAAACAATTATTTTTCTAATTTGCCTTATAATTACAAAGTAATTAATTTTTTAATTATTTAGGTCACTGGTGTCAATAACAGTCCTATAAGACAAAATTTTATTAATCAGCAACAAGAACCACAATCATTCCGGCTTCCAAGAAATATAAACATGTCTGTTTCGAATTCACAGATTCTAGGTATAAAACTGTTCCTATTAATTAATTCATTTATTATTATTATCATTATCATTATTATTATTATTAAGGTAACGGAGTCACAGAATTCACCAGGAATGAATTAAGAGCTTTCGTTGGCGTACGGAGTCAACAAGGAAGTACTCGCTTGTCTAGCCAATTATTACCTATACAAAATATCCCAGCAGACCTTGATCCTTTGGGGTTAAATTTTAACATGTCCCCTCCTACTGGTACAGTAAAAATGCATTTTTTTTTCTAGTGTTCTTAATGTACGTAATTAATTTTTGTTTTGCATATATTATTATTAGGTGGAAGCGAAAGCCCCAAATGGTCTGGTTTAAATTCTGACTTGGGTTCCTCATCTTCACCTCAGTCACAAGGAATGCCCAAAGTAATCTAACAGTTGATATTAATAATAATTTTGTTGTTATTTTGGTCTTGTTTTTTTAGAATCCAGTTGATGACTCAATGAAAAATATTAGTGCAAATTCGACTACTACTTTAGTTGAAGCAGACCAGAAATCATCGCTTCTTCAAAAACTGTTATCAGAATAAATACTATTTGTTTTAAACCTAACCTAATGTAAAGTTAAAATTTTATATTATTTGGGCTTATATAAATTATTTATCTTTTTATATTTAACATATTAATTATATACAAACATATATATATATATATATACCTACTTTAATTAAAAATAGGTGTATAAAATAATTTTCTTATATAAGACTAATTATAATGTTACATATTGGTTATATTAAGTTGTTAGTATAAAATTGTTTCATTGTTTTGTTTACCTTGCCAATGTAATATTTTAAAAGTTATTATTTCACTTTACCTAAATGCAAACTTTATTATTATTTTGTTATTGGTAATCAATTAAAATCCAACATGGTTTTTTAATGAAGTCCAGTGAAAATTGACCCCTAATCTGTATTTAACATTTTCTTTTTTCATTCGTGTATGCACAGAACACAGAAGTAATAGTTATTTATTATTTGTTTTTATTATTATTATTATTATTATTATTATTATTTATTTCAATTTCTTGATCAGTTTTATTTTTTTAACATATATTTCTTTGATTAAATTATAATAACAAACAATTTAGGTTTTAATTTTTGTAATAATGTGTTCAAAAGTCTGGTAATAACAAAAAAATTAATTGGAAAAATTTTAGTTGCAAAACTTGATAAATTTTAGAACACTACAATAATTTCATTTATTAAGATATACACTTTAGAATCAAAAATGTATTTATTTTGAATTTTAAGTACTTGTTGTCCTGTAAAACGGCTTACTTATTGATGTTAAAAACTTAAAGATTTTTACTTTTTATTTTAAAAATTAAATATAGTTGTGTAACTATTTACATATAACATTTATGTGTTATAACACTTCATATTATTATTATTATTACTGAGTTGTTGTGACATTTCTTTTATAAGTTCCTTTTGTTGTAATTTTTTTTCTTTTAGTACTTAGAGAGTCATGTATTATATAGTTTTATTCCTAAGTGTACATTGTTTTTCACTTTATTAAATATTAATACTATAGTTTATTAAAATATTAAACTTAATTGTTGGCATCTGTAATTGAGGACTTGAAATTAGTAACGTGCTATGTGCCAAAAAGTATATTTTGAGTTATTCACTATTTTTTTTAATTCGAAGAAAATTTTAAAAATACATGTCAATAAAAATGTAAGATCTCTTAATAGCCTATACTTATCACTACTCATGAAAACAAAATATATTTCCACCTTTATTAAGACAAAAAAAAAAAATTAAAAATCAGGAAAGTGCTAGAACGTGTTAAGTCACTGTAGTTTATCGGTAAAAACGTGCCTAGTGCCAAAAAAATGAAACTCACAAATTTTTTGATTTTTTTTTGCCAACGTTGAGTGTTTATTATAAAAAAGAAATAAAAAAAAATATATCTTTTTAATATTAGGTTTACTAATCATAAAAATATAGGGTAATTATTTAATTAATTGTTCGAAGAAATCTTTATTTTCTTCTTTTAGAAATGGTAGCATTTGCTGAAAATCATTTTTTTTCAACTGATAATTTACATTCACAAACCAAGGACGGTAAATCCAACTGTTTTATTGTGTTGACTTCCACATCTTTCTTGAGGACTTTACATGTGCTCCAAGCTTCAAGTTCGTTGAAGGTAGTCTTCGTTTGCATCACGCCAGGCTTAGCTTTTTCTATTTTGAGCCATGAAAATTTTGAAATTTTAAGATTTCCTGTGTTGATGTACATATCTGCTGCTTTTTTAAAATCATAAAAATGATTGGGCTGTAGTAAAATGGCAATAAACGGGTTATTTGGTGTTCCACTGACTATGAGTTTTACTAAGTCCATTGGAACTTCACACTTTTTAATTCTTTTACGCTTTTCAATTTGAGTAATATCTCGTCACAGGACAAAAAAGAATGCCCGGACACAAAGTATTTATGATTAATTTCATCAAATTTATCTGTGATTGTTAAATACATCCAAAGAAATAAAATATTAAACAAATAATTATTAAATAATAATTCAAATGTGAAACAAAAATAGAAATAAATGGATGTGGCACTTAGCACATTATTTCACCACAAAGGGCCGGCATATACCACACACGCTTGTTAGCTTGTTATTGATTTCAAGTCCTCAATTGTACCTTAAATGTTTGTTGTATTTTTTTTTTTTTTTTTTTTAATTATACATGTAGAGTGATATTTACTAATAAATATTTTAATTACATAATTATTTAATATAGTTACCTTTTCGGGGTCTTTGTAAAAAATTTGGGGGTGTTTGAAATTTTTTTTTCATTTTGAATTTGATGTTATATTGCATAAATATAATTATAACATATTATATAGCTATATAATTAATATAAAATTAATTTTCATACATTTTAAGAGAATAATGTAGGTACATTGACTATTTTGGGTTACTATAAGTTTTTTAACCCGGGTATAATACATAATTGTGTATAAGTGGAGTTTAAACATCAATGATTTTATTTATATATTTAAAGTGAACATTTTATAAATACTATCTCGAAGTGATTAATGAAAATGATTTTCTCATTTGATTGAATGTTATGTAAAATAAAACATGTTATTTAGGTTTCGAATTATATTTTTAATTTAACATAATACATTTAAGTATTTGTGTTTAATTTTTATTTATTTTTTATTTTTATTATTTATTTATTTAATTTTAATTTTTTTTTGTAATAAAAAATTCATTTATACTTTTCTTAATTCTCTAAGAATTTAAATGTAAAAATTAACCAAAACTATATTTTTAAATATAATATTAACTATTTTTGTTATGAAAGAAATTAAATTTTACAATTTTATAGTTTATTTTCTTCTTTTAACACAATGTAAGAATTGTAATTCACATATTTAAGTAGGATTAAAATTTTATTTTTGAAAAATATGTTAATAATAATCTTGTTTTATTGTATAAATATATAATTTCTGTCGAACTAAATTACATTTATCATAACTATATTATTATATTATATTTACATTGGTTAAAATATTTTGATTTACATACCACTTAGTTCTGTGAATAATTTTATAGTACTGTACTACAAGAAAATCATATGTTATTTTATGGATGTAATTTTTTAATTATATATATATATATATATATATATATTACAATGATTAATATTATTATGTTTGTAATTGATTTTTGGTTATGTAAAGTTACTTTTGTGAATTTGTAAATGTAAAAAGCATTTTAAAATTATTTTATTAAAGAAAAGTTAATATCGAAATACATATATACCAATATTGTAATACACTCGGTCGAAAATCTTTCGGGTTTTAACGATTTTATAAAGGTATAATCTGTGTTTGTTATAGATGGCGATACTATGTCTATGATTATTCCTTATAATGATTAGACATTCTATAATAGTATTAGCATTGATTATATTCGACCTTACAAGAGTCGAACAAAGACCGCGCTTAAAAAAACATGTGTATACACTATACTTATATGAAACCGAATTTTTATACTCGGGTAATCGTCGAGAATCGTGTCGTGTAGTACTCGGCAAGACCAAAATTTTGATTTACTCGAATGCGTTGTACGTGTTTTCGATGATGAGAAAATTGAGATTAAAAATCAGAAATTGTGTGACGAATAAAACCGTACATACACCACGATAATAGACTAATAATTTTCTTAATTCTTGGTAAATAATAATAAATAATCGTTTCTTGAATTCTTGGCAAATGAATAACGTCGGTGGCAGAAGTTTTAAATAAACGCGGGGAAATAATTCAGTACGGGATCCTTAACAGTCTTGATTCAAGACTCTTGACAGTTAACACAACTGACCGCCTTGACACTTTTGGCCTTCAAAATGTTTTCAGTTTTGTGCGATGAAAAGCTTCGTTCTGCGTCCAGTTCCAGTCCGTCGTAGATAAGTAAGTCCGTCTTCTTTTCGTGATATGATACACCCACTTTTACGGTGTTATCTGAACAATTAATGTGTATAGATGTGGCCACACTGGAAAACGGTGATGAACGTCGTGTGCCCGTGCGAAAACAAAGTTATCGAATATTTTTCTGATTCGGCTAATAAGTAATAAAATCGTGCGCGGTGTAAATTGAATAAAAATATAATTTTAATAATATAATACGTTATACGATATTATATAATAGTGTACTAAAAGTTTTCGATATTGTCGTTGAAATTCGAGTTTTACGCGGATCGGATCGTTTTTTGCCAGTCCTGCATATCGCAGGTACCTGTCGTACAGTTTATCGAAATAACGATACGAATAATGGCAGCGAAAATCAAGCCAGGTTCTAGTTCGAGCAACGATAAATTCAATTCCACTCGCAAACCAGTATTGTTGTCTAAACTCGAAGGTTGCACCGACACTGTAAATAAAACAATTATTATTCCAGAAACAGACGGCGTCATAAGCGTTTCGAACGATCGGTAATTTTTTTTACACACTTAAAAAAAAATTTTGTCGGTACGATAATGTTTCACGTATTTGATGTGTAGTCTGTAATCTAAAATGTAGACTTCAAAATGCGATTTTAACGTGCGCACATTACGTAAATTTTATTGTGATAACGTCATGTTATGATTTATGTGTTTATTTCAGATCAGTGAGAGTGTGGTTGAAAAGAGATTCGGGTCATTATTGGCCGAGTATTTGTAATTATTTGCCTTCACCAGCTGTTGATCTATTTTATAGGGCCAGTACTAGACAATTATTTGTCGGACAAGATAACGGAACAATATCGGTAATTATTCTTATTCATTTAATTAATTTATGTATTTTCGTCTCGATGATGAATGTGTTTTGGACCAGTGAACAGAATAACATTTATATTTAATTATTAATTTAAGAAATAATATTATTTCGCTTTTAATTATTATTAATCATTATTTTGTTTAATTAGGAATTTATATTAGAAGATGATTTCAATCGTATGGAGGCTGTTGGAGATATTTTGGCACACTATGGTCGTATTACAGGAATGATTTGGACGGAAGTAACTATCAATGGAAGTTTAGAACAATGGATTTTGAGTACATCATATGACAAGAAATTTCAATATCATAATGCTAAAAGCGGTAATCCAATTGGTCTTCCATTCGTATGTACTTCAAATTGCACATCGTTAGCGTATCCTTTAATTAATTCATAGAAGTGTATTTATTCTGTGTTCACAAGCTATTGTATGGTATAAGGATTTATTTATTTTTATGACGAAAACAGAAAACAGGTAGGTAATAATATATAAGGATAAAATAAAATAACCCTATGTTTTAATAGTTATATCTACATAACTATTATAATTAACTCATGTAAATGATAATTACGTATAAAGGGGTTCGATTGGATAGCCGAAGTCTTGAAAAATATTTGAATGGATATTTAGAAGAATTGTTTATATTTCAAAAATTTTGAGCACTTGTGGATTATTTTATTTTAATAAAATGAATAAACTCTATTTCACAAAAAATATATATCACTTTTTATTCAGTAGGTAGTATATACATATTTCGATAACTATGTTATCATTTTATTAAAATTATTTATAATTACCTGTTCTGAATAAAATAGTAGTAAATTTAATTTACATCGCCTTAAAACAGATATGATGCTGATTCAGCTCATGCATTCATCGGAGACAGTTCTGGAAATATATCTATGATAAAAATTAAAGTTGATGGATTACAAGTTGTTACGACACTGTCAGGTCACTCAGCTTGTGTTGAAAGTCTCACGTGGGACTCGTCTTCGAAACGTTTATTTTCTGCTGGAAACGATCATTTAGTTATTATTTGGGATATTGGTGGTGGAACGGGAACGGCTTATGAACTTCATGGACATACGTAATGAATAAGTCTTTAGGCTACGGCCACACGTGCGTGTTTTGACGCGCGAGTGCCGCGGAAAACCCGCTAAAAGTATAGACCTAAATAAATGTAACCGGGCCGGCCACACGCGGAATGATTTCACGCCAGTGAAGCAGAATAGTTTGCGTCTTCAAGGTCTCCCACTCGTGAAACGCGCTGGGGTCCATTCCAAAGCTGTTTTTCACGCTCCATTGATCGAACACACGTGCGGGGGGAAAACACGCAGTTTGTAATATTTGATGACCATTTCTACATAATACCATTTAATAAATGTACTTAATATATTTAATTAATAATAATACACACAACACAGTTTACAGTTAGTTTTATAATTTAGTTTTGTAATTTTAAAATTAGATTACGTTCTGTAATCGAAAAAGTTTTTGGGATTTTCTTTCAATATATTATGCGTAGGAGCACAAACTTTCCTTTTGATAACCCATTACTCAATGTAGGATGGACCCAATATGTTCTCTGACTGCAGTTCTGTTCATGGTGTTCAAAAAATGTTTAAAAACTACAAGGATTGTTATTGACAATATTTAATACTTTAATAGTAATAAAATTATTATTAATTATCATCCATAACTTTGTAGGCAACGTTTTTTTTCATTAGCGTGAAAACGTGTGTGTGTGTGTGGCAATGAGTAGTAAGTTTTCAAGCTGCGTTGACAGCGTTTAAAACGCGCGTGTGGCCATATGGTCTACATTTCTGTGGTTATTCGCGCGGGAAAACACGCACGTGTGGCCGTAGCCTTAGAAACTAAATTACACTATATTTGATCATTTAATTAGATGTAATTGGAATGAATTTGGCTGGTGACTGTTGTATTTGAAAACCCCAGTGTCATTTTACTGCGGGTTTTATTATTATCACCACAGACTTACCATTCTCATTCGACTTATTAGTCGTCTTAATTTTACGTAAATCGTTTTATTTGATATTAATTTCAAATTAACACACTTTTGTTGTGTGAACGTTATCTAAAATACTAATGTCCAATATGTATTAGCTGGCAGAGTCGCCAGTCACACATCAACATTAATAATTCAATTAGTTTATATTGTAAGTAAAAACAATTTACTATTATTATTTATTATTTTGCAGTAATAAAGTAACATCATTAGTGTTTATATCGTCAAAAAACATATTAATATCGGCTAGTGAAGATTCGCTTTTGGTATTTTGGGATTTAAATGCTGAACGAAAAGAAGTAATAAATATTCTTTATATAAAGTTATAATGAAATTATAATTAGTTTTATATCAGTTTAAATTTGAATACATTAAATCAGATTTTTTTTTACAAATTGTATTATATATTGCAATACGTTTTTCTTTTTTATATATATATATATATGTATATATATAGACGCCTCCTTGGGCAGAATCGGATAATTGTGAGTCGTGTAATCGACCATTTTTATGGAATATCACTGGAATATTTGAGCGTAAACAATTTGGATCGCGTCAACACCATTGTCGTTCATGTGGCCGTGCTCTGTGTGATAAATGCACTCAGGAGAGGTGCACCGTTCCAACAATGGGATTTGAACTACCAGTTAGAGTTTGTACTTTTTGTAGTAATAATATAAAGTAAGTTTAAATTTCATACAATTAAATAAACATTTCAATAATCGCATTTATTTTTGTTTTAAGTCATAAGCCTCTAGCGTTATTCCATGATACAAAACACAGTATCTTGTCAATTTCAATGGATTTACAACGAAAATGTGTCGTAACAGTTGGACAAGATCGTGTGATAAAAATGTGGGATGTGTCAAGCATTATATAGGCTATTGTTCAAAGAGTACTTTAACAATTATATTTTAATGGTTTATGTATACACACACACACACACATATATATATATATATAACGACATGAAAAATGAACTTATTTAAAATTGTTTATCAATGTACATTAATTTACCTAATGGAAAATTGAATATTCCATAATTTTATAAAATATATTTAATTATAATACATACTATAGATAATACAAATATATCTGTTGTTATTACAGGTACATTTAAATTCGGAACAAATGTTCTAGTTATTATTTTGTTTAATCTATTACAAAATACCAATACATATATTTTCACTGTGGACTAATTTTATTATATAAACGAAGTATGTTAACAGGTTGAACGCCATGTGGGGCCTTAAACTCAACATATCAATTGTTAGTACAAATTGTTTACAATTATTTCAACATTATTTTAAAAAATGAAGGTAAATATATTTCACACAGTGTCCTAAAACAGGCCATGTATAATTATGACCACATAAGAAAATATAGAAAATGAACGTTCTTGAGGCCCTACATGGCGCTAAAAGCAAGTATTAGCTGTAGGATCAAAAAACCCTACATGGCGTTATAAACAAAAGTATATCTTGACACTCAACCTGTCAAGTATCTGTTTATAAGCTAAATAATTTTCTACTTGAGAAGCGGCCAGCAACCTCCTTATTGATCCAGATGGATATTCCTATGTATATAATCAAATCGCGTCCTTTTTAACAAATCACCGATTTGTAGTAAGAGTGGAACATGGAGCTGGTATGCCTCAAGGCTCGTGTCTCGCTTCAACTCTGTCATTTCCATAATTCCAATAACGACGACATTCTGGTAGTAGAAAGGACGGAGTGTAGACTCTTTTTCTCTCAAAAAAAAAACCATAATGCTAACAAAACTAAAATTCAATTACGAAGACAGCTCGATCTGGCTGTTGAATGGTTCAAAACGCTTGGAATGGTTCAAAATAAACTGTTGGTGACTGGAACATAATTGGCCCAAGAACGGTAAGAGGAGGACTAGAGTACACGAAGAACTACGTTTTTTCTAAAATAATATGGCACAACTTATTTAGAATACAATAAAATCAATGTTTTACCATAATGCACTAAATGTGCATATTATCATATGTCCTGATAATATGTATACGTATATTCCCAAACTATATCGTTCTAATCAACCAGTTACAAATCGCCATAAAATCCTTCCTAAATCAATCGCATGGGTCTGTAATCGGTAAAATCGACCAGATTTTAAATCATTTGCCAGTAAAGGCGACCAGCCCGACATAGATTTACAGGCCTGACGGCCGGTCTACGGAATAAAGTAAAAACTGTTGGTAATATTTATTACATTCCATTATATTACTATTTTTTGAAAACGAGCAAAATATTTACAGTGAACATTTTATATATTTATTTATTGAGATTTATCACTATCGAACAATGAATTTATGTATTATCGAACGTGACTTTTAACACTGCGAGTGACAAAGTACAATTGATTGCCGGGAGACGTGTATACAAAAATTATACGCAACGAATGTATTAAAACAATTCTTGTCGCCATTAACAAGACATCGTATTTCTAAAAAACTATAATAGCCATTTATATTCGCATTCGTCTTTAGGAATTCAATTTAAATTTATCTTTAGAAGTCAATAAAGTGAATGCCAATGCAAAACTCAGTCCGAATAAACCGCCAATACCACATCGTTTGAGACCGCCTGAAAAATAAATAATACATATTAAATAATTATGAAATAAAACTTTCGACTTGTATTAACACGGGTAAAAGTCCTTTGTAAAACATACTATTTAACTTTAAATAAAACTGGAAATGTTATTGAAATGAGTGGTTATTTTCTCAGAAACTAACTTGTAGATTTGTATAAAAGTCCAGTGCAAGTTCCCGCTATAATCGTGTTGAACTGATCTTCACAACCACGAGTTTTTTCTAAAATGATACCAAAAATGCTATAATACACAGACAATGTTCCAAAAGTATTTGCCAAGCGAGCTCCGTTCTTAAAAACGCTATTTAAAATTCTGAAAATAATTGCATTTTAAGTTATTGATTTCTGACACGTTTTAACGAAACAATAACATTTTAAGAAAAAATATTAACTGTGTTCTATTGTATGTATTTGTTTGTTTTTCCGTTGATGTAATTTTTATACCGCTATAAATTCCACGTACACTACCCAGGGTAGCCCCGATCAAGCAAGATGTACCGATTTCTGTAAAAGACAATTCAAAACGTCCTCGCTGCTTGGAACCAGCTCCTTCTAAAAATATATATTCCGGCTGAGACGACTGTGGCAACAGGGTAGGATCGAAATTCAAATACGGAGACGAAAAATTGTTCAACATCCCTTGATTGGCTAAAATCAAATGTAATAATTTTATTATTAGACAAATACACACTACAAGCAAGGTGGTAGGTACTGGTCATAATTTTCACTCAAACGACTGCAAACGAGCAATCATTTTTATCTCGATACGGTTAAATTACCATATACTACCTATGGATAAATTTACCGACATTCTGACTTTGAACAGCAGAACAATTTTAAACTATAAAAATTAAAATATTCGACTTGAAAATTTCGTATCGTCTGTGTTCAGCATTTTAAACGCAAGTGATTTGAAATCATTTAACGATAAATGTATATGTATATATTATTAAGCGTGCACACAAAATATTACCAATATTGTATGTGTCGGTGAATTTGTTTACAAAGTCAAAATCCACCGAGCACGATCCTATTAGTTTTCGGGTGACGCAACAGATTTTTCTGTCCCGAGACGCAATACTGAACGTCTATCAAATTTTCGACAGAAGCACGATAACACGCGTGTACCGTATCGATTTAGAATTTAGAAATACACTATTTTATACGATATACACACAAGGCGAGTAAAATGGAACGTATAACAACACGTATTCCTGTAATGACAAGTGGCCACAAAACGAGTGCGTCGATACGTTTATTATAATCCGTGTTCTAAAAACGATTTAAAAATCAAATGTTTCCATTCGGAGCCGTCGTTTTCCGAAAAATATAACCGCGTACAAGTGAATTACGTGAAAGTAAATATTACATACCTTTGTCGTCTCCCTCTAGAGTGAACATCGTTTCCGAATTCGGGAGGTCTGAACAGCGGACGACGTCCCGGACCGAAAGAAAGAAAACGGTGCGAGCGCAGAAAATCGAGTGCCAAGGTCTAATAATTAGAAAAATCACCCAGAAGACGGATCTCGCGTTTTTTTTTTTTTTTGGTTATGTTTTATCAACGGTATAAAAATCCTACCAGATGTTACCGCGGAACAGTCATACCACATAACCACATACAACCGTATACCGCGATTTACGATCGTACGGCGGCGGCGGCGGCGGCGCACCCCGAACGTGTTCTCCGCACGGCAGTAGCAGCATAATATTATATGGACTAGCAATTTTCGTCTAGGCCCAAAAGCCATACTTCAACCACAGAATAAGTAAACTCATTCTGTGCTTCAACGGTAGAATTTATTCACTTACTTTTGTATTTAAATTTATAGCAGACGAACGGTACGTTGAAATTATATGTGAGCGTAAAAGTTCAATTAAAGTTCTTACAAGGTCTTTAGTAAGCCTGAAATTTTTTATAAACAGTCGATCGGTTAAAACAAATGGATGTGAAATTGTTTCATTCCTCCGTGTTCGTCGTACATTTTCTACATTTTCACGCTCATTAATATTATTAATAACAAATAACATGGCCATTTCGTCAAAATTAGCCATTGTATTGAAAATTTGAAATTGAATTAAGACACGTGAACAATTTACAAATTTTTCGTTGAGAAATGCATTAAGTACTATTATCAACTTATTTAAAAATTGATATAACATTTCAAATGTACATAATATTATCGTGCGACTAGAGAGTTTATCACCGACTCGTACCCAGTCCACAGATTCATCCAATCTGTGCCCAGTCGACAAACAGTCGAATGAAAATCATTTTTCAATTAGTCATAATTTTTTTTCAAGAATACCAAATATTTATTTTCATGCGATAAAAATTTTATCGCATTCGATAAAATTTGTCACTTTTTCAAGAATTGCCCCCCACCCCAGGGGCGATCAGAGGAAGAGTAGTAGAAGAGTAGCAGTCATTTTTATCAGCAGAGAAACATTTTTGTATACACACCACAGAGTTTGCATAACGGCTCGCTAGAAAGCGCTAGTTCAAAAACAAAATATATGTTCAAAACGTCGCGAAACAAATTTCGATGTAATTATTATAATATTATTATCCGCGCGATTTATTATAACCGTTTATAAGAATCGTTTTTCCTCGTATTTTCTCACTGTTTTTCTTCGTAATTCCGTCATAATAATAATAATAATAATAATATTTCGTTTATAGATAAAACGACGTTAATAATCGATTGTGCACACGAGCGCGCGTTGTATGGACACATAAACACACGCGCGCACACACGCGAGCGCGCGCGGGCGCGGGCCCGTCTCTTTTACACACACGACGGCACGACTGGAACGTTTTTAACTCGCACGGGACCGTCGTGTTCTTTGCCCGTGCTCGTCGTTAATTCCGTTCGTGTTTATCTCGTATGATTTTTTTTTATTATTATTATTATTAATAATAGTGCTACGTGTGATACAACGTTTTGTGCGTTGATATTTTGCAAATATTAGTGTCGAAGGACGACCGCCGCCGCCGCTGCCGCCGTTCCCTCGTTATCGGCCGACCGAACGCAAAAAAAAAAACGACGACGACGGAGGGGAAATCGGACGCGGCGCGAACGCTCGTTCGGCACACCGACACTGACGACGACAACAACAAACGTTCGTTATTGTGGACGCGGACGGGAGACGCGCGCGCGCGCGGACATCATTGAACGCGAGTTGAGTGAACGACAAATGTTTAAATGGAAGCGCCATCAGTTATCACCCAAGTGTCTCGCGAAGACGAACACTTGAAAAGTTTCGTGCCGGACAACACGGGTGAGCGATACACGCTGCTGCGTTTATTATTATTAACCGGTAACCGGTGTGAGTAGTGACTGGGATATTCGATGTCGTCGTCACGATCGTTGCCTACAAAGTCGTCGAATCGTGCGGCCGCCCACGGTCGATTAATACGGTTAACGCTTTTATAGACAGTTTAGAGCCTAAGACGTGTTCAATCATAGTATACGAGTTGAGTCGGTAATAATATTTTTACAGGTTATAATAATATATAATATATGTGTGTGTGTAGACACGGGTCGAACCACGGTTTTCGCTGTTGAATACGACTGCGTGTCCAAAACAGAACCGAATTCTTTCTCCCCGAACCTATTACTTATAGTTGTATAGAAGTCGGGTAGATAGGTACTCTGAAGGACCACCAGTAAGTAATCAGTATTGAAGTTTTATTTTTAACTTTTAATAAGTAAACAATAGTTTTTATTGTTTATTAGGTGTGCTTGTGTGTAATATAAACACACCGCTTATCATAAATTATTATCAACTTGGAAATCGAATTTATATTCAGTTTTCTTTTTTTTCTTATGCGTCTAGTATTTATATTATATATTATAGTGTTATAAATATTATTTCTAAGTTGATAGTGTGATACCTAACGGTATGCAGTGGCGTATTTACGGGGGGGAGGGTCCAGGGGTACTGGACCCCCATCCTAGAACCAAAAAAAAAAAAGATTATCCAAAGGTATTTTTTATTAAATACCTTATGTCAATATATCCTGTTGGAATTTTCAAAAAAAAAAAATTGGACCCCCCCCCCCGTTAAAAATTCAAAATTTTTTATCAATAACTGAAGTACCTGTGTAGTTGAACAGATAATTTATAAATATTAAAAATAATTTACTAATTAATAAATTTGCAAATAATTACCTATTCAGAAAAATTATTCATGAAAATCCTAAATAAAGTTTAATATTTATCTGATTTTAAACAGTATCGTTGTACAATGAGATCGTAACGTTAGTGCACTGCTACTTACCACTTGCTTGTCACACTAACCTAAAGAATCTATTTTCAGAAATATTTATCTATAATAACTTCATTTATGAAGAGATAATTTTTCTTATATACACATATTTAGTGGGTATAAAAAGTTTCAGAGTTTTTAAAAGTGATCCAGCACACTCGTCAGATGAAATCATATGGAATGACCCTAATACAGTTTTAAAATGTGGTCGAATATGTTCATATTTATAGTCTATTTCTTGTTAAGGAATGTTTATTAAATAAGGTTTAAAAAACTCCAATTCTTTCCTTAAATTCTATATATATATATAAAGTGATTTTATTAAATACTTATTTCAATTAATTTTTGTAGGTAATCATGTTCGAATAAAAAATAAACGAAGCATTTGGCGAACGTTATTTTGTTGTTTTGGAAAATCTAGAAGTAGAGCCAATTCTGGTAATTGTGATACGTCCACTACTGCTCATGGAGTAAATACAAAGGCCGACAGAAGTTTTACACCACCGTTAAGCCCAGATCCTTCACAATCGGCATACTTACTTCCCGCTATAAGACATCAGGATATGCATAAAAAATGTTTAGTCATTGATCTTGATGAAACACTTGTCCATAGCTCTTTTAAGGTACCGTGTAGTTTTTTGAACACGATTATATTTGAAATATTAATAAACCAATGTTGTAGTACTTATTAATTTTATCTTGTTTAGGCCATTAATAATGCGGATTTTGTCGTACCCGTTGAAATTGATGAGACAGTCCATCAAGTTTATGTATTAAAAAGGCCTCACGTCGATGAATTTCTTCGACGCGTGGGTGAACTCTACGAATGTGTATTATTTACTGCCAGTCTTGCTAAGGTAATTTTGGATATAAATTAACATTCTTAAAATATTGAATAAATAAACAACCATCATGTTTATTTTTGTTTATTAATATTTTTCTAAAAAAATCAACTTTTTTTTTTTTTTAGTACGCTGATCCAGTCGCCGACTTACTAGATCAGTGGGGTGTGTTTAGAGCCCGTCTATTCCGTGAATCATGCGTGTTTTACAGAGGGAATTATGTAAAGGATTTGAATAAGTTGGGACGCGCGTTACACAAAGTGGTGATAATTGATAATTCGCCAGCTAGTTACATATTTCATCCTGATAATGCGGTAATTATAATCAAATTCAAAAGCATTATTAATAATATTAATATTTATCAAAACTATTTTTTTTTTTTACAGGTTCCTGTTAATTCATGGTTTGATGATATGACCGATAAAGAACTGTTACATTTGATCCCATTTTTCGAAAAGCTTAGCAAAATGGAAAATGTTTACCCAGTTATTTGTAATATAAATCATATAGATACTTCTACAATTTCAATTAATGCGAGCAACAATGTTTTATAGCATCAATTGTTAAGTACAATTTATTTGTGCCAATGGTATTTGTCTTACTTACCAAGCAAACGAAAGTAATAATAATAATGTAACAATCTTATTATGTATACAAAAATTATGTTATATAATATTTAACTACCTACGTAATTTAGGTAATTTATGTTTTTTTTTTTTTGTTCAAGTTTTTTTTTGGGATATATTTTTAACTGTTTAATTTTGTTTTGAAAACATATGCATTTGGAAGATCGATAATCAAATTCAAATGAATAACAATTATTATTATCCATTATTAGTTTTTTTTTTTCTTTAGATATGAAATTAATAGTAAGTACTATACTATTTTATACATTACGTGAAAGTATTAATTTTGTCAAATTAAAATACTTATTATTTAGATAATAATGTACGAGGGACAAATGTTATTTTATAAAATAATTATTGTGTTACAATCTTCCACGTTTATTATAAAACAAAGATATATATTCCAAAATCAAATACAGTGAAATATTTTTAAATATTTTCAAATTTATTTATATAATTTAAATTTAGTTTTACTCTGTATAGTACTCAAATTATGTTATAAACGATATAATCAAATTATAATTGTATATGAAATTTAAACTCAATATTTCAATTATTTTTATTAACAATATTATACGTTACAAAATGTATTTATAAAAAAAAAAAAAAAAATGGCTGTCTGAAATTTATATTTTGAACATCAGTGTACTCTTTCGAGGACAATTAAAATGATAATTTTTTTTTTTATATTTAATATATATTTTATTGAAAAGCATGTGAACAGAGAGAAGACAATAGCTTTATCTGATCCTTTAATGTGTTAACAAAACCAAATTCAATAAAATGTATAAAGTAACTATTTAAATGTATATTTTATTTGCACGTTTCATTTCGATATTAATATAGAGAAATATTGAATATTCTAAACATAATTGAACTATATACAGATCGCGCCGAGTTCTTACGTGACGTGTGAATCACAAAAGTAAGCCACGCTTTCATGTGGGAACGTATGGTCGTTAAACTTACTCTCGTGAGTAACCGTGAACGAATGAAACTTGTTGGATTGTGAGAAACCGTTAGTAAAGTCAAGATATCGTCACAGCAGCGTGAAGTCAAGAACAGCGACAATGAAATCGCACGTTTTTTTTTTTTTTTTGGAATTGTATTCAATGCAAAACGTGTCGCACCATCCATTCCTGGATTAATTAGATTAATTATAATTCCTGGTTATTTATCAAATGGGTGTGTACTCTCGTATTATAATCTCGCACAAAAATACGAGTATTGTAATATGAGTGTTTTTATGTGCGTTATTTTACTACTCCGAAAGGAATGTCTCAAAGGACTAGTTTCGTGAAAAGCTAACAGTTGTAGGTAATGGTTTATACGTACTTGGTAAGGTCTGTAAAACTGAGTAGGCACTGCTCTCTCCTATTTTATTAATTAATAACTTATTTCTGGCTACTCGCGCGTATATAACAGTAATAACAAAGTACGTGTGATGGCTACTTTATAATACAGTCATCATTAGGGCTGTAGGATGCATACGCATTATATAATTTTCGCGACTTCTGATTACCGCTTTTGTTTGAATTACGCCATGATGAAGCAAGTGGTGGTTATTCTGTTTTGCATATTTCAATTAATAATAAACGCCTGAAAATGCATGTTTTTATGGTATGCCGAGGTAGTTATATATACCCAGTGGCGTACATTCAAATTTGTTCTGGGGGGGGGGTTTTAAAAAAAATAACCAACACTAAAACCATCCCTTTAAACGGCGCATGAAGGAATTTATGAGTAGGAGCCGATAGTGCACACAATACCTGTGCACCGTTGTAGAGTGTAAAAATTAAAACATGTTATAACGCGCAACGGGCCTTATAATAATATCACAATTTTTTTTTTTGGTCCTGGGGGGGGTTTGAACCCGAAACCCCCCGTATGTACGCCACTGTATATACCTACTTCTAAATCCACACCATTTATCCGCCCTGTCCTTTGGTAGGGATGTCTTCTTGAATCACTGGCACCAACTGTCACACTAGTCTGGATGTTTTCCGGACAATTCGGCCGGATCTAGCCGAACACAACAATAATTATTATTTCGGGCTTAAAAAAACACACATTTCTCTATCGTTTTTTTTTTTTTTTTATAAATCCGTAGATTTGTTTGTTGCAGCTCTCCATGCTTCTCTAACGTAGCACAATTCTTTAAGGTCCTTGTAACTTCCCTTATTCGTATCCTGCATTATCTGTGTCATGTATTCTGTTCTTGGTCTTCCTCTTGCAATGTGTCCCTCAACATTCTGTTTCAATTATTTTCTTTAATAAACTTTCATGCCTTAATATGTGTCCTATCATCTTGTCTCTTCTTGATTGAATACTTTTCCATATTTGTCGTTGTTCCTTTATTTTGTCTAGTGCCTCTTCATTCGTTACCTTCTCAGTCCATGGTATTTTAAGCATTTTCCTATAGCACCACATCTCAAATGCTTCTAGCCTATTTTTTTCCGTTGAGTTTATTGTCCAGGTTTCGGATCCAAAGAGCGCTACGCTCCAAATATAACTTTTTAGGAATTTCTTCCTTATCTCCAGGCTGACACTATTGGTATAGTTAATACGTGGCTTTTGTCTTGAAAAGCTCTTTTCGCCTGTGCTATCCTACAGATTATATTTGTAGGTACCTGTATCCATAGGCGTGACTACGGTGGCAGCCTAGGGTGCCTGGGCTGCCCCTGCAATTTTAGAAAGGCGCCGGTCAACCGAGTTAAAAGTCGGTGACTTACAACTTTTATTTAAAAAAAAAAAATCTTGTTTATACGTATACTAAATGATTTTCTAAATATTCAAACTCAAGAGCTTCTATAATAGAAGTTAAGCTTTTAAAAGTATAGAAAACACACCCAAAGGAACATCATCGGATTATATATTTAAGTGGCTTGATTGGTTGGCAGTAGAAGGAAGATCTGATACTTTCAAGACATTTCATAACTGTCTAACATATTTTGTAGTTATACCAGTGACCAGTTATGGATGTGAAAGAAGTTTTTCAAAAATGTCAATAGTAAAAACCAAATTAAGGAGCACCGTGAAACAAGAAAGACTCAATGCGCATTATTATTTTTATTTATAGAACAAGAGTTTATAAGTCATATCAATGTTAAAAGTGTGATTGATGATTTTAAAAATTTCCTTCTAAAAGAAGACTTGTCCTTTGATATATCAAAGGGAAAGTCTTCTTTTAGCTAGCATATTATGCATCTTATAATAACTTTTTATTATAAAATATAAATATTATGTGTTGTTCAGTGTTTTTTTTTGATTATGAAACACATTAAGTATCTACTTTTTAAAGAATTTTGGTTTTCTATACACTTACACATCATATAATATTTTGTTTATTACTTACCTAATTATAATATGGTGTAATCCTGTAGATAAATAAGATTTCCGAAGTTAAATTTAAAGGTACTGAAAATACTGTACATTTATTAGGTAATTGAAAATGATAATACAGATTACAAACTTATTTACATAAATATTTAATTGGGGGACTATCCCCCCTTTAAATTGTGTGGTGGTGGGGGGTATGGTGCTTATTTCGGTGTATTAAGGTGGCGCCGGTCATTAGCTAGGCTGCCGCTGCGGATGAAGTCTAGTCACGCCTATGCCTGTATCGTATCATTTCTCTATCGTATCGAGTATAAATTAATTTTATAATATTAAAAAAAAAAAACAGACTGACGGGCGTAAAGCCTCGCACGACATAGGTCGGAATATCCGAAAAACTACATCCGCTCCGTTTGAAAATTCCTAAACGCGCCTGTCTGAAAGTGAAGCGGACTCATCGTTATGCGCGCCCTGCCCACGCGTCGTCGCGTACATACCTACCTACCTACCGCCAGCTGTAGGTACATTATGTTAAACGGCCGTACACCGTTTTACAATCGCGCCGTCGCCGCCGCCGTTGTTCTTCGTACAAAATCCGTAAATCGCGCGTCGGCGTTTATTATTATTATTATTATTATTATTATCAGAGCCCGACTTGGGAATTTTGGGGCCCGGGTCTAATTTTTTGATGGGGCCCTTAAATTATAAATTCAGTTTTTTTGCTATATTGAGTTTTTATATTTAATTTTTTTTTTTTTAAGATTATAAATAAATTGTACTATATAATAGTCTATATATATAATACGACACATCTATACACACGACCTGATAATACAACCAACCCGACTGTCGGGCCGACCAAATCGTGTGTGTAATCCGTTTTAAAACATTTCACAGTGCCACTAATAATTATCGACATTAATTAATATCGGGGCCCGGGGCTGCAGTCCCCTAGCCCCCCCCCCCAAGTTGGGCTCTGATTATTATTATTATTATAATAACGTTATCGCCGGTGGGGAATAATGCAGTCCAGGAACATCATCGGTTGGCGTTGTACGCACTACGGTATAGGTAAAAACATAATAATAATAATAATAATAATAATAAATTCGCGAAATGACACGACCGACGGGGCCGGACGGAGAAACGAGTGCAGGCCGAATACGCGTGTTGAAACGCGCGCGACCGCCGATTTCACTCGCACGTTTTTATTTTATTTTTTTATTTTTTAAAGCCTTAGAACAATACTGAGGTTATTGGTTTACATTATTTACAATATTAATATTAAATTAAGATATTATTATTATTTTAGTTTTTTTTTTTTGTTATTATCAGGGCTCGGAAGTTATAGCACTAAAAAAATTAATTTTTAGCGCTTAAATATGCACATAAAAACATTAATATAAGCGCTATAAATAGCACTAAAAATTGGAAAATATGCAAAATAAAAGAAAACTAAAATAAAATCATAGGTCTTTACGTACGGCGATAACGCCGTATCTTACGTAAATACGACGAATTCGATAACTGCAGTTCATATTTTGATACAATTTTAAAAATAACTAAATTATTGGAAATGAACGGAATTGTCCGATTTAATCGACGATAACAACGGTCTAAGGCCGTTTATTCCGGATACGTACAATCTTAAAACAATTTGTTTTCGTTCACATATTCGTAGGCGGCTGTTTGGTAGGTAATTTAGTTTTTCAACAATATGTGTTTATTTCCTTAAATATGCCCATTAACAGCATTTATAACTCCAAATTAGCAAAATACCTCCTATAATATGTATTTATGTGAAAATATACCCAAAAATAGCACTAAAAACCTAAAATTAGCAAAATAGCAGTAAAAACCGTAAATATGCAAAAAATAGCAAAATAAAATTTCGTGTATGACATCAGAGAAGTGTGAAACATATTTGTATCTTACTTTTGATGTTCTAGGACGAACCAATAAAAATATGCATTTGCTAGAACTTCCGAGCCCTGGTTATTATATAACAAGATTTTTTTTTTTTTTTGTAGAAATTATTAATAAACGCGCAGAATATTCCTATAATATACGATTTAGTAATGTAGTATAATAGGTTTTTTTTTTTTTTTCTAGTCATTTGGACGCGTACATAATGTATTTATGTAGATTTTTTTCTCCATCAGCAAATATACATATATATATATATATATATATATATATATATAGAGAGAGAGTATGTCACATCTATATTCGATGTGACATTATATAAGTTTAAAAATCTGACACGAATACAATAAAAAAAAAAAAAAAATGAATCATTTATATACGCACCTATATATTATAATAATATGAAATTCGAATCGAAATTTCCCCCCCCCACCTCTTTTTTTTCTACACGACGACTAAATTTGAGTATATTATTATAATAAAGTTTAGATACGTGTAATTTTTTTTCTATGTAGGTATAGGTGTATATATTTCGTCAATTGATATAAATATATATACATACGTATACCGCATTCAAATCAATATATTCGCAATTTTATAAATTTAAAAAAAAAACACCTTAACCCATATGGATTTTATTCCTATCTATTAATATATATATACAATATATATCGAGAGAGAGAGAGAGAGAAAAAAAAACTATAATTATACATGTATAATACCGTTTTCAGTAGTCGTCGTCGTCGTGCCGGAGATATACCGTTAATTTTAATATATATATATATATGAATTTATATATACACGTACATAATAATATTATATTGTATTGGTCACAAATCGTTTATAGTTTCCATATAGAATAAAAACCAGTTTTGAATAAATATCCCATTGAGGTATGTGCGCACACACAAGCACACATAAAATTCGTGCGTATATTTCATCGTTCTCCATATTATACCCGGGAATCCGTTCGGTTTGAGAAAATATATATATTTAAAATGAAAAAAAAACACGTTTGATTTACTCGCGACGAGTAATCGACAATAATATTCGTGTATAGCTGAGCGCCGCATAGGATTTGTGAAAAAAAAAAAAAAAATATTTGCGAATTATTCGTTATACGTAATTGGGTGACGTACACTGCGCATAAAGTGAATACATGTAAAAACGAAAGTATATATACATTCAAAGACGACAAATTTATAGTGTTTAATGCGAGAAATGTAGCGTGTATATTATAACTCTACACAAACCCTTTAATTTTCGGTTCACCGACTGAGACCATAGGCGTGACTACGGTGGCAGCCTAGGGTGCCTGGCTGGGCTGCCCCTGCAATTTTTAGAAAGGCGCCGGTCAACCGAGTTAAAAGTCGGTGACTATTGCAACTTTTATTTAAAAAAATAAAATGTCTTCTGAATTGATGCACTCGTTTATTTATGATTCTTATCGCAAATCGCGATATAATATCGTGTAATTATTATGCTGGTACCGGGTAACTGTCAAATGCCAACTGGCACAATTTATAAGAAAAATACGAATTACTTTTAAAACTATTTTGACGGCAGATAATTTTCGTAGACATGGCAGGAAGTGGTGGTGACGACCACACCCGACTTCTGAAAAACCAAGTATATAAATACTGCCATACACTATCGCATCTATTATTAGATATATTTTATTATGAAACACATTAAGTATCTACTTTTTAAAGAATTTTGGTTTTCTATACACTTACACATCATATAATATTTTGTTTATTACTTACCTAATTATAATATGGTGTAATCCTGTAGATAAATAAGATTTCCGAAGTTAAATTTAAAGGTACTGAAAATACTGTACATTTATTAGGTAATTGAAAATGATAATACAGATTACAAACTTATTTACATAAATATTTAATTGGGGGGGGGACTATCCCCCCTTTAAATTGTGTGGTGGTGGGGGGTATGGTGCTTATTTCGGTGTATTAAGGTGGCGCCGGTCATTAGCTAGGCTGCCGCTGCGGACGAAGTCTAGTCACGCCTATGAGCTGGACTGTGTACCGATTCTCGTTGTATAATTATTGTAATCAGTGGCGTATAGACACTTCCTAAATCCTCAAAAAAAAAAAAAAATTGTTCTTGCTATATTTAAAGTGTTGAAATCGTATTGCGAAAGTAAAAAAGCGCCGCGAATTTTAGCGCATATTATTATTATAATATATTACTATAATAAAGTTCAGAATCTTGGTACAATAATGCTACCTATATGATGTATATATAGGGTGGGCCGGGGAAAAGGGAAAATTTGAAATAGCTCTCACGGACGTTTAGAAAAATTATTTTCGAGTTTTATTGTGGAAAACGCGCAGAGTAAATAATATGTCATTAAACGTACAATAAACTAAAATCTCAAGTTCAGAGAATAATATAATGTGTCAGTATATGATATACGCGGTGTCCGTTCAGAGTGTATATATACGAGTACGTACGTATTCCTGAAATCGAGCGTGGGGGTTTTTCAGGACTCTCTGTAACGCCTCCGTGGGAATCAAAGCGATTTCTTCTAGGATATTCATGATGTCTTCGACTGGATGAGGAGTGTTGTTAGGCGAGCGCTGTTGTACACTTCGCTTTTGAGACGGCCCCGCAAGGAAAAAATCACACGCCGACAAATCATAGGTGACCTTGAGAGCTCGTCGAATTGAGTCGTCGAATTGTGAGATGGCCTGATTACCGAATAAGAGCTGTTAACTTGAAAACCTCCCTGGTCTTTACAATTCGTGGTTTTCAGCAAAATGGAAAAACACAGCTCACACTGCCAGACCATCTCATCAATGGCGACCGTTCGACAGCTCGAGTCATCTCACGATTTGACGAAATTCATTAGCCCCCAACGTCGCCTGATTTGTCGGCGTGTGATTTTTTTCTTGTACGCCACCTTTTAAAATCGAAGTGTACAAGACCTCTCGCCCAACAACGCCCCTTCAGTTGTATAGACAAGAATCCAAGAATAAAACGCTTTGATTCCCATAGAGATGCTGTTTCATAGAGTCCTGAAAAACCTGCACGCGCGATTCCAGGAACGCATAATACGCACTGAACGGACGCCATTTTACTTGCCGAAATTGAGATTTTTAGTTTTTTAAACGTTTAATGGCATATTACTTACTGCCTATACGTTTTCCGTAATAAAACTTGCAAATAATTTTTTTAAACGTTTGTTATTTCAAATTGTCCCGTTCACCTGGCCCGCATCCTGTACAAGATGTAATTAGTAATGGATAAGAAACATTGGGATTTTGTTTTTTTTTTGTTTTTTTTTACTCGATCGCGTAGAAAACGCGATAATTTAATGAATAATATATGAACTATTTTAGTTAGTATTTCGAAAGTTCCTTTGAACTCAGTCACAGAAAAAAACCACTGCCCCGGCAAATGGCAATGGACATAATATTATATGCGTGTTATGTATTATTATTGTACACGCGATCGGCAGGTCAATCAACTAACGCGTAGCATTAGGTGCGTACAATACCATGCCATAAGTTTTTCAAACGATATGCATATGCGTCAGAACTCAGAAATGTCTCTTGTCGTTAGCGTCAAAACTAAAAGTAGAAGCTGCGGTCGAACGCACTATATATATATATACAATATACGTATGTGTGTGTGTGTGTGTATATACATAATCAATATACATATACACTACACAGAATCCGCGTGTGTGTGTGTGTGTGTGTGCCACCGGGAAGATCTAATTTGGTGTATTAATAGATATATATTCAACGATGATCGTATTATCTCATACCGGTCATACCTTCAATTCCATCGGATGGAGCGATTTAAATAAATACGCTTCGATTCGCGAAAAGAAAAAAAAAAAAGCAAAATACCTACCTGAATATTTTTAAACGTGTGCGTTTAAATATTTTTATTCCAAGTATATATACTATGTATATATCGTCGTCGACTTTTACCCGATGAAAATTATTAGTTTTTCTTTACTCGTAGCGAATAAAAACTCGCCGCCACGGATGATGATGTATAGCCGCTGGTGTATAAAAAGAGCAAAAATTAAAATAGTAAATTTTATAAAAAAAAAACCCCGAAACGAAAAAAACAATAATATCGCAATATCGATTTATATATTTTATTTATTATGCATATATTTATTGTTGGCTGTCGTATAAAATCCGCCAAGCATCTACAGTATTCGACGCGTAAATATTATAGTATATTACGTTAGATATGCAGAAAAAGAAAAAAACCGTTTTTTTTTTTTTTGTGTTCTTCGCCTGAAACATTGTACGAAAATGACTGGACACTGGCCCGTGCCCAAGGATCGACCCCCCCGGCCAATCGTTGTTTGTTTTCGTAAAACTCAATTCAAATACTAAATTTATTAAATTATTATAATTATGACTTATGAGTCAACGCTATTATATAATTTTAATAAAATGAATAAACTCTATTCCACAAAAAATATATATCACTTTTTATTATATAACATAGTTATCGAAATACGTATATACTACCTACTGAATAAAAGTGATATATATTTTTGTGGAATAGAGTTTATTCATTTTATTAAAATAAAATAATCCACAAGTGCTCAAAATTTTAAATAAAAAAAAAAAAAAAGTTATAAATATATATATAATAATAATAATAATAATAATAATAATAATAATAATATATTATATTATTATTATTATTATTATTATTATTATTATTATTATTATTATTATTATTATTATTATTATATTGTATAATAGGACGCCCGGAATTAATCGCCTTATTACTGTAGAACAATTTAAAATGATATATATATATATTAATATATAATGCGACACCGCGCGGTAAAAAGTTTCCCGCGAATTCTTTCTCAGCTGCAGGCCGCTCCCACACACGAGTATGAAACGACGCGCGGTGAAAATCTATACATACATATTATGTACATACACATTTATATAATAATGTATTATATGTACATTATTACATTATTGTATACTTTACGCGTCGTGTATACTTGTAAGTGTAAGTGTACGTAACCTTTTGTCGAAACGTACGCCCAACGCGTGTGGCGACCACCACGCGACGAGACACGCGGTATTAATAATGATATCATATATTATTATAATATATTATGCTGGTATCAGGTATATATATATATATATATATACAGGGGCGTTGCTCGAGTACGGGCGTAATTTCACCAAGACAATAATAATAATAATAATAATAATATTATTATTATTATACTAAAATTATAAGAAAGTGGCGCGACGATAGATGCGCGTGTAAAGCGATTAATATACGTACTCGTATACCTATATGTCATATCCCGCAGTGGTTGAAATGGGGGGAGGATATATAGGGGGATGTCAACCTCCACTTCTTAGGCCGTCCTCCCCCCACTGGGGCGACGCGATTTAAAATGAATATCGCGTGATAATCGTTTGTTTTACAAAACACGGATTAATATATCGGCGACTTCCACTGACGCGATGCGATGCGACTGCGACACGCGCATTGCGCCAGCCCCGCCCAATCGGAAATGTTAAATTTTTTTTTTTTACACCAATTATTAGCACGTAATTTGCACGAATTCGCACGATTAAAATTAGAATTTGCACGGTTTTAGTTTTTCCAATATATCGAAAAATGTACGGGCGGGGCTGGCGCAACGTTGCGCCAGTCCCGCTCAAACGAAGTATGCGTTATTTAAAAAAAAAAAAATTGCGCCACTAATTAGCACGTAATTCGCATATATTATTATTAAAGTGTTACTTAAGGGGATTGAAAGCGGGTATTTTCTCTCTTTGTCTTACACACATGAAACATAGCAAAATAGACGTTTCGTACTTCCAACGTACCGATCGATCTTCTGTTGGTGCGATAAGAAGAAATTTGAAAACAGATTTGAATTCCTCGTGAATTTTACTACAAAACGACTTTCCCACTTTTTTAATTTTTTTTTTTAAAGACCTTCAAAAATGAATTATTAACAATTTTTTTTTAAAAATTTGTTCGGTTAATTTTTTTAAGGGTTTATGAAAAAAAATGAAAAAAGTGGCAAAGTCATTTTGTAGTAAAATTTACGAGGAATTCAAATCTGTTTTCAGATTTATTATCGCACCAATATATCGATCGGTACGTTGGAAGTACGAAACGTCTATTTTGCTATGTTTCATGTGTGTAAGACAAAGAGAGAAAATACCCGCTTTCAATCCCCTTAATTAAAAATCATTACCTCAATGTTATCATTAATCTTTCACGTACACGACGTACACGACGACGGAAATGTGTGTCTTGTTTTTCAATGGCTGCAAGTCCCAATTTTTCTACAAGTGTATTATATATTATATAACTTTCTTTCGACGTTCGATAAAATGATTGAAATTTTTCATTATTGTCTTACATATTATAAGCTCATTAGCGGCAACAAAAATACGACATTCAACATTATTCTCTATGTACGAATGTTCAATGTACCCAATATCTCCTTTTCTTTTTAATTTTACCATTTCGATACCAATATAATGCAATATAATCGTCATCTTCAGAAGACTGCCGAGCCATTCTAGTTGCCGAAACATCTAATACGCATTATAATCTTATACGTAATAATTTAATACAACGTTATGCGTAGGATTTATGGGGTGTGGGGATCTGAGCGTGCGGTGAAGCGTGATGGGTGCGCGGGTTACGGCCGTGTAGTGTAGTATGACTATAGGGGAATAGAGAAAGGAATCTGATAACGGGCGGAACAGGAGCTCTTTCGAGATGGTCTGGATCATCGCGAGAGACCCGGTTTAGGAGAGAATCGATGACGAACCGCGTTGGTCTGCTTCGAGAACAAAGTGTCTGGACGTCATATCCAGGAGTTCGCGCGGGTATAAGCGAGTAGTCGTGCGGTGGGTAAACGTTTATTTTGCACTATATAGTTCCTGCAGACGGACGAGTTGGTCTTCGGCGAGGAAACAACGACGCCCATACGTATACATATATACGAGTATATATATGGGTCTGACCAGAGTAAAGAAATGCAATAATTGTGCGGAGACAACGAGGTGTTTTAAAACGTTTGGTGGACGCGTTCCGTTTGATGAAACATAGAACAATCGAACAAACTTTTAACGCTCTGTATTTACGGTAAAGTCAACGGCGATGTTCAAACGAAAGAGTGGAAGCGATAATACAGTAGATCCCGAGATATGTGCAGTTGTATTAGATCCGATTTATGCCTTTATAGGACATGAGTTAGTTGTACATGTATCAGTATCATGTATCGTGCATGCAGTGACATGGTGGAAATAATGAAACGTGCACGTATTGTTTTAAATCGCATACGCAATATCGCCTGCGCGCGACCTGTATTTTAGGCTAAAGTACACACGTTACTGGAAAAACTCTCACGCTTTGTAGAATGATCCGGTTTTGATACGTTTTTTTTTTTTTTTTGGAAAGAGGAAAACATTTTGCACGGCGTATTGATTCTCAAAATTTCATTTCTATAAAAGCCACAATAAGAGTTTGAATGTGAACAATTTTTACAGTATTTTTGAGACATTTTTTTTTTTTTTTATAATTTTTAGTAAGGCAATCTAAAATCGAAGTCCAGTGCGCTCTGTAGGCGCATTCGTTTTCCAACAACAACAGAATTATCGAAATCGGACAACTCTAAGTGGCGTATAAGATTTTTTTTCTCCTGTAAAAAGCATATAAAATCGAATATAAAAGCATACCGATTGTTCAGTGTTTTGTCCTCTTATTAAATAGACACGAACAGAGCCCTTAAATATAAACGAATTATTATTTCCTATTATTCGGGTTTCTCGATAACACGCAGAATGGAACGAATAACGGAAAAATCTACACGTATCATTACGACCGGGTTTCGTTCAAAATGTAAAACGGCGTATTTATTTTTTTAAAACGTTCATCATTATTATATATAATTACTAATTCAAATGTTTACACAGTTGTATTTACCAGCGTTTTATTTCTGTATCGGCCATCTTTTTACGATCGATTTTTTTTTTTTAATCTTTCGCCCAAACGTTATGGATTATATTGCGAACAATTCGTTTTATATTAACTATATTATATATATAATATTTCAAACTGTATTACACAACGATGGTATGACTTACAGAGTCCAAGATAGGGATGTATGTATGCGTTTACATAAAATAGACGGTATACCGCTACCAAATCGATTGATTTTATTTTTTTTATTTATTTATAAATAGCTTATTAATTTTCATAGTTACAAAAAAAAAAAATGGATCTCGGCGTGTTAATAACATAATTCGAGCTATTTTCAAGTAGGTAATGGATATTATACTAACTTAATATTATATATATATATACGATACATTCATTTCGATTTGATTAAAAGATTTTCGGAAGAGTGATACGTAAATCATAAAAGGAACCACAATTAAATATATGAACATATCTTGTAATAACGATTAACATTTTAATTGCATATTTTTACCGGTCAAATGTGAAACGTTCTAAAAATCCGGATAATGTATAATTATTATATAGATGTATATAATACAACGCGTATTTTTATATACTTGATGTCATATAAAATAGTATAACGTAATTCGATAATCCGTATTACGGAATTATAAAGTGCGTTTATATCAAATACGCGTCATAATTGGTATTGTATTTATACAGTAAAAAAAAAAAATCTGCAATTATGTATACTGCGTATATAAAACACGATTCTCGATCAACGAACGGCGGTATAATCATATTTTAATTGATGATATGTATTCGCTGATTTCTATTTATTATACGATATATATATATAATAAGTGCACTGCAGGATCTGTTCGTTGGAAATTTCAATTCAGACACTGCAGTATATAAGTCGCGGATTTTAAAATATACGCCGTATCAACGCCGTATCATTATATAATATACGCTTGGGAACTGCAGTACAATTAAATGTAATGATGAATGAAAATCAATGGTTTTCATAACGCTTTCTCTGCACAATATCAAAGCCACTATATACTGTTATTATTTTTTATTTATCATATATGTATATATATATATTAATAATTTACGAAACATTTTAATCATATGACCAGCTGCCAAGCGGAAAGGGACAATCGACGAAATAATTCGTATAAAACTATATTAACGGTAGGTCCTAATAAAAATTAAAATAGTAACAATATAGTTTTAAAAAAAAAAAAAATCTCCCTTTTATACTTTTTATTTTTTGATTGCTGTGCGCATTTTTGTTCAAAACGTCTATGCATAATACTACATAAAATATTTATATTTTTATATAGGACAATGTTTTCACTTTGAATATCGACGCATATTTTCCTCACGAATTCGTACTGTTCTTTACAAATGATTTTTAAATTGAAATAAAATAAAAACGATATTATCGACGTCAATTTTTATGTTTATAAGAAAACTATTGTTGAAATGAGTAAATTAAAAAAATCAAAAACAAAAAGCGTACCAATATTATAATTACAATACGTCTTGTGCTATATCGAAAAGGAACGCGTGTGAGATAATAAATTGTCACTGTATATGAATGTATGATGTATTACTAATTTTGTTTGATTTTAATACCTTTTTTTTTTTTTTAATAATTTTTTTTCAATTATATTAAATTTTAAATACATATTTAAAAATAAATTCATATTTTGTAGCATAATATTATAATATTTTTTAAAGCATATTTTGAGGGTTTTTAGTGCATATAAATAATTAATTATTTACTAACTTTATCGGACTAAATGTATGCCTACGCCGTTCGCGCGATCGTAAGGAACACACATAAAAAAAAAAAAATTCCGATCAAAATTGAACCGATAGTTGTCGAGTTTACTTTACACAAAAAATGCGCTCACAGCTTTGTATGCGAATTTTCTTTGCGCCCTATATGTGTTGTCATAAATTCAATTTGTCGATCGTTCGTTTTACCTATAAAACCACGTGTATCGTAACATAATGTATTATAAAAAATAAATTATACGTATATTTCAGACAGTAATATCACAGAATAGGTGATATTACCTATTCTGCGTGGTAATATGACGCGCAATAACGGGAATTTTTTTCGGTGTTGGTCAAATAGATAGTATAATATGGCGCGATCGCTGTATAAAATCCGTTATACATAATCTGCGGTTACATCTTAAAAGTCGAGCCGAAGCAATAAGTGGATACCCCCGAGCAGGGGCGTAATTAAGAGGGGGGGATGAGGGGGATAGATCCCCCAGAGCCTTTTTCTTAATCATGTATAAAAAAAAATAACTGAAAACTGTCATCGTCTAGCTATTGTAGAGTCAAAATTTTTCTTATTTTTTCCTATTTTTATACTTTACTTAAAATCGCTTTTTCATTATAATGTTAAAAGTTTCGGTTTAGTATTAGTTTCCCATTGCACTGTAATGAAAAACGAGGGAAAAAAAGTCATCCCCTCCCAGAACAAATTTCTATAATTACGCCACTGCCCCCGAGTAACGCGACGTAACGACGTCGTATAAAATACGTGGCATTGCGGAATAAACGATAATACGCATTTTTGGAAAATATCAAACGGCGGAACCGAACTGACAAAATTTATAATGATATGGTTATACACTCGTGTATTATACGGTTTTATGAAACCGGCAACGCGCACTTGTAAAACACAATCGCGGCGTGTTCGCCGCTTATAAAAACCTGATGCGGACAACGGGACATCTGAATTTCATACGCCTGTAGTATTATAATATATGTACGTGCTAAGACGTGAAAGTTTGTTATTTTTTTTCCGACTTGAAATACGATTTCCGAGTTTAAAAAAAAAAAAATATAAAATTACAGCTCGAATATGTATATTACATACATACATATACGAGTACATATATTACAATAACGTGCGGATAAATGAAAACGGTTTTTGAATATTACAGTTTTTTTTGATCGATACGGCGATAAGTCATAACTCGTAACTAATAAAACTATATACACAAACGTAATTAGTACCGGACGCGGTAAATTTTTTTTCTACCGTGCGCATGCAGTAAAAATAATTCACGGAAATTACTCGTTTTTCTGTTGTGTGCGGACGACAGGATTTCGGAAAGTAGTTTGGCACAAAAAAAAAAAAAAAGTGATGTCAAGCTACGCACATGCTTCGTATGGCGTTATTTTACACTTTCGTCTCCTCTGCTCGTTGCTGCTTTCCCCGTATTGTCTCGACAACGAAATTACTGTGACGGTTTAAAATGAAATCCGAAATTTTTCAAAACATAAAATAAAATACAAAAAAAAAAAAAAAATCTAGCGCGTATTTTGGTGAACGCACAATGAATCGCTTGCGGATAGGTGTGTATATACGGATTTTATTAAATGAATAAGGACAAAAGCGGTTGGATTTAACAAAAAAAGATATATATATACATATATATGTATGTAAGTCGCGTGATACGAGCGTGTCTCGTTAAAAAAAAAAAAAACCGATAATATCTACGCGCCTATATTATGTGGTTTGAAAAATTAAGATTTTTTTTTAATTTGTTATAATAAACGCGTACATCACGCGGTATTATTGTATAGAATACGAAATGTTATAAATAGGAACGACTTTTACTCGTTACCGCGGCCCAGAGCCGATTTGAACGTTTGCTTCTTTTACTCGCGGCGGGCTGCAGGTTAAATGAAACCACCTGCCCCACAAAAAATGTTTCTCCCTGCTTCGTTCGATTTACTTTATGATTTTGCTGCTTAAACACGTTAAAAATTCATCGCTATAAACGTGTTCGTAAATCCAACTATATGTCCACGAAGTCAAAAGAAAATCTGTACTCCAGTTATTTACGACCGGTTTTGACGTACGGGCGTGAAACCTGGTCGGTGACTAAGGGAGATGAGGAAAAGATGAACACCTTTGAAAGAAAAGTACTGCGACGGATATATATTATGGCCCTGTAATGGAGAGCGGCGAATATAGAAGAAGAACTAACCAAGAACTGTACCAAATGTTTAATAAGCACAGTATTAGTTCGTATCTAAGAAGTAAAATGTTAGAATGGGCGGGTCACATTTGGAGGTCAGAAGATATGGCAAAAAATTTGTTTACTGGAAGACTAAACGGAAAAAACCCAGGGGTCGACCAAGACAAAGACGGGCGGACAGAGTAAAAATGGATGTCACGGAAATTTCAGAAGGAACGAGGATTGAAAACAGCGAAAACAGAGAGAGGTGGAGAGGAGTGGTTGAGGCAGCAATGGTCCTAAATGGACTGTAAAAGCTGAGGAAGAAGAAGAAGAAATCCAACTATAGTATAGCAGATTTTAATTTGTTCGACCGAAATTTCGCCTGTACGAAATGCAGCGTTAACACTAAAGAGTTTTCCGTAAATTTAAATTTGTTTTATGCCTGCTCGTTATTTCAGTCACGTTCAAAAATATTATATGTACCTATAACGTAAACCGATCTAAAATAAACGTTACGCGTTTAACCTTTTAATTTAACGTATCGTACAAACTATATATACATATATTATCTATTACGCATTTTTTTTTTCTGACCGAATATATATATATATCATCTTAAATAAAACTATTTATTTTATATTATATATATATTACTAAAACTGTACTTTTTTTATATATATTTAATATTGATTTTAAATTACTCAGTTTACCTAATTATTAATAATTTGTTAAATATAATATTACAATATTGTAAAATATTATGTTTATTTATATTTATACATAATATTCGGCGGTTATATACCCGTACGAATTAATAGCTGGTACCTGAATTCGCGGCTATACCTAATATATAACATTGTCCTGTTATTTAAATAAAAATTTAAAAAAAAAGAAAAACCTACTCAAAAAAAAAAATGCACTAAAAAGTAACAAATAATTTCTTATAAAATATACAAACATTCTTATACAAAATTACAAATATACATATTTCTTACAAATATTATAATTTTTGGAGTCGGTGCTAAGGTTTAACAAATACGTAGGATTTAATTAATACGATAAATTGTGATTACGTAATTATGCACCTGCTATTGATTACCCGATATTGATTATCACAGACCTTATACTATAAGGTCTATGTAAATCCTACGTTTTTGTTAAACCTTAGCGCCGACTCCAAAAATTATAATATTTGTAAGAATTATGTATATTTGTAATTTTTTTATAAGAATATCTGCGTATATTTGATAAGAAATTATTTGTTACTTTTTAGTGCATTTTTTTTTTTTGAGTCGGTTTTTCTTTTTTTTTTTTAATTTGTATTTCTTGCTTTTTAGTGAATGTACGTTGTTTTAGTTACAAAGTAAATACGGGTAGACCCACTAAAAAACGCGCTGCTGCAATATTATTCGTTAATACAATGAGGCTACGAAATCTGTCGTCCGACAATCAAAGTCACGCATAATAATTGGTCGTATCTTACTCTTACATATTTATTATATATTATTATATTTTTTTTTATATTTTATTCGTTAATAAAATACTACCACATACTACCATTTTTACATATTAGCATTTATTTGAATCGCACACATAATACACCTTAAGTAATGCAATTATAGAACGCTTGCGTCATGTTGCAATGCAGCAACGAAAGTAAGCGCATTGCAGCAATTTGATTACAGACAGTTAGAAATTCTGCCACAGATCGCACCCTACTGTAAACCGTTAAGGAGTTCCATTGACCGTTATCATATTCGACTGCGACAATTACTTGACCACAACGACGTTACGGCAGGTGACTCAAATATCCGGATAGCCTATAAAAGATTCGGCCGAGTATCGTTAATTTGCTCCTAAGGATTGAAGAGTTCCGTTATACTCTGTCATGGATCCCGTAATCAGAACCTGACCAAATTCTCATCAAACTACCCTTGAAGTACATCCTTTCCAATAAAAAAAGAATCATCGAAATCGGTTGGCGTGATATTGAGTTATTCGTCCATTTGTCGCGCGCACACTTAATGCAAATTTAAGACTCATATGGTTTTCTCGTGGATGCCATATTGTCAGAACTGGACCAAATTGAAACGAGACCATACGGAAAGCACCGGCTTTCAAATAAAAAAAATATGCATCTAAATCGGTTCAGCCAGTCGAAAGTTCTGAGGTAACAAACATAAAAAAAAAAAAAAAATACAGTCGAATTGAGAACCTCCTCCTTTTTTTTTAAGTCGGTTAACACATTGTAGACTATATCGTAATATACCAGCTATACGTTAGTGTTCATTTGAAACAGATCACATTTATTTCTAAATACTTGTATTCGCCGATTTTTATATGTCTGCTGACTTTCATTGTACCGTAAAATACTGAGTCCCGACGCGCCCAATCGACAAAAAAAAAAAAAATGTTTTTTTTTCCGGGACACCGCCTCGGCATATAGAAGTTGTTAACGAGCCGCCTCTGTTACAGCCTCGTCGCGATTTATTTTCATCCAGAACGAGAACGACTATAATATATTGTATAAATTAACTCTGTCTGAAGCATACGGGTTTTCAGTAGAAATCGCATTTTTATAACACATATTTGTGTGTATTATTACAAAATAGGCGTACGTGTATAAAATATAATGTCGCGATCTAAACACGTTTTTAATTGTAATATTGTTATTAACATAAAGTATTTATTCCATTGTTTTATGTGTACATGTAAGAGGCTATATAAATCAGAGACGCAGAAGAACACATAAGAACGTTTACTCGCGCGCTTAGGTACCCTACTGACCGAGCAAATTTCCATTATAAACATTTATAAGCGCACAATATCCGACCCGCGCTTATTATTATATACATACGCTTGACATAATTACCAAAACTCCACGTGTCTATTTTCTGTAAAATATAACTATAGACGAATAAAAGTTTCAAACGCATTGTATACTATATAATAAATATTCGTACACGCAATAACACGTCATAGCGTACAGAAACGGATGTCTGTCGTCGCAGCACTGCAGTGGCTTAGATACGATTTTTTTCTGGGGCGGGGGAGGGTTCAAAGGAATTTTCTAAAAAAAAATACTAAAAATATACGTTATTTATTAAATGTGTATTTATTGAGTGATTTTTTTTTAATGAAAAAAAAAAAAAAAATCCCTTGAATTATAAAATAAAATCAATACGCCGATTTTTGTACAGCAATACATACATATCATCATAGCCGTCCCAAGGGGGGGAGGGGGCAAATGGGACAAGTGCCCTAGGGCGTCCAAAGTATTATGAATGCAGGGGGCGTCAAAAAAATGAATGACAATAAAAAGAAAAAATTTGTTGTTTTATTTTAGATATTAATTTCCCTTGTATCTTTATGATGATTTCGAGGATGAGTTTATTTACTGTTAAAATATATAAAATTATATGTAATTAGACATTACGTTAGTTGTAAAAATTTTTTTTTTTGGGGGCGTAAAATATTATTGCCCTAGGGCGTTATTGGTGGTTAGGAAGGCACTGCATATCACAGATGACATAAAACTACTTTCGCACACTGATCGTCATTGTATATGTATCATCTATGTGGTAATATTACGAAGAACAGATTTTTCAAGAACACCCGATTCGGTTCAAGAAACTATTGTATCGAATTCGCTGGTATAGAATTTTCTCGCGTTTCCTATAATACGCACAATCGAGTAAAAACGAATATTTTTTTTATCAATTATATTTATATCTATTGTACACATCCACACACGCATAGTACATATATACACACATTACACATATTATAGCAATTATGTAATATTCGAGATTCCGAAATTTATGTTATATTGTACGTACCGAAATTACTTTCACAATCATCAACGAAACACGATTTCATCATTTTAAATAACAAAAACAATTTTTTTTTTTTTTTGAGATTTAGGGGGTTAAAAACCATTTGCGCCTTGTCCGTGTCTACGCCACTGCTGCAGCAGCAGCATCGCATAATATATATACAAAATAATACTACATAATATTATACGCCAAACGCTGTTTACAATATTCGCGTTAAAGTGTATCCGAATTATCATCATCTGTCACTATGCCTGCATAGGCAATCCAACTAAAAGACTCCATAAGGCAATGGCGTCGTGACCCACGGACCCATAACCAGCCGATATTGTATCATGCCGTCAACGGCGTGCCCAGACATTTTCAATGGGGGGGGGGATGTTATAAGTGAATAGTAAAAATACATTTGAATGAATTGTCATGGTAATACCAAAAGCTTACACGTTTATGCTCCAAGCTCTCCAAAATCATTTCTAGCTTATAATTGTTTACATTTATAAATTGTGCTATAATTAAAATGAAATTAAATTATAACACACTAATACCAAGTTGTTCAATTAACATTAACATAACACCATTAAAATGAAAAAATATATTGCATTATTAAAAATGAACAAAAAAAAAAACTTAGAAACTAGATTAACATACACTTACTCAATAGCTTTAAACAGCTATCAAATTTTTAGACAAAGTTTCCATGCTAAACTTTGTAATTGTTTTATAATAAAAAAAATGTGTAAAAGCAAAAATATTTTTGTACGTAAGCTGCAATTAATTAAAAAAGCAGTAAAGGTCAATACTAATTTATTAACTAGGTATTAGTATATGTGTGGCATCACTAAGTATAATAAGTGATAGCTACTAAGTAAAGTAATAAATACTGAAAGAGTATGCATATTAAAAATATAGCCATTAGATATATTTAACATTTGTACAGTTTTAACTGTGATGTGTGTATCTCATTTGAACTACCTATTCTTCATCTTTGTCGAACATTTTAAAGTTTAAACCGTTACAGTATTTTTTTAAATAAAAATGATTTATAAACCAGAATTATTAGAAAAATATATATCATTTTAATATACATTTTTAAGTAGAGTAAGTATATGTTAAAATAAATGTATAAAATACTTTGCAACAATATAAAAATATAGAAATATAAAATATAGAATATTTTGTTAAAATAAGTCCAATAATAATATTTTGAAATTCAATACACATCATATCATGACTCTAAAACAGCTCTTATAACTAATAAGTTGTTTTCTGTAGGTCGGCTAAAAAGTCAATGGGGGGGGGGTGGATATAACCCCTAACCTCCCCCTGAGCACCACGCCACTACATGCCGTATAGTACTTCCACTGCATGGATGCTTCTACAATCCGTCATGGCCCGTCGTATTATATACTTTTACTTTTTCTCAAAATCCATCGAGATTCGTTCTTATTGTTCCATATTTTGTAACAGATCGAATAAAAAAACAAAAAAAAAAATACCCGCGTATATGTGAGATCGAATAGTCTCGCGACTACGTATTATACGAGTATATGTGTATACGACGCGTGTAAATAATTCTCGTCGAAATCGAATAAATTTGAATTTTTCAAACGAAACAAACCCGTAAACACGTTAAAAAGTCGCGTTCTATTCGCAGAGCGAAACAATATATATATATACGTATATATAAAGTAATTTAATATACGCGTCTGATTCACTGCTGCAGTACAATTATATCGTTAATGTATTCGGAGAGACATTATTCGGACGATAGGGTTCGCGTGTATTACGGCGCGCGTGTAAAACACAGAGAGAAAAGCGTATTGTGGTGAAATCCGGGTTTTTTGACCGCTGTTTCACGGATTTAAAAAAAAAAAAAAAATCTTCGGTAAAAATGCGACGACGACGGTATATACTGTACGGACCGATTTAATCGTTTTGTCGTGGTGTCGTGTGTGTGTGTGTATATTTACCAGTGAACTATTTTAAAAACCAGTTTTTTTTTGAAAAGAAAAAATACGTATAAAATTATTTTCGGCAAAATCTTTCGCCGTACCTAATAATATGCGCGTACGTGTTTTTTTTTTCTGTATTGTGAACGCATCTGACAGGTACGAAATGAGGATTTTTTTTTTTTTGAAACGTATACACGCGCAGTGGCGGAAATATTATATTTTAGGTGTTTTTCGCGCGATTGAAGATATTACACGACGCTAATGGACACGACGGGAAACGCGGATCGCCGTCTACTTTACGTTACGCGTTACATATTATTATATTATACACGCTGCGTTCAAAGTGAATATCGAGCGTGCTGAGCGTGTGTGCGTTTGGAAAAAAAAAAAAAAGCGGTCAATAACAAACTATTATTTAGACGCGGCGTGCAGTACGTTTTAAAATCTGTCATTCGCACGAATATTACGTAGGTATACCGCGGTATACGCGTGTATTATGTTAAAGAGTTTTTTTTTTCTTCCCGTCTCTTGCGCGTGTTAGGTTATCGATTAGCCCGCCGCCGTCTTATTAATCCGACAGTGATTGAAAAACACGTGAAAAAAAAAACAACATCGCGGTTTACTGCAAGCGTATTTTTTTTCTTCTTCTTCTATTTTTATCGCCTCATCTGTATAGCTGTATATTATAATAATTTACACGAAAGCGGCGTCCGAAATTCTTCTGCCGAACAAAACAGCAGCGTGTTGACTCGCTCAAAACGTCCGAATTCGATATGTATATATACTACACCTATAATATTGTGTATTCACTGAAAATCGTTTCGTCGCGTCTGATAATAATGCGTATACACTTTGAATACCGCGGTTACGACCATTCTCCGCGCCACGTACACGTTGACAAACGCATATTATATAAAACCTAATTCGTATATATATGTGTGTGTGTGAAGTGCCGTCTTAAGGCATGGGCCTGGAGGGCCCGAGCCCGGGGCCCCCAATTTATTTCGAAAATAACATATTAATTTTCTTTTTTACTTAGATATTTAAAAAAATTCATAAATCTTCAATGATAAGAAAAATAATTTAATTTTAAATTATTAACATTTTGAAATTATCGTAATAAACAGTGAAGTAACAGAGATTCTAATAAAAATTGCTATTTTAGTTTTTATTAATAAAGTATAATTTTTAATATCTACGATACTTGTAATATATTATGTGTTAAAAAAAATATATATATATACGAATATATCGTAATTTAAGTATTCAAAAGCCCCAAATTATATAACAAAATATATAAATTACATAACCTTAAGACGGCCCTGTATGTGTGTGTACCGATTATGGTAATATACACGTTTGGCAGAACGGAAAACAAAAACAGTTTCAACTGCGTGCGCAGACATTACTGGCGGGGTATAGTCATATAAATGATACATTACACATTAACATTTAACGTGAACAAAAATTTTTAGATAGGGCAACTTCATTTAACTGCATTTACCATAGAAAAAAAATTATTTTATAAGTAATAATATAATGTATAATATACCTAAATTAGTTAATAAGTAAACATTTTTTACGATTAAAATCACAAAATTCAACAACTACCTTATTAAATAATTTAAAAATGAAATTCTTTATAATAATAATAATTGTTATGTTTCGTCTTTCAAACAATTCGTTAGTCACATTCGCCAATCCTTATCATATATATATTATCATAAACAAATATCGTTGTTATTCAATGGTCTACGGAGCTAGTTGTATTATTATTTACTAAACGATAACGGTGCACTGTGCACCTACAAAATACCGATTCTACGTCCGTGGTTGATAGAAAATATCACAGTTATTAAATTAAATTTAAACTATTCTTTGTATTGTCAATGGTGATATAGCATGTACTGTTGTGACATCAGGTTTTGTAAACTAAAATCAACCGGTATGGTCCGCGATAGGATTCAGTGCTTGGACAGCGGTTACTATGATAAAATAAATTAATAAAATAAAATTATGATAAATTTATTTTATCGTAGCAGTTACTAACGACGATGTATATTTTTTAATTTTTCCAATATTCTTATTTCTTACATTTTACCGTTTACGGACATGTTGAAATGGTCAAACATAATATTATGTTGAGGGCGGGGGAGTTGTTCGCAGAGTAGTCAAGTGCCTACCCTGACTACCCCGTGCGCACGCTTATGGTTTCAAGACATTCGATCGAAAATCGACTTGTGTCCGAACCAGAGCTCTCGTTTGAAGAAAAAAAAAACGTTTTAACGTTTTTTTATCGTTATTTAACTTTTGCGTTTATCGTTACGGTATATTTTAGCGTTATGGATCATTTGTGTTAAAAAACGTTTTATCATCGTTATATAATATTTACGTTTTACTTATATCGGTATTTTAACGTTACTTATTTGGTTTGATATCGATTTTTTTTTCCAATTAAATAAATCCGTTCATATTCCATATAGCACGTTTTCGAATCTGTTAAACGTAATTTACTTCATTAAACTTCATTGATTATAAAAGTCCTAATTTTTTATCCTTAATTTTTTGATCTTATACGATTTTTCAGTGAGAACTTTGGTTTATTTTTGACTTTATATTCCAGTGCAGAATATTTTTCTTAAAATGTTTACTATATATTACCGATATAGAAACTTTTCTGAATAGCTGACATCTTCTCAGACACGTATTTTTGAATAATTTTTACCATCGAGTAAACAAAAATGATCTGAAGCACAAAATCGTAGCGATGCAATTCGATAACGTGATGAAGAAACGTATATATAAGCAGAGTTCTTCGGGACTTATATAGCGCTTAAAAACCCGTTAAACGTGTGCGTAAAAATCGAAAAATATGCGAATAAAATAAATTAATTATTATAATATTACATTAAAAAAACAAAAAAAATCAAAGTATCTACACTGCTTGCGGATACATCCATCCGGTACATGGATGTGTCTTGTGGCTACTGAATTTAGTCGACATATGGGAATGTCAAAATAGTAAAGGTTTCGTTCATGACGTCCGTCGTCACGGTAACATTCTCGATTTCTCGGTGTCAGCCGTAAGACTTATCGGTGTATCCGCGGTATCAAAAAAAAATATATATATATATAATTTAAAACGAAAATTTTACTTTAAAATAAATCTGTATTATTTGTTGACTTGAAACTTTTTTTTCTAAATTTTTATTTCACAAACTTCGCAGAACAAAACGTGCCCCCACCAGTAGACGATATTTCAGTTCCAAATTCGAACACAATTATATAGTTTCTCAAAAGTGCTTGCTTTTCTTTCACCGTCTTGATTATATTTTATACAATTATATAATCAGCGTATTATAACGAAAAACCTTAAAAAAAAAATTACCTATATAGACTGAAAATGCACGCGACCAAAAAAAAAAAAAATTCTTCGCCTACCACCCACGAGCATTCCGCGCACCACAAATTGGAAACCGACGTTTTGGTATCGAGGTATTTTAAACGCACAACTAAATAATATAAAATAGGTAATGCGTAGTAATTTTAAATATTTGAATCAAAAAAAAAAAACGTTTACGTTTTTCAATTACTATTATATACAAGCGCGCGCGTAAGAGTATGAGGCACCGAGGAATATTACACTATCCTTGGCGATAAAAATATTATATATTAATCTTCTTGACAGGTTATTTGACGACATCGCGCATTTTCGTTTTGTTTATAAACTCTCGAAATTTATTTGCCAATAAACTTTCTTATTATCGAGCCGTCATAAGCCAACAGAATAAAACGATTTCCTAACATCAAACGCCTATAAAAGTTCACCGATACGTATATATATATATATATATACGCGTATGCGCGTGACACGCGTAAATAGGGATAGGGTGATCACGAGTTATACGCGTATACAAAAGCTATAAATTAATTTGAAAAAAAAAAAAAATGATTTTAAAATAGTGGAAGTAAACACACAATTCTTATGTAATCCCCGGGACCACTCTTAATATCTTTGAAATCCTCGTGGGACACCGCGTGTGATTACAATATTTTATGTAACTGATGCGGAGACGGTTTTTTTTTTTTATTACAGAGGTAAATTATTTTTAATATTTTAGCTTTAAATAAATGTCGCGGAAACTTAATCATAGATGTGCGATACGTTTTAAAGCATTAAAAGCGTAATTTTAACTATAGCAAATGAATATTGTATATCTTTAGATTTATCTCAACGATTTGTCGTGAGAAAATCAACAATATTATATTCAGTGTGCCCGACAGAAATGGGCGCATCAGACGATTCAGACGTTATGGGAATTTAAAAAAAAAAAATGCGATTTTTATAATAATTTCGAAGTAATTTTTTTTTTTACAATATCGTACTACTCGTCTTCGAGTTTTTTGTACGAACTTTTCAAACTCGATTAGGAAATGTTATCTGTCGTGTGCAGACGCGCAGTTTGTTTCCAAACGAATTTCCCTATAGTCGAAAATCAATTTTATATTTAAAATGTCTGGCTAAGAGCAGTTAAAATGTATTAAACATTATGTATTCGCGTCAATAATACTAATATTAGCACTTCTTAAAAACTTTAAATCACACACTAATCCATGTACTTATATACACATATTGTTCTGCACGGAAAATTGATTTTCGATTATACCGAAATTCATTCGAAAATCAAGTGCATTAAGCTTACGACACGCGTAAATCGAAATATAGTCCCGGTTTATGATTTTCAAAAGTCGATATATCGACAATACCGAAAAGCGAGTACTGCGTTTGCATATACGTAACGAAGAAAGAAAAAAACTTTAAAATCTTTATAGTCACTGTAAAATCAATAAAAACGCTTTTAAATCAAATATTATACTTTTGTTTTTTCGTAATTTCCGTAACGTTCAATTATTCTGGAACGCCCTGTGCGCATACGCGAGACTATATGCTATTCGGTTTAAGAGTAATATATACCGGGCGGCGGACGAAAATTGGTTCATTTCGCGCAGGCGAGGTTCTATCGGTATTCTGATTGGCGGAAACCTGCCGACAGCAACAGCCAATGACAGAGCAGCTATTAGCCGCCTCAAAGGTGGGGCAACAGCCAATGATAGAGTAGCTATTATCCGATTGGGGGGGGGAGGGGTCTATCATCGTTCCGGCTTTCAATCGACGTGCGCGTTCCGGTATAATAATAATAATAATATTTATTTCTTTTGGAAATAAAAAGGGCGGTAGCCAAATATATATTATATTGCAGTAATGTGGAAAAAAAAGCAAAAAAAACAAATATGTATACATTATAATAAAGTTAACAAGAGAAAGAAGAAAAATATATATATACGTATTTATTAATTCTAATGGAGGTAAATTATTGATAATATAAACACGAAGGAAAATATTAGAAATACACATATACGAGTGTGAAACATTATTATTTAAAGTAAGAATTAATGATTGTATATAAGGAGTCCTTGAAGAAGTCTAAATAAGGATGATGATTTCATTATATTTTTCGTATTTATTAATTCTAAACGAGATAAATATAATAATTTACACAAAGAGAAAAATTTGAGGTATATGGCGTAAAACATTATAGTATTTAAGGTAAGAATTGATGATTTTATTTAAGGAGCCCGAAAAGAAATCTAACTTGGAACGAATTTTTATGGTAATATATTACAGAAAAATGCATAATTATAGTAACGCGCTATACGGTATTTATATATATATATATATATATAGGCCCGGACTGGGCCACTGTGCTACTGTTCTACAGCACAGTAGGCCGCACGCCTCAATTTCGTTATAAAATAATTGAGTTTTTTTTGGACAATTTTTGTAATCGATTAAACGCGTATTTTTGTGTACGTTTGTTCTGATAAATCGCAAAACATGTGATTTGTCTGCGAGTCGAGTCGAGTGAATTGCGAACGAGTATTTAGCAAGTTGAAAATGATTAAAAACCGCTTAGGTACGATCTTCCATTATCAAATAAAAACTCGGAAACATTCCTTCTTATGTCCGTGGAAAAAGAATTATTAGAGTAAGTAGATGACTTTGATGATATTTTAAATATAATTAAAAATGCATCTCCTACAATGTCCGAGTTGTTGTCATTCTGACAAGTTTTGTATAAAATAATAATGTATATAGGTAATATATAAAATATGTATACAGTAATGATTTTATTACTATTTATATATATATATCCTTAATTTATAATACAACTTTCGAACAATACTTTCATGCTCATGCAAATAAATGTATTTATTTTAATTTCAATATTTAATAAAATTGATTGGTTTTAATGAATATATAATAGCCAAGTACAGGAATAGTGTAGAGAAAGTAATAAGGCATAGTGTCTACATCAGTTGGTTAGACGGAGACAGAAAATACGGGTGTCACGTTTTCTTAAACAGAGCACACGGAGTGACTATGCCAAAGGCACCGGGATGTTGGTTTTTTGGGTAAATGTAACAGATAAGAATGTTCAAAGGCGAGATTAAATAGTTTACTTTTTGGATTATAATTTAAAACTTCGGGCGAAGAAAAAAAAAATTCTTTTTTGGCATTGGCGAATGCGGCCGGGGCCCCATCTTTTTTTTTTTTTTTTTATACCAGTATTTTTGAACGCTATGTCTCCATCAGTTCTGAAATCTTTGCCTTGTATTATTATAATGTATAAAAAAAATAATGCAAAAATTGATTTGAGAACAGAGGTTCGAACCCCGAACCGTACACGTCAATTCGTGGTATTTATCCATTGGACTATTATATAGTATGAGCTGAACAGTGGAAAAAATAAACTTATTAAAGAAACACGGTAAAATTGTCAAATTTCAAATTGCTATAACTTAAAAATTAAATCCGACCACCAAATTCTAACTTCACCATAGATTCTTTTATTAACCTGTATTAACTCTATATGGAAAAAGGTGCTAGTCTAAAAAAAAAAAATTAATTTTTTTTAAAAATGGCCCGGAAAAATCTTATTTGCCAATAATTATATAGGGACACCCTATATAATGAATTGTTTTTTATCGATATGTATTTTTTAACTTCATATTAAATCAAGGGGCAGGGGACCCAAGAATAAAAAGATCCAGAGGCGTTTGTTGTGCCAGGCCGACACTGCACGCGATTATAACGCGTCACGTATTTTGATTGGCTATAATATTGAGTAGGTATCGCGAGATAAATGAAAACAAATATTAATCCGTCGAACACTGGGCGAAACCGAATGCATATAATATATTTTATATCGTATACACGCCGAATAAATTGTATTTTCGGTCGTGTGGGAACGGACAGGAGAAAACGAGATTAACATAGGTTTTTTTTTTACGATTTTCAAAGTATATATTAATAGTAGTAGAAAAGTCGCACAATTATATTGTAATACAATATAGCGAGTAGTTTAAAAAAAAAAACAATATTACTATAGAGCTATTAGGATTTTCTCGAAAACGTTTTTTTTTTTTCTCCGAAGAGAATGTGTCATATAATATTATTACACGTGACACCACGCGTTATGGTTATTATTAGGTAACTTGATATTTTGCGTCAAAATACCGGATAAATCATAACGGGGACGGGGCGAACAAAAAGCGCGTTACAATATGAAAAGGAATAACGAACCCTATTTTTATTATTTTTTTTTTTTTTGCATCGAAGAATAAAACGGCTGTCGACGAGAATTAAGGGCTACGCGAGGTTAGTGTACGCAGGCATTATATTAATGTGTATATTATTATTATAGTCAATTCCCTCGCGTAATCTCGAATGAAAAACCGACGCATTATTATTATTATTATTATTTTTTTTTTTTTGAACGCTAGCCAACCGTTTCGTCAACTTCGGCGCGGCACGAGCCGCGGTATATATTATTGTAATTTATTCGTAGCGATTTTACGCGTTTTTTTTTCTATATATAAAAACTACTCGTACCGTCCGAAAACCACTCTGTTACCGTATAACAGAACGTATTGCGACAATACGAACTCGAGTCACCGCGAATTTCAAACACGGGGGATTTTATTATAAAATAAAATCGAAAAATTAAATAAATGTTACCAGAAGAGAAAAAAATAACTCCCAGCGCGTTACGCGAGGATTAACGAGTAATATTCCCGTAGTACATTAATGAATATTATTATCGCTACAATAAATCAATAAGCGATTTGTACTGCAGGCGTACATCAACCGCTGCAGTAATTCACAAAACGTACAATAACGTATAAACAATATGCCGTTGGTATACGAGAGAGTTTACTTACGCCCGGGCTTCTTAAGGGGATTGAAAGCGGGTATTTTCTCTCTTTGTCTTACACACGTGAAACATAATATAGCGAAATAGACGTTTCGTACTTCCAACGTACCGATCGATCTGTTGGTGCGATAAGAAGAAATTTGAAAACGGATTTGAATTCCTCGTGAATTTTACTACAAAACGACTTTCCCGCTTTTTTTATTTCTTTTTTTTAAGACCTTCGAAAACGAATTATTAACAATTTTTTTTTTTTTTTTTAATTTGTTCGGTTAATTTTTTTAAGGGTTTGTGAAGAAAAAATGAAAAAAGTGGGAAAGTCGTTTTATAGTAAAATTCACGAGGAATTCAAATCTGTTTTCAAATTTCTTATCGCACCAATGAATCGATCGGTCGGTTGGAAGTACGAAACGTCTATTTTACTATGTTTCACGTGTGTAAGACAAAGAGAAAAATACCCGCTTTCAATCCCCTTAAGGCTTTTAATAATATAAAAGATTCGTTTTTACTATATAATATGTTTTAAATAACAAAAATATTATATACCTATAGCGCGTGGCACGTAGGTGTATAACCGAAACCATTTACACATTATTCGTATGCATTATAATTATCGAAGATTTTTCATTTAATTTTCAAAAAGCTTATCGAACGCTAAAAATAGTGAATTGTTTTTCCATTAAAAATAATTGTAAAAAAAAAAAAAAATGAGTAGTCATATACACACCGTTTAAAACAAAATAATCACTTGGTATTGCGTGCGTGTGATGACGAACCGCATGAAGGCTTTATACCGCGGACATAGGTATTATTCGAGACATAAAATTTTTGAACGAGACAAATTACAACTATAATATATAATATGTTACCGGCAAAGTGTTGAATCAGGCATTCTACAAAATACCTATAGAATGCCAAAAATCAGTAGGAAATGTATAAAATGTATATATAATGCCTAGGTATTCTATAGAATTCCGAACCTCACGTGGGTAATGTATAAAATTATACATCGCAACATTAGTGCAGTGCTTTTATGAAAAGTGCATTTTTACTAAATATACGAGTACCAATGGTGATCATATTTTGTTATCTTAACGATTATCTTATCGCACGTGCCACACGTGCAATGTATTATCGTCATTAGATAACTATTAGGTATATTACGATTGTTATGTTGTTCGTGTTGGGTAAATATTTTTATTATTATATTATTTATACTCAAGATCTCAATTCACAATATGCCAAAAAAAAAATTTATTATCGAATTTATGACGAAGTTCCAAAAGAAAATACATTTCCTTTACGTTCTATCGCAACCCAACAATCTACGGGAACTGGACATGGGTTTGTTAAATGCAGTTGCAAATCTAAACGTAAATCTAAAAAAATGTTAATGCATAAAAAACAATATTTTATGCAGTTCGAAATGCCATGCATCGGCGGTATGCTGCAATAAATAAATAATTAAATAATATTTAACCTACTTTTTTTATTATTATTATTATTATTATTATTAGCTTTTAGTTAAAAACTATTTTAGCTCAACAAAACCTATTTAAAAATAAATTAAACTTATTTCGATTAAATATTATTAATATTCCATACTTTACCTAACATAGCATTGGCATTCTATAGAAATCCTAGGAATTCTATAGAAATTGCCTATATTCAACACTTTGCCGGTAACATATATATATGTAATATATATCTACGCAATATATATTATTTTTTAAGATTATTTTTGACACAAATCTTAAAATCGTTAAAATGTCACGAGCTTTTTAAAACGAAAAAAAAAACAATGGTAATTTTAAGAATTTACTCGAATCACTCAGAAATGGATTTTATATTATAGAGTTTTGTTATTGCTGTTTATCGTATACGTTGGAAAACGATATGCGCGGATATATTATATTATATGGGTCGCGTATGTATTCAATAAAAACGATTCTGAGCGTAGCTTCACTGCAATGTAATACACTGCGCACTTTATCGGAAAATTTAAAATGGTAATATAAAAAAAAAAAAAAAAAAAAAAAAGGTCGTGGAAATCGCGGAACTCAACGCCGGGCATTATTTTTCTAAACGAAAATTTGTACACGGGCAAACATCAAATAAATGCAGTAAATTGTATAAACAGATGGCGTAGAAGAAGAAACAATGAAATAATGGAAATCACCAAAGTAAATTTCATAACAAGTTACGCGAAGGGCCAACGAATTCAATGGTTTGGACACACAATGAGACGAGAGGAAACGAGTGAAGTTAGAGCTGCAATTGAGTACAAACCAACAGGTAGAAGACCCAGAGGCAGACCCAAGAAACGATGGAAAGATGGAGTGCTACAATAGATCTAGAGAGACTAGAAGTAACTGATTGGGAGGAAAGGATACAGGATCGCGATTATTGGAGATCAGTGACGGTGGCAGCCAAAACTCTTGCAGAGTTGTGAAGGCACATAAGAAGAAGAAGAAATTGTAGGTACCTATAAAACCACAGGTTCGCTCAGAATCTGAATATTAATTACGAGTTCTATACGAAACGTTTAAAAAAACCATTCGATTTCAAAATGCGCACGAATCTTACGCAAAATCTAACGTTTCGATTACTCCGCAATATACCTATAGTCACATACGCATAATCAGAAAAATATGTTCTTCTTGCGCTATACTTAACATATATTGAAACGGTGAACATTTTTATACTACTCAAAGCAGCGAAAACGATCGTTCTCCCGCAGGGCCGTAGACACGGGGGGGTTAGGGGGTTCAACCCCCCTGAACATCGGAGAAGTAGAAATTTCAATTTTTTTTTTACGCATAACAGCATTGCAGACGTTACAGTAAAATGTATGTTCATATTTAGATTTTACCAACATCTTGATGTTAAGTAGATTTGTTACTCGTATTTATGAAAAACAAGTACCTAATATAACAACGTGTATAATAACATTAATACAATAATACTAAAACAATATTTCAGGTTTTCAGTGTTTGTTTGATGATACTAATTCAACAGATAATTCAGATTTTGAATCTCTTATTTCCGTTTTCTTCCTCAAATTGATGTTACCACATCTATTTGTGAACTACAAATATGGAAACAGGAACTCAAGGATATGGCAACAAATGATTATGAAATGCTGCCTCCGAATGCATTAGATGCCATTAGACATTGTGATCCAATTATATTCCCAAATATATTTATTTTATTAAAAATTCTGTGTACGCTACTTGTCTCAACTTCAACTCCAAAAAGATCTTTTTCCAGTTTAAAAAGAGTTAAAACCTACCTCAGAAATAGTATGAAAGAGGTAGATTATAAACATATAAATCTGTTTTCATTTTATTTATTGAATTTTTTTCCAACAGGATCGTTCAAATGGATTGGTATACTTTTAAGTTATTACCGAAATATTGCCATATCCTTTGAGATCATATCATTCATCCAGAAATACTGGATGAATTATCTAAGAAACCGAGAAAAATTGATATAATTAATTTATAAATTAATTAATAATGCATTATAGTATATAAAAATAATATAAATCATTCACACTTTCTTGATGTTTAACTCAATATTATAACTAATAATGACCTCACATATGCCATATTAAATTTCTATCTACAGCACTGAACCCCCCCCCCCGTATAAAAATCCTGTCTACGGCACTGGTTCTCCGTTACACATCATTTTGTAACAGTCATTGTAAAGAAGCTCAATTACAGTCTCCGTGTTGCCTTTTCAATATTTTACGACAAAAAAAAAAAACTGTCCAATTATATCGGTGGTGGCCAACAGCGGTGCAGTCCGTGAGAGAATTTCGGTGATACTCAGAGCCGTCTTAAGGCTGTGTGAGGCCCAAGGGCCTAAAATATTTGGGGTCCTTTAAATACTTAATATTTTTTAACACATAATATTAGCTATTAAACCACCTCCAGGCTCATGCCTTAAGACGGCACTGAGTATATAATATTATAAATATAAAATGATACGTATTGTGTAACGCGTGATTGTCAAAAAATAAATAAATAAATAAATAATTTATATAAAAATGTTTCATAAACGTTTTTTTTTTTTTTTCAACTATTATCTATAGGTAATATAAAATCACACACACACACACACACACACACATATATATATATATAATTTATTTGCGACACAATAGAAATATTATATACGCGAATTAAAATTTCGTATCACGCGATTTATATACAAATATATATATATATATATATTTTTTTTTGTTTTAAAAACGCCGAGTAGCTGTATAGGTACCTATAAAATATTTATTTTATTTCAATAAAAAAAAAATAATAATAATAATAATATCCGACCGAAATAAACAAAAATTGTAAAACTATACGGGCTTTTCTACGCGATTGCTGTTCATATAGTAACAATAAAAAGGGTTTTTGAATAAAATAATTTTTCAAAAATCAACAGCGAGAATGTGCTGCAAACAGTATCTCGTTAATCATTGTAGACAATTATTGTATGTATAATTGAACGTTATTACGAATAGCTTATTATATTTTCGCGAGGCGTGCACGCGGAAATGTCGCGTAAAACATCGACAACAATGACTGACGAGAGAATCGACATCGACGGTGACGGAACACCGAACATTTCTATAAATGTATGTTTGAAATTGTTTACAATCATATCAACTGTATCGTGTTAACATCTTCGATTATTACAGTCGGAACACGTGAAGAAGCACCGTGAACACAAACCGTACTCGTGTGACGTTTGTAATAAGTCCTTTACACAGAGTGGCAATTTAACAAAACATATGAGAACGCACAGTGGAGAAAAACCGTACTCGTGTGACGTTTGTAATAAGTCCTTTACACAGAGTGGCCATTTAACAAACCATATGAGGACGCACAGTGGAGAAAAACCGTACTCGTGTGACGTTTGTAATAAGTCCTTTACAGAGAGTGGCAATTTAACAAGACACATGAGAACGCACAGTGGAGAAAAACCGTATTCGTGTGACGTTTGTAGTAAGTCTTTTATACAGAGAAGCCATTTAACAATTCATATGAGAACGCACACTGGAGAAAAACCGTACTCGTGTGACGTTTGTAGTAAGTCCTTTATACAGAGAAGTGATTTAACAATTCATATGAGGACGCACACTGGAGAAAAACCGTACTCGTGTGACGTTTGTAATAAGTCCTTTATACAGAGTGGCCATTTAACAAAACATATGAGAACGCACAGCGGAGATGAACCCTATTCACGTGACGTTTGTAAGAATTCCCGTACACAGGGCTGCAGTTTATCAGAAAGAACATGAGAACGCACAGTGGAGAAGAGATACCATTTACGTGTAATGTCTGATATACATACACTGTACTGTTAATATTGAACTTGAATAATAATATTGGATTATAATAATTATTAAATAATAACTATAACTAATATTAATATTATTATTATTTTAACAGTGTACTTATTGAATAATAGTCGTGTTCAGTATAATATACTGAATGTATTATGTAGTATAAAAATAAAAGTAATAAATAATACTTTATAAATAAAACTAAAATGCCAATTTTTATTAGAATCTCTGTTACATTATTGTTTATTATGATAATTTCAAAAACGTTCATATTTTAAAATTCAAATATGTATTTATCATTCGAAATTCGTTGATTTTTTTAAACATCTAAGTAAAAAAAAATATAATATAATTAATATGAATCATTCATTATAATATAGTCGATGACAAACGCGCGCGTCGTGTTCGCGAGGCCTTCGTTTAGCCCACAATCCGCGCTCGACAATAATAATTAAAACGGGTTTTTAATTCGAGTGATTTCACGCCGTACACTTGTGTTGACGAAATCGCGATATAATACGGCAACGGCGCGGTAATAATAATCAACACAATATTGTTATTCTATTTCTATCGTATACTCGTTAATTAGTAATTTGGCTAGTCGGGTGTTTGTCCAGTTTTATCGATTATATACAGGTTTTCCTTCTGTAAACGCCCCGAGTCGACTCTCAGCTCTTCAACTCTTTGTTCTAATCTGGAATATTCAACTCTCGAATTCTCGAGTCTCAACTCGACCCGCATGTCCATAGTCCGTATCATAGAAAAATATTAGTCGATTGTCGATTGTTCGCTTATCGACAGAATCTTTTTTTTTTTTTTTTTTTGTTTACGGCCTTTTAGACCACACATCCAAACATAAACGCCTCCATCCTTCACGATTTTGCGCTAGTATATGCCAATCTTCCTCCTGGTAGACATCTGTTACATCTTTTTTGACACAATCCTCCCATCGCATTCGGGGTCTTCCTAGTGGTCTTTTCCCTCTTGGATTCTCTTGTAAGACCGTCTTAGTCATAGCATCAGGTTTCCTCCACACATGACCTGCCCATTCCAATCTTCTTCTTTTTATTTCCTTTACTATATCCGGTCTGTTATACAGGTCACGTAACTCCTCATTGTGTCTTTTACGCCATTCATCTGTTTGCGGGTCACGACATGGTCCATATATCCTTCTTAATATTTTTCTTTCGAAAACTCTCAGTTTTGACTCCTCACTTTTCCTTACAGTCCAGCATTGCGCTCCATATAGTACTATAGATCTTATTAGTGTGATGTATAGCTGAACTTTAAGTGTCGACAGAATCGTAAGCAGCTATAATTACGTAACAGGGGATTGAAAGCGGGCATATTTTCTCTCTTCGTCTTACACACACACACACACGAAACGTAACAAAACGTTTTTGCGTTTGGACACGGTATAGAAAACCGTCAATACCGTTGTTTGGATTCGGAATCTATTATTATCAACAATTACTCGACTATAACGGATTGGAGAGTCCGAGAGTCGTGATTATAGTAATCACTGATTACACAATACAAAATTGCAGTTCAGTTTCAGTGTAGTGAATTGAAAATACTGGTTGAACTGAGTCGCCGAATCTTGAAACACTGATTCGACTCGTCCAGTTCATTTTAAAGAGTCGACTCCCGGAGTCGATTAGCTCATGAACTACACATGCCTAATACGTAGACATTTTTGACGAAAGAAGATTTTTATTTAAAAAAACACTGCGCGATTCGGTTAATATATTTACATATATATATATATATATACGTATCACGTCTTGAATACTTTTCGAAAATTGGCGTACAAAAATTTGCCGGTTTTATGAAAAAAAAAAAACAAAATTCATTGACGCCGCATCCGTACGATACACGCGTCACGCGTGATATTATTTTAATACAATATCGTTAATCACGCCATTTATATGGATAGATGACAGTCCTCGGTGTGTAAAAGCTGAAAGGAAAATATCAATTGAATCGGTAATTTCAAAAACAACCACGAGTCGTCAAATTGAAATTTTATACAAACCACAAATAACTTCATAACTCGAGAAATTTAACTTTTTTTTGTACTTTTACCACTTTACACATTTATTTTTAATGTTTATTACATTCGTAATTTGTGGTTTTAAATTGTCTGTCTTTGACTATATTTCACTAAAATAATATAAGACTTATTTGACTTGTGTTGTTTTTGAAATGACCGATTCAATTCGATTATTAACGGGGACGCAGCTCGGACGAATTATCGTTTTTGGACGCATTTCGAATGCGCCGGTTATTAATATTGTGTACCGCGTATTTTATACGTCCACGAACTCGGTCCATCCGTTCAATTTTTTTTTTTTTTTTGTAAAATTATTCCCAAATTATTCGGCAAATTTATTCCCAAAAGTCAGCGAATCATTATATTATATTCATAACGTTTATTTTTCATTTGGGTGGGCCAAGTTCAGACAGGCCACCCTACTCGTCCGCGGATCGACTCCAAACCAATGCTTAACGTCAGCAAATTTATTCCCAAAGTCGGCGAATCATATTATAACGCGTGAATAAAATTGAATTATTTTTTTATAGTAATGTAGGTATATGTATATACCGTTTATATAGTTCTCGTGGTTTTTTTTTTTTTGTAACGCTTTTTAATATTTCGCGTGTACTCGGGAACAATACAATTATTGAGAACTGGAAGACTATCATCTGCACCTAAAACCGTTTTAAAATTGAATATATAGGTACGTTTTGCCAATAGTGCGCAGCAATTACCCATTATGCTAATTATTAATGGCGTGGTGCGGGCTCTCTAAAAACAACGACAACGACCAACATATTCTCGTATACATATGTTTTTTCACATCCGTTGTCTCTCTTATAGCAAAGACAATTCTGACGGTTAACGCGCATCGTTTTACGGTTAATGCGATTTCACAATATTACGTACTATATTATATGAATAAAACGTGAATTATTGAACTACCCAATAATAATATATTGATTTGCAAACATTGATATTAAAAATTTTACCGTTTTGTTGAGATCCGAAAGTACGTGCAATGACTCGGGCAATTTGAAATCGAATTCGCTAACCCTATAGGGGTCCATGGGCGTAACTAGGATTAGGAACTTGGAGGGGGGCTTGAGTCTCAGAGCCGTCCCGAATAAATATTAGTGGAAGAGGAGGGGGGTTAAGTTGCAAAAAAAAAAAAAGGCCTTCACTACCGATATTGTTGTGCTAACCCTTTGCGAATACGCTAACTGAAAAATTCACGAGAGAGCGAAACACCCCCCATTCGCCATCGAGACGGACCCGTTGAGTCCTATTATACAAAAATAATAACCTCCCTCCATTCACCTTAATAAAATTGTTAATTCAATTAATTAGTTACTAAAAAAAAAAAAAAAAATTAAAACAAATCATTGTGTAATCATTTAATTTATTTTTAATAATATAATAATATGTTAGGAGCATTAAGAGTTATGAGGACGTTACACCTGCATTCGCTGTCTCCGTCTAATGCCTATTGATATAATATACGAAATTTACATTCGGCATTCTCATCGCTATACTTCGTAATTTCTAATATTATGATAAATTGACCTATAACGAAATTTAAAAAGTCAGATCATTGTCTACATTATCTCATTACGGCTACAGAGCTTTTTTTACGATATTTTTATTTTGAAAAGAAATATAGCTATTTACAAAATACGTACCAATAGTTTAAATATACGTGTATATTTTTGTTTGAAATTAAAATTTCGAAAAAAAAGCTACTGCAGCGGCATAGATAATGTTTTGACTTATACGTTTTGTATAGTAGGTCAATTGATCGTAATATCAGAAATTACGAAGTTGTGATAAAAATAAAAATTTTACATTTTAGACATTTTTTAGGTACTTATTGGTTTTTTGCGAAAGCTCTTTTCCCTGCAAGGCGTCGTCGGTTACATAAAGTAAAAAAAAAAAAAAAAAACGTACCTATAGGCTATAGTATATTTTGAATTTTTCAAGTATCGAAGGACTTTTCCTTGGGGAGCTAATACTGTCTTTAGAGGGCCTAGGCCCCCCCCCCCCCACCAGTTACGCCGATGCGGCTATAGCGGTTCGCTATAACTTTGAAAATATAGATTTGCTAACTATTCGTCGAATTTTGGCAATAATTTTATAGAAAAAAAAAAAAAAAAAATGGGCCATGTCGGCGGACGCGTAAAAAACTGTGAAATCGTGGATTCTTTCTTTCTCCAGTATTTTCGATCATCATCATCAGCAGCAGCAGCAGCACAAGCAATGACCGCTTTCATTCCCCCTTATGTCTTTGCACCGTTTTCTCGTCTCGCTTACGATATACGTATACACCGACACCGACCGGATCATAAATCAGCAGCAGCAGCAGCAGCAGCAGCAGCAGCAGCAGCTCGGTCGACCGGCGTTATAGGTGATACTCTGCACTGCAGTGGCGTATTTCGTAACGTTGCGAGGCGAAGAGATATCGCGTATGGCCGACGACGATTTACCGGCTATAAAAAAAAAAAAAAAAAACCGATGCACACGGCGCATTGCGCAAGATGACTGTCCGCTTTTCGGCCTGTATATACGTATATATATATTGCCCGTGTGTTTGTGTGAATATGATACGTACGGTCCATGGGAACTGTGTATGGACGAAGCCGATCCATTCCCGCGCGCGTGCAGTACAGTCCAGCGTCCGCAAGCATATTTTTTTTTTTTTATTATTCTTCACCGCGCGGTCGTATATGTATTATATACCAACGCGCCACTGTATTATACATTATTATTATTATTATTAGTGTCCGTTATTATATTGTTATTGTGTTGTATTGCGTTTCCGATTGTTAATTCACGCGGATTTAACGAACGCACTGCACTGCGCGAGATTCGTTATTACCGTCGTAGAAACGGCCGGGGCGGAGGGAAAAAGAAAAGTAAAAAGAAGAAAACGACGTCCGCTGTTCGTGGTACAGCTGCTGACGATGCTGTGTATACGCGGTAAACGCGCGAGTGTATATATCGCAGTGACTGCTGCTGCAGGATCTCTTCGCGCACCGCTCGCGTAATTGCCCCGAGTAAAAAATGTACATTTACAATGTCTTTGTGAACCACTATAGTGTATATTATGACCGTGCGAGAATATCGTAAATAATGCGCGTCGGACGCACTAAGTAGGGACGTGTAGAGTTCATGAGCTAATCGACTCCGGGAGTCGACTCTTTGAAATGAACTGGACGAGTCGAATCAGTGTTTCAAGTAGGGTTGCCATACGTCCCGGAAAACCGGGACTGTCACCGGTTTTTGACTTTGTGTCCCGGTGTCCCGAAAACATTTTTCGGGACGCCTATATGTCCCGGTTTTAGGAAAAAATTAAAATTGTTTAATTTCTACAATTTTATTTTTAAAAATAATAATTGAAATCGAGAGTCAACATGTTAATGTTAAAGATAACGAATAATTGATAAATCCATAGGCTAAATATAAAATAATAATACCGTAATATTCGAGAACAACAAACAAGTCATGTGCGCTGTGCACTATGCAGTTTACATGTTTTATTTTTATATTTTATCGTCTTATCGATAATCGATATAAGCCATACGGGTGATACAGAGACAGACTAATGACTTTTACATCAGTAGAACGTAGGTCGTAGTCACTATTGTGTCGTTTTTTTTAATACATATCCAATGGCGAATATAGTTCAATAATATTTAATTCTAAATTTATTTACTATTTTTCTGTCTGTCCCGGTTTTACTTGATGAAATTATGGCAACCCTAGTTTCAAGATTCGGCGACTCAGTTCAACCAGTATTTTCAATTCACTACACTGAAACTGAACTGCAATTTTGTATTGTGTAATCAGTGATTACTATAATCACGACTCTCGGACTCTCCAATCCGTTATAGTCGAGTAATTGTTGATAATAATAGATTCCGAATCCAAACAACGGTATAGACGGTTTTCTATACCGTGTCCAAACGCAAAAACGTTTTGCTACGTTTCGTGTGTGTGTGTGTAAGACGAAGAGAGAAAATGCCCGCTTTCAATCCCCTGTTACGTAATTATAGCTGCTTACGATTCTGTCGATAAGCGAACAATCGACAATCGACTAATATTTTTCTATGATACGCACTATGGACATGCGGGTCGAGCCGAGACTCGAGAATTCGAGAGTTGAACATTCCAGATTCGAACAACAGTTGAAGAGTTGAGAGTCGACTTACCGAGTCGACTCATTGAACTGAGCTGAGTTGAAAGATTCAGTTCAACAAAACGAGTTGAAATTCCCTTCCCTATAGCACTATAAGTAAATGAAATACGCAATGTTGCTTTGTGCGACGCGTGTCGCCGCGCAGTGATAAATTACAACAATTGTCCGTTGTCTGTTATCGGGGACGTATTTAGATTTTTTTTTTGGGGGGGGGAATCTGAGTAATATCTAAATCCACTCGAAGAAACTTAAAATTAGAGAAAAAAAATATTATCAAATTGTCGACGTATTAGGACCACCGCAGACTTTTTATCGGCCGACAAGTTTAGTCGGGTTCTTAATCGGTATACGAAGACGTATGCTGCAAGTGCGCACATTTAAACGATTTAACGTCGGCCGATTAATATAAGTTTGATAATAATATATGCTACACGATTGCGTTCAAACTAAACAGTCGGCGAACTATCGGCCGACTGCTCGATCAGTATGGCACTCTACCACCGTCCGCACGCGTATACCGATTTATAGTAGTCGGCCGACTCGACCGATAGACTCGATTTGACACGGAAAGGTATAGTATTGCGTACGTACGGCGGCGATGTCGTCGTCGCTGCAGTCGAGAAGTGTACCAAAAATTTAACAGAAGAAGTTGAAAAAAGACCCGTGCTGTATAAAAAAAAAAATTTTCAAAAGAATACTCTGGTGTAAATTTTTTTGAGAAATTTAGTAATATTTTGAACGCATCGTATAAAACTTGCCTCGCAATAATCTATCGCACTGTTGACAGGATGCACCCGCAATACTCTCTTTTTCCTAATTCTTAAATTAATAAAATTGAATAAAAGCGATAATCATTTTTTTTGGACAACATTTTCATTCGACGTACAAGCGTATAGCAGGTTAGGTACCAAGTAGTAAAATTGTCGAGAGCAAGCGGCCGTATGCGCGCAGCCCTACCCGACTAAACTGTCGGCCGATAAAAATTCTGTATAGTCTGCGGCCTCTCTTAAAGTATAATTACACGGTTTTTTTTTTTATAGGAATTTATTATAAATTTCCGCGGTAAATATTTTCCTTACTATACGCGTCGTAATAGACGCGTAGGTTAGGTTAGGTTAGGTTAATAGTAGGTTAGGTTAATAAACTATAAAATTTTCATAACAAAATTATAACGTCCTGTAGGAATACATTAAAAAAAAAAATTTCCTGAAATTTCGGGGGTGAGGGGGGAGAGGGAGCTAGGGCCTCCCCCCCATAAATACGCCCCCGTGTATTATATATACATACAGGTAGGTACGCATACGCCTCGCGAAGTGCGGTGTATTAGGGCCTAAAAATACTAAAAAAAAAACGCATTTATGACCTAAAAAAAAAACACCGGAAATTGCCCTAAAAACCTACAAAGATGCCTTTTAGAAATTTAGTTTACAATCTAAAAACAACATTAAAAAAAAAAACCCCCCTTTAAAATCGTTTAAATTTCCAAAATTATTTATTGATTACAATTAATACATACACTATTGCACATCGAACAACTAACGATCGTATTATAGGCATATGTATTATATATGACGTTTTTTTTTATATTTCTTATTTGTGGTTTTTTGCGAATTTTTACGGTTTTTGTTTTTTTAACTAAAATGTATGCGCAAATTTCAAATTATAAGTAAAAAAAAAAGAAAAATAATAGTATAATACAAACTCGTGATTTTTCTGTAGATTATTGAAAAATAGTTTAAAAATGACCTAAAAGTACGAAAGAATGTCCTAAAAAAAAAAGAAGCCAAATAATGCTGAAAAAATTTCAAAATAAAAATCAGTTATTTGGATTCGTGTACTTAATTGAATCACATTTTTTTAGCTAGGAAAGCATCACCTAAGACGTTCTAAAAACAAAAACAATCCAAAAGTCATTAATAACATCAACATTATTAATTATAATGTATATAGTCAATGAATGGCATATATAACGTCAAAAAAAAAAAACGAATATTTGTATATAATATATGAAAAAAAACAATGTCAACACTCGCCCCCGCCTCGAATCAAATCGAAAACATCAGTGGAACTAAAGAAATGATTCTATATTTAAAAAGAAATAATAATAAACGATTTGAAAATTTCAATATTATATTAATTTAATATTTATAAAAAAAAAAAAAATATTATCATTATAAAAATATACGCGCGATGCGCGGAGAGTGCAAACATTATAATATTATTATATATATATATATATATATATATATATATATATATATATATATATATAAAAAAAATTGTATTGTTTTATAAACGCGCGCGTTGTGAGCGTGACATTTCAAAAAATATACAATAAAACTCTCATACGCTCGATATATATATATATATACATTTATTTTATGTGTACGCATTATTATATAGGTGCGTATAATAAAAAAATATTATATATGAATATACACGCGGCCGGTATAGTGTGTTTCACAATTTTTTTAATGCGTCGGAACGACAAAATAAAATAAATCATTATTTTCGTCGTAAATATAAAAAGACACAAATATATTATTTATATATATATATAAATAATGATAAAATTATTTTATATAAAAAAAAATTGTTATTATCCGTCGTAATAGTCGTTGCGCTCGGCGCGAAGGGAAAAAACGCATTTCTCTTTAAATATTTTTGGAATATCAAAAGAAAAAAAAAAAAAATGTAATAAATTATTATTATTCGAGTGATGGCAAACTATATACAGACTTTCTATCGGACCATGAATGAGTTTGATGACGGGCTACACGATTGCCTTCGGACCAAATTGTCGGCCGACTGATGCTTATGTATTGAGTCCATCTACGCTCGCACATTTGCCGGTTGTTTTTAGTTGATAGCTCAGAGTTTTGGCGCGGGATAGATAGTGCGTATGTTTCACGGCGTTTGTCGAAACGTCCATCGGAAATTTGATAGAGGAAGTTGAAAAAAGACCCGCGCTCTACAAAAAAAAAAAAACTCTAAAATGAGTACTCAGCTGATGTGAATGAGAAGAAAAAACTATGGGTTGGAAATAAGCGAAACAGTATAGTTGTTCCCGATTGAAATTTAGTAATTTGCAGGAATATAAAATACTTTTCTTGTAATAATCTATACATCAGTTTTAGACGGATGCACCCGATACTCTCGGTTTCTCATCTATTAATCCTTCTCCTCCTCCGACGTATTGAAGCAATAATAATATTTCTGGAGAACACTTTAATCACGCGCGACCGATTTCTCCAGCAGCAGCTGCGTACCTGCAATAACTATAGCAAATCTTTCGAGAGCAATCGGTCGGCTGCTTTGCGTACTAAATCACCGACCTGGACTATATAGGGCCGATGGAAAGTCTGCAGTCTGCGGTGATTCTTCATACGAGACGATTCGTTCGGATAAAAATTTCGTTATTTATCGAATCGTATTTACAATACAGGTATATATATATATATATATATATATATACGAGTATATAGTCAGTGGCGTAGGTACGGAGAGGGTGCAAGGGGTTTCGACCGCCTAAAAAAAAATTTTTTCTTGATATTTAATATGTTGAAATTGTATCTCGTCGATTGTGAAAGTAATAGCGGATTTCAATGCATATTATTATAACAATATTACTATAATCATGTGAAGTTCAGAAACTTGCGTGTGTGACAATGGCTATATATAATATACAAATCACGAGACATAAATATACTTGATAAGGGATATTGATTTTTGTTTTTATTTGATCGTAGAAAATAATAGTTTCTTAAACTGAGCCGAGTATACTATATTATCTCTTGAAAAACCTGTTATTATGTGTAAATAACATTGTAAAAGTTAAAAAGAAAAGCCTTCCAAACAGCTTCTATATATACGCGATAATAATAATAATAATAATAATAATAATTATTATTATTATTATATATTATAGGCAAAGCGCATGAAATTGATCAGACTTAAAAAAAATAGTCTACACTCGCAAAACAACTGCACCATACGTTTAAATTTTTTTGTCTTCTAAATAGTTTCATATAGTTTCTTGTTTAAATTTTTTAATAAAACGTCTACGTACAACTGCTGCAGTTTATAATAATAATAATATAATAATGCGAACGATCAAAACAAAATACACGCCGACGTATTTGATATATTATTGTGCATTATAAATATTGCCGATTGGTATATTTATTTTTTTTAACCGGCCGATCGAGAAATGGCGAATTTTAATAATTATTCAACGATTACATTTTTCGCATTATTATACTCGTTTAATAAATTTTATCAAAAGTACTCGTATAGAATCACTAGTACTTTATACCGCATTTTTCATATTAATATAATAACTGTCGATGGTATTTTTTTTATAATATATTCGTAAGTTCGGAAATGCGTATATTATAAAAATACATATACGCAGAAAATAATAATACACGCGTATGTATTATAAGTTATTAAACTTGGAATTTATAGCGACGAAAAACGCAAATTAAATTATAAGTGCTAATTAATATTAATGTACAAGTCGTCGATTCTATTTAACGTAATTTCGTTTTTTTTTTTTTTACTTTAAATAAGTCGATTCTCCAAGCGAGTTTTCTAAAAATCAAACTCTGAACGGGTCGGTGTACAATTAAATAAGCGTTAATAATATTACTTTGTAGTAAATAAAATTTAAAAATTAAAAATCAAAAATTGATTAATTAAATAATTTAAAATTTAAAAAAAATGTAATACTCTTATAAAAATAAGAAATATATATGTTACAGTAAAAGACGTTAAATTTATATTAACGTTAGGTATTACCCAGTAATTAACGTTAATATATTATAATGAATAATTTGCAAGGTTTATAACGTTATTTGCTAAGGATTTACGTTAATTCCAAACAATATTAGTCAATGATGTTAATTTTATTTAAATGTTTGTATTATAGGTAATATTATTTATTTTCACATGACAAAAAAATTGTGGCATTTTGAATTGCATAATTTCCCAACTACTCCCGACAGTTGCACTTATTCGTCTTACACTTCACCTTACAGTGACATCTTTGATAGTCTTATGCGGTATACAGATTCTACGTCTTCCACCATGACGAATCGTAGAATGAGTCGGATGCAAAATATTAAAATATATCTCGTCATTTGTAACGTAATATAGAGCATAATAGTATCGCCATTTACAGGTTTAATAAGCCGCTCTTTATTATTTATTGTTAAAATATCATGTTTACGTAACATTTGGTAATCTTTCATAGATTTTTTTTTTTCCTCGGTGTTTTCAATACAAATTTTGAATGTTTTAATTGTTCAACACGAAAATTGTATTCGTCAATGGTCAGAAATGAGTTATTGTCACTACACGGTTTTTATCAATTATATCAGATACACTAAACAGATAATATTAAATTACTTTAATTACAGATATAAAATAAACACTAAATATTACGATATAACGATGCCGATCAGTATACCGTGAAAGACTAACAGAAATATTATCTACAATAGGTGCAATAAACGTATAATAAACAATATAGTGCCCAACTATGAGCTCACGGATCGTGTATAGATAATCTATCACATACAATCGATCACCATTATGATAATAACAACATTTTCCATCGTGTGTAGAAATTAACAGTAATCAAACACCAAAAGCAATAAAATCACGATGTAATTACTGGTCTGTTAGGTAACTTTTGTTATTTACCAGAAAATAACGTTATTTTGAAGTATGACATCGTTTACTGTAACATATATACGAGTATATAAAATCAATATACATTAATATGTATATATGTTATAAAAATATAATATATATATACAGTGGCGCGCTCAGGAATTTTCAATGGGGGGACGTTATAAGTAAATAGTAATAATACATTTTAATGAATTGTCATGGTAATACCAAAAACTCAAATGTTTATGTTTCGAGCTCTCCAAAATCGTTTCTAGCTTATAATTGTGTACATTTGTAAATTGTTCTGTAATTAAAATGAATTTAAATTATAACACACTAATACCAAGATGTTCAATTAACATAACACCATTAAACTGAAAAAATTTATTGCATTTTTAAAAATAAACAAAAAAAAAATTAAATACTTAGAAACTAGATTACTTATTCCAAACGGAAATTCAACCGCCTATAGCTTTTGTACTCATTTCATCTAAGACGTCGTCTGAAACAAGTAATGACTCTAAAACAGCTCTTATAACTAAAAAGTTGTTTTCTGTAGGTCAGCAAAAACACAATGGGGGGATATAACCCCTTAGCACGCCACTGTATATATATATATATATATAAATGGAGCCAAAAATGTATAACAATTCATCAATTGAGAACGGCTGGGCCGATTTGGCTCAAATTATTTTCAGTTGTTCTCAATTGCCAGGAGAAGGATTTTACGAAAAAAAAATTGTGGAAAAATCCTTTTTTAAAAAATTTTTTTGATGATTGTTTTTTCTGGCAAAACAACGTTTGCCGGGTCAAACTTTATATATATATATATATATATATATATAAAGTAAAATTGCCAAGAGTATTTGTTAAATTTTAAGATAGTAACAACTATAACATAGTTTCGACCGTAAGTCATCATCGGGTCACAATGAATAATAATAATAATAAAAAAAAAAAAACAAAATTAAAAGGTATATAAAATAAATATGAAACAAATGAACAAAATATGTAGGTATGTAACGTATATATATATATATATATATATAAATAGTCAGTGGCGTACATACGGGGGGTTCGGGTTCAAACCCCCCAGGACCAAAAAAAAAAAATTGTGATATTATTATAAGGCCCGTTGCGCGTTATAACATGTTTTAATTTTTACACTCTACAACGGTGCACAGGTATTGTGTGCACTATCGGCTCCTACTCATAAATTCCTTCATGCGCCGTTTAAAGGGATGGTTTTAGTGTTGGTTATTTTTTTTAAACCCCCCCCCCCAGAACAAATTTGAATGTACGCCACTGTAAATAGTATGTAACGGTATGATTTCGTAAATAAATATTATTTTTTGCTCGTATCCACCGATTTATTTAAAAAAAATAAATATTTTCGTATAGACAGAGAGAGAGAGAGAGAGAGAGAAAGAACGCGCGTACGATGAGACACTATAAATATAGTGTAGCGTAACGCCGCGCGAATCGATGACCGGCGGCTCGCTGCAAATCACCTAATTTCATCATCTCGGCGGCGGCGTATATATGTAGATTTTGTATAAAATAAAACCGCGTAGGTTTATTATTATTTATTTTTTTTCTCTGGCCTCCGCCCGTAGACGATACCGGCCCCAATAACATTACACGTCGCGATTTCGTAACGGACACGCTGCACGCGAGAACGATACGAAAAAATAAGAATAACAAAAGACGGAGGAGAGAAATGTGCGTCCGACTCGTGAAAACGTCCAAAAAAAAAAAAAAATTTATATGTAAATAACCAGTTTCGCGAGTCGACACGCGCGTCACACGACGTTCGTATATATCATCGATTAATCCTTTATATACGTGCGTATATAACACACGTTGGCGTTACTACTATAACTACTAACTACTACTACTACTATTATTACTACTACTGATATTCGGATGCTCGTATACACACATAATATTATAATATATAGTGGAAACGCGTAAAAAGCCTCGGCGCGCCGTGCTCCGACCGCAGCCCGCCGCCGATCCGACGACTGGTTTTTTTTTTCTTATTCGAACCGCGACGGAGAAGAGTCTCTTGATTTCGTACACGTATATATATATATATATTCTTTTGTATACGCATCACATATTATTATATACAAATATTTAGGTAACTATCGCGCCGCGTATAATAATTATGCGCGTGCCGTTAGTGTGTATACATATATTATATATATATATATATATATAGTCGAAGGTTTTTTCGGTCGGTCGGTCGGTCGGTTTTTTTTTAAGAACGGTAAAAAATTATCGCTGTCACGGATATTCGTACACGATGCACTTATGGTAATCCGCGTCGCCGAACGCCCGACAAAAAAAAATAAAAATAAAAATATATATCGAATAAAAAATGAAGAAACGCAGAAAAATAATAAACGAATACCTCTCGGCCGCGGAAACCTGTTATTATGCGCGCGCGCGTCTTCTCACTGCTCCGTCGCGTGTTATTGAGATAATATTCCGGTACGCGACGCGGAGGATTTTTAGAAAAGAATATAAGACAACAGCAACAACAACGAAAAAAGCGTTACGACACTGGGTCAACCGGTCGCGGATCCCGCAGAATCTGTATACACGAGATGTACAGAAAAAAAAAAAATTCGTCGATAATTCGCCGCACGAAAACGAATAACGACGACCGGTGTCGGCCTGGCACGACAAAGGCCCATGGAATTCCGGGGCCCCCTGCCTTTGATTTAATATGAAGTTAAAAAATACATATCAATAAAAAAACGATTCATTATAATATATAGGGCGTCCCGGGTCCAAGGGCGGAGTGACTCTAAAATTCTTACCGGGCAAATAAGATTTTTCCGGGCCACTTATAAGAAAAAAAAAATTGAATTTTTTTTTTATTTAGACTAGCACCTTCTTTTTTCACATAGCGTTAATACAGGTCAGTAAAAGAATCTATACGGTGAAGTTAGAATCTGGTGGTCGGATTTAAATGTTGAGTTATAGAGTAATTTGAAATTTGACAATTTTACCGTGTTTCTTTAGTATAGGTTTATTTTTTCCACTGTTCAGCTCGTACTATAATATAGCCCAACGGATAAATACAGCGATTTGACGTGTACGGTTCGCGGTACGAACCTCTGTTTTCAAATCAATTTTTGCATTATTTTTATACGTTATAATAATACAAGGCAACGGTTTCAAATGGCCCTGACGACGCTGACGACGACCAAAAAATTTAACGAAAATATTATAAGTATTCGTTTCGGCGGCGTATTTAGGGGGGCGGGGATGGGGTCATATTCCCCCGGGAAGTTATTTAAAACAATAATTTGATAATTGCAGTATGAACGAAAATGAACGATATTAAATTCAATTTTGAAAAAATAATGAAAGAAATCAAATTTTTTTATACGAATGACAAATGTTTGTTTACATAAAATATGTATATTATAATAATATCAATGTGTTTGCATAATGAATACAATAAAAATATCTGTTAAAATTTCTATATCCCCTCCCGTGGAAAAATCCTAGGTACGCTACTGATTCGTATCGCCGGGCCTCTCGTTTTACCTCTCTTTGAACGAACAACGTCACAACAGACTCCGCAACGCGTTCGTTATCCGCTCGGACCAAATATATTCAGAGATTTAAATTGTCTTCTACACACACACACACACACACGCTGCACGTATTATTTCGGACGAATCGATACGCGCACTTATACACCTACGAAATAGATAAAAAAAAAAAATTGTAATATACACGCGCGGAATAATTGTGACTTGCGCATCGAGATATAATCTCGAAAACGCGTGCTGTTACCGTATTTCAACGTGATTCTGTGTATTTATTATATAATATTATGTTAAATACACGTCGCGTAATACAGTTATACGAACGAAATTTACATGATATTTCGCTTTTTATCGGAATTCCGCACGAGTCTTGTAATAATAATAATAATAATCCTTCTCTCTCCGTGATTATTTAGCACGCGCCTCGTCCTATTATATGATAATATAGCCGCGAGTCCGCAGTAATAATATTAGCTCGACCGAGCCCGTAACTGAACGCTTATTATTTTCATCAAAATTTCAATATTATATTATACGCGGGGTTATCGTTGTTCCGCAAACGAATAACACTATACCGCGCAGTGGCTTATTTACGGGGGGGGGGATATGGGGGTCATATCCCCCCCCCTCCCGGGAGGTTATTTAAAATAATATTTTGATAATTGTACGAACGCAAAAATGAATGATATTAAATTTTGAAAAAATAATGAAAGAAATCAAATTTTTTATACAAATTACGAATGTTTGTTTACATAAAACACGTATATATAATAATATCAATATACGTGTATAATAAAAATATCTGTTAAAATTTGTATATCCCGCTCCCGTGGAAAAATCCTAGACATACGCTACTTGATACCGCGGAACCGTATAAAACGAAAAAACGAGTCTGTTTTAGTCACCCGAGACACTGATGCGTTAAAACGTCGCGCGAGCGGTAAAAATGGAACGGAATTGTGATTGGGATTTGTGAATACTGCAGGTATCTTATTTATTCATATAAAGTAATTTCGTTAATATAGATATTATTATTAGTTGTCGTGACAATAACGAGCTTGCACATTGCACGCAATTTATAATTTCGCGCAAATTAATTAATATTGCGTGTAAATTAATAAATATTATTAAATATTACTCTAATATTAGTTGTCGTGACAACAGCTTACGCACCGTTGGTTCTCAACCGGTGTGTCGCGTGTTACCGTGCAGATGTGCGTGTCGCCGAAAAAATTTTTTATTCATAGTTGTTCACTTTATACTTTACACCACTGGTTTACTTTTATAAACTAAAATACATTTTTTAATATTCAATACCTACCTTAAACCGTTTGAATTTTAATCATGTAAATTTATAATTTTTTATTTATTTTTTTAATAAAACGGTAACATATAAACGTGTAATACTTTACATAGGTATATTATATATATATATATATATTTGTTAATTTTTCCAGTATCCGTTAAAGTGTGTCGCCATTTTTACGGATCTAAATTAGGGTGTCGTCATACGAAAAAGGTTGAGAACCACTGGCTTACACATTTCCGTCCCATTTCCCGAGATTTACCCTGATACCGCCGTAACAGATGTTTACACATCAATAATAATAATAATAATAATAATAATAATAATAATATAATCGGACGAGACTGTAGTAATTATGATACACGATAAATACGATTACCTATTTACACTATACGCGACAATGATCACGAATATGTTTCTATTCACGGTATTTCGGTTTGTTCGCAATTCTATCAATTATACGACTGCGTTGGAACACGATTTTGAAGCCGTCTAGTTTTCGATCGCAATCAATGATCAGCTTCTTTTAATAATTTTCAGTTTTTCCGGAGGATCCTTTCGGCTCCCGCAGACGGAGAACGGTGTGAACGAACAATATTGCACGCTGCAATTGTACATTTCTGTTACGTGATATCGCATTCGAGCCACTCGTAGCCGTCCCAAGGGAGGAGCAAATGGTGCAAGTGCCCTAGGGCGTCCAAAGTATTATGAATGCGCAGGGGGCGTCATAAAAATGAACGACAAAAAGAAAAAAAATTGTTGTTTTATTTTAGATATTAATTTCCCTTGTATCTATATATGATGATTTCGAGGATGAGTGTATTTACTATTAAAATATATAAAATTATGTAAATAGATATTACGTTAGTTGTACATTTTTTTTGGGGGAGGGCGTCAAATAATATTGCCCTAGGGCGTTACTGGTGGTAAGGACGGCACTGGAGCCACTCCGAATTCGCTTATAATTTCCGTATACGTAACTGGTGAACCGTACTGCGTGTCTCAGTCGATTCGGGTAGAACTGGATGGGGAAGGGTATACAAAATATGCGCGCAGTATTTTGAATAAATCGCTTATATAGGAAATAGTTTTGGGAAAAAAAAAAAATTACGTTACATATCGAATTATTCAATTAATTTTAGAATCGGCCATCGGCGGGCACGTGCCCCTACACTTTTTCCCCATATAGGATAGTTGCGCCACTGACTGTGATTATTAAGTATATATATATAACACGTCTTTATTTTTTTTTTTTTAATATTTATTATTATTCGTACATATTTAAAATATTTCGCGTTGAATTCCGTCCCGTCTTGTATATGTGTATAAAACGTTATATACATACATATATTATTCTAAGAGAACAGCAGCACTTTCACTAGTATACTCAACCGCAGAATATTGCGCACCAGTGTGGATTCATAGTGCACACGCCAAGAAAATAGATACTCAGCTGAATACAACTATATATGCGCATAATAAGTGGGACACTTAAACCCACGCCGGCTCCCTGGCTACCTATTTTATCAAATATCCCGCCACCGGAACTAAGACGTGAAGAATCACTGAAAACTGAATGGAATAAGTACAAAAACAACCAACAATTACCAATAAACTCTGTTCTACAAAACCCTCCGAAAATTCGCCTTAAATCTCCAACACCGTTCTGGATAGCTGTTGAAAGGTCACAGACGGAAAATAAGAAGTGTACAGAGAAATGGCATACTTCATGGGAAAATCAGACTGTGGTCAACGAAAACTCAATACGCTCGCCTGCAGGAACTCTGGTACCTGGTTTCAAACTACCCCGAAGAGAATGGCTGTTTGTTAAATATTTGCGAAACCAAACGAATATATATATATTTATATTTGTATTATTGGAATCAAAACGCATATCGGACGCGTTTGGATCGTTCGCTCGCTATAATAATACGTACACAATAAAACGCTATTTTTGTTCGACGATATTTTGTCCGTACGCGTGGTCTATTATTGTTCGCCGAGTCATAATATGTAAGTCATATTATGGTGATCGCCAAACAGTTTCGCTATTCGTACCGCCGACTGACTACACAATTTAATATTTTAATTCAGGAATAATAATGTATTTATTATTGAACGTATAAATTATAAATGAAAGTGTCCGCGTGTCCCGCGTGCGTTCCTGAACCGTTGTAACGAGACTTTGGTGCGAGTTTGTCGTTTGGGGCATCATACCATCGCTGCGGTTTATGTGTAATTATAAAAATTTGCGAATTTTTCGCAGAAATGAATTTTTTTTTAAGAACAGGCCTTTTTTTTTTGCGTACCGAGTTTCTGACGACACTAATGAACTTTTTTACGTTTTTTTTTCCGAATAGTTGTTTCAAATACTTCACCGCGGAGTGATGGACCGCACGTCGCCCGTTTTTTGTCTGAGGATGGATGGGGATGTATTGTATTTAAATGTTACGGTTTTATTATAGATACGCGAGTCTTAATATATATTAGAGATGGGAATTCCGACTCATTTAAATGAATCAATTCACTCAATTCGATTCATTCTAATGAGTCAATTCATCGAGTCAATTCACCAATTCACCAATTCATTTACAAATAAATACCCACATCAAATCACTCAGAACCTAAATCACGAATCATTACTGTAAAACGAATCAATTCATAAATGATTTAAACGTATAGTGTATACGTTCCATTTTTCAACTAGTAAGTTATCATATTCCCGACCTAAATCAAATGTGACGAATAAATTAAATCAATAGGTTTACTGTTTATTCAACTCTAAATAAAATATAATGAATAGGTATAATAAGTGCTATTACTTATTAATAATAAGTTTATTAAGTAATATTACTTATTGCATTTGGAGGTACGCCACTACATCTTTAATCAAGTTAAATTATATTGTAATTATTTGATAAGACAGTGTTGCACCGTTACTGTTTAGTCGAATCTTTCGAATCGTTCAATTCATATCAAGTCAACTCATTCTCTTCGAACACGAATATTCCGAATTGTGTTGGTATACTTGACAGTACAGATCAAGACACTACAAGCTACTAGCTTGGTATTGGATTACTGAATCGCTGGTTTGTGGTTCACTGATTCAATTCATTCAATACACTAGAAAGATGCGACTCTTCCAGTCGACTCACTCACGAACTACCCATCTCTAACTACATATCTACACGAAGAATTTTCTAAATTACCCGTATAGAAATCGGTAATGGCGGGACTTTGAGTGAACGTCGTATGTATAATATATTGTTGTATCATAAATATTAGCGCTGCAGTAACGACAAATTGATCGAAAATCATGCACGAGTTTTTCGAATATTCAGATGAATTTTCGGCGAAAACTTTTGATACTCGCGCGTCATATAATTTTATATCGTAACACGCGTACAGGATCATTTTCTAAATAATAATCGTTACAAAAAAAAAAAAAAAAAAATATGAATAAATCACGTTTTCGTTAACGAAACGGGCGAAGCCGGGTGGTAATTCGCAGCCAGTAAATTTTATAAATGAAAGTCTGTAAATACGTTTTATGTACGGTATTTGAAAAGTTGTACGCATATTTTACGGACCGTAATTATTATTACGCGTCTTGTTTTTTTTTTTGCAACTTTTGATAAATAATAATTAAAAACGATATAGGAGATTTATTTATTATTAATAAATTATTTCCATAATATGTACGATCAATATAATATGTATATATATATAATACGTTTTTGTAAAATCGTTTAAATTCTTAGGGTTCCGGTAATTTATTATCGTTTGGTATAGAAATTCTCCACGCGGCAATAGCGAATATATATTCTCGAAAACTATAAAAAAATATAAATATATATATATATATATATACGTGTACGTAAATATATTACAAACGGGTAAAAACAAACATTTGACAATTATTGCCGTACAGCGCGATGTTGCAACTATACGACAAACCGGTCGCGGCCATTATAATATTATATTGGCCTACAAATTTAATAATATGCGTAAAAAAAAAGTATTCTCGGTAGATGGGCATAAAAACTGTGATATCCGGAAAAAAAGAAGACTTCGAAAAATGCACATACAATCGTAAAAAATAACTCGCAGGTTGCTTAACGGGTTTTTACTTCCGAGACACGCTGTATATTCTTTAGACGTTTCGTTTGTTGTTTCGATGCCTCGAAATCGCTATCGCGCCAATCGTTGTTAAGTAAAAAAAAAAAAAAAAGTCGATAAATACATTGCGCGCGCGATTATCTTCTGTTAATGCGCTACACCACAGATGATCTCGGAATCTCGTATCATCATCAATTCGAGTTTTAACATCGTGTTTTAATCGGGCGAAATCGGAACGTTTGATTTCTCTTTTTTTTTTTTTTCGGTAATTTGGTGTGTGACATAAATTATTTGTTTTCTCATCGCGCGCGCGCGCGCGTTTCTATGACAACGGCTGTTATACCTACGTCACTGCAGGGCTCTCATTTGAAAAAAAAAAAATGTTTAACGTTTTAACGTTTTTTTTTATCCTTATTTACCGTTTGCGTTTATCGTTATGATATATTTTAGCGTTATGGATTATTTGTGTTTAACGTTAAAGAAAGTTTTATATCGTTATATAATATTTACGTTTTACGTTTATCGGTATTTTAACGTTATTTGGTTTAATATCGATTTTTATTTCCAAATAAATAAATCCCCATTCATATTCCATAGAATATAGCACGTTTTCAAATCTCATAAACGTAATGCACTCCATTAAACTTCATTGATTACAAAAGTCCTAATTTTTTATCCTTAATTTTTTGATTTTATACATTTTTTTCAGTGAGAACCTTGGTTTATTTTCGACTTTATATTCCAACGCAGAATATTTTTCTTAAATTGTCAATTATGTTACCAATAGAAACTTTTCTGACTAGCTGACATCTTCTCAGACACGTATCTTTGAATAATTTTTACGCGTCCTTGTGAACCCAGCCTCATTATAGAACTATAATAACCTACACCACAGGCTTATATTTTCCGTAGTAAATTGGAAAAAAAAATATTAAAATAACGGTAATTCTATTTTTCGTTTTTCGATATTTTGATATATAACGTTAATACAATATTATTTCGTTTAATGATATTATGTTTTAATTTGTGATAGTTTAAAATTAGTGTTTATTGTTTTCCGTTACGTTTTTTGATATCCATTTCAATTGATATTTTGCAATTGTAACGTTATAATCAAAACGTTATTATAACGTTTGCGAGCCCTATCTACGTGTGTACGCGCCCGGCAGCAATTTTGCAGAAAAGTTCAAAGAACGAAGCTGCACATCATTCGATTTTTATAGGCATATATTATTATATAGTCATGACTCGTGATTAACATATATATATATATACGTGTGTGACAACAACCGCGGCTATATAACGTTTATCTACTATATATATACATCTATTCAATAAAACAACATCGTAAATCCGTAACGATATAATATGTTGTTTGCATTCATAAAGTCATAACCGTTATAGCGATGCCGCGTCGAGATGGAATTATTATTTTTCTAAAAGAACCCGACGTTTAAAATGTTTCGGATTTGTAGTTAATACATATATATATATTATAATTATTACGTTCGTAGTTAGTCGATAACAAAAATTACGGTCCATTAGTGGACAACCAGATCTCGGGGCAGGTGCTGCCGAGTGTGTGATTCTGTATGATATTATTTTGGCCGAAAACGACGGCGGGCAGACAACGTTTTACAGACAAAAATACGTATTATACGCGTATATATTATATAGTAACGATTCTCGTGACGATCGCTCGTGCGAACGGGCTTCTTCCATAAATTACTATTGACCATCGCGCGAAATCTAAACTTGTATTTGTATAGAAGCACGACGGCCGCACAATAATATGTCACTCTAAAATTGACGCTCGATTTTGTGTCCGTTACGAAATTCGCGTCGGAAATTCTAAGTTTATCAAACACAAAACGGTCGGTAACCCGGAACACGCTGTACAAAGACTGCGTAGACTATATTATGAACGCAAAAATAATGAAATTACTAATAATTTAATCGCGCGTGTACGGAACATTACGGTCTGTGATGATTATATTTGGGGGCCTCCTCCCATACAGTAAGGATAACCGGTGTATAGTGGTCCGTGTCTTAGAATATAGTGTCCGGGAGTTCTGAAATAATCGCGGAGCGAGTTTTGAAACGGAAGGAGAGATGTGCTATACTTCCGAGCGTTTTCGGTCAGCTAGACCAGAGGTTCTCAAAGTCAAATGAATCACGGACCTAAAGACCTACAGTCTTCGAGGACCCCCGGTTGGGTTGGGTTGGGTTCCAGGCGTAAATTTTTTTTTTTGCTCATCATTATTTTATTTTTCGGAAAACAAGCAAAAAAAAAAAAAAAGGTCTTCAAAAAAAATTTACGCATGGAACTCAACCCAACGCATTATGCTAATTATTTTTAGTTTTGCCCATATCGTCATGTGTAAATATATAATTTTCTGTTTTTTATTTTTAATTTAATTTTGAATTTGATGAAACACCAGAGATGAAAAATATATTTGTTTTGATTTGTTTTTGTATCAGGACTTGAAATTAAAAAAATCGTTAATGTACTCAAATATTTTTATTAACATAAAACGTCTTGATAAACATATTATAAACACTATTATGGTATTATACGTGTCTACGATTAATGATGAGCGGTTAGCCTGTCTTTATGTTTGTTAGTTATCAGTTTTCACCGAGTGTCGATAATAATACTGGTAAATACAAAATTATAAAACTATTAATAGATTTATCGCGGCACACCGGTTGAAAACCACTGGTATAGATTATAGAAAGTGCTTTCAAACACAAAATAACGTTTATTAACAGCAGCCTATATTTGGATTGGGTTGGGTTTGGGTTAGCTCCACGGACCCCCTGGTATGGGCTCGCGGACCCCTGGGGGTCCGCGGACCACACTTTGAGAAACTTTGAGCTAGACTATAGCTATAAGGCCGGGCGCACACTGAAAGAGCAAAACTGCTCCGAGCTGCTCGGATCAGCCCGGAGCTGTTTGAACGAAATCGGAACGTGTGTAAAGCAATTGACTAATCAGTCAACATCAAAACACGGCGAGACAGAACAAAACACGATCGCTCGCGATCGGTCCGGTCCCGTTTTTGCTCCGATCAAAATACGAAACCCAAAAGTCACTGCAGGTTTATTTAACACGTTATTTTTGTCTTTCTGCAGTGTGCGCCCGGCCTTAAATTTTAATACAAAAATTAATTTCTAACCGTTTTTTGTTTATTTCATGCGTCCAAATTTTGCGTTTTTTTTAATCGTTATTATACTTTCACTATTTAATAAAAATTGCCGGCATAAGCGGTGCAACCACGTCGTCTTCGTCAGAACTCGTCTTCTTGACAACTGTGTTTAATAACAAAAATTAATCCAGAATTATTGTGTCTTGTTCTGTTCCGTGTTGTCAGTGTGAATGGAATTTGTTCCGAGCTGTTTTTTTTTGGAACAAAACGTTCCGAGCAGCTCGGAACGGTTTTGCTCTTTCAGCGTGCGCCCGGCCTTAGAGTACTACACAGAGGCCTGAGCAGCCGAGGGCGTCTTATAGCCGCTCTGGGTCCGGTGCCAGGGATCACACACAACTGAGCCGTACTCCGAAATCGGAGCGAACCGTCGAACGATTGTATTTAAGGGACATTGATTTTCCATCAGAATCGACCGGCACTCGTCTGAAGACACCGAACAACTCGAACGACCTGCACGACACGCACTGTCTATATTATATGCGTCTATATGTGCGGAAACTCAGATTTATAAATACTCAAGTATGTTTTACAATCTGAATGTACACCGTCACGCGAGTCAAACGAAGATGATCGCGAGACTTCGAGAAACTGATATATATATATATATATGATGAACTCGCACGATTCAACACAGGGCGTATTTATGGGGGCTGATGGGGCTCTAGCCCCCCCCGAAATTTCAGTAACTTTCTTTACTAATTCCTATGCCCTATATAGCTATAGGATGTAATATTTTTAATAAATTCCTAATAATATGTAGTTGTTTTTAAAATGTTGAGAATTTGGTAATTTGTCCAACTTTTAAGATATAGTCTTGCATTAGAATTTAGAAATAATTCAACAATGATATTTACTCAATGCCTCAGCCCCCCAAAAAAAAATGTCTAAATACGCTCCTGATTCAACACGTTATTTATATGATTCGTTACTTTTTTTTTTTTTTGCTATATACGCTTTGAAATACCTCTTTTAACGGTATTCAAAATTGTTTTATCACATATTAACATATTTTCGATATTATATAGATTCATAAACTTGAAATTGTTTTTTTTTTATATATATATTACTATACATAGTAAAAAAATTCCGCGATCAGTGTGCCGCCCGGGGATTATTAAACGTACCCTTTGCCATCCTCTAAACGCGCCTCTGGGTGCGATTAGTGTTTTATTTTTATTTATATTGTTTTTAGTTTTTTTTTTTTTAATCTTCGTATCAGTGTAGTACAGCAGTACTGTATACGCGGCGTATAGTAATAAGATAATAAATTTATAGTGTAATAAATACCGGCCCCATTCTCCCTGATCTTGTTATTAGGTTATGTACACACAACCTACCCCACTCGACGATCACCACCAGGCCCGGACTGGGAGAACACCGGCCTACTATTCTCAGTAAGCAGGCGGCCCATATAGATACAATAAAAAAAAAAAGAATTTTTTTTTCTTCGACCGAAGTTTTAAATTATAATCCAAAAAGTAAACTTATTTAATCTCGCCTTTGAACATTCTTATCTGTTACATTTACCGAAAACCAACATCCCGGTGCCTTTGGCATAGTAACTCCGTGTGCTCTGTTTAAGAAAACGTGACACCCGTATTTTCTGTCTCCGTCTAACCAACTGATGTAGACACTATGCCTTATTACTTTCTCTACACTATTCCTGTACTTGGCTATTATTATATATTCATTAAAACCAATCAATTTTATTAAATATTGAAATTAAAATAAATACATTTATTTGCATGAGCATGAAAGTATTGTTCGAAAGTTGTATTATAAATTAAGGATATATATATAAATAGTAATAAAATCATTACTGTATACATATTTTATATATTACCTATATACATTATTATTTTATACAAAACTTGTCAGAATGACAACAACTTGGACATTGTAGGAGATGCATTTTTAATTATATTTAAAATATCATCAAAGTCATCTACTTACTCTAATAATTCTTTTTCCACGGACATAAGAAGGAATGTTTCCGAGTTTTCATTGGATAATGGAAGATCGTACCTAAGCGGTTTTTAATAATTTTCAACTTGTTAAATACTCGTTCGCAATTCACTCGACTCGACTTGCAGACAAATCGCATGTTTTGCGATTCATCAGAACAAACGTACACAAAAATACGCGTTTAATCGATTACAAAAATTTCCAAAAAACTCAATTGTTTTATAACGAAATTGAGGCGTGCGGCCTACTGTGCTGTAGGACAGTAGCACAGTGGCCCAGTCCGGGCCTGACCACCACCGCCACCAATCGCTCGGAATTCGTATATGAAGCAGACGGTTATGCGTATTTGCGCATCAGATCGTGTGCGGGATAAACGTACACCCGCCCCGTTCGACGATGACGTGCGATCGGGCGGCCGTTAACCGCCCGTTGTGTGGCCAACAACGGGGCAGCGATGACGTAAAGACCGATCGATAGGGTGTCGTCGCACTGTATAACCCGAACACGGTGACGTCACCGACCTGCCCCCTCCCCCTTTTCCGATCTCGCGCGCGCGAAAACGGTGACGTCTCCGTCACGGCACGGACGACGGCGGACGCCCGTGCGGTGAATACAGTAGTAGTATCCCGTAAACGTTCCGCATGATAACGCGTCTTGCGCCTGCACCGCGGTGCCGTTACAATAATAACCGCCGCGCGGCCGCGGTACAGTGGCGTTCTGCAGCGCAGCGTGTGAACGCCCCGGCACGGTCACAGGAAAAAGCCGCCCCGACTGGTATATCTACACTTATAATATTATATGAAGAGGGAAAGATTTGTTTGTTTGTATTGAATATAGGCTCCGAAACTACCGAACCGATTTTAATGAAATTTGGTACATATTATATAGATAGTTTAGACGCTGAGAAAGGACATAGGCTATACGTTTTAATACTAAAAAAAAGTGCTGCAAGGGGTTGAAATAGGGGATGGTATATAACACCGTACCCGCACGGCGTTGCCGTGGAAACAAACAAATCTTTCCTCTTTAAATGATATTGTTTTTCAATACATTACACTCCGAATTTCCAACGAACGTCGTTAGTTTTTTTTTTTTTTTTTGTCATTTTTAAAATGCCCAAAAGATCAAGATCTCAAATTTCCAGAAACAGTTCACGGGCTAGGGCAATAAAAATACGTCGTGATGGAGAATCTCCGTCGGAAACTGAAAATCGTCTTGCGAGTCAGAGAGAATAGTCTGAGGTGACTTTTGCCCTTTTGGATGGGACAGCTAGTATAAAATAAGCGTGTACCCGCATATATATCAGGGCCGACGACCGCCGTAATAAATAATATCGTCGCCGCCGAATCTGGTGGGTGGTATACTGCAGTAGGGCGCACCCATAGATAGTATATACATAATGGATAGGCCGTATTCGTTATCAGGCGTTCCCGAACCTTCTGTCTCACTCAGCAAATATTTTGATATCATATATATATATAGATAACAATATTATATATAGTATATTATTGTACATTTTGTCATTTTATATTATTACTAGCTGAATTACTCTGAATTGTATACAATTGAGCTAGTCGCGGTATAAACTGATCGACGTTTTCCATACCAATCTCATAATATAAAAAGAAATAATGTTAAATTATTTAAATGACACGCTAAAAAACCCATAACCTTTAAATACGATCCTCCCCTCAGACAGAGAAAAAAAATGAATAATCGGGCGACGTGGTGACACTTAGCGCTTCATGCAGGGGGGTGTTTGGAACAACTCTGTAAAATCCGAAAAATCGGTAAACAATTTTGTGTATTCATGAGAAATCAATTATCATACTACATGATATAGGCGAGAATCATTATTTCATGGAATAATAATTCACGGAACAAAAAGTAATTTATTGCTGAGTAGGATAGAATGTATCATGGCTAAATATCTAGGTATGCCAACAGATTCGTCATACGCAGGTATGATTTTTTTCTTCTATGAAATTGCATCCACTTCCATAGAAGAAAAAATCTTTATCATATTATTTGTTAATGTTGCGCACGGCTAAATATCTACATAAATGACAAAATAATATTCCGGTTACCATTTCCATGGAAAAAAATACGATATTATTGTTTCTTCCATGGATGCGCAGACCGAGTCGCAATTTGGACAATCTGCTGTCATACCTAGATATTTAGCCGTGGAAGATACGATTTTACCTAACCTATATTGCTATCTGTCTTCTCCATTCGGGAACGCTGCCCGCTATACGTTCTGTACACACATGGCCTATCCATTATGTATTATCTACGGGCGCACCGCACACACCGAAACTCACGGACGCGTTGTCGCGTCCTTCCCGTTCTCTCACCCTCCACCGTCAACCGTTCGCACGCGCGTTCCTTAATCGTACGTCGCGTGTTGTTGCGAGTGGAACTGTTCGGACTCGGAATCCTTTTCGTTCAAAAACAAAAATGGATAAAAACGGTCTGCAGAAAAGAAAAATATTTATCCGGTCTTTCAAATCTACACGCTCTTTTTCGAAGTAACCGTCCGTCCTATTCTAATACGCTTTTCCCGCCGTTTCTGCAGCCACCACTTTCTAAACGCGAACGCCAGACCATCTTTCCCGAGCTGCTGCAGCAACGGGCGTTGATGACCTCGCGATTGCGGGTCTCTTCTCGAATTTCCGTCCCGCTCGCGGGGACTCGACTCCGGAGAACAGTCGGAAAACTGCAGCGAGGTACCGGAACGTACGGTGCCCGGGAAGGTATGGTTGCGATGTCGCGAAAAAATCAGCTACAGAGTTGGGGGGTGACCGCGCGTTGTCACGATGCAGTATAGAATTTCTGTTTGTGTTCGCGTGCGGCCGTTCTTTTCCCCCGAAACGACGCAGCAACTTCGCGATCGAAACCGATTTGAATCTGCCGCGACGTTCGCGGACCGTATCTCTATCTTCCTCGAATGCTATTTATAGCGCTTGTAAGAGGTCTCCAGGTCCATCTAACGCCTTCACCGCACACCGTATACAGTTAATAACAATGATAATATTCGCATACGCGTCTTTCCGGTTCTTCCCTCCAGAGTATCACTGAACATGTCGTGTTACAATAACGTTGTCGCTCTGACTTTTTATCCACGCGTTGTACAGGCGAATATCGTCAAAAACACTACCGCGTTAAACGAACAGTCGCATACGTTCGTTCACAGCACCGATCGACTTCAAACTGATCGTTACGTATGAGCGTCTATAAAAGAATACGGTATTTAAGTGCACTTTTCGCAACGCGTTTCCGCCCTCGGGATCGCCTGATTATCATTGCTTTACAAAAAAAGAACAGCCCTTGTATACAACACATTTTGAATTCGTACGCGGCAAAACGAACGATGAAAAATGTGTAAATACACTCGCGTACAGCGTAATCGAGCATTCGGTATTCGTACCAAATCCAGGGGCCAAATCCTGTGATTTAGCCATGCTACAGAGTGTAAACTTTTCTGCACGTGAGAATTACACTGTACATAAACACCTGTTGTGACTGCTATAATTATTTGAATTCGATTGAATAAATCTGCAATACGGTATATAACGCACGGAACGGTTATACAAAAAAAATTAATATATTCACGTTGTACGCACACGTCTATAATACGCGAATTATGCACGGACCATTTGCGTTTGTTCTATAAACACGCCGCAATCTTTCGCGAAAAGACTAATTTATTGTCACTTACGACGGCTACGCGTTTAATATAATTTCAGGATAAAATTCGATAATAATATTGACGTTGCCGCGGTGGAAATTCAAATTCTGTAAATCGTGCTCCGGTTTATTAAAGGTTTTGTGAATACTCTGAGCCGTAGGCGTGCGCACGGGTAGGGCTGATTGGGCTTTAGCCCCCCCTGAGCCTTTACCCGAGAGAAAATTACATAATGGATAATTTTTAATTAATAAATAAATAGTAATGTTAATTGACAATTGTTAATATATATATATATATTTATATTTTACTTTTTTATTAGATATATTTGTTGTATGTTTTAAATCAATATCGATGAATCAGCCCGTATATTTATAATAAATAATAAATAAATAAATATTACGATTTATGTTTTGAACGTTTTTGAATTGTTTTATTAGATTATATTTGTTTTATTAGATTAATTTTAAATCAGTATTGATGAATTTTACGTGTGAATTAATGAAAAATGATTATTTACATTTTCCAGTCATCAACAAAATGGTCATTTCGAAGTTTATAGAAAAAATTTCTATAATTTTTTTTTCTTGTGTGACCGTAACAAGGGTGGGTAGTCAGATTGAATTTAGCCATACCTGACTCAAAAGTCTGCGCACGCCTATGCTCTGAGCACATTTTCGGTTCTGAGCGGAACGATGAATCTATTGTTTTTACAATGACGTTTTTTTTTTCTATCCTGTGTACAGATTTTCGACCAGAAGGAGTGCTCCGATCTCTCCGGTCACAGTTTGTTTCCGGCAGCAATTCGAATCTAGTTGGTACTTTAGAGAGATCATTTTTCGATTTTCTCAACAGTTTTTTAACGCGACGCGGTAAACTGTCGAAAAATTACGAAAAACCGCTAAAAATCGGATTTCGTTAATATCGCGTATATAGTTTTTTCGCTATAATTCCTACTGTCTTGAAATTTTCAACAAAATTGTATCTTTGTACTATACAACTTTGAAAAAATTTCCAAAAATTTCATTCGATTTTAGGCTATTTTTAACTATTTTTAGATTTTTGAGGTTTTTCATTCGTGTAAAACAGTTAATTTTGAGTTTTTCGACTCGAAATTTGGACACAACGTCAGACGTATATTACTTAAATTTTGCACAAAAAAAAAAAAAAAAAATAGACAAAGTGTATTCACACCGAAGAAGCTCCGCGCTGCAGAATCGTTTTATCGAATGCAACGATTTATCATTGCTTTCAAATTTATAATAAAAACAAAACTCTAAAAAAATCTTTATCCAATATAGTATATAATATTACACAACACTCCGCGGCTCGCTATATACCTTTTTTTAACGATAAATGTATTTCCGATTTTGAACAATCGGGATTATCACGCAGTGTGATGGTTAACACCGCAGTTAATTCGCTGTATATCTATATACTATTATATAAAAATAAAATTGTAAGGGGTTTTCTACGACCGCGCTAACCGAGAGAAAACTACTGAACCGATTTGGCTGAAATTTTTTACTGTTATTCCTGGCGGTCTGCTGAAGGTCTTAGTACCGCTTTTGTTAATAAAAAACAAGTCTGGAGAGGGTGTATTGTATTTAAATGTTCCGATTTTCTGACGACACTATTTAACATTTTTCCAATTTTTTTCCACAGGGTAGTTCCAAATACCCTCCCGAGTGTCACCATGTCACCCGACTTTTCATTTTTTTTCGTCTGAGCGGAGGGAGACGGGAGGGATTGTATTTAAATGTTCCGATTTTCTGACGACAGTATTTAACTTTTTCCCAATTTTTTTCCACAGAATGGTTCCAAATACCCTCCCGATTGTTCCCGCGTCACTGTTTTTTTCATTTTTTGTCTGCGGAGGGGAAGTGTTGTACCGAATACTCCTACGAACGATCTATTATTCACAATTTAATTTTATTCGTTATTTACAGTTATTTAATGTGTTTACGCATTCTGTCGTTAATAAACACTTGCCGAAATTATTATAAACTACAGTCGGGGCAACGAAAAATGAGCGCCGCTGGCCCCCGCGACCCTTAGTTGTTTATATACCCGCCGTTACGGCCCATTCGCCCTTACGGCCAAGATTCGTGCGCGCCGTGTTATAGTTGTTTTTTTTTAATATCTCAGTATACGTTTGTTTTAAAACTTAAAAACGTTTAAAAAATTAAATAATACCTACAGCGGCGGATTAAGCAATTTGCCGCCCACAAGCAGAAGGAAATTTGCCGCCCCTTTATTTTCATAAGTGTTTTTCTAACCAGCAAAATGCATTATTTAGCAAAATATATTATTCATTAAATTATTATTCATTATTTAAAAATATATAGAACAGTTAGACTTTAAAACATAAATATGAATATATTATTAAAAAAGTTTTCTTTGCCGCCCCTAAAATTTCGCCGCTCCAATCACATGCTTGTTCTGCTTGTAGGGAAACCTGACGCTGAATACCTATATATATTATAAATAATTTGATAATTTAAAAAAAAAACCAACCAATCACGGGCGAGTACACGGCTAGTGTACACAGTATATTTCTGGAATATTAATCGCCGAACAACAACTGCGATCGATATATATATAGCGTATATATAAATAGGTAAAAAAAAATATATCGCGGCCAATTGTGACGGCGGTGGCGGCGGTGGGGGAAGAGAAGGGGAGTTGTGGCCCTCTTAGTGTCTCCCCTAACGGTCTACGCCGTTGCTGGTCGCCCCGTCGCCGCGTAATACGCGCGCGCGGGGCGTACACCTTCTTCTTCTTCTTCTTCTTAATGTGCCGATCCGCTTCGGATGTTGGCGATCATCGCATTGATATATGAGTTTTGTTAGTGGCACTTCGGAATAGTTCTACCGAACTTTTGTCAAACCATGTTCTTAGGTTGGCAAGCCACGAAGTTCTTCTTCTTCCAGGCGACCTTTTGCTATTTATTTTTCCTTGTAAAATACGTTGGAGAAGGTCATATCTACACTTGTTCCGCATAATATGTCCTAGGTACTGGAGTTTTCTGCATTTAACTGTTACAACTAATTCCTTTTTCTTTCCCATTCTATGCAATACCTCAGTATTGGTAATTTTCTCAGTCCATGATATTCTCAATTCTCAAAATTCTTCTGTATAACCATAGTTCAAATGCATCTAACTTATTCGATGTGGTTTTGGTTAGAGTCCAGGTTTCCGCACCATACAAAAGAGTTGAGAACACGTAGCATCTCAGGAGTCGTATTTTTTTGTATGTAGAGATAGGCTATGGCTCTTGAATGTCGCACTCATTGAGTTAAATACATTTCTAGCTTTTCCAATACGACACTTTATTTCTTCCGCGTTGTCCCATTGATCGTTAATGATGGTGCCAAGATATTGGCATCGATGTAGGTACTCTTTCTATTCTGGTTTGATTTATACTTATGTGAACTCCGGTGATGTCTTCCTTACTTATGATCATAAATTTAGTTTTGTTAACACCTGCAATACCGCGTATATATACCGCGGTACAGGCCCGTACTGGCCCATCGGGCAACGAAGCGCCCTTTAAAATTACGAGACAAAACGCGCCCATTAAATTTAAAAAAATTACGTCTATTAAATAGATTTTGGAGAAATATTGACTCGGATAATATTTATCCCAATCACAAATGGATAAAGTACAATAATATTATTTAAAAAAAATTTTTTTTATATACATATATAATATGTACACCGTTCATATAGTCGCACGGTGAAAAACAAAACCATTCGATTTTCAAACCTATATACGCTACGAATTTTACAAATTACTGTATAAATTTTCAAACTTACTCTTCCGCTCACATACACAAGTATATATAACACGTATTCAAAGCCTTAACTTTAATGCAATATGCGTGCGAACGCGATATATTTTAAATCGAGTCGACGGGAATCGCCATAATTGATAAAACGTGTTCTTCAAGCCGAGAAATAAATCGATCGCTTTAATGTCGAATAACGTATTCCGTTGTTTTTATTTTATTATTACATATACTCGTAAAAAAGCAAATTTGTAAATTTATTTTATATACGTACATCAATTTTATACAGTTATATTTATTTATTTAGTTTAATATGAAAATTCTAATAACCGCGATATTAAGATATTCTTATAACCGGTAATAATATTTATAATTCTAAAACGCAAAAAAAAAAAAAATTTTTTTTTTTGGCGCCCTTATATATAGGATTCAGCGACCGCCCCGCGTATAAGAGCAGCCCGCAGTACCGGGCCTGCGGCGCGGTATATATATATTGCAATATACGCGCAAACCGCTGCACCTCTGCGGGGCTAGGTGTCTGCGCGCCGGGCCCCACCTCGGCGGCGGCGGCGGCGGCGGCGGCCAGCGCGTTATTATTATTTTTTTTGTTTTCGTCACAGTCGCCGCGATAATCACGTGTACCGGCCCGAGCGTCTCGTCCGCGCGGCGCTACGGCGGACTTGGCCGTCGGGCGCGAGGAGGGGGAAGGGGCAAGCGGATTTTTTTTTTCTGTCTCTCTTCTCAGCGTCTCGGGGAATCGCGGTATCGTCGCCGTCGTAGCGCCGCGCGCGCGCGCAACAATTTTCACTTCAGTCCACCGTGTCCGTCTGTCGGTCCGCGCGCGCGTCACGTGTCCCGGATCCCGAAAAATCATCTCTTCGCTAACGCACACGCACACAATATTACAACACTGTTAATTAATAATAATCGTACGACGTATATATTTAACCGTTTTTACTCGATTAATTCCGTCGTTTTGTATTTGTTCACCTTTTTTTCCCTCCTCCACCTCCATCTCCTCCATCTCCTCCACCTCCTTTACGAATTCGCTAAAAACGCTACCCGAAACGCGTCGAATACACAATACATATATACCTACGGCGTGCAGCAGTCTTCGGTCCGTTTTCGCTACCAAACACGGACGGTCGTCGCTGCTTGCAGTACGTATCGCCCCAAAAAAAAACGATACGGTTTTTTTTTTTTTTTTTTGAGCGTTCGTTTGTACGTTGTGTGTGTGTGTGTGTGTGTTTTTCGCGCCGTTTTATATGTGATTTTTTTTCCCGCACCAAACCTGCATTTATCTCCTCGAACGTTTTATCATAATAATGAAGGTATTTATAAAATATACCAGTATATACATTATATATAGTAATCGTCGTTTTTATGTGTGTGTGTGTTTAATATACGTATAGTACATATTATTATACGATTGATTTTTCCGTTCGTTAGCTGTGGGCTGAAATCCTCGCGGTCTAGGATTAATAATTTTTATTTATTTTATTTTTTTTTTTTACTGTACCACGGCGAAAACGGTTTCTCTAAAAACGTAATAATTTGACATTATTTTTTTTTTATTACCTATTATTATTATTATACAGAGACGTGAATTTATACGCGTTCGCGTCGACGATTAAAAACGGGAAATAAAAAAAAAAAAAAAAAGATGTTACAACACAAAACCCTCAGCAGTATAGAGGAAAAAAAATTTTTACAACGAAAACGAATAAGGAGAACGTCGGAGGTTTGTGGTCAGAGTAAATGGAATATTATTGGAAGCGAATAAATTCGCGAGAAATGAGCCGCTTATACGGGAACGGAAAGGACAGTGGAAGAGGAAGAGATGAGAGGAATCGCAAACGAAGTGACCGCGTCATGAAGGGTATAGAGAAAATAGAGAATCATTTGAGGACGAACAGAACGAGTGAGCCGCGCGGGTAGACGATTATTGTGCGCAAAACGTAATCGAGAAAACGAAACGACGACGGTTCTGCGAATACTTTTGCGACCTCACACGCTTTTTTAACGGTTTTTTTTTTTGTTATTATTAATATAAGTTGAATTATTAAGGTATAAGTTGTCGATTTTTTTTTTTTGTATGCGAAAAACTATAGTACGGATTTTTATGAAATTGTTGTATTGCTGTAGGTGAAAAAAATACTCGACCGTTTAATAACGCGTGGAAAAAATGGCCCGTGATGGAAGAATTTTAGCGTGTGCGGGCCATTCATTTTTTGTGCGAGAGACCAGCAGGGGCGTATTTAGAAATTTTTTTTTCGGGGGGGGGGCTGAGGCGTTGCGTAAACATCATTGTTGAATTATTTCTAAATTCTAATCCAAAAAATAGGACAAATTACCAAATTCTCAACATTTCAAAAACAACTGTACATATTAGAAATTTATTTTAAAATATTACATCCTATATAGCCGTAGAGTGTATATAGAAATGCATAAAAAAAAATTCCTGAAATTTCGGGGGGCTGGAGCCCCACTCCCCCATAAATACGTCCCTGTCGACCGCTGTGATACGGTGCGATATTGTTGGGAAATCTAAAAACCGTTTTATTATATACGTACAGTTGACGATATCGCTGAAACGATTATAATATTTTTTTTACAAATACTATTATAGTTTCGAAACGTTTTGGCAAAAAAAAAAAAAAGTGTTAGACACAGTGAAAACCGTTTGGAATTTTAATTTTTTTTTTTTCTTAAAAAATTTATACGACGAATATAACGAGAATTTTTTTTTCGATACGCCGGACGTTCGATTACGTTTGAATCGTTAACGAAAAAATAAAAAAATAAAAATAATTATAATAAATTACACAATTCTGTGAGTTTGATAAAAAAAAAAAATAATAAATAACCGGTTATGATGAGTTCGCAGACGAGAGAATACGTGTATTTTTTTACATCTCCGTATATTGTACATTTCAAATTGTGTATATATATAGAAAAAAAAAAAAGAATCTGTCTTTACTCGCGTTTTGCGTTTCGCGATTAAACAAATTTAATTCGTTAATAATCCGTGTTACACACCGCGTTACAAACAGTATTATTATATACGAAATCGAGTAATTTTTTTTTTCTTTTATTTTTTTTCCCCGTTTCGCAAAAGAACAGATCTTTAGAAATATTGACGTTCACGCCGTACATACAGCGGCGGATTAAGCAATTTGCCGCCCACAAACAGGAGGAAATTTGCCGCCCCTTCATTTGCATGAAAGTTTTTCTAACCAGCAAAATACATTATTTAGCAAAATATATTATTAATTAAATTATTATTTATTATTTAAAAATATATAAAACATTTAGACATCAAAACATAAATATGAATATATTATTAAAAAAGTTTTCTTTGCTGCCCCTAAAATTTCGCCGCTCCAATCACCTGCTTGTTCTGCTTGTAGGGAAACCTGACGCTGCGTACATATAATGTCGTTTCGTAACGATTCGAATCGATTAGGTCGACGTTATTATTCGTACAGTGACTGCGTATATACTGTTCCAGAGCACGAACGATTTAAAACGTATAATTTTTATAAAATGTCCTACACATTTGTTTTTGTACATACTGTTCCGGAATAAAAAAAAAAAAAGTTACATTTAACAAATTAAAACAATCTAAAAGCTTAGCGTAAAGCAACGAGCTATTAGAGCAAAAGGATAAAGTACCGAATTAAATGACACAAAACAAAGTATAGCTATATTGTATCGCTTATCGCTTAAGTACTCGGATAAAGATTTTAGAGTTCGGTTTTTATTATAAATTTGAAAGCAATGATAAATCGTTGCATTATTCGATAAAACGATTCTGCAGGGCGCAGCTTCGGCGTAAATAAATAAACGACAAACGATTAAGACGAAATTGCGTTTTTACCGTTTTTGTGTAATTTTTGGTAGTTTTTCTTGACTTTCGAATAAATTATTGAGAAAATCGAAAAAATGACGTCTCTATAGTACGAACTATATAGATGTGATTTTCGATCAGGAAAGGGTGCTACGCGAAAAGATCGGAGCACTACTTCTGGCAGAATTTTCGGGTACAGACGTGAAAAAAAACAAACACATCATTGTAAAACCAATACATTCCTCGCTCCGCTCAGAATCTAAAAGTCAAAATTATAAATTTTTTTTTTTTATCGTAGTCGATTAGCCGTTTAAAATAGAAAAGTTATTTAAAAAAATATATATATATACATAATTTCTTTCAAATTTAAACATAAACTTTCCACAACTCTGCTTTATATTATACAGCCTAAAATTGTATATACATATATATATACTTAAAAATTATAGTATACCTACACAAATTATTATATGTGTACGTAAAATATTTATTAAACGTTTTGTTTTTTTCTTTTGCGGACTATTGCGACGTTTCAAGTGAGTTTTGAAATTATTAATATACAAAAAAAAAAAAATTCGACTAGACACACGCGTGATCTGTATAGAACACAAAAAGAGATTCCAGTTTGCCCACGTACAGTTATGTATTGTAGAATATAATATATTATATTATACGGTTTATAGGTGCAGGTATAAAAAATTATGTGCGCCTAAAAAAAAAAAATTGTTTTACCGAATATAATATATATTTCAGAATTCGGACATTTATATTTATTCGTTATACAAAATTGTTACGTCCTATACACGCGTTGCACCGATTTTATAATATATAGTTAACGAACATAATCGCACCGCGGGTGTTTGAAAAAAAATAAAAATATTTTTTAAAACATTAATAATTGTTTCTTTTCGTTCGTAATACTGTTATAAAATATATGGTCTATCGAAGGTTTTGTAATTTTTACTGTAAAATATTTAATTAATTTACGACCGCCTGCTCTCGCTATCGCTATAGTCTATACAAATTTTTACCTAACAAAAGGAAATTTATACTCGAGCCTAAATTAGGTATATAACCGCATATATATAGTACAATATATATATATATATATTTAATTACTTAAGTATAAATAAATTCTCGTTAGGTAAACTCATAGTGTAGATAGTATATTGGGAGTAGGTCGTAAATTAAATAAATATCTTTCAATAAAAATTACAAAAAAAAAAAAAAAAACCTTAGATTGTCCGTAGTGTTGTTACGAACGAAAATAAATAAATGTTTTAAAATATATACATATTTTTTTTTTACCCACTATATGAATGTGCAATGTGTGTAACTGATAAAATAAGTTTCCTGGTTTTTTTTTTTTTTTTGGTTTACGGTTTTTAACGACGTTTACAATATGAACTGATCGTTCTTATATACGCGACGCACTGCAGATCAAACGGATTTCGTTAAAACATGAAAATCCAATAGTACCTATAAATACTATATACAATCATATTGTACAGTAAACGGTGAACAATATTCGTATTATTTATAGTGCACTAAATATCTTACTGAAACGTTTTTGTTTATACGTTAAAATAATATATTTCAAATTTTACTACTATTTTCCCATAAATATTCGGACAATAATGTATTTATTCGTAAAAAATAAAAAATTCCGTATGTGTTGAATTCGAATTTTCGATTAGATTTCTTCAATGTTCCGTCACGCGTATAGTCTTTACTGGATAATTTTACGAATGTTTCGAAGTTTTTGTTTCGTAAAATCGCGCGATTTTACTTTCTATAGAACTATATGGTACGATTATATATACGCTCGCGTTACTGGAAATAAATTTTATTTACACGCTGTCTGCACAGTGTAATTTAAGTGAGTTAACGCAAACGATAAGTTTAATCCGTTATCGTTTTCAATCACTTCGAATTAATTACATCAATTTACGTACGTGTTTTATCGCTTGATAACGTTTAAAGCGTATACCGATTCAAGAAAAAAAAACGATTGTCGGTAAAAATGTAATAGACATTTTCATATTTAATATTGACACGTCATTTATCAAAAAAAAAATTGATTTTAATACTTAATAGTATTTGTGATATTTGAACGTTTTTTTTTTCGGACTGTGTATTGTTTTATTCTTAAAAACCACATAAAACCCCGTGTAGGAAGAGTTTGATTTTTAATATTTTTGGATCACTATAATTTAACAATAACGATAGTGGACTGTGAATTGTCTTATACAATTAGCATTTAATTATTATCAGTTTAGAAAACGGTGATCTTCCGAAGTGTTTTTTTGCAAAGACAATATGCACGTTACACCTATTTATAATTATGTACGTATTATGCCTACGCGAATACAACACAGTCTTGTTACTAGTCTGTCTACTATTACAATATACTGTACGAATAACGTTAAAATGACACGAATATATTTAATATATTTCACGACAACAAAATACGCGTGTGTTTCTTCACTCGAGTATACACCAACAGCATTATTAATCGTCTCGGTCATTTTTATCTCAACGAGGTTTTTAGCCCGCAGTAAAATCTGGAATATTTATTTTTAAGTTATCGAATTATTATTAACTACTTAATAGCTTGCATGCTGTTATTTGCATACACAAATACGTGTATTGTGTAGTTTCCTATAATAGTATTAAAAAAAAAATATATTATAAATCATTAAATTATATAGAAAACATATTCGTTATAGCTTGTTATTTCTTTGTTGATCTAAGCATAAGCTATGATGAGCTACAAACGTAAGCTTAACAAGTCGTATTTGTATACGATCACTCGCTAAACAGTCGATCCTGTATATGTACAGACGTCTACACTTAAATATTGTTCATTGTTTTGTGTTCACACATGAAATAATGTATACTAATTCTGGTTTGATATTCTTTTTTTTTATTTTGAAAATAGAAAATGTCACTGACGGACGGCTTTTAAATTTTCAAATTATGAATAATATAAGAAACTGCAGGAAAAAAAAAACGATTTATAGCAATGTAAATTACGATATTTCGTAAAATAAGATTTGTACTTTTTTAATTACATCTGTTTTCGTTAATAATCCTAATATAGCAATTACCACCGGTTTTCAACGTTATTAGGTACACACGAATGCGAAGCCTCTATAGTTATACTCACAGAGTAGTCTACCCAGAGCGCTAGTTGTCTTACCGCTCGTCAAAAGGTAATTGGAGATGTTGTCGGTTGTAATATGAATTACTGGATACGTTACTTGAAGGAATACGGTGGCGCACACAGTGCTTACCACCAAGTAACGCAATTGCACGGCTACTCTGGTGGGGTGGGCCGGGTGTAAGAGGAGGCTGAGTGGGCTGCGGCACTGCAGGGACCCTCACATTTTAAAAATTATTTAACGATAAATACAACAAATATTGCACCAGTATAAGATCATTCTTTATAAAAAAACATGAAATAATTTGTTACGTACACTAACAATGGCTGACGAGTAATCAACTTGCTAGAACGAATTTGATGTTTTTGAAGAAAAAAAAAACCCCCCAAGAAAATTCAAGGGTTTTATAATACTATATTATACAATTCTGGTAATTAAATTAAATAAGTACTGAAAATAAGACACTCAACATTATAAATATTCCTTAATGTGTAAAAAAAAATATATATATAGGTCTTGCTCATTTATTTGACACCCTCTCCAAATTTTCTGCCCAAAAGTCCGTTGCACGTACCTAAATCCAGCATCGCGGGTAAACTAGTGTTGAATGCTGAACTATAGGAAATTAAATAATCTTTTAAAATTTAAAAATTAAATGTCTAAATGAGCGATATCCGACAGTGTGTAATATAGATTTTAGATGAGAAATTTTCAGTTAATTGTGTTATACTAATTATTTCGAGAGAAAAAAATAACGCGTTAAAATGTTTTCAAATTTATAGAATTTACGATATTAATGTTAAACGTTTTAAAAACGAATCGACAATTTCGACCATAATAAACTATATAATTTAATAGTGATATATAAAACACCGTACGGTGAGAGGCGCGTAAAATATTAACGATATTTCATACATACATATATATATAGGAGACACGAAATAAATATATCTTAAATCTTAATCTTAAACAGTTCTTCACAAAAAAAAAAAAAAAAACAACCGCCGACAATTTATATTTTTACCGATTGCGCGTTGGCTGCAGCTGTACGACGTGCGTATACTGCACATTTTCAGTTCGCTCGTACCAGCGCGACTTGTACAAGCATGCTGCAGATGAAAATTTAATCAATTCCGCTTGTGCAATCACAATGCTTACACTGAATTATCATACAGACGGTCAAGCACGTTCGTGCAAAGAGACTGAATCCGCACGATTGACGAGCTTTCAGTTACGTGTGGAGGCGCCTTAATACAATATTATTGCTATAAATATAGCACGAAATTCGAAAGAAATTTTTTTTTCACCTGTACATAGTGAATAGGGTTATTACGAGTATTCGGTGCAGATTTCAAGACTACAGGACGGTTATTTCGGTGGTTTTCTATGTCGCGTTAAAAAAAAAAACCTATCGAGAAAATATAGTTTTTCTTCCAATATATATATATATTTTTTTAGTCGTTTTCAAGTGTAATACGGAAACTATATACCGAAGAAATCGAAAAAAAGTTTCAAATACAATAAACAGTACCGACTAGGTGTAGTACGATTTGCTATAGCGGAAATCGACGCTATGGACTTAATGACGAGATCGTCTGAGCGCAACGTAACGCGCTTCTGCTCCGCGCATCATTCTCATCCATACGGTATTTTCGAGAGTTCCCAAGTCTTCTTCTCGTCACACTTGCTGTCGTCCATACTTCATGACCATAAGTGGAAATTAGCTGGTCGTCCAATAATTATTGTCGCGTACAGTCTTGATTTCGTTTTTTTTTTTTTTTTGTAGAGAACTTTTGATTTGAGGAATTCGGATGGTGCAAAAGAGGCTTTTTCCGCGTTCGCACACGTTTATCTCACGTGACCAAATCGTTCTTTCTATAATAATACTAATAAAGTAATAATATTAATAATAATAATAATAACTATATACACTGCGTGCGGGTGCATCTGTACATGCATATGTCTTGTATATACCTCATTTATTTTTTACACGTGACAAAAAGTTATCTATAGCTTAGTACTTGTCTCCTCGTACCTATATCAATTATATATATATGTATACACACTATACAGTTCATGGCCGAATTATTAGACGCACTATAAGATTTTATGTAAAACGTTAATTATCAGGTAATACTGTACAACTCTATTGTTTTTTTTTACTAAATACAATGTATATTTTTTTATTATACACTTAATTATCTATTTTTAACACAAATAAAACATCGTTATTATAGAAAAAAAAATGTATTTATTAATTCTCGAAAAAAATTGAAAATAATGTAATTAAATGTTAATATTTTGCTGAGCCACCTTATTTAGCCGCTATGAGAGCTTTATAATTCTGCGCGGCATGCTATCAATGCAAGACTGTACTGTCTCGCGCATTTGAGAATCATGATTCCACACATGAATGATCTTTTCTATAAGAGCTGCGTTTTGTTTGTGATCACATCTTTATAGCTAATTCTATTTTCATCAGTTCCCACGCGTTTAAACAGGTTATTGTACTTGTTTACGTTCGTGTATCAATTGGTTATACATTGTATTGCCATATGTTAAAATTAAATACAAATAGGAAGGTATATAACAAATCCCCTGAATAAAAATCGATTACAACTTAGTTTAAATATGAAAGTACTGTATATAAACTCGTACAAAACATCTAATCATTAAAAAGCTACAGTGCGTCTAATAATTTGGCCAGGAACTGTATATATATATATATATACAGATAGCGCTGCCTTCGCCCTTCCAATATAACTGGCAACGACGGTATAGAAATGGGGGGACCTGGCCGGGTGGCATATAAGCATACCATACATTGTTAGGGAACCTGTAGCAAATCACGTGTTCTGCAGATTGGCTCTCTGACACATGTGATAACAAATTCGAATTCAAATTACAAAGTGTAATAATATTTTATTATTTATATTACTATTTTTTTTTTATATAGTATTATAATCGTTATTATTATTCATGTAAGACGTGTTTGTTTACGTTTTAATTGTTTGAATAATAAAGTGTAATAATATTTTATTAATTATTTAAATGATTTTACTATTTTATTACTTATTACTATATTACTAGGTAGTATTTTTTTTATAGTATTATAATATAAATTTGATCTTAAATTAATATTATTTCCAGCTTCTTCAACTAACTCATTATCATAAGACTTGGGGTGTAACATTATAATTTAATAAAATTATTAATTTTAATATAATAATTTAATAAATAATATTAAAAGTATACTTAAGTACACATTGTACACATTATATTATAATACTATAAAAAAAAAAAAAAAAATATAGTAATATAGTATAATATAAAATATAATAAAATATTATTACACTTTGTAATTTGAATTTAAATTTGTTATCACATGTGTCAGAGAGCCAATCAGAAGAACTCGTGATTTGCTACAGGTTCTCTAACAATGTATGGTATGCTTATATGCGGCCGCCGGGCGGGTTGTTAGAGTAGAGCCGGGTTCACTACGTCATGGTAACGCTCTCGGTGTCGCACAAATTTATAGAATGACCTCAGCCATAATAGACGTATACATGTCAATAATAATAATAATAATAATAATAATAATAATAATAATAATAATAATAATAATAATAATAATAATAATAATAATAATAATAATAATAATAATAATAATAATAATAATAATAATAATAATCAGAGAAAACTCGATATGAATTCGACTTGGATTTCATTTGCCACTACTCGTACTTGCGATCGGGGTGGTCGAGGTTCGTAAAATATATTATAAAAACACATATTCGAATCGAAATCCCATCTCTCGTCTTCCGTCGCGCCCTACGTAATGTCATTCCGAAAACTAAACGAATAACCGATGTGCACAGTAACGAGAAACGATCGCACAAGTCGTATAATCCGCAATGACGCGCTGCAGAAGGAAATTATCTCGATTCGTAATCTGAATGTAAACCGTGATTAAAAAAAAAAATAATAATAATAATAATAATAATAATAATAATAACAATAACAATAATAATAATAATAATAATAATAATAATAATAATAATAATAATAATAATAATAATAATAATAATAATAATAATAATAATAATAATAATAATAATAATAATAATAATAATAATAATAATAATAAATAATAATAATAATAATAATAATAATAATAATAATAATAATAATAATAATAATAATAATAATAATAATAATAATAATAATAATAATAATAATAATAATAATAATAATAATAATAATAATAATAATAATAATAATAATAATAATAATAATAATAATAATAATAATAATAATAATAATAATAATGCTATAAAATAATTACGGAACACCGCGCAGAGGGGAAAATAATCCCCGGAGCAACGTTTTCGCGTCCGTTGACTTTTAACGGTGGCCCGATGCGTATATATACGCGGGGGAATAAGTGGACACTTGGCATGCGCGTACCGCAGACGTGTGCGCGACGACAAACGGGCGAATCCGTCGCGGGCAAAGAAAATACAAATAGTGAATAACGACGGACGGACGGACGGACGGAGACGACGGAAAGAATGAACAAAAAAAAAACGAACGACGACGGACGGGGTGGGGCCGATCGGTAATCGACGCGTTCGTATCGGTACGCGTCTATTTCGGTCTGGCTTTTGGTATCGCGCGGCGGCCTCGCGTGCATCTCCGAGACAAACGATGCATTTATATATATATACATACAGTATACACGTAGTGCAGCAATCGATGCTGTTGGGCCCGTACCAGCCAAATACTAAAATTATTGCGTGTAACGGGAACGTTGCACCGACGCGGTGTAGTGCAGCGGCCAGCGACGACGATGACCTAACCCAACCGAGGGAGGACACAAAAGTCCTGAACGGTGGTGACGGGAACGGAGGGAACAGTTTATTAGCGATAAGCTAAAGAAAAAAAAATCACCTTATTTTTAATATTTTTTTTTTTTTAGATTCGGAACAACCGTAATAAACATATCGTACACTATTTATGCTGTATTTCTTATAAAAACCAATATCGATCTTGGTAAAACGTTATAAATATTTAAGTGAAATTAAGAAAAAAAAAAAAAGAAAATTTACAATAGATTTTATATTGTATTCGACCGACTACGCCGCATTTACTCTAATAATTTCGCATGTAATAATGTGTGCTCGTTACTATGCGCGTGCTGTGCAGGTGGCAAAATGTTAAAAGATTAAGACACAGAAGACAGAACTGTAATAATATTACACAGAAGTGTAATTCACAATATTGGTTCGGTGTTTCTGAATTGCGTGCGAAAATCATTAGTTAGTAGACTGAAAATTATATTGCGTTCGCGATTTTTTTTTTTTTTCAAATTTATTATTATTTTCTAATTTTATTTTGCATATTTCAACATTTTTTTTTTTTTTTATCTTTTTTCGCGTATTCGATACAAATTTGTAATTTTTTTTTTTTTAGCAACATGTTTTTGTCTTCAGCTCATATTTTTGATTTCCAGCTATAAAATTTGGTCAAATTGCGTTTTTGAATAAAAACTATTGTTTTTTTAAATCGTGAGTTTCAAAACTTTAACACGGCCTTTGTCTATTACGATCGGTCCGTTACTAATTGGAAATTAACAGATTTTCAACGAATGCGAACGAATTTTCCGACTGAAATCGAACAGTCATTGTCGTGTTGCGGACATAATTTTCTAAAATTAAATTTTCTAAAGCACATAAATCCGTTTCTTATTGATAAATTGATTATTATAATTCTTATTAAAACCTTGTCTGCAGGACTGTACTGTCACACACTCATCACGCTCACTTATACGACAAAATCGTAATACGAGTTTACGCCTCGAATACGTGTACGTTTTATTTAAAATGTACGCGAAAATAAATTTAAGAAAATTTACGAAAAATACGCGCACGCAATTCGATTGTCGACAATATCACTCTTTTTTTGGGGGGTTCAGGGGCGTAATTAAGGGGGGGATGAGGGGGACAGATCCCCCCACAGAGCCTTTTTTTTTAATCATGCATAAAAAAAAATAACTGAAAACTGTCATCATCTATTGTAGAGTCAAAATTTTTCTTATTTTTTCCTATTTATCCCCCAGAACAAATTTCTAATTACGCCACTGGGGGTTACGCGATCCGTATGCAACCAATTAGTTTTATTCGGCAATATTACAGTAATACGTATATATATAATATGAGACATGTAACACTGTACATTTGACGGGTGCGAGAAAAATATTACAAATATAATATCAGAAAACGTTTTTTTTTTTTTTTCAACAGAGGGAGCAAATATTGTCCCCATCGCCTTTCCCTGTATCTTGGTCATGGCAACGACCCGCCCCACCGCGACCAAGTATCGGGCACTCGTCGATTTCCATAAAGCGATTACTACCGAACATTTTTTTCCGCCACCGTTTTTGGCGTATCGACGACGTTCCCGGCTTATTTTTCGTTTTATTAACGCAATTTCAACCGTAATATACACATCGCCGTTTATTACACGACGTAATCGCAATAAATTAACGAAAAACAAAATTTATTATTCAACGTTATGTACGTATATTAATGTTTTTGGATAAAATGTTTAAAAAATATATATATATGTATACATACGAGCATATTATATACGTATTATTAAAGCCGAGCTGTGAAACGCGTTAAATTTCCAATCACACGAACCGTACGGAGCTGAGGCGAATAAGAACTATTTTTCTCGCGTCCTGAGCGAACCGAACGTTTTACAGAACGCGGGCCGTCTTGACGCGCGTTAAGCTACGTTTTCCTCGGTGCGACTATCACGATCATCGTTCAACGATCATCGTGCAACAAATAAACGTTGAACGATAATCGTTGGTTACCATTTTGCTCGGAGCGTCTGCGATTATTAATTTTTCACTAGTCACGTGTTTTTATTCGCAGTCACGCCATTGTGGAGAAAGGTTTAAGATTTAAAATGACTTTGAGTAATCGTAAAAAATTATTTATTAAATATCTTTTAACTGAGGAGATGGAAGATGACGAAATACTTCGCCAAACGTATGGGACGCAAAGAGGCAAAAAACACAGTATGTTTGAGCTAAAAAATGAAGAGGGACTGTATCGAAAATTGATCAGTACCCATCTGCGTGAAGACAACAAAAAGTTCTCCGAATTTTTCCGTTTATCTGTTGAACAGTTTGACTTCGTGCTAGAACTAATCAAAGACGATATACACAAAAAATCATACAAAATAACACATATTTTCTGTAACAAACCGTCATTTATAGCCGGCGCTTTATATTCGAAACTTTTTTTTTTATCAATTCGTCCAATTATTATAGTTTCCCGAGGCAAAAGGACGGAAACGAGCCGAGAGAAAATTATAAAAAAAAAAAATGCACCGTTAATCGTATTAACACTAGCGTTGCTCAGACAATCGTTTGGCAATTACAATGATATATTTATCGTCGCTCTCGATTCTCAAGACCGTATGTGCTCGCCAAACATATTTCAGACTCGTCCGTTTTTCTTTAACTCGAAACAGTTTGAACAGTGAGAGAAAACTATTTTTTTTTTTTACACACATATACGTCAGTTGGAAATTACTTTTTTTTGTTTCGTATTCTCGTCTACCTCGTCCGCGCCCTATAGGCTATTTCCCGAGGTTTTGACGTATTATATTATATCGCGTGAAAGGAAGGCTTGACGCGACGATAAAATTCTTGGGTGGTCACTGTATAATATAATATAGTCGCCCGTCCAATATCACTAGCAAATACGCGGTCGATGATTAATCACATACATTTTTATATACGATCCACCGTCGGTGTTTTCGGTATCGCAATCGAATATCGTTGAATCCTCTGCGTACAGCCGAAGTGAACGAATGATTTGTTTTCCAAAAAAAAACGAGTATGCTAGTACTCGAGACATTGATGTGTAAACGGCGTCGCGTGAACGGTAAAAATGGAACGGAATTGTGATTATGGGGATTTGTGAATATTGGTATATATAATATTTATTCAAAGTAATTTCGACGATAAATATTATTATTAGTTGTCGTGACAACGACTTGCGCATTACAAGCAATTTATAATTTTAATTATTGTAATAAATATTGTTATTAATTGTCGTGACAACAGCTTACAAATTTCCGTCCGATTTCCCGAGATTCGTCCTCATACGTTTACACATAAAAAAAAAAATTGTTCACCTGTACCAGTGGTTCTCAACGGGAGCGATATCGCCCCCAGTGGGCGGTGAACTAGTTTTGGGGGGGTAGGGAGGGCGGCGAGCGTGTTCGTGCAAAAACGTTGTACACGGTGCGACTTAAAAATAATACATAAAACAAAAACTTGCTAAAAACCACCAAGTTCAACCATCACGCTGAAGTTAATTTTTTATACTGCAACAATCAAAAACCATGTCTACAAAAGCCTAGCAATATTTTTTTTAAATAAACTAAAAAATGTATTTATTATTATAAAATATAAATCGATAACATTATTAAGTTTTTTTTTTTAATGTTTAATTTAATTAATTCACTAGTACTATAATTAATAAAAAAGTATGAACTATAAAACATAAATGAAAACACGAGTTATTAGATCATTTCAATTTTTTTTTTTTTTTAATTTTCCAAATCATCAACTCCCTTCCTACCTCTCTCCCCATACCCTTAATTATAGAATTCTCACATAGGGGCGTTAAAAATTGATTGCTACTCAAGGGGGCGGTAACTTAAAAAAGGTTGAGAAACACTGACCTATATACAGTATATGTAGGTATTTACAGTGACGTATTTTCAATTTCTCTCTGGGAGGGGGGTTTATATAAAACATTGACGTTTCGTCCACATTAATATTTCGAATTCGACCATAATTTATATTAAAATAAATCAAATAAAAATATATATATATATATATTTGTCGAAAAATTTGAATTGGATATGAGTAGAAATTGTGACTTAACGATTTTTTTGCAAAATTTTTTCTCGTTGATACATAGTTACATATAGTTACACGTTTGGTGAAAATGTCGAGTTTCTATATGACCGTCAGTTTTAAAACGACGAAGAAAAAAACGATATTCTGCAATTTTGACGAAACTGCGTTTTTATGTAAATTTTCCAACGCTGTAAAAAAGTATTGAGAAAATCGAAAAATGATCTCTTTAAAGCACCAACTAGATGCGATTTACTACCGGAAAATAGTGCTACGCACGTATAAAGATTGGAGCATTACTTTTTCCTTCATTGTTACAACCACATAATTTTTAACCTTTTTTTTCTTCGGTCCTGGGGGGTTAACCCCCCTTACTCCGTAAATACGCCACTGGGTATTTAAAAAAAAAAAAATTATTAAGTTCGCGCGAATTACAAAATTAATCGATTTAATAATACGAACTACCAGCTATATATGTACACTATAATCAATATTTCCGAAAAAAAATCCACTCGTTATATAACTAAAAAACGGTATTTGTAACTCGTCACGTGTATTTTATTTTTATCTTTTTATTACGTCGACCGGCGTTGTATTTTGATTTCAAAGAAAATCGTACTGGACTTTGCGAACGCGCAATGCAAATTTATGTAGCGTTTAAATATTGCTATATACACGTAGTTATAGTTGTAATGGTGTTATATAATTGTTACAATTACAAAATTGTAGTTACAGAAAGAGACTTGAAACGCGTACACTTTTCGATAATTAATTTCCTTTTTTTCATTTATATTCATTTCGCGCAATCCTTTATTTATTTCATTTTTTACTATTTTATTATTATTTTCAATTGTTGAGGAAAAATTATGCAAAACGATATTATTGTGGACGGACTATATTTCTCGTGTTAAATCCTATTGACAATTATTTATGATGATTTTATATTTTTATGTACACAATCATAAAACGGTTATTAATTAATGTAAAAAAATATTAAAGATTAACGTATTGTTCGGATATTATTTGTTCGTTTCTGTCACCTTAGCAATTTCAATTGTATCACACGTAAAATGTTTACCCAAAAAAAAATCAAATAGCTTCGCAACAAAAACGAATAAAACATTAAACTGTATATAAATTATTATTTGCGTGATAATATATTTAAATCTATAGACAAAATATTTTTAGCACCGGACATATTTTTGATTATGTTTTCAGAGTACTGCCACTGTACCATACGTATAGCGTCCGGTACTCGGTATAGAAAGTATAATAATTCACGTAGGAATTATAATATAACAGTGTCGCGTAATTAAATGAAACGAAAGGGGTGTCGAGGGCCGTGATTGACTTTTTCTATTATCGTCCACCCCCCCGATTAAAATGTAACACTGTCAGTAACCCGAGAAGCGCGCGTCTCAGAACACAACAATTGATTATAATAATAATAATAATAATAATAATAATAATAATGTTTATTGACGTGCATAAGAGGGCAATAGAATGTACTTCAGAAAAAAACGACATACAGTGTTATTGGTTATAATAAAATGAGTTTATTTAAAAAAAAAAAAATATGAACACGATTAACAATATTATAATTATCAAAACAATTTATTATACAAAATATGAACATTTAAACGTCCAAATTTAGATTCATTATCGTGGTTGAAAGTCGAAATTATCTCAGGCCGGCGGCGGTCGCAGAAAAATGTCCACATTATTTGCACAGGGGAGATCGTCGTATAAATTGTAACGTATAAAAATTATAAAAATAAAACGATTAAATGAGCAATTTGTTTTTTCGCGTGCGTTTCGTGAATCGTATACGAATAGATAACGGAAGTTCTTTAATCGTTTTTTTTTTTTTACTTTTTTCCTTCTTCTTCTCGTGTCGGTCAGTGGTAAATTTTTTAATTTTCCCTTCTTCTCCCAGAAATCAGCAATTTTAATTGCATTGTCCTTTAATTGATGTCCTATAAAATCCATGATTTCTCCTCTTACTGGTAGCATTGGGCATTCCAATAAATGTCTTGTTGATTGCACGTTCCCGCACTCACAGTCCTCGTCTGTAGTAAGGCCCCATTTGCGCATATTTTCTTTTGTTCTTCCTACTTCCGATCTTATTCTATTAATGGTCTTCCATATGCGCCAAGGTAAGTTGTATCCTGGGGGGAGGGATTCTGTCGGGTGACCCCATAATGTGCTTGTATCGCTATCGGTGACTCGTTCCTTCCACTTTTTTTTTTTTAATCTAGTTACTGTTGCCATTTCTGTAATGTACTTTTTTCCAATTTCGTATGAGTGGACCGCGGAATTTTAAATCACGAATTTCGCGGTGGTCCGTGAGGTGCGAGACGCATTGGCGATCGCTGAATACTATAGGCTTACTATGCAAACTCGAAGCATATACGACTCGAGGGTTCGTTGAAACTATATATAACGTCGAGAGCAGTGGCGTATTTGAGGGGGGGCTATAGGGGCAATCGCCCCCTCCCCCCGAGAGATTAAAAAAAATTTTATTATTTTATATTATATATTGTTCTGTGTTATAATAGTTACAAGTATTTTTTATGAAAATGTTGGTAACACTATAGTTATCAAAAATTATCTGAATAAATAAAACGATAATGAATAAAATGTGTTTTGTTCAATAATTATATTCTCCTACATATAATTTTTTTTTGGATGGGGGGGAGTTCTTTTACCATCGCCCCCCTCCCCCAAGTCTCAAATACGCCACTGGTCGAGAGCGGAATGACTCGCGAAAAGTAGTCTATACGACCCGGTGTCAAATAATAACAATAATAATAATAAATAATAATAATAATAATAATAATAATAATAATAAACAAACGCTTTAGACTCGCGTGTAGGTACGTGTATTTTATGTATTGTTATAAAATATTATGGCGTAGGACGTTCCTTGGGGACGGCCAGTCCCCGCCCATTGTCATTTTGGGCTTTAGGGGTTGCCCGTTACAAAAACGGCGCGATTCGCGCTCAAATACGATATAATATATACTTTAAGTATTTAGTATTCCGAACACTGTCAATCAGCGCGCGTATACAGACACACTGCAGGTGTATTTTTTTTCACACATTGGTTCTGTCGTCCGTACGCGATGACGGATTAGCCGGTCCATCACGCGCGGCGAATAGCTCAGCCTCGATAACCTGCAGACGTCCGCCCAAAACATGTTATCGTCTTACAAAAAAGGTCAGTAAAAAACTGCGGTGTAGGTACGTGTGCGCCGAGTCTCCGACGAAATAGCGCCGAAACGTTATCCTTTACGAAGGAAAAGGCGTTTTTTTTTTTTTTACGCGAAAAACGCGTACAAATTCCAACGGCCATTTTTTTTTCATTTCTACAGACGGTGTAATATATAGCGTTATAACGACGTTTTATAACCGCAGGAGACAGTGGCTTTACTTCTTTCAAATGGACTTTCGAAATGAAAATATTTTCTATATTATTCGTTGAATTTGTAACGAGGAATTTTTTCGAAGAAGAAATCCTATACAGTTACAATAAACAAAGCCTGATATATTGTTGTAAAACTTTTTCCGCGTTAATCGTTATTTTGTATATCATCCGTTTTTTTTTTTTTTTGATGAAGAATATAGATTTTTCAAGAGACATTATAACACTCGACTCGGTTTTTTTTAGAAAAACTATCCTCGTACACGATTTTGTCGCGTTTTCTACAACCGTGTAAAAACAACAGTCGACATTTCTTGTCAATTATTATTTTGTATCTTGTCTGCATGTTCACGCGCATTTATCAGTACATATTGTAGGGCTCGAGGCGTTGAACTTCACGCGATATTATAACGTAATATCCGTTGTATGTAATACACGCACTGAAATTCGCTATTGCTTTCGACCGAATACAATGTCAAAGTTTCAAATAAAGCGCGAACTATTTTTTTTTTTTTTTGTAAGTTAAGGGGATGGAATCCTCCTTAATGGCACCATCCCCGTATCTGGGTGTAACTGTATAAATCCGGCACCCCGGGGCAGTGTCGAGTTTTGTCTCCTCGTCTGTTCATGACGTTATACCAAACCTCATCAATTCATTTCGCAAAATTTGTGTTCAATCATATTCACATAATAATATAGTATCGACCGTTTCAATATTTTTTCATATTATAGGAACTTTAGTATCCATATAACTGCAGTTGTAGGTATATGACGTGAATTTCAAAACAGAATTCAAAATTTTCGCATATACAAATCGCGAGGGCTCCTTCGGATCCCTCCAAGTCCAAGGCCCCGGATCGCCACCGCTCAATGACGAGCGGTAGTAGTCCTTCCACGAACCGATAGACGATGCATATGACAACAAGTCGACTAATCTCAATAAGTCTCCGACAGAACAGCTGCGGTATTATTTATGCGGTGTACGTTTTTGTGGGCGGCTCACACACACACACACGTTTTTGTTTTAAACTGATTTCGTATACTCGCAGCGAAAATTTGCTCGTTTACAAATTCATATTTTTAACATTCGCGTAAAACACGTATAGACTGTACAATATTATTGTCATCGGACGCAACAGCTGCAGGACAGCGTGTTAGCGTCTACGAAACTGGCTCACGAATTTTTTCCGGACCTTTTACGTTTTATATCAAATAGTATTATAGTACACAATCTGCTCGATTAGCTCAATAAGTTATTAATAATAATAATTCGATTGAATCGATGACAACCTTAGACGAAAATAATATACGAGCGTTGTACCCATGCGCAGGTAAAGTGAAATCCAACCGTAGCGATTTAAATTTTATTAACGATCCCGGCACGTTGCGAAATAAACTGTAATTTTCTATTTTTCTAAAAAAAAAATCTACTCCTATTCAAAATATACAATTTGTTTAGCGTCGTATAAACGTGTTAATATTTCTTCCGCAATTAAATTTGTGAGCAATCGTCTATATACATAATAATAATATATATGTACAAGAATATGTAATGTAAATACCGCGTTATACTTTTTTTTTTTATAACGAAAAATATGAACCTACGGATCAGATAATATTAACGTTTACGATCGCGTCTAGAGTGATTGCAATATTTCGACCAATTCACCGCCACGTTACAACGCCGTTTTACGCGCGTTATCCTACATTTCTATTACACAAATATATATATCGTGTTTGTGTGTTATCATTTTCGCCGTGTATTTTACATTATTATTATTATTCGACTTCAATAGTGTGTACACTGCGTACGTTGTAAGTGTACCGGAAAAAAAAAATAAAAAATCTATACGCTATTTTTTGCTCGTTTACGATATGCTGAACACAATACAGCACCTGTAAAACACTAAAGGTTTATTTGATCGCACAACATATTATAAAGATAGGCGATATTAGGCCCCCGTGTTCGTGTATCCGATTATTTATATATATATATATTAAATAATTAAATTATATAATATCGTGTTTATAACGTCGATGAAATTCGTGATTTTTTTTTTTTTGTTCTGTTTTCCAGGAAAAGAAGATACTTCCAACGAAATATACAATTCTACAGGTCCGTCATACCCAAGCCCATCGAGTATGCTTCTATTCCAGACACAGGTTAGACACCACCCTATAGTCATCCTATTATATATAATAGTTAATTATACATTTAATTAATTAATATTAATAATTTATAATTACAATATTAGAATATGTCGGTTAATATATGTGCCACGTGTCTTCCTACATAAATATATATTTTTTTTTTTCGAATAACTACTAAGACGAACAATATACTGACTACGAATTTTATTATTATTGTGTGATTTGTTTAGAAACATTTCATACGAAAGCTATATGCGAACACCGTCGAGTCATTATATGAATCGCATAACGCGAAATGTTTTCGCGGTAAAATACGTCCCGAATCACCTAAAATTGTACGTTATTGTCGTAAAAAAAAAACAACCTCTGAAAGTAATAAATAACGCGAAATCGTTTAATTCTAATTTTCATTTCTTTTCCCGCAGTTGTATTATTTTAAATTCGAACACTGGATAATGTACGCTTTTTAAAAATGTTTGAAAATCACTTTTTGACTTTTTAAAAACAATTAAATACCGCCTACGATTTTACCTTTATCGCTGATTTACGTAATCGATTTTTTTTTTATGTAAGTCAATTGTTACGAAACCATAAAAAAATTTTCGAAAATATTAAGAAAACATTAAAATTTAAGAATACTTTTTAAACGTCATTTCGCGGAGAAATTAATATATTATAGAAATATATATATAATATATTGATTTCGATTCTGGCCCGGAAATTGAAAGAGAGACTAAAGTAAACCGGATAATTTTCGATTATCGAGTTTTTTTATTAATTTTATTTTGTTATTTTTGCTGTAACCGGAAACGTCGAATCATAGAGATCTTCTAAATATTGATATCACTACCTGGTATACGATATATTTGTATATTCAAATAAGAGACATTAATTCGTCTTTACGTACACAGGACACTATGAACTATGCGTACTACGAAATAAAAAAAAAAACAAATTACGCATAAATAATTTCAAATTTACCTACACTTTTTCGAAGCCATATTTTTAACTTATATATATATATATATATGCACAAGCAATATAATAAAATCTCATTTACTACACAGATGATTATAAAATATTGGCAAGAGTTTTTTTTTTTAATATAACAAAGGTATTCGGATAATGACAGTACACTTGTAAAGGTTACGAAAAAAAAATAAATAAAAATGAACCGAGAAATTATAAATACTCATTCTTGATTATATATTGTCAAATACATCTCGGTAGACTATTTCCTAAATATGTAGTAAAAGCCTCTTTGAACGTTTGCATAATTAACTGATGTTTAATTTCATATCTAATAATAACAGGGGCGTATTTAGAAATTTTTTTTTTGGGGGGCTGAGGCATTGAGTAAATATCATTGTAAATTCTAATCCAAGACTAAATCTTAATAATAGGACAAATTACCAAATTCTCAACATTTTAAAAATATGGAATTTATTAAAAATATTACGTTCTATATGCCATAAGGCATATAGGAATTAGTAAAGAAAGTTCCTGAAATTTCGGGGGGCTGGAGCCCCATTAGCCCTCCCCCCCCTAATAAATACGCCACTGAATAATAACCTAATAATAACGTGCCTAGATGATATATTCCATAAGAATTCTTAACAACGAAAAATTATTATTATTATTATTATTATTATTTTAATATATGATAACATATATATATATATATATATATATATATTTTTTTTTTTTAACGCACAATGTAGGTTGCAATAAAAACGAACAATACAATATTAGGTAAAATTAATAGTACTTTGTCGCTGGCTTTGTGGAAGGAGTTGCGCGTTCCACGTTATATCGATGACCGGGGGGAGGGAAGTGGTCGGACTTGCTGCTATACGGACGAGCTGTTTTCCGAGTCGCTGACATTTATGAACAAAATGCTTCCCAAGACAACCGTTGCGGACGCGGGTGGGGACCGCTACCGACCCCTACGGAGCGTATATAGCTTCACGCACCGCATCACACAGCTTTTATTCGTTTTATAAAATTCACCAGCCCCCCACACCGCGCCCGCCGACGACCACGGGTCACGCTATTATTATAAAAAACGCAATTTGCTTTTCGCCTTCGTGTTATTTTATATATTATTATTACATTATATCGCAGCGGATTTTACGAAACGAGCCGTGGTTGGCACTTGGCTATACTATACGTACATTATAATACGATATAATAATATATATATAATATACAACGTGTATGTATATATTCGTGTTGTGTTTTTTTTTTTTAGTAAAAAATATTGTTCTACCAACTATTGTATATTAACGCGCGTTACGACGACCGAACTCCGGGTGCGAATGTAGAGAAAAACGAACTGCCGCGAGTAACGTGCGAAACGTCGAAATAAACGTTTATATTATTATATATACTGGGCGAATAAAATATGTATTTTTTCCTTCCCCTCCCCACGTTAAATATCAATACGCTGTGTGTTAACCGAGTGCATTCCGAGATTTTTAACGTTAAGGGGATTGAAAGCGGGTATTTTCTCTCTTTGTCTTACACACACGAAACATAGCAAAATAGACGTTTCGTACTTTCAACGCATACCGATCGATCTATTGGTGCGATAAGAAATTTAAAAACAGATTTGAATTCATCGTGAATTTTACTACAAAACGACTTTCCCACTTTTTCATTTTTTTTTCATAAACCCTTAGAAAAATTAACCGAAAAAATTTTTAAAAAAAATTGTTAATAATTCATTTTTGAAGGTCTTAAAAAAAAAAAAAAGTGGGAAAGTCGTTTTGTAGTAAAATTCAGTAGGAATTCAAATCTGTTTTCAAATTTCTTATCGCACCAATACATCGATCAGTACGTTGGAAGTACGAAACGTCTATTTTGCTATGTTTCATGTGTGTAAGACAAAGCGAGAAAATACCCACTTCCAATCCCCTTAATACTTAAAATATATAACGTAATTTTGGAAATCATTCCGTTATTATACGTTTAACCAGTGGCGTATTTTCAACTTTTTTCTGGTGGGGGTCCAAATTTTTTTTTTTTGAAAATTCCAACAGGATATATTGATATAAGGTATTTAATAAAAAATACCTTTGGATAATCTTTTTTTTTTTTTGGTTCTGGGGGGGGTCCAGTACCCCTGGACCCCCCGGTAAATACGCCACTGCGATTAACGTTATATTTGAATCGTTACATTCTGCGACAACTGCACATATCGTATTCGACGTCACACAAGACAGGTCACAAATTTCACCACCCAATCGGTTAAAAAAACCAACAAAAAAATCGTTCTTTCGAATAAACCGTAGACCCTCGACTGACGATGACCTTTATACGTTTTACAATCGAATACAATATTATTATGTGTTTGCGGTACTACGCGTTTTATCGACAAAAACGGAAACCGTTAACGTTTTTGCACCGTTTTTCGTGAATTCACCGCATTCCACACTACTACTGCCGACAAAAAATCATCATAGAAACACATAACGACAATAATATTACTACTTCGCCCGTTCGAAATATTAAGGATTTTTCGCGAGAAATTCGTTCACGAAACGCGGATATTTTGCAGCTTTTTTTTTTTTTTTACAAAATCAAACAAATCGATCTTGCAATTTTATTCATTCATCGAACTAGATTTAGAAAAAAAATGTCAAGGGAGTTGATTGTTCCATGAAAACAATTATTTATACCGTACGACCGCGTGGTTCCATTTAGAATTTAAAATTCGATTTATTAAAACGTGTATCGCACATATATTACTATACACAAAATTGTTTACGAAATCGTTCATTTATTTATTAATTTGAAATACATATATAAGCGAAATTATTATTATTTTGTCCGACAGTGTATTCGTATAACTAACAGACGGTAGTTAACATATAGTTATTCAGTGGCGTATTTACGGGGGGTCCAGGGGTCCAGGGGGTACCCCTACCCCAGAACCAAAAAAAAAATTACCAAAGAGTAAATATATACTGAAATATATGCCGAGATAATAGTTATATAAAATACAATATACGTTAACTACAAGTAAAAATTAGTAATTACATACTATATATAGGAATAATATTGTATATCTAACAATATAACCTCATCAATCATCAAATTCTAAAGGCAACGCCTTGTCGTTGTAACCAAACTTCTCTATCACGCGCCGTATTCTTTAGGTGTTGGTATGAAGTGAAACCCATTCGTTGATTGATGTCGTTGAAGTATGATTGTCTGCGTCTTCTTCCTCTTGGTCGTTTACCCATAATCTTCCCCTCCAAGATGTTCGTGACAAAATCGTTATGTCTTATATCTTATATGTCCGACGAGCTTCACTTTCCTTTTCATAATAGCTCTAATGATGTTTCTTTCTTCAACTATTTCTTGTAGGATGGTGTCAGTTCCTTTTCCTCCCTGTCCAGCTCGTCCTCATCTCCATCGTTCTTCCTATCTTTTCATATTCTTTATGGTCCACATCTCCATCGCTTCCAACCTATTCTTTTAATCTCAACTCTCATTTGTGGTCTCTTAATTTCTCTTGTTGATCGCAGTCGTATAACAAAATAGCCAAATATAACAGATTTAAAAACCAATGAAACACTATCTTATAATCAATCGACACAGGCCGTTGATCAAATTCCGTGAACACGACGTTAAACGACGTTTTAAATGAACGGGACAGACGGCACATTATTGCCCAGGCCTCACTATACGTCTATACGACTACAAAATATAGGCCTAAACTTCAATTGCGTTATAGTAAATTAAGCAAAATCTTATGTCTGCTGAATATTTATTTATTTTCAAGCCCCCCATTGAAAAATTCTGCGTACGCCACTGCAGGTTAAGCGTAAAGCGCCAAGAAATAAATATGATGTCATTTATCTCGTTTATTGTTTGCATGCGTATTGAACGGATGATACTTGTATCACGCAATGATCTATTAGCACAAGTATTTAATGTACGTATAATTCATTCATGCTGTTAATTTTAAGCGATCCGTAATATAACTGAAAACGTCTAACTGCGTGTGTACGTTTATTTACACGTGGATCCGTCTATTGAATTTAAGCTTTTTTTTTATATATAGAAGGCTTTTGATTGAACAATTTTTTTTTAAATAGTAATGCAAGACCGACTTGACGAAATAATATTATGACGACTGCAGCGCAGTTTACGTGTCGTTTCAATGATTTTTGTTTTTTTAGTTCGTGTGATCGAACGAAAAACAAATAAATAATACGAATGGACCGTGTGAATAATACGCGCGTATTATTTAGGTGTATTCCAGATAAAGTGCCTTGAAATAATATACGCTTGTACGCGGTATTCTAAATTTAAACGCCGCGTATGATCTTATTTTTACGAAACGACGTATTATCGTGATGATATTTAATTCCATAATGTAAGTTTCGGGCGTAACAACAACAATAATAACGTATTGCTTAGGTAAGCGAAAATTTTACTTGAAAAACAAGTTTTTTTCGTTTTTTATATATATATATACGTTCGTCCTCGTTAAATTATTAGAAAATAATATAAACGTATAGTTTATTGTATAGTTCGTATATATAGCATTACGCAACACCGCATATATGTCAGCGCACACGTCAATAAATTGTATTTATTTTTTAGTTATACAACCGATATATAGCGATGTTAAAATGAATGAACCGACAAACAAAAAAAAAAAAAAAAAAGAAATCACCACGCAAGTTTCTGTATCAGTGTTATATTTTATGTAATATTCGATTATTCGACTCTCACACCGCGTAATATATAGTATCATTTTTAAATATGAATAAAATTTAAAAATTCAACGCTCGTCTCTCTCTCTCTCCGTAGTAGTAGTAGTAGTTGTAGAAATGTACAGGATATATTTTATATATGCGCTTTGAATAATTATCCGATAAACTCATACGCGCGTCTCCTGCGACCGCCTCGACAATAATCTTCGTATAGACCAGTGGTTCCCAACCTCTTCTATTCTACGCCTCCTTTGTAGATTTTCAAAAATCTCACGCCCCCCTCTCCTATAAATTGGATAAATTTATCACATCTTTTTCAGGGGCGGATCTACGGCGTGTGGGGGAAATGTAATACATTATCGACATTTTCTGTATTTTGGCGACAAACCTAAAAAAGACTAACGACTTAATGGCCGCGATTGGTATTGATTTATCTGGCGGTTTCCTTCCTTGAAAAAAATTTTCAAAAAAAAAAATAGCTCGTCCACTTATTAGTGAAGGAATTTCGTATATAGGCACGTTTTATCAATTAAACGACGAAACGATAATATAATATTATTACAGTATTTTTCGATTTATTCTCGTCGTTTGACGAGTTAAAAAAATATCCCGACAAAATCGATAAATGAAACTATATAATATATAACCACTTTTCTTTACGGTGTTTTAATATTGTGTACTGTACAATACGCTCATATTAATAAAATCGTAATCGCTGCGCGCGAATGAAAATTTTGCTGATGCCAACCGTTTGCACGCTATATAAAGCCACGATTCCGGCTTTCTTTTTTGAAGGGAGAGACGGGGGTACCGTCTCGTACGTTTGAAGAAATTTTTCGAACTAAACATTTATTTTAGGACACCTGTACCGTTGAAACTTTACGAATAAAAGACTCTCGGACTTTTTGATATTTATTCGTTCTATCGGTTTTTTTTTTGCGAAATAAAATACAAATAACACACAACGATCGATATAATCCGTTCACTGTAATTCTGGAAAAAGATTTGCGATCCATTTAAAATTGTATTAAACTAACAGCATCTATAATTCGCATTTTGTCGGACGATAATAATAAAACTATAATATTCCGTTTTACTGTATATTTTGATCGGGGGGGGGTACTTTTCCTCCTTTATCGACGTGAATATATATATTAGTTGTTATTATTGGCGTATTAACATATTCACCTCGCGCGCCACAATTCACCAACAAAACGCGGTATTCGTTTACATTCATTTCGTTTGTGTGAATTAAACGTAGAAAATTATATCTATAAATATATCGCATAGACATTTTATCGCGTAAAAAGTTTAGTATCCTTCTAGAAATCGTTTCCGAATAGTATTTATATATTGTAGCAGATTCTTTTTCTACCGTGGATTGTTTAATATACGTATAATACAACAAAACCTGCATATATAAAGTACTTAAAATTACAACGCGTATATTATAGCTGCTTGAAATTTTTAGTCTTTCTTCTTTTTCAGTCTCCCTATACAACGGAAATCGTTCAGTCGATACCGCAGAACGATTCCGTTATAAAGTGGTTTATGAAATATTTAATACTAGTACGTACACGACGACGCTTTCTGGACCAGTTTTTTCTCCGTCCGTAAAACGTTTATAAGAATAGTCAAATCGAAAAATACTATTTTTTTTTTTTTTTTAATAATAATAATAGTCGAACTGTTATTACCGCGCCATTATCGTAACTATTATAATTTACAAGATTATATTAATAATACGGTGAATGGAGACACAAGACGTGAATGACATTTCCAACAAATAATATAATTGCAATATCGACGTTTATATTGTATCTCTACACGTAAATCTGTTCGTTAGAAAAAACAATATTATTATAATAATACGCGTACGATTTGTTACTTTATAAAAAAGATTTTATATTCGTTAAGACGAAATCTCCGTAATTATCCGCATCCACGCAAATATTTACGCGTGTTCGATAATTACGCAGTCCTGCAGTCTATCTGAACGACATTTAAAATGTATACCGACAGAAGAGTAAATGATAAAAGTAATTTTTTTTTTTTTTTTGTGGGAACATTTAAAACTATAATCGTGATGATAGACTTCCTATTCTCATTTTCCAATCGAATAAAATACAATTCGTGTGTTCATTCGGTTTAGTTACTGCTCGCGTTATAGTGTTGAACACGCATTATAATACCGGTGGCTACCGTCAGTGGTTTTAGACTTTATATCGATGTATTATGAGTTCATTTCTAAAACCTAATGTTTTTCGAACGTGCAAAATTTAACGAACAACAAATTCGTCGAGAAAACACCGGGTGTACGAATATTTTCCGCAACACACTGAGTAAGTGCTACGAATAGTATTTTATGCAGTCGTACTGCGGATAACTCACGAAGCCTACATTTTACGTAGCTTAAAAAATACAATATAAAAAAATAATAATAATTTTAATATAAACGAATTTAAGAAAGAAAAAATTGTCTACTTTTAAAAATATCGGTGCTCTGTATATATATGTATACATATGTAGTTATTCGTTTTCATAATGAATCCAAAAGAATGTTTTCAAAAATACATATGTATATATAATATATTTCCCTTATGTGCCTACACTATATATTTAAATTATACTTTATTCAGCGGATTATCTTTAATGTCAACATTTCTGTACAATTATTGAATATAAAGGTCATGTGCACGTTCCGTACAACGATTCGGAAACATTTAATAACACAAAATAATTCTACTGAATTTATGAAACCTTCGGAGAGTAATTTCCGTAAAAAAAAAAAATAATAATTTATTATAATTCATTTTTCGCATATTTACTATCGATTCAATACAGTTATAAAATAATTTATTACATCGGTGTTTTTGTATTTTTTTCAAAATACCAGTGAACAACCAAAACTGTTTAAAAATTAGTAAATATTATTGTTTTTTTTTTTTTTAACATATATATTTACACGTCCACATAACATTTCGAACTTTAGGTATTCAATGGCTGTAGCCTATGGATCGCGTATTTTTAATCAACAGATATTATATATTAGTTAATTACAGTGCTTTGCCGAACACAAATTTAACGACTTTAAGATATTGATAAATTTATTCTTTTAAAAATAATAACACAGTACATCTTACATTTTCTAAATGTATTTATTATACAAATTATACCAGTTATATTGGGGTACCAGTTTGAAAAATTGCCGACTACGCGAAAAGACAATAAAAAAGTGTAATAGGAGGTGTGTATCGCATAGCCGTCCCAAGGGGGGGGGGCAAATTGGGCAAGTGCCCTAGGGCGTCCAAAGTATTATGAATGCGTGGTGCGTCAAAAAAATGAATGACAAAAAGAAAAAAAATTTGTTGTTTTATTTTAGATATTAATTTCCCTTGTATCTATATGATGATTTCGAGGATGAGTGTATTTACTGTTAAAATATATAAAATTAGATATTACGTTAGTTATAAAATTTTTTTTTTTGGGGACGTCAAATATTATTGCCCTAGGGCATTATTGGTGGTTAGGACGGCACTGTGTGTATGTTTTTGTGTACGAATAAAATGTTACCACAAAACAAATATAGGTGATAACAGTAGTTTATTAAGAAAAAATACCACTAAAATTACATTGAATAGGCTATGAGCACAATTATCGTTCTTTGAAGACGCCGTAGGTAACAAAAAAAATTAAAAGTACTAAGTAACAACGCCGCATCTTACATTTACTAAGCATAAACCCCGTATATATGTTTATAGATACGGCGTTTTCGCATAACATTTCCATTAATTAATTAATTAATTTTTTTTTAATAGCTAATATAATATATAATGTGTTAAAATAAATATGTGTATATATGTATATGAATCTATCATAATTTAAGTACTTAAAGGCCCCTAAATATTTTGGGCCCTTGGGTCTCGCATAACCTTAAGACGACTCTGGTCACACGCGTCGATCATTTGGTAAAAAAAAAAAACCCCGCCGCCTAAAACGTTATTATTGCTCGTTCGCAGACCACATTCGCTGAGCTGTTGTCCAGTTCGTATTCCGAGTTTCCGTTGAACGAGGAGATCGACCCGCTGTCGGACGTGCACGGCGTGTTGGCGGACGCTGACCAACAGCACCATCAGAATGCCACAGTCAGCCTGTTGCCCAGTTTCCAGGAGACGTACGCTGCCACGGGCGTAGGTTTCAAAATGGAAGAGGACTACTGTACGTCGCCGACTACTGCGGCTGCGACGATAACCGCTTCTGCAGCCTATTACAACAACAATCAACAAGAGCCTCATCACCTCCACCACCACCACCATCAACTCCACCAACAAAGATCGCATCATTCGCCTCCCGTACACTTTGATTATAATTTCCAACACTTCCCGTGCACTTTGCCGGCCCAGTCTCAACCGCCGGATTCGCCGGCAGCCGACCACGACGGAACCGCGGGCGTGTTCGAACCAATGTTGGATCAAGTCGTCGGCATCAACCATCATCACCACCACCACCACCATCACCATCACCACCAACAACAACAACAACAACAACAACAACAACAACAACAACAACAACAACAACAACACCACCAACAACAACAACAACAACAACAACAAAAGCAACAGCCACCGCTACCGCCACCGCCGCCTCCATTGGCTTTGCTTATCGACACGACTGCGATGCCGGAACAACAACGCGTCATGAACATTACCGGGACGGACGCCGTCACTTTGGACGTCGTTAGATCCAAGACGTGCTCGTCTTTGACGCACAGAACCGACACCGATTCCACCGCCAGGTCCGATATGACTCGCCCACTTAAACAGTGGCGTAGATACGATTTTTTTCTAGTGAGGGGGAGGGGGGGTTCAAAGGAAATGAAACAAAGTCAACTAGCAGATTCTTGTATAGTACACGTAACTAAAACTTCTTCCGCGTTAATCGTTATTATATGTGTGTTATGGTTTTCGTGGAGAATAGATTTTTCAGGAGATTTAGTACTCGACTCGGTTTATAAAAAAAAAAAAAATGTATCGAATTTTCTCTTACAGAATTTTGTCGCGTTTTCTACAATCAAGTGAAAACAAAAATCAATTATTTATACCGTGCAGTATACTGTTTCTGAATTTCGTAAAATTATAGTACTATTGTTATAACGTGCACTAAAATTCGCTATTGCTTTCACAATACAATATTTTAACATTTTAAACAGCAAGAACAAATTTTTTTTGGGGGGTTTAGGGAGGGGCTGAAAACCCCTTGCACCACTACTTGTATCTACACCACTGTACATATATAATATTTATATTGTGTATATATAAAACTGTATAAGCACATTTAAAATGTAAGTCGTGGTAAAATACACACGTGTTTTTACATCAAACAAAATCGTAATTACGTTTCTGATTTTATACTCTAAAACCGATAATTCGAGATAATTCGTAAGTAGGTCGATTTGGCAAAATCATGCGAGTGCGGGACGAATCGTAAAATCCGGAATTTCGTGAATTAGTCCGATGACGGCAGAAAATTCGTAATATATTTTTAAAAAATCCAATAGCAGTCCGAATATTATAATGAGATTATCGCTATATACTATACTTTACGATTATTTTATCAATCAAAACCAATTCTGTACCACCCGGGACTCTGACTGGTCGTATTTCCGTTTAAATAATATTATAGTGACCTGAGTAATTTAAGTATTGAAAAAATATCGTTTTGTTGTGTATACCCTAAAACGTATACAAATATATGTGTATATATTTTTTTTTAAATTCGTCTCCCAGCCTGGACGTGCATACGAGCGATCTATTGACTCCGAACGACTTTCTAGTCTCTACATGTGTAGACAAATGAATTTAGATCTATACACGAGTATTCCGCTCACTGCAGTGTACATTATTATCAGCTATTTTCACTTTAAAATACCTGAGTACCGATATTTTTTTGACTTACCGTATGATCGTGTCAACTCTCGATTACAGCAGCTTTTCGCCGAAAATCCGACAATCCATCAGCACACTGCCGGCGTCTGTGCCTAACGATTGTCCACTGCGCAGTACGACGACGGACATCTACAGTATACAGCCGCGAAACAATGTCATCGCGGCACCCGTATCACCTTCGCAGCTATGTGCCGTTTGTGGGGACACAGCAGCTTGCCAACACTACGGGGTGCGAACGTGCGAGGGATGTAAAGGTGAGCGAAAAACACATTTATCACCGCGAAAATATTATATTATTATTACAATAAATTATATTGAATACAATCATTAAACTGTAATGTTGTGTCAATAAACGTGTCTAAATAATAAGGAATCGTAACGATAACGCATCGTTATACACGTATGTACAGGATTTTTCAAAAGGACCGTACAGAAGGGCTCCAAGTACGTTTGTCTGGCCGAAAAAAATTGTCCCGTAGACAAACGTCGGCGGAACAGATGCCAGTTTTGCCGGTTTCAAAAGTGTCTGCAAGTCGGAATGGTCAAAGAAGTAGTGCGCACAGACTCGTTGAAAGGCCGTCGGGGCAGGTTACCGTCCAAACCGAAAACCTCTTACGGATCATCACCGCAAAGTCCGCCTGTATCGCTAATCACATCACTCGTCCGGGCTCACGTAGACACTAATCCAGATTTCTCGACTCTGGACTACTCGCAGGTATATTAAAGATAATGAAAAAAAAAAACCAGTTATTTTATGCGTAAATTTGTCGTTTATCTCGTATAAAAATTTCGTATCTAAAGTGTGACTGCATGTAACCGTCAGTGTTCTTTCCCTCGTAAAGCAATTATTTTGATGAAAATAATAATAGGTGTGTAGCATCCTCTTAAGTAAAAAATTAATTGAAACAAAATAAGTTATTATTATAATCAACCATAATATATTCGTATAATTCTACTCGTATTCGCAAGTGATCGTCAATGATTTACTCATAAAGCAATAAATCGAACAGTTTTCAATGTAATTAACTACCTATTCGTCGAACATAAATACGGATACACGTTTACGGGAAGCCGAAAGGTCATGAATGCATCGTCATGGGCTCATAGGAGTAAATAATATGATGGAAATGAATACTGTAACGTGTAGAGACGTCGTAGCTTATATACATAATAATACATTATTTATAATTACCTATATTTTTTTTTTTTACGGACGTGTTAATATGTATACACAGTATCACGAGCCAAAGCCATTTGAACCTTTGATGACCGAGGCGGAAAAAATTCAACAGTTTTTCGGATTACTTACGACGTCTGTAGAAGTGATCAAGCATTTCGCCGAGAAAATACCGGGATTCAAAACGTTGTGCAAAGCGGACCAAGATCTGTTGTTTCAATCGGCGTCTCTGGAATTATTCGTTCTTCGTCTCGCGTACAGGTATTATATACAAATGCGTTTAATAAACGTCGTTTATTGTGTACACGTAATGATGTATAACGCGCATCGTTATAATAATTCGTGTTTCTTAAAAAAAAAAAAATTAACTCGTTTTTGTATTTATTTATTATCGAATTATATTAATATTTTTGCAAAAATTATTAGAAATATCGTATATTAAGTTATGCGTATCGGTTATCGTTAAATTATTTTAATTAAACGTGGCTCATTGAATTCCCGTATATAGGACTAAGTACGCTGACACGAAACTAATATTTTGCAACGGAGTTGTTTTGGATAAACAACAGTGTCACAGGAGTTTTGGTGATTGGTTACAAGCAATATTGGACTTCAGTCAATCACTGCACTCGCTGGAAATCGATATTTCCTCTTTCTCTTGTCTGTGCGCATTAACGCTGATTACAGGTATTATAGTAATATATATATATATATATATAATAATTGTTGTTGTGCAGTAGTCTAAATATTTTTAGGCACCCCTATTTTTTTTTTAATTTGCTTTTAGGTTATTTAAATATTTTTAAACTGTATACCCACTAATTCGTTTAAAAGGAAACAATTTTTTTTATTACATACAGTAATACAGTATTATAGTTACACGTCTATATAGTATAATATTCTAGGTGTGTAAAAACTATTGGTTTTATAATAATTATCTTTTAATTTATTTGTTTTTCCCCTTTTCGTTTACTTTTTTTTTTCTATTATCTGTACATTTTTTGAAATAAGAATTCTCCAGTAATTAAACAGTTTCATATAAAACTTCACTCCATCAGCAGGAATTTGGTTGGAATTTTTACACCAATCGAACACTATTTTTTTAAATTTGTAATTAATAATAATAATCTATTGAATATTTCTCATTTGTATTGTTTATTTTCACTTGAATATTTTTTTTTTAAAAAACATACGACTGTAAACTAAAGGTGTGTAAAGATTATACATTAATTTATAAAGGTCATTATTTTTAACGCTATACGTAATAAATATTTTCGGGCTACTTATTTAGGCGCATACAGGTATAATTAAAATTCAACTGAATATAGGTATTAACTGAAAATTATTATATAATTAAAAACCATAAAAAGTTTTTAACATTAAAATTTAAGATGAATCTATTGGAAGTTTAAAAAGAGATTTTTGTATAGACTGCCTACATCAGTTGTGAAATGTACAATGTATATATATATAATGTTATATTATATATACAACTGGTATCATTATAATATATATATATTTTTTTTTAATTAAATGTCTTATAGATATATATAATATTATATAAAATTATATTTAATATATTGTATAACTGTGTGTTATTCTGCATTCAGAACGACATGGACTTAGAGAAGCAAAAAAAGCGGAACAGATTCAGATGAAAATCATCAACTCATTAAGAGATCACATCACATACACCATGTCTGATTCGCAACGCAAATCGTATTACTTTTCAAGAATACTGGCAAAACTACCGGAATTGCGTTCACTCAGTGTGCAAGGACTTCAAAGGATATTCTACCTAAAACTAGAAGACTTGGTACCTGCCCCGCCTTTAATCGAAAACATGTTTATTGCTAGTTTACCATTTTAACAATTATTCATTAATGTAACGTGTTATAATTAATCGTTAAATCGAACATATACCTATACCACGATTTTAATCTCAGATCCATTAAATGGGTATATATTCAATTCTGTTATAATAATACGTATTTATACCTTCTTAAATATTTTAATAATTTAAAACGAACATATTTTACATAAAAAATATGTATTACTTTATTGATACTACTTTTTTTTTCATTTATTTGAATATAAAAAAAAACTGTTTTATTTTTATCTAAAGTGAATATTCAAGTCCACACAGAATCCCCAAGGCTTCGATAAAACTTAATTGGCACTTAAATGTATTCGTTCATAAAATATATTATTTTGCAATAGTGCGCTAGGGCCCGGGGGACATGATATTTCTCCCTCATTAACATAAAAAAATATTATAATTAATTAATAATAATCCTTTAAACTCTTATATGGCTCGCGAATATTACATGATAAATAAACAAGTCTTTGTTCAATATTGTTATACGCATATTTATATTATTAAATCACATATAATATCTACTATACTTGATATTATGTACAAGGGCCAATCGGAATTTCGCGGTTTTATCCCGAACAATTATATATATATATACTTAACGTGAAATTTTGAACACTGTCTGTAAATACACAATAGGTACAACAGTTATCTATTCATCTTAAATTTAGTAATAATTTAATTTGCTATTTATACCTGCGTATTTAGGTACTCAATTTACTTATGATCGAGTTCATTAAATATAATATGCGCATTTGTTTGAATACGCTTGTGTAAATTAATATATATTATATATATATATAAGTATATATTATAAGAGTGTACACTAAATAGTAGTGTATGTAATACGCGTAGGTACCTTCGTATGATGGTATCAGGCGTGGATTCACTCGGGAGAGGTGCGCGAATATACCGATTATACGGTGATCGCCTCTTAAAAATATATAAAAATAATAAAAATTAATTATGAAATATAAGAATAATAATATGTAAAAAAAAAAAAATGCGTTTAATATGAGTTTTTCGATTTCATTTTACTCCGTTACGTTCCATCCAAATATACCCCAAAAAAAATTTAACTATATCTTAAGAAATCTTATCGCGGTATATAAAGTGTATAATTTTATAAATTTTCTACCCTTGGTCGTCTTAAAATAATCTATGGAGTGTTAGGTATGATGTGAACGAGAAAACGTTGTAGGTACAAAATATGTGAATGTGGGAAAAAAATGTCGTATTATAATATATATATATAGATACAATGTTTTGCTAGTGAAAGACAAAACCGTCTCTAAAAATTATAATTTAAATATACTGTAGTTTTAATGCAATATACATACATATTATTATGATATAAATATACTGCAAACGTTTTTAAATGTACAATTTAGTTTGTTTGTTTTTGTTTTGTTTTTTTTTTTTTGCAACGTAATCGCGTGTAGTGTATTATTAAATTTTTTTTTTATATATATATTATTTATTATTATCATTATTATTTTATTTTTTTAAGTTTGAGTTGATTCAAAAAATAATTACAAGTGGAAAAATATTAATGTGTTGTACGTCTTATATGTAATTTGTGTCATTTTTTTTCAAAGTCTGGAACCGCGCCTGAATTATATACCAAGCTATAGTGTATGTATAGCTATTAAGAGCAAAGCCCGTTTATTTAGAACAGTCCCAAAAAAATTCACTAAATTCAATCTACTTCGAGCAAATACCGAACTATTGACTTTTAATCCTGAACGTGTTGTAAACGCGCGCTGATTCTTACCGAAATCTGCCTAAAATTGAAAAGTGTTAAAATGCGCGTTGTTGATCAATTAAAACTTTATGCAATTTCACGTTTTAGGAAAATAATATTACAATAAATTTTCCAAAAAAAAAATCTGTGTAGGTATACCGGAATGCGCCGCGACAAAAAAAATGTATAACATACCGATTCAGGCGATTCGGTCCCTCTGCAGTTATAATAATATTATAAGCAATTTTAAGATTAAAAAAAAATAAAAATCTATCGGTTGTTTTAAACGATTATAAATATATTTCAAAAATAGTTTCACTAATATCATCTAGAACTACGTCAGTATAACATTTTGTTATTGTTGCGTGTTTTCGTAATAAGCGTATATACCCTTTCAGCCCTAAGCAGAAATCGTCTATTTAAATTATATTCACCTATCTTACACTTTTGTGTGAGTCGATATCGATTTGATTGTTAACCTAGAGTTAAATTAATTTTTGGTTGCACTATCCCACACAAATGTGTAGGTGCGTTTAAAAAAATATTATATTAATTTTTCAGAAAAAGGCAACGTGTTGCGACCCCAATCACTCGATTGTGTATGTTTATTTCGACCAATGAAAATATTCCTGAAATTATCTATTTTCAATCATACCTTTTACGACTTTGTTTTGTCTTGTCAGTCCATAACATTCTGTATAGTTCTACATTATTCAATATATATCATATATATATGCTATTTTTGTATAATTTATCAGCTAATATATTATTAATAACTGCAGTAGTATACCGATTTTAACAGCGACGAGTTTGAGTAGAGTGCCGATCATTCGTGCTGTAACGACGATTTTATTGTCGTACACATTTGTGTGTGTTCGGTCTTTGTGTATACTTTTATAAAATAATATAACTTATGAAATAATCTTTTTTTTTTTTATTATATTTTGTTAATTATTTACAATGCGTCGCTCTGAATTAAATTCTAAGATTTAACCTAGCTAAATAAAAGTCAAATAATTTATCTAAAAGTTTTTTTTTTTAGAAATCATATAGCTATACGCAAAAAGCATATGTAAAATTTGAACGCGTTTGTAGTACTTGACTTGATTCGGGTCTTTAGGACAATAACGAATAACACACACAATTGTGTAGGTCAGTACCATAATCAAATTAATATTTATAAAACTGCAGGTACTTGGTTGTTGATTATATATCTATACACATATGCAGGGCCGTAAACACGGGGGGGGGGGTTCAAACCCCCCCTTGAACATCGGATACTGGATGAATTATCTAAGAAACCGAGAAAAATTGATATATTGTTATAAATTAATTATAGTATATAAAAATAATATAAATCATTCACACTTTCTTGATGTTTACCTTATAACTAATGATGACCTCACATAGGCCATATTAAATTTCTATCTATAGCACTGAACCCCCCCCCCATATAAAAATCCTATCTATAGCACTGAACCCCCCCCACATAAAAATCCTATCTATAGCACTGAACCCCCCATATAAAAATCCTATCTACGGCACTGCACATATGTGTGGGTTAGAGCTGAAACGGATAAATAGGTATTGAAACGAGGCACGACGAACTATGTGCCACGCAATTTTCTGGAAAACTGATTTAATGCGTATAACGATCACCGAAGAAAATTTTAGACATGAAAATACGTTATATACGTTGGTTCTTTACGAGAGAACTTCGGAAACGGAATTTTTAATTTTTTTATTTTGTTGATTTGTGCGTGCGCGTTCAAGAAGCGTATCTGCTCGAGTATAGGTATATATACGAAACACGCGCGTAACACTCTCGCGGCTCATACAGACCGTTCAGTCATACGCTTGTGTATTTTAAATTGCCTATACAAAACTCCTTAGAAACGGATCCTTTCCGAGTCGGCGGCATAGGCGCCCGCAGAAATATTTCTAGTGGTGGCCGTGGGGGGGGAGCAAGCGTTCAAAATATACTACTACAGCGTTTCCCAAACTCTTGTTTGAGCTGGCCCGGTAATTAATATTTTTTCCCTTCGTGACCCACCGTAATATTTTGCATTTATAATTAAATAAATTATCGTTACACTATTAAAATATATAAAATTATGTAATTAGATATTACATTAGTTGTAAAAAAATTTTTTTTGGGGGGCGTAAAATATTATTGCCCTAGGGCGTTATTGGTGGTTAGGACGGCACTGCGTACCTCTATACGTATATACACAGTGGCGTACGCAGGGGGGGCTAAGGGGCTGAACCCCCCATTGGAAAATTCTGCGTACGCCACTGCGTATACGTATATTATGCTAAAACGTCCGTCTCGCGCTTTTTTTCCGCGTACACGTCCGAGAATTGTGATTCAAATAATCATTTATTCGATATTTTACACTGGCGACGAAGATAAATTCTTTATGTTAACATGACGTACTTGGCCTTTTTTAGGCTCAATTGTATAATCTTTGTTCAATGTTGCTATCCATTTCTCACAAAGTGTTATATTAATAAATTAATTAATAAATATTAATCATAATGTTTTTAAAGAGAAGAAGAGTTGAATTATTGTAAATTACAAGAGCCAAAAAGCGTAAAAACAACAGACCGACAATAACATTTACAAGTTACAACGATGAACAATTACGTCCTCCTTATCAATATTAATTTATTATCGTAGTTATTGTCAAGGAGTGTTATAAAATCGTTTAAAATCTCTTTGGAAAAGTCAATTCAGAGGCTGTCTCTCTCGCACATAATATGTTGGCTTCAATATATTTTACTAATGCGCGGTCTATATATTATAGGTGTATGGTCCATAACAACTTGCTATCAAAACCCGTAGCGGGTAGCAACGATAACGCACAAGGCGATAACATAATAATAACATATTATTGTCAAAGAGTATTATAAAATTATATAGAATGTCTTTGAAAAAGTCAATTCAGAGGCTGTCTCTCTCGCACATGTGTTGGTTTCAATATTTTACATGTAAAACGAGTGTAATGCGCGGTCTATATATTATAGGTCCATGGTCCTGGCGCATTAAAACCATAGATAATCCATAACAGAATACACTAATTTTCAATTATTATTCCATGGAACAAATTATTATTTCATGGAACAAAAAATAATTTCTTTCTGAGAAGGATAGAAGATAATAATACGATTTTAATATTGCTTTCTCTCTTCTTTATTCAGGAACGCTGCCCGCTACACATATTATCGTATACACATGGCCTATCCATTATTGTATTATTATCTATGATTAAAACGCTCAAACTATAACCGTGCGACGTCATTGAAACCAGGTGCTACGTCATTCATTTACGCTCACGATCGTTTTTTCCATCCAGGTAGTGCAATGTAAGCGCGGCGCGGATTATTGTGATAAATGATTACTGACATTGAACGTTATTCAAACGAATATTTCTCATTTTGTTACGTAATATATTCCAAAATTTTGTTAATATCATTATTGTAAATCCATTAAAATAATTGACAATTTACATATTATTACCTATTACATATATTATTTTTATACCTTATTGTTATCAACATTATTTTTGATAACACCACAGAAAACGCACTCGTACCTATGTTTACGCGTGCAAATAAATACTCGTTCGTCTTGGAAACGTAAGCGAAGCGTTTATAAATAAGCGCATAAATCCAAAGCGAACGGTGTTCGCAAGCGTCCAAGACGAACGCACCCCCACAATTATTGTCGTCTGACCGCGCGTCGTACGTCGTCGGTTTCTCGCGGTGACCAATTTGTCCGTTCACGAAAAGCGTCAAAACGTCGAAAACCTGGTCACTACGAGCGCGCGCTCCGGCCGTAGCGAACGATTATGAACCGGAAAACGGACAGGAGAATTGTGCAAAAAAAAAATAATAAAATAAATGATCTCTATAATCGTAGAAAAATTTAAAAAAAAATATGCGCGCGCAGAAGGCGTTCCGAGCTCGTTGTCGCCACAGACATAAAGTTTTATATCTGTGGTTGTCGCGCACACGGCGGCGCAGTATAAAAAAAAAAAAAGTGATCGCGGCATCGGCTCGACAAATGCTGATCTGTAAATCAGTGTGGCCACGCGTACGGGGAAACGTCGTGTCGCGGCGGTACGAAACGAGAGGAAAATTTTCAAATTCGAAATTTTCTCCGTAGACATAAAATCGGATATAAAATAAAAATAAAAAGTAAATAAATAAAAGTGATGGGCGGCGATCTTCTAAAAGATCGATCTTTTTCATACAAAAAAAAATCGATTTTTCGAATCGAACTCTAAGGCTCGATTTTTTTTTTTAAGAATCGATCAATTTTCCTGAGATCGAATCGAACGGGATCGGATTTCCTTTTTTTTGTTCTATTTCAAACTATTGTTGCCGAGTGCAAATTTGTTATTTTTTTAAACCCTAATAATTACCGATCACGACCAATTCAAGTGAGCATTGAGTAGTGTTTGCACTAGTATTATCCGCGTTATAATATCGAATTTCTATATAAACTGTATAATTATAGTCAAAAATGATGATGACACAGTAGAGATTTTATATTCTGTATTTAGAGTGAAATCACTGTGTCGCGTAAAGTATGATTAATTTATATAGTGATGGGCGATCCGAACGGTTCTTTGAAAATAATCGATTTTTTTATAATATTGATGTTTTAACTAAAGAAGCGGGGGGGCGAATACGGTGGATTACCCATCTAATTTTTTGGATCGATCTTCTAAAAGATCGATCTTTTGGCGTCGATTTTTTCGTTTCGATTTAAATCGATTCAAAAAATCGATTCACTACCCGCGAATCGCCCATCATCGTCACTATTGTTGCCGAGTGGCGAACGCCTCGCCGCGTTTATATTTCCTATATGCGGCCGATGTCGTTGGTGGAACGTCACCTCCATGGTTCTACTCTACTTTCCAAGACGCAAATCCGTAGACGTTTACGGTGATAATATTGTTGTTTTTGTAGTCCGATCGCGCGCGCGTGCCGCCGACGACGAAGGAGAAAAAACGAGTTCCCCGGTCGACGGGACGGTATCGGTGGCCGGGTAAGTGTTTGTATGTAAACGCGGAACGGACAAAACGACGGCCGGGGGCTGTCGCCGTAACGATTTCGCGTGTAAGCCGGCACGTCGATTCGTTTTCCGTATTTCTATTTATTTTTCTTCCCCCCCTCCGCTTATTACCTGCGCCGAACGTAAATCGATGGAAAAATAAAACGCTCGCAGCATAGCGGCGTTGTTCACACGCGTCCGTTCGGTTTCAGCGCTTTGGATTTACACCGTTCCGTTCCGTATCCCGTTGTCCGCGTCCGTCCGGACCTATAGGTACCTACTGGGCACGAGCGTGTTTCTCACCGTGTTCGACCAAAATTATAATATATATGACTAAAAAGTGTGTAAACGAATCGCCCAATATAATATTTCGGACGCGAAAAGTCGTTATTATAATTCCAAATGAGAACGAACGATTTCTATAAATTTTTTTTCGTCCGTATTTGGTGGTAGGTACGCGTGATTTCAGATTTTGGTACGCCAAACTGTTATTAGTGAAGTTTTTGGAAAAACGACTTTCTAAATTTTATGACTGAAATTCGCGTCTCGCGAGTGGGTGAACGCGCCGTACGTTGTCGGTGGTCACCGACGACCGTTTACGCTGTTCCGTGAAGACCGTGTCCGTGAGATTTTAAATTGTACATTGTCTCCGACAAATTTAAAAGTACGCGACTGGAAAGCACGGACACTGAACGATCGCGGAACGGATGTGTGTAGACATCACCGTTGCGTAACATGCGTAACAAATTTAAAATGTCGGACGTGTGTGAATAGACCTTGATATACTGTTGTCGCGCTCGTGTGTCGTATTCGGATTCTCGCCCGCCGTTCCGTAACATACGACTGTAATTTATAATTGAAATAGACGTTCGCACATTTTTAACGAGTCTTTTGTAATGGTCCAGATGCCGTATCGTGAATCGTCGGAGAACAGACCGACCGGTGACGAGCGAATTGATTTTCAATATGATGTAAACGACAACGACTGGTTTCCTGTCGGCGCGTTCGATATTCCAAACAGAGTAAGTGTACGGTTTAGTATTGTACCGCATCGTAATATTACTACTATGCGATTGAACGTTCTAATTGTTTTAATAAATAATAATTTTTTTTTTTTATATATATATATTCCGTGACAGACTGTTGTCGCGAACGATTTGAATTATGGAAAAATCGTATCACCATTCTGCTACTACTACCGGCAATATGAATTCTGTTGATAAAAATTTGACTTCGAGTGCTCCGACCAACGGCGTAAGTTAATATTTCTTAGTGTTTTAGTATCACATTACGTAATTGTGCATTTAATTCGTGTTTAGAATTCAAATAATGCTGCTGCAAAAGTAGATGATAACAATTTTGTTGAATCGCTTCTAAGAAATAACAAATCTGACAATGATCCCGTACGTGAATTAGACGTTGTTTCGTTGTCGTCTGACACGAGTTTAGATTCTGTGCGTTAACATTGAGACTTGTTGTTTTTACGTCAGTTATAGAATATTGGTTCAATTTTATTATTATTATTATTTTTTTTTTTTTAATAGACCGACGAATCTGAGAAAAAAAAATGTGCCGTTGTGTTGTGCAACGAAAACGCTAGAAATCAATTCAATAAATTGTTTTTCATCAACTTTCCGTTGGAAGATTTAAGACTCTGCGAAAAGTGGTGGAAAATTTGTGGACGCAATGACAAATTCGATCCTCTGATGAAAATATGTTCAATTCACTTTAACGAACATGATTTTACATTCACTTTCGAACGACGGAATGGACAACTTTATCGACAGACAGTTTTAAAAATTTACACTGTCCCGACTTTGTATTTACACGCTCACGAATATACAAAGTTTATTAGGAAACGAAAAAGAAATACTGAAAGTAAATTCAATAGAACCGGTAGCGACTAATTTAAATTTATTTATTAATTATGTTTTAGGAACGAAATCGCAAATCACGTCTGCAGAAGTCATAAATTGTGCCGTTGAAAGTTGTAAAAATACGTTCCTAAAGGATAAAAAAAAATTATTTTTCAAGTAAATCGATTATTTAAATTCATATTTTTATTATTTAGGATTTTTATCATATAAATCGTCAAAATACTAACTCGTCAGAAACGACGATTTCTTTTCCATTATGAATAATGTATCGTACAAGAAATTAATTTTGGAGAAAAAAAATTTTCTTTAGGTAATACAAAACTCTGTTGGTCTCACCGAATTAAAAATTATTTCTTTTCTCTTTCTGTTTTTAATTCATTAATTTTCTTTGACAATTTTTGGCTTCATAATTTATTACACAAATAAAAAACGAAATATTTTAAATAGTACGATATGAAGCAAAGCATAGTACACGATCCAGTATATGACTTTATACATTGGATTGTACGCTTTTTTTTTTTTTTGGATGATGATATCGTTTGTTGAAGTTTTTGCGTTGGGTTTACGAGGTATCGTGTACAGTGAGGCCGGTTTTTGATGACTAACAAGTCGTCATTTGAAGAATGTTTTATAATAATTGGTACTATAAAATGTATACTGTTGTATTTGATTTGTAGATTTCCATTGGAAAATAAATTATTACTCAAACAATGGACTGACAGTATCGGATTTCATAATCGACAACCATTAAACACTGACCGAATATGTTCCGACCATTTTGAAAAAGATTGTGTTATGAATATTAATAATTTGTATATACTCAAGAACAATTCAGTACCCTCGATGAATCCAAAAGTACGTGTTTTCAAAAATATTCTATGCAATTATGTACTATAGTTTATTCATAATAAGATCGTACCCCGGCGGCCATCAGTTTTCGTTGCCGATTTTCAAACATTTCTCCCAACAAGTCAATCATCAGTTCGGCTTTCCGATTATACACGTTGTGTTCACTCGGCACTCAATCGCATGTGCGTTAGCACGGTGTTGCGTGTGGGATGATTGTAATGTTTACGCTATGCTGTATATTTTAAATTATGTGTTCACGTTAGCTGCCATTAGTCCTTATTATAATAATGCGACGCTGACGCTTGAGGCCAAAATTTCGGAACGAAGCCACGCCAGTGCACACAATTTGGCCGCCATGGTACAATAGTTTTCTGAACAGACTATAATTGATAATATTTATTTTATAGAATGCATTTATCATCATGAATTCTGAAGGCATTTCTTTTAGCGACTTCAAAAAATCTGTTAAACCACAAAGTACTAAATGTAAATTTAATAACCAAGGATCTTGTAATTCGGAAAAGCTAAATATTAAAAAAAGTGATCAGTCATTGAAAAGTATGAATCCAAAAGTGAATAAAACTCCTCTTACGGCTAGTTCAACAGCAAAAATAATTCCTGTTGAAGGTGACATTTTTTAGTATTTACTCATAATTCATTGCATACATATTTTATTGTAAGAAAAAATATTGATTATAGAAGAAGTGTTAATACCAAAATCAAGTAACAATGGAAACATTCAAGATTATATTTACTTAGACGCATTAAATTATGGTGATGGAGAATTGTTGTCGTTTGAAAAAAAATATATACCAAAGAATAAAACGGAGCTCCTTAATAAATATCAAATAAGAGGTAATTATGTGTTATTATTATTTTTTTTTTTTTCTTAAAAGACATTTGTCGATAAATGGTAATTTTACGTCTGAAATGTAACATTTACAAATTGTCAATATTTCTAGAATCAAGAACAATTCCACGTTCTATAATAAACAATCAACATTTAACAGAGGTCTATTGCGAGATGCAGCCTGCACTATGTAGCTCAGGGTGTAAAGAATTTTGTTACAATCGTATATCTGATCCTCAGAGGAAACATATTTTTGAAGCATTCCGTATGTTACAAAATGCAATTGAACAAAACTGTAAAATAGTCGAACTGATAAATTTACGCATAGTTAAAAAGTCAAACGGTAAATTTGAGACTTTTCCATCATATAATTTGGTAATTAATAATAAGTCTGTAAAAGTTTGTCGATTATTTTTTATGAATACATTGGCCATCACTGATGACCGTCTTGATGCAATTCTTGTGTCGGAAAATTATAGTTGGTATTCTTTCAAAGAAACTGCTTTAAACACTAATCGACCACAACCTGTAACAGTTATTCAAACGGAATCGTCAACAGATTTTATAACAAACTCTTTACATCTGTTGGAGAAAGATTACAATTTATTCGAAGACGAAAGTGATTCAGAAATTAGTATTGACAGCATTCCCGGTGTAGAAATGGAAAGAGTTCTAAATTATATTAAGAGTGTTCCTAGGGTTTTGAGTTTACATAAAATTCCTGAAGGAAACAAGAGACAGTTATTTGAAACTACCGTTGATGCCAAATCTTTGCATAAAACATATTCTGAAAAATACAACGCATCTAATGCTGTCCGCCCTACGTGTACAATAAAACAGTTTAAAAAAATATACAATATGTATATGAAGACATTTTTATAAATTATACAGTTTTATTAATTGTTATATTATAAACTGGGCCAAATATTTTTCTGAGTACTTTTCTCTCTGTTGTACCTAATTTGGAGTAGTCTCCCTTTGTAGTGGCCCACGTCTCGCATCCATATGTCAACACTGGTCTCATGTAACTTGTGTATAAAGTTACCTTTGACTCTCTCGATAATAGCTTGGACTTGAATAGTTTTAGTAAACTGTAATAGCATCTGTTTGCGCTAGCTACTCTTTCTTTTATTTCTTCGTGTATGTTATTTCTGTTATTTATATTTACCCCCAAATATTTAAACGATTCTACCTTTTCAAAAACATAAGAATCTACTTGTAAATTTAGAACATTACTGTCATTTCGTGATATACACATATATTTTGTTTTCCCCTGGTTGACTTCTAGGCCCATGACCTTGCTTGCTTCTAAAAGTTTTTTGTGGTTTGCTCCACCTCGCCTCTGGAGTTCCCCAGGATGACTACATCATCCGCATAGGCAAGGATGGTTTCAACTTCACCTACTTCCATTCGTGTAAGTAATTATGTTTTGTAAGATATATCTTTTTTTATTAAATAAAATTCCATCAACAATTACTTTGTACATAAGAATTCTTTTAAGAAATTATTTTATAATTTGTTGATTTTTCTAAATATTATATATGAACGGCTGCGAGATAAAATGGTTGTCAACATTAAGACAACTACGCCATCTAGTGTTTTGTTACCAAAATGAATTGGATTGGGGAAAAAAGGTCGTTGTCCGTACAATAATATTATTTGCGATTTTTATCATCTCCCAGTCGTTTTGAACTGTGAAATTTTAGAACAGTAATGCTAAAGAATTTGGAAGTATTGACTGTGATCATTTTTCTACGCATTCCTTCATATGTATAATATGAAGTGTATTGCTCAATAATAATAATAATAATTGTAATAATTAGTAAGTAATCATTTTCAGAAAGTAAGAGAAATATTGTGATGTTTGTGGTTTTAACCATGGACAATGACATAATTTACGAATGTTTTATTGGGGGAGGGGGATATAAAATTTAGCATTGGATAACCCATAAATTGTAACAACCCTTCTGCCCTTCTTAATCAAAGTAATTTATAGTAATATATAATATATTAGTAAGAAATAGATCTTGATTTAAGCGTGCACAGAGATAATTAAATCTAAAATGTAGAAATAATATTATGTTTAAAAATATAATAATCTGAATAAGTGATAATAATAATCTGATACCAATTTTTAAAATGTAATTTATAATTGATTATTTTAAATATTGTTTTTTTTTTTTACATAATATTCATACGAATTTTGTTGTGTTTTTAACAAACACAATTTTAAAAAATTGCATACGCACATGAATATACAATTAAGCCAAAGGATATTACCATTGATTATATAATAGATACATAATTATTGTGTAGTCAAAGAAATTACATGGAAATAAACGAAAAATATGAGTTGTATGAAATTTGTTTATTTACTAGGTACCGATATCGACAAAAATGTATCATCGGTTATTGAGCAAAAAGAAAATAGAGCTAATGACATAGAAGAAATTGTGAATATTGCAATAAAAAAAAATAATTCTAATATATGTGGTAGTCGTTTGGACATTTGTGATTGTGACACAAGTCCTACGAAACAGAAGATAACAACTCTAATCGTGCCATCAAAGAACATTGTGATATTATCAAAGACAATAATATACCTAATAGTTTTGTGATACGGTTACGCGATTATAGTTACTGCGGTGCTAGGTTACCACACATATACCTAAACTGTAATACAGATAACTGTGGGTTACCATAAGATTACAATAAATCTGCATGTGGCCGGGTACGCGAAATTCTTCTTTTCCGCACGAATTGACCTTGTCGCCTGCAGTGCGATACCCTTATTACAATATACGCGATAAACTCGGCGGGGTCTGGTCGGAGTTTAGATTTGTACCTGTTTTTGGAAAAGATATTTCGATTTATGCCTAAACCGGATCCGTGCAAGAAACTGGCCTGCGCTATTCAAAAATGTTTATCCGGTAAGTATATGATTTTAGTAGTTTCATTCGATTAATAGGTATCACGCGCAGCGAACTGTAGCTCGTGTATGATATGGAAATCGGCCGCATACATTCTACTCGCTACGTTTGATAATCGTCGTTGACACGTTACGTCGTCGATTGTAAAATTTTGCTCGTCTATATTATTGTACTACTGTGAAAACGGCAGGACGTTTGAAATTCGGTAATAGTCACTTTAATTTATTTTTAATTTTAGAGAATAATTTCCAAGAGTCTCGTTGTCTCAAACAAATAGATAATCTACGAGAGTGTTGTAAGAAATTTCATGAAATTTCACTCGTGTGTTCTGGTTTGAAACCTCCGCCGTTAACTGAAGAAAATCAAAAACATTAGAGTATAACAATAATCTTTCTATTCTTCTTCTTCTCGTGTCCGGATAATAATAATATACGTGAGTAACGTTTTTTTAAATTTTTTAAATATACGTATTTTTTTTTTCTCTTCGGGAAAATTATATGTATATAGGTAGTATGTCAACGCTTCCAAAACGACAAGAAAACCGTCAGAACTTTGCCGACAGAAAATTATTAAAAGATCTGCCATTCTACAGACGTTATCCAAGAACGTTTGTAATTTTTGGAAGTACTGTCGGATTTTTGATTCTGTTTAGTAAGGGATTTTATGACATTTTCAAATCGGACAGTGTGGACGATATACAGAGGAAACTGTACATCCAGAAATTAAAACAATTGAAATTTCAAGAAGAATTCGAGTAAGTTACAATATCCCTTGCTGTAATTTTTCTAATTAATTTTTTAAAAAAACCATCACGTCTCAAATCGATTTGATATTTATCTATGTATGCGAAATGAATATATTTTACGGGCTTAATGATTGACGAAAACTGACAATAATATTAATTTTCCCCGATATATATATATATATATATTTTTTTTTTTTTTTGCAGAAACCGAAAAGCCCAAAAGTAACTATGGATGCAGTCAATAAAGCGAAATTTCGATTTAAAAAATATCCTGAACTTTTGTTAAACTGTCGCGCGGAAGGCTTGAAATACGCTTTGTGTGTCATACAACACGAAAAGGATTTAAAACACGATTCTTGTAACAGTCAATTCGTGAAATTCCGTCAGTGTTTGGTCTCCAATGCATCAAAATTAAAATGAATAAATTATCTACATTTATTATTAAAAATAATATGGATTTTTTTTGGCACTTAGTTCTAGGTCTAATTATAAGAATATTTATGATATTTGTGTCACAACATTACGATAACGCTAGTTCCGATTTGCGATACACTGATATCGACTATGGTGTGTTCACCAATGCCGCTCAACACATGCTGGACGGCGATTCTCCATATGTCAGACCAACTTATAGGTATACGCCATTATTAGCTGTCTTGTTAATTCCGAATGTTTTACTTCACAACTGCTGGGGTAAACTTTTATTTTCTTCCTTTGACTTAGCTATTGCTATTGTTATACGAAAAATTGTCTCGAAATCCTATGCTAATCTTAACGTATGTGCTTTTCTGTGGTTATATAACCCTTTAAGTATTGTAATTTCAACTCGTGGTAACGCTGATTCCATTTCGTGTTTTCTGGTTCTAATAATGCTGTACGCCCATATGAATAATAATTATGTATTATCTTCGATTTGTTTAGCTTTGTGTGTACACTTCCGTTTATATCCGATTATATATGGCCTAGCGTTTTATTTGTCCGTAGACAATGAAAATAGTTACACTTCAATAATTAAAACGTTATGGTATCGTCTCTTGCCTACTCGGAAAAAAATAATTTTTGTATTTGGATTTATTGTGTCAATTGCTGCAATGACATGGCCGTGGTATTATTTTTACGGTCAAATATTTTTGGATGAATCGTATTTATATCATGTTGGCAGATTAGACGCACGGCATAATTTTTCAATATATTTTTATTTCAATTATTTACTGTGTAGTTCCAATAGAACGTTAATGATATACAATATAATTACAAAACTCCCTAGATTAATTATTTTAGTGTTTATATCGTTCAGATATTCCCGAACCGAAGATTTGCCTTTTTGTGTATTTTGTTTGACATTTGTTATGGTCGTTTTTAATACTGTCATAACTTCTCAATATTTTGTTTGGATTGTGTCGTTATTACCGATAATTTATCCGTTCGTCGATATAACATTTATTGAAATCATAAATGTGATACTGATATGGACAGTGCCTCAAATCGTGTGGCTATGGTTAGCTTATTGTTTAGAATTTTTAGGCATTAATACATTTCAGTTAATTTGGGTTGAGTCACTTGTATTTTTTGTAGCAAATATCAAGGTCCTAACGGCTATGATCGGTTATTATAATCAAAACAAATCAAAAAAAAAATTGTAAAATAATTGTTTTACGTTTTGAACAAATAAATATAGTTTATTATTTAGAGTTTCTTGTTTTTTTTTTTTTTTTTTTTTTATTCGTAATTTATTTTGCGACACATGTAATCGAGTGAATAGGTGTTAGGTGCCTATATAAAAATAATATATTTTATATTTTTGCCTCCTATTTTTATTGACTGCCGTCGTTACGCCCTAACTAAACGTATTCATTACCTTTTTTTCTCTTTGATGAATTTCCTTTGAAATGGAAATCAAGTTTTGTCTCTCCGATTTGGAAGTCTAGCGACCGATTTATTGTTAAATATCGAAATTAAGTGTGTTACCAAAGTTATTTGAACAACTAATTGTACCTAAGATGTCAAAATATTATAAAATATTTTCAGCAATATATTAATAAATGAGCAACATGGATTTCGTGTTGAAAAATCAGTTGATACTAATCTGTTGGTATACTGTTCATTTTTAATTAAAAAAGTGTCGTTTAGTAAACATGTCAATATAGTGTATACTGATGTAAAAAAAGCATTCGGCACAGTTCACCACAATGTAACTGATTGTTAAGATTAGGAAAATCTGTGTAAGTTGCCCATCGCTGTCGTGGATTAATTCCTACTTAACTCATCGCGTCCAAATGGTAAAAATCAGTAGTGCAATTTCTAAATTAGTCTCTGTGTCATCTGGTGTACTTCAAGGAGGACGTCTGTCGCCATTACTCTTTTTGATTTTTTTTGTAAATGATGTTAGGAATGTGTTCAGATATTGTAAGTTTTCACTCTTTGCGGATGATTTAATTGACTGGCGTACAGCTAATGGCCTTTCTATGAATGTATCAAAATGTGCTCACAATTCTTTTCGTCGTCGTAGATCTTTAGTTTAAGTACACGATATGCAATGAAGAAATTTTATGCAAGTGGATCGAGTTTGCGAATTAGGAGTTATTTTTTCAAATGACTCAAGTTTCAGTGCACGTATATAGGTTCAATTTACACGAAAGCCATAAGAGTTTGACTTTCTGTTAAAAAGGAGTCGTGCCGAATTCAAAGATATAAAATGTTTCATCGCTCTTTACTCTGTATTGTTGCTGTCTGTTTTAGAATTTGGATCCGTAGTTTGGAACCCATCTCGGTCTGGTCAAATTGAAAAGCTTGAGAAACTTCAAAGACGTTTCATACATATGTTTGGCAATAAAATGGGCTTTTTCAATATGTCTCCTCGGGTATTGCTAATCGCATGGGCCTTGTACCTTTAGCTACCTACTTGTCGGAAATATTCTGACGTAGCGTTCGTCTACAAGTTAATAAACGGTATGATAGACTGTCCCGGGTTTTTCATCCCGAATAGGTTTTGTAGTCCCTGCGTTTAATTCTAGAACTAAAACTAGAGTTCTCGTGTTTCCCGCAATTCTCCTAAAATTATCTAAATAATTGCCAGAGTCATGTAGGTAACGAATTTAATAGGTCACGAAAACTAATTATAGTTAATTTTGATCGTGTAACCAAGTTAAAATTGCGTGTATTTTAGTTAACTGCGCCCGTGTTATATCTATTATCGTATATTATTATCTGTTATATCTATTATTGTCGTAAAATTATTATATATAAGTATTGTAAATGCTGACATTGCCGGTGTCAGTGTTTTAATTAAATAAAAATAAAATGACGATTGTTATAAACCCGGGATCACTGTGTGTTCGGAAAAGTATTCAAGAATTCGTATATTATATTCTAAATAAATATATATATTTTTTTTTTATTATAACATAACATTATTCGTAAATATATATATTGCGTGTATATAATATTATTAACAACATATAATATCTATGGATATAGGTATACTGAACACGGCGTAGATACATAACAGCAATAAAAATAATTACGCATTATTATTATTATTATTATTGTTAAATTATATATTATTATGCTGTTTACTGTGCGCTAGAAAAGCAATATTGTTATAGTGTTGCTTAAGGGGATTGAAAGCGGGTATTTTCTCTCTTTGTCTTACACGCACATGAAACGTAGCAAAATAGACGTTTCGTACTTCCAAGGTACCACCGATCGATCTATTGGTGCGATAAGAAATTTGAAAACAGATTTGAATTCCTCGTGAATTTTACTACAAAACGACTTTCCCACTTTTTTTCACTTCTTTTTTTTTAAGACCTTCAAAAATGAATTACTAACAATTTTTTTTTTTAATTTGTTCGGTTAATTTTTTTAAGGGTTTTTAAAAAAAATGAAAAAAGTGGGAAAGTCGTTTTGTAGTAAAATTCAAGAGGAATTCAAATCTGTTTTCAAATTTCTTATCGCACCAACAGATCGATCGGTACGTTGGAAGTACGAAACGTCTATTTTGCTATGTTTCATATGTGTAAGACAAAGAGAAAAAATACCCGCTTCCAATCCCCTTAATGCCAGTAATTTCGCACAAAAACAGTCAACAGTCTAAATTAGACAGTATACATACGTATCATCATAATAATAATAATAATAATAAGGTGTTGTGTGTTTTTAAAAGCTTTTCGCGTGAGTGTGTGCGAATGACGACGGTTGATATTCGACGCGCAAGTCTCGGTCTGGCGGTTGATGTCTGTTTCTCGCCGTCTCGTCCTTACTGCCCTTAATCGTCATCGTCACGTAATACCGTTTGTTCTTGTCCAGTTTTTCGGTGGACAAATCGATGGCTTGCGCGTGAGGCCCGTTGCCCAACTGTAACGTTATCGGTCTGGACGGGTCCACGTCCCGCAGACACTTCGTGGTGCCCGCGGCCGACGAAAAGTCCTGTCGAACTCGGATGTCCGGCAAAAAACGACGATTGTTCTCGTCCAGCGGTTTCGGCATTTGGTGATGATTCGGCCTGAATTTCGGAACTGGAAAAAATAAAAAAATTTGATTTGTTTTAAATTTGTTTTGTCAGTACAACACGAATAAATAGGTATTACTGCGCGGTTAGGAGGTACTACTAGGGGTACCCTGTACTGCAGTTATAATGAAAACCGAATACGCTTATTAACGTACTTATGAAAAACCACTATATTCAGTACAGATAGGTAGTGGTATATTTACGGCCAGGGCTCCCTAACCCCCCCCTCATCGAAGTTTTATGCGAATTCCTTTTTTTTTTTTGTCAATATAACATAATATATATATATGTACATGACATAGTAACGCCAGTGCCGCAACTATACCGGGCGTGCAATACACACCGATCGTTCAACCCTCCAAAACCAATTTGGGTCCACAAATTGACCCCCTCCCTCACGTTTTAGTATAAGTATTTGATTTTATTAAAAAAAAAAATGTTAAAATTTGTATACCTTTATACTCGATGTATTAATAATAAATATATAATACATACATTTGCGCTTTATTCAAGGCTTGTCGGGTTTATCGTGAAATTCAGTTATTCAGTGACCAGTGGCGTAAATGCACAACCATGGTGTGTCTGAGGAGTTCAAACATAAACAATCTTTAATTTAGTACGAAATTTTAAATTAAATACTTTTAATGATTTAAAAATAAACATAACGGCCCAGAGGAGGGACGGGGTTGCTAACAATTAATTTTCCAATAGAATTAATTTATTTAACAACAAAATTAGGCCTCCAAAACGAAGCTTGCACGCCTGCATCCCCGTAACGTGTAGTTGCGACACTGAGTAGGTAACGCCCGTTTCATAATATTGTATTCGACATTATACGTTCTGGCCTCCTAAAAATAAGCGTTTAAAAATATAAATCATTTTAATTGTAACACTTGCACGTACCTAATGGAATTTTCTCCGTTTTTTGAGATTATACGTACACACAACATATGCGAGAAAAAAAATGGTGGCTTAAATACTTGTATATTAATATAGAGTATTTGCGCAGCCCTATCAGCACCGGATTTTGAAAATTTTTATGTGTGTGGAGGGGAGGGGTTCCAGAAAGTATTTCTAATATTATACTTTATACATACGTTTGCCCGTTGCTCAATGTGTTTAATTAATAAATAGGTACCAGTGGCGGTTATACATGATGTTCAAGGGGGGTGGGGGGCGAAAATGGATCCAACCCCTCAGCCAATGAAATATCCACATGAACGAATAATAACCAAGAAGAAAGATCTATGAATGTACCGAGATGAAATGCAGATGTAGAAAAAGAAACAACGTGCGTGGAACGTAAACGAAATAACAATAAAACGAGAAAAGAAATTAGTCACCAAATACGACACAACATACAGGGCGTGGCAGAAAGGCGCATATAAATAGCGGCCAGTTTCGAACGACACGCACCCGCAGTCCGACGCGAACTACGTCGTTCACACCTGACCGCCGTGACTACACTGAGCGGTCCGACGGTTTCGGACCGCTATTTATAAGCGTTTTTCTGCCACGCCCTCTATGTTGTGTCGTAGCGCTATCTGGTGACTACTTTCTATTCCCGTTTTATTACAGTCGGCTGACTCGCTATGTCGGTGTATGCGGATGTTCAGTTTGACGCTGACCGAGCGACTAACCGTGCGCGCGTATGCAATCTTTATTATTTATTATTATTATATTCTCTAAACAACTCATTGACATTGGTAATGGCAAATTTCCTATAGACATGTTGACTGGCTGCATTAACTTTCCTCAAAGTTTTGTCAGTTAACTCGATCAAAAGATGAACTTATTCAGAAGGTGTTTCCAGATGTTTCTCAAAATTACAGAAACCATGATTGGTTGAGCGAACGAGCTATACTGGCTGCAAAAACATAGATGTAAATGAATTAAATTTCAAAATTCAAGAACAAATTACAGGCGAATTGAGGATATATAAATCAGTTGATTCGGCTACTAATCAAGATGATGTAGTCAACTATCCATCGGAATTTTTAAACTCGCTGGATTTGCCAGGATTGCCACCTCACAATCTTCAATTAAAGGTTGGATCGGTGGTTATAATGTTGCGAAATATCAACCAACCGCGTCTTTGCAACGGTACACGGTTAGCGATAAAAAAATTACTAAACAATGTGATAGAAGCAACTATACTCAAAGGAAAGTATAAAGGAGAATTAAATAATAATATTACTTCGCGTATTTCAATGAAATGAAATGAAAGTAAGGATTCATCTTTCCTCGCGCTGATCGTCGGTCGAGAATTATTTCCAGCCTATTATACATGATGTTCAAAGGGAGGGGGTGCGAAAATGGAGCATAACCATAACATAATTGTATCAACTTACATGACACACAAGTCGGTGTTATTTAGGTCAGAAATATACTAAATTTAAAAGTATCAAATCTCGTATGGGGGGCTATCCACCTATCGCCTCCGCTTATAACCGCCACACTAACAAATAAATATTACGAATATAATTTATACAAATACGTATGTAAAACGCTAAAAAAAAAAAACGTATATATCTGCAGATTCTGGGGAGGGGGAGGTCCTAACATAAACCTCCTTTCCCTTCCACGTAAATCCACCGTTGGCCCTTATTGGAGTTAAAAATTTAAATCGCACCCGTATATTGTTGCGCGAATAAAAACTTACTGTACGCAGCGCAAGGTATTCCGGTGTAAGCGTGTGTGGCATGAAAACACCTGTTCGTAGTGCAAATACATGACAGACAATCGTTAGGCGGTCTTTCCAGCACGGTTTTGTCGGCGTTAATTCTGCGCAACGCTCCTGTCAGTTTTTCCATTTCGTCGACAGACTTCACTTTGGGAATTACAACTTTACTTTTGCCCGACGAATGTTTTTGCAACACTAATAATTGATCTACGATAAAAATAACAAAAATCCGTAATTATCATAGTAGTGTGCACGTGGTGTGCTTTTGCACTGCAGGCCAAATGAAGGCGCTGGTCATAATATACTTATATATAGGTACTATAATTTTTAAATATAGCTCTGTTATATTTTCTGATAAAAGTGTAATTAACGGAGATTTAAAGATCTGTGCATTTTTTTGTTTGAAAAAAAAAGGCCTGAAAATCATGTTGTCTGTGAATAAAAAAGAAATATTTTAGTATAAGCCTGTATAGGTAACTATTTAATATTTGCACGAGTATTAGGTATTTACACGGCTATAAAAACATTTTCTTTTTTCTCTATTTGTACACGCGAAACGAGAAATTGGTGAAATATTGTGGAATATTTTTTTTGTGTGTGTGTGTATGGGCCCTTTTTTTAGAACAGTACCAAATACCTACTACTACCATGCCCGTGGGATCAGCACACGCCTATGGGGTTGTGCAGGTATTGTTTTACTGAACGGAATGTACTTAATGGATTGTAATTATTTAAAAAAACGTAACGAAAATAAGGCCTAACAATTCCAGACTCGAAATTCAATCAAAGAAATTTCATAATGAACAACCCCCATATAATACAGTGTGGTTATACTACACGATTTTCACTCGGAATAACTTACCGTACAAATACTTTTCGAAACGCTTAAACGAAAAAGGACCGTTATATCTGTTTAAGCCTGTAAATCCTGTACGACCATATTCCTCGATCAGACGTTTAACCAAAACTCGTTCATCGGACTTCCCCGCTCTGATTTGTAATCGTTTTAATTCGGACAGCTGATAAAATATCAACCTTTCCAAGTGGTACCTATACGAGAAAACATTAGCGCATTTAATACACTGCAGGAATAATAATAATAATAATATTATTATTATGGTATGATAATTTTTTTAATTGTTTCATATTGTTGTTTAAAAAAATTATACACATATGGCTACATAGATAATAATTTTACTACAAATTCGCGTATTAAAATCTATATGTAATTTCGTTAAGTGGTCTAATATTAACTGTTAAAAAATCAATCTTTAATTTGTTTTTTCTTTTAATTGAACTTACTTTCTATTGCATAACTGTATAGCTTTAGTTACAGACATTGTGTTTAAATCGGAAGTAGGCGCCAAACTACAGTAATTATTCAATCGAGGAATACGGCTTTTCATTTTTTCTGAAACGAAACACGTATAAATGATTAAAATAATACCGATTTTCTTTGTTTTTTTTTTTTCACCTAAACACTGTGCGTATGACCTACGCGTTATTCACCGAATACTTTTACTTTTCTAATTTGACCGACTCAGTGGCGTGCCCAGGGAGGGGGGTTGATATAGGGGTCAACCCCCCCCCCATAATTATATTTATGGTATTTGATATTAATTATTATACATCATAATTATCATTCATAGTTCATAATAATTTGTTTTAGGTATAGCCAACATGGTAAATGAAACTCTGAAACCCTCCCATTTCAAAATCCTGGGCACACCACTGGACCGACTGTAATTGTATAGCTGTGGTATTGAGACGAACGATTCCGACTTTTTTTTACGCAGTTTTAATTTATCAAAAATGTATACATATATACAGACTAGGTATTTATCATAAGCGCAAATACGGTGGGGCTTGGAGGAGGGGGTTAAGCCTTCCTGATGAAAATAAAGCCTCCCCGGATTTATTATCGTATTAGTGCAATATTTTAAAGAAAATTTTTTTTTATTTAATTATAAGCTTTTTGAAATACTATATAGTTTTTTAATATTTTGAAGGGATCATATTGATGTATCTTAATTTTAAAATATACGTGGTTTTTTTTTTTTAAATCAGTCTCATTACTTAATTGTCAGACCACGTATCTTGCAACATTATAGCTTATATAGTGATTATAACTAATAATGATAATTTAATTACTGTTTTGGATTATTTAAAAGGACAAAACCCAAAACTTATAATTTTTGGTTAAAAAATGGTAGGGCTGTAGCCTCCTCCCCCCACACACACACCATTGAAATTCCATATTTGCGCCTATGCCCTATGGTATTATATAATTCAAAAATAAATGTTTATAAATAATGATCGCGTACAACACCTGCGGTTTTTTTTTTCTTTTAAATAATAAATCTTAAAAAAATAAATAAATATTGCAATGCTGCAGTGCTTACTTGTGGACAATTTTTTCGTCGGTTTCGCCCGGCAGTCCGGACACTCGCAAGCCTTTTCGTTGTCTGGCAACACGCTGAATGCGGTCTGTTCACCGCTGATCGCAGCCGAAGCTGTTAATGATTCCGGCGTGTTCACGCGGTCAAACACTTCGACTATTGCTTTTTTGTACCCGTCCTCGTGCTTATTCGCCGGTCGACCGACGGCAGTCTTTTTACTTACTTTCGATGGCACCGGTGGACTTCCAGTCTTAAATCCCGTCTCTCCTTGTCCATTTTCCACCACTCGTTCACCACCGTTGGTAGTTTCCGGACGATTTGAGCTGTTATTTTCTTCGACTCGTTTCGCCACAATTCGACCACTGCTGTTCGAATCGTCACTAAACTGTTTGGAGCCGTCATTACGCAGCACTGCCGGCAAGTCGCCGCTGCTTGCGTTTTCCTTGATCGTTTTCGGTTTCCTTAACACACACACACACACACACACACACACACACACATATAACAGTGGCGCAAATCTGTGGGAGCAAGGGTCCTTTGAATTTAGTCGGGTGTTAGGTTAGATCGGATCAGTCTAGTGCCTAGAGCGAATTTTTAATTAAGATTTCGTTTAAACTTTAAACTCGTTGTACCCAGGGTTTGACTAGGCCACCGGAGAAAGGTGGGTTCCAAACATTATATCTAAATGTGGCCACTATAAAAAGTCAAATTGCACGTGGCCTCAGAATTTAATCCAGACTATTCATTTTGAGACGATAGGTGGGAGAGAGTCTGCCTGTCCATACGCGACGAATTGAAATTAAAATTACCTGAAACTTATATTATATAAATGACGAAGAAATAGGTAGGAAGACGAAGTAATAGAAAGTATAGAAATGCCCGAAGAAAATAAATCAAAACGCTACAAAGAAAAAAAAAACGTTGTTTGAGATGTTTTTAATTTGTTGTCATAACGTCTTAATTCCAATACAGATTATACGTTTCGGCATATAATCATTTGTTTCGAGCATACATAAATACATATTAACTTTATCGTGTACTCAGATCGGACGTAAGAGGAGCTTTTTAACATTAACTTGCATAAAAACTCGTTTAAGGAATCGAGGGGTCATTTTTCGATTTTCTTAATACTTTTTTTTTTCAAACGTCAGAAAAAAATTACATAAAAACGCGATTTCGCTAAAATCGCGTTATTGTTATTTCTTCGTAATTTTGAAATGCGTGATCGCATTGAAAATTGAAATATATATATTATACATACATATTATTTCTTTCAATTTTTCTCCTATTTGTAGCAATTATCGATTTCAAAGGTACCTATATTCAATTCGTAAAAGAGGTACCTAAGTTTTGATTTTATAAGGCTTTGAAAAACTGAACAGACGTAAATATGTATTACTATATTAAAAAAATAAAATAAAAAAATTTTCGAAAATCATTAGTCGCCATTAAGGAGGGAACTAGAGTGACGTCAGCGAAAGCACAAAAAGAGTACATATTTAGAAGAAGAAGACCGTCTCTATCAAGCACGTAGCGAGGATTTTTTGTTTGTTTTTGGTGGGGTCTATTTAAAAAATGTTGAAAAAAAATTGGAAATTCGACATATTTGATTATAATGCGCTATACAGTTCATTAAAGTATTATAAACCGGGCGGCGGACGAAAATTGTTTGATTTCGCGCAGGCGAGATTATTATCGGTATTCTGATTGGCGGAAACCGTCGTGAGCCGACTGCTGCCGACAGCAGCAGCCAATGACAGAGCAGTTATTAGCCGCCTGGGAGAGGCGGGGGGGAAGGCAACAGCCAATGACAGAGCAGTTATTAGCCGCCTGTGAGAGGGGAGGGAAAGGCAACAGCCAATGACAGCGTAGCTATTAGCCGCCTGCGGGGTTAGGTAGCATCGCTTCCGGCTTTCGTTCAACGTACCCGTTCCGGTATAGCACAATATATAGGTATCGAACAATAAGTTTAATCAATATTATTATCGTATATTTTGTTATCGAGATACAAAAACACTTCCGTTGGAAAATTATCGTAAAGTTTCACAAACAAGTAATATTATTTATGAACAATATATTATATTATTGTATTAAAAAAAAAATCCTGGATTATTATAGGGTATAGCCATGTATAGGTATATTGTATAATATAAAAACGAAAAGAATTCGGGAGGCACCCCACAGACACCATCCCGGATACGTCACTGGTCTACATACAGTCCGTTCCCCTGGGAACCCCTCCGCGAAAGATACTTAGAGACTTACTCGTCGTGGCGGCAAACTTCGCCGAAAGGACTGGACGGCCGGTTTTGTTGTTGTCGGCTCTCGTGACCGCCGCCGTCGCCTCCTACGACTACGATATTATCGGACGGCGGATTATTTATATCCGTGACGTCATCGGTTGTCGCCGGCAGGTCTTTGTTCGCCGGCGCGTTAAACGCCGTGTCGTCCGCACCGTCGTTTGTCGTCACCGCAGTAGAATTATTATTACCGGCGGCGGCGGCGGCGGCCGCCGCTTGTTTCGCCGTGACGGTTGCCGTCTTGCAGACGCCACTGCGGGCGGCGGCACGCGGCCCGGACGCCGCGGCGATTCCTCCTCCGCCTTTCTTCGTCGTCCTCTTCTGCCGCTGTTCGCGTCCGACTGCGGTTTGCGGCCCCTCCGCGCGGCGCCCGTTTCCGGCCCGCGTCGCGTTACCGCCGCACCGGTCGGCGGCCGAGCTGTTGTTATTTGTGTCTTCGTCTTCGTCCTCGTCGTAATCGTTGTCGTCGTACACGTCGTTTTCGCTGAAACACTCTTTTTTTTCAGTCTTGTCCGCGGCCGCGGTCGTCGCGTTTTTCTTCCGAGTTTTCGGAAACGTGCCGCAGCAATACGACGACGACGACGACGACGATTTCTTAATGCAATCCCCCCGCGACTTGCCCACCGTTTTCGTCAACACGTCCGCTCGTATGTGCACCTATAACACGCACGTCATATTTTAAAACTTTTTTTATATAATATATCAGTGGCGGCTTTAGGGGGGCTCAGGGGGCCATGGCCCACCCCCCCAAAATTCTTAAAAAAAAAGAGCTTTGGTGGTGGACGAATACTCGCCGGTATTATACACTATAAAAAAAAAATTACAGCGTTATCGAAAATAACGCGGTCGTATATCCAGTAGACGATTAATTATTATTAGCAAATAAACAAAAAAAAAAAAGGTCATTAAGACATCAACTCAATTTTTTTCCCCCCAAAATTAAATGCTAGAGCCGCCACTGATATATATATATCATATCGCATCCCGGCGAGAAAAGTGACGTAGCGGTAACTAAAAATTTCGGTAATTGAGAAAATCGCGATAAAAAATATATTGTATATATAAAATTATTATTTCGAAATAGTAAAAACTCTTTTTAAATATTACAGACAATTATTTTTTAACAGAACACTTCTATTGCCAGTGTTCTGCAGGAGAATACTGCGTTATTATAGATCACTATATAGATCAGCATGATTTTTCTCGACCGGCGACGTTCCTGTTATCAAGACTAAAAATAGTGCGGCACGCTGTAGTAATGAATAGCCAGTGGCGTATTTTCAACTTTTTTCTGGGGGAGGGGGGTCCAAATTTTTTTGTTTTTTTTTTTGAAAATTCCAACAGGATATATTGATATAAGGTATTTTATAAAAAAATACCTTTGGATAATTTTAACAAATAAGTACATTTTATTAAAAAAATTTTTTTCTAGTTTTTAAAATTTTTAATTTTAAAGTACAAAATCTAATCGTCTTTTTTTTTTTGGTTCTGGGGGTCCAGGACCCCCCGTAAATACGCCACTGTGAATAGTGAACCAGTTTTAATCGAAAAACTGACACAACTATATATATACATATATATTCTGGCGACTGGCGGTTAGTTTGTGAGTCGTGACGTTTTTCCTGCACGTGCGGCGGGGGCACTATACATAATATGTAAAAAATATAAAATACTCTAAAACACGCACTAATTAAACCACATTTCAGTAAACACATTTGTAATCGATTTAAATTGATAAGGTGGTAATAACTGATTTGATAACAACTAGTAGGTATTAATAGCGGTAGACACGTGTTTCATGCTATAAAGTCACCAGTCCTGGACTGATGACTTTATAGCATGAAACACCGGATATCATATGGCAGATTACCAACAAGGACTGGCCGCTCGAGTACCTTATAACATGAATAGGTGTGTCAAACCTCCTAGAATTCAAAATAAGTGAAAAATCAGTTTTGATAAAAGTGTGACTGATGACCTTCTAGCATGAGCCAATTCATACAGCGATGGGAATGAAATCCGGATTCTCCGAAAATCCGCCAAATCCGGATTTCGGATTTTGAAATCCGTGGTTTGGTTTTACAATTGCGAATTTCTGTATTCTAATCATAAAATCGTCGCCATCGCCAAATCGGGTCGATGATCATCAGGTCTTTTCGTTTTATTATTATTATCTTGTGTTGACAATATTGTATCCTAATGTAGTTTTTAAACCATGTGGTCGACTGTTAAAACCTTTATAAATACAAGCTTCTAGCTTTAAAGCCATAAAGATACATATACAGGCACGTACACAAAATAAAATTTCGGGGAGGAGGGGGTTACAAAATATAGCAATACGAATTGTACAGTAACATAATAAAACAATTTCTTCCTCCTTACTCATTATTTTTTAATGTGACAAGAAATTATTTCGGGGGGTTTGAACCCCAAACCCCCCCCTGTATACGTGCCTGTACATATAATATGTACGAGTAATGATGTCATTATTAATTATTATTACAATAGTGTAAATTTATTAAGGGAACCGGAAACTGTCCGTTTCTATAAGTAGTTTTGTATGGGCATATTTTTAAATGCGCAAACATATTTACTATGACAGTGTAACAAATAATCGTTGGTGTGTGTGTGTGTGTGTGTGACTTCTCGGAATACCTATTACGGTTCCCTTATCTATGAAACTGACGGGATACGGGCGTTCCAGGAATCCCAAAAAGATGGTCGCACGCAGAAACTGTCTAACGTGTAATCATTGATTATTTATATTACCAGTAATATATTATAATCAATGGTGTAATGTAACATGACACGGCTCGTGTATATGAGTAAACGAATCGTTTACACCACCGAGCCGAAAATTATCAACTGCAGTCCACCCATTTCTGCGAAACACTAGACGAAAATACTTTACCGCCGTAAATATACTACGCGCGATTATATTAAGGTCGTCGCCTCTCCGGTACGTCGACGCGATAGACAGCGAAATATTTGTAATATTTATAACAATACGATAAATTGCGATAATGTAATATTAAGCAGCGTTGCGCTGATTTTCGTATTTGTCTTATTACGTGAAATGATAGTGCGAAATAGACGTTTCGTACTTCAACGTACCGATCGACCTATTGGTGCGATGATTTGAAAACTTTCAATTCCTCGTAAATTTCGCTATAAAACGACTTTCCCACTTTTTCATTTTTTTTCATAAACCCTTAAAAAAATTAACCGAACACATTTAAAAAAAAAAGTTGTTAATAATTCATTTTGAAGGTCTTAAAAAAAATAATAAAAAAGTGGAAAGTCGTTTTGTAATAAAATTCACGAGGAATTCAAATCTGTTTTCAAATTTCTTATCGCGCCAATAGATCGATCGGTACGTTGGAAGTACGAAACGTCTATTTTGCTATATGTTTCATGTGTGTAAGACAAAGAGAGAAAATACCCGCTTTCAATCCCCTTAAGCAGCGTTGCGCTGATTACCCGCAAGTCGTATTGGGGTATTATAAATATGAACGCATGATAGTGCGAGAGTCGCTCTCGTGAGAGTGCGACAGTCACTATCGCCCTGTTCACACGATGATACACTCTCTCATGATAGTAACTCTCGCGATAGCAACTATCACGTTTTACTCTCTCACCGTGTGGACCAGGCTTTATGGAAAATTAAGTACCTACCATAGGCGTGTCCAGACCTCCATGGCTGGGGAGGCCAGTTATAAAATTTAAATTTTTTACTTACTACAGTGATCTATATTCTGTATATCTATATTAGTGACTTTTTTTTTTGTTTATGGCAATTATATAGCATCTGAAATTTTTTCACCCCGCAAAATTAAAGATTATCTTGATCTTAAAATTGGTTTCCTATGCTATTACCAATTAATAAATAAGGCCGATCAACTAATGTGCTACTTAGTTATTTTTTATAAATATTTTATATTTATAGTTTCAACCACGATAGGTTATAAGCCAAGAGGCCAAGAATTAAGTCACTGGGTAGGCCGGTGCCCACCCTGCCTCCCCCGTAGACACGCCTATGGTACCTACTATATAAATGTTATATCAATTACTATACAGTACACATATTACCTGAACCACGCGATTTTCTGACGATTTATTTACGGGCTTAACGCGAACGTTACGGTATTTTCGACTAATCGAATCGGACGAGTACGAATTCCGTCGAAATTCAGACCTGTAAAAAAAAAAAAAATGGAAAATGCAGATCGAATAGTTATAGTTTAGCCGATAATTTTAAATGTACGGTAACTCCTAGCGTTACTGCTGCTATTGACGGGGTCTTTGTAAAGAAGTATCGCGAATAAGGAACAACAATTCTGCATATTTTATTTTTTTTAGTGCGCGATGTGCGAAAACGAATGAATTTTTTTTTTTTTTCTATCTGGTATAAACGCCGAGACCTATATAGACGCGGAAGTGATTGTATACAGAGAAATCAACACGTACAATTTATAAAACTATTGATATATATCAAACAACGGATTGTTTTATGAAAATTTCCGAATTTCGCTGCTCTATATTATACAATAGCAGCGTCAGCGGCGGATTAAGCGATTTGCCGCCCACAAGCAGAAGGAAATTTGCCGCCCCTTCATTTTCATAAGTGTTTTTCTAACCAGCAAAATGCATTATTTAGCAAAATATATTATTTATTAAATTATTATTTATTATTTAAAAATATATAAAACAGTTAGACATTAAAACATAAATATGAATATATTATTAAAAAAGTTTTCTTTACCGCCCCTAAAATTTCGCCGCTCCAATCACCTGCTTGTTCTGCTTGTAGGGAAACCTGACGTTGAGCAGCGTATAATACGGTCAAGGCGTATATTATATCATCGATTATTATTGAAGCCTGACCTTCACCGAACGAAGTGTCCGTTATTTGATAATCACGTAATATACACTAGGTAGCCGAATTACCCGGTTTCGCCCGTGCGCAGTTTTGAACGAAAATTTGTTCATATATATATATATATATATAATACGAGAAATTTTAGGATTTTTAGGCGTTAAACAGTTACCATCATGGTGACCATTTAAATTGTTATTAAAAAATAATTTATAATTTAAAACAATGAATACGAAAGAAGAACGAACGCCGAATTAAAAGAACTGTTTAATGAAACCGACATAGTAGGTGTTCTAAAAAGCCGAAGACTTAGCTGGGCAGGACATGTATGGAGAGCGAAGGATAAATTAATAATAAACGAGGTCACAATGTGGAAGCCAGATCGAAAAAGACCAATAGGACGACCGAGACAGCGGTGGAGCGACCGTGTCAAAGAAGATCTGAAACTCCTAGGTATCAGGGGGGACGGAGAAACAAGAGCTTTGGATAGAGAGGCTTGGCGAGGCATAGTGGAAGCGGCGATGGGTCTAAACGGCCCCGAATAAGCCAAAAAAAAAAAAAATTTAAAATAAAAATTGGTTAAGTAGTTACGGAGTTTATCGAGAATGGAACATCGTGCACGTTTTTTAATAACAATCTAAATGGTCACCGTGGTAACTGTTTAACGCCTAGAATCTTAAAATTTCCCGTATTATAGCTACCACTCTCGGGACGAGCAGGAGAGTGAAAAATACTTTACGACCTGTATACCTATACCAAATATACAAAAAAAAAAAAAATGTCATTGAAATCGGTCGAGTCGTTTCGGAGGAGTGCGACCACAAACACCGTGACACGAGATTTTTATATATTAGAATATAGAAGTTGCAGAAAAGTAAAAAATAAATAAACAAAAATTTGAAGTTTTACGCGCGTTCTTTATACGTATGCCCGAAATTATAATTCAATATTATAATATACATTATACACGTATCCCGCACTTTCCATATTAAATTTATGCACGTATCCTCATTATATTTTATACCGCACAAACACAACCAACCTTTTGTTTTTAACACGTACGGTGGACCGTTGTTTAGACGACGTTTTATTTAGTTTGCTAAACGGTTTACCGCCGTAGAGATTCAAAAATTTGGCTAAATGTCCGTTGTTCTTCCGTAAAGCTACGTCGAGTGGAGTCATTTTCTCTCCATTGATTTTCATCACAGGGTTGATCGACGCTCCGTTGTCCAACACAATCTATATAATACATATATATATATATATAATATATATATATATATACACGTATTCAAATCAATATTGTCTTCGTATAAAACAATATAATACGTAATAATAATAATCGTTACCAATTACATTTATTCGTGTTCTGTCGTTATTTTAAACCGTATTATTAACTCGTTATTTTTAAACGTTAAGGGGATTGAAAGCGGGTATTTTCTCTCTTTGTACGTTTCGTACTTCCAACGTACCGATCGATCTATTGGTGCGATAAGAAATTTGAAAACAGATTTGAATTCCTCGTGAATTTTATTATAAAATGACTTTCTCGCTTTTTTTCATTTTTTTTCATAAACCCTTAAAAAAATTAACCGAACAAATTAAAAAAAAAAAATTGTTAATAATTCATTTTTGATGGTCTTAAACAAAAGGAATAAAAAAAGTGGGAAAGTCGTTTTGTAGTAAAATTCAAGAGGAATTCAAATCTGTTTTCAAATTTCTTATCGCACCAATAGATCGATCGGTACGTTGGAAGTACGAAACGTCTATTTTGCTATGTTTCATGTGTGTAAGACAAAGAGAGAAAATACCCGCTTTCAATCCCCTTAATGAATGTTAAAGACGTAGCAATAGTCGCGTCCTGTAGAAATCAGAAGTCGAGAATACGCGTATACGGTTCCGATCACTGTTTGTAATGATTCTATACGTGACGTTCAACTATTCAAAGACTGCGTCAGCGAAATATGGAAGGTGACAATGAGAAAAGCCAGAGAAAGGTTATGACGTATGAAATTTCGACAATTCCGACGCACTGCAGCAGAGAACGCGTGTAGAAGAACTGAAAATAACACGGGTAAGACGCGATGATATGAAAGACGGCGGTACGTGATGGAGTGAAATTAGTAGTGAGTTGTGACCAGTAACGCAAACGATGTTTTGGAAATGAAAAAAAAAGTAACGGAAAATTAAATTGGTTCAGTGATTTGTGTAATGCTGCCTGCATGTTATAGCCGAAAGAAACGGGTCGAGAAAAACCGCGGTGTTACAACACCCCTCGCGGGAAAATATCAATCATTTCGAAGAGCGACTAAAAACATGGACAAACAAAATCTCGGAAGAGAAAAAAAAAACATTTTTATGAAAAGAAAAATTGAAATGACCGCATTATAACGCGTAATGCATATAAGATATTAAAAACCTGTCGAGTAAAACAGTAGCATTAGACTATATAATAGACATCCGCGAAGAGAACGAATATGGTGTTACTGTCTACAGCTGCATTATGAAACTTTTCAAACTACTGTCACGCGATTCGAAGACGCTCTATTGTCGTATCACGCAGTTATCCGTGACCGTTTGTTGCTAAGAAATATTATATAACTCAGAAATGCAGATTTACGAGAGAAGAAAAAAAGAAATCTAGATCTGCAGAGGCTGACGTATAACAGGCCAATTAATAAAAGAACTATATTGATCAACAACACGTAAAAAAATAACGTTCACTATAGGAAGACCGAAAAGCAGCCGGGCGGGTGTCGGTTGTCCGTGATATGGAAAACACGATTTTTGACGTGGCATACATCACTACATCAGTGAGAAATGCGGAGCTTTCGTGATGGCAACAATAATGGTTCTCGATGGACCGGCAAGCTGAAGAAGAAGAATATATATTTTATTACGAGACAAATAATTTTTTTTAAATTAAATACTGCAGCCTTATATAATATCTTATATTATGGCGTGTATAAAAACAGGTATTCATTTTATAAATTATGTGTAAGCAATACTTTCAAATATTTATATTTATATTATTATCCGTTGTTTCTGAATAATTGTATTTTAATGATCTATATAATAATATAACCTATACATTATTACGTAATTTACATGTACAACGAAATTATACGCTACTCTATAATATTATATTTGAACATCTCGATTTGTTATACGTCATGGTTTTTTTTCGACTAATTTTCCTTTGTTATTAAAAATATCGATTACGTTCGATTACCCGGATTATCAGTATAAAATTCAATATAAATTACCTTACTCATTTCCAAATTGTTATTAAGCACAGCGATATGTAGGGGTCTTTTACCATCGTCGTCATAATAATCAATTGATTCTGGACGCATTGATATTAGCCACAGAACTAATTCTTTGCGGCCCGATCTCATAGCGTCGTGTAACGGATAGCCGCCTTTCGAATTTCGCATCCACAAGTTGGCACCGTGTTTGGCCAAAAGCCGAACCGTTTCGAATTGGCCTTTAAACGCACCACAGTGCGATGGCCTTAAACGTAGAAACATTAACGACATCAGCATCATTTATTAATAATTTTATATAGGTACATAACTTATTTTAAATTTTAAATGTAAAACGCAAATAATAATATTACCTAAAAACAAAACAAAATATTGTAATTATATTGAGTAATACCTTCGGTAAAAAAAAAATCTATTCTATTATTGTTCCACTTTTAAAATGTACAAATAACGTCTTACGTTCTTCCTTTTTTGTCCTGTCGGTTAGGATTAGCTCCGTGTTCTAATAATATTTCAGTCACGTCCGCATGACCCAAAGTCACGGCATAGAATATAGGAGAACAGCCATTATTATCCACTGTGTCCACTTTAGATCCGCACAACGATATCAGATCGTCAACACATTCAATGTGTCCTCGAGATGCCGCACAATGTAATGCTATATATCAATAATAATAATAATAATAATAATAATAATAATAATAATAATAATAATAATAATAATAATAATAATAATAATAATAATAATAATAATAATAATAATAATAATAATAATAATAATAATAATAATAATAATAATAATAATAATAATAATAATAATAATAATAATAATAATAATAATAATAATAATAATAATAATAATAATAATAATAATAATAATAATAATAATAATAATAATAATAATAATAATAATAATAATAATAATAATAATAATAATAATAATAATAATAATAATAATAATAATAATAATAATAATAATAATAATAATAATAATAATAATAATAATAATAATAATAATAATATTTTAGGGGCACGTAAATTTTATATATATATAAATTTAAGCCACTAATAAGTTGATGTATTTTAGAATGACTATAATAGTGGTAAAAAAATCTAGTGCCCCCCCCCAAAATAAATTTCTGGCTACGACACTGTACTAATAATAAATAATAATAACGTTTATTGGACTATTTGTGCACCTACTATACAGATTTCGCATTATGTTGTTTCGAGACGATTAAGTACATTTAGGCGTATTCAAATAAAAATGTATACGTTTAAGTAAAATATAGTCAATATGTATAATGTATATATATATATATATATACAATTAAAAATAATAATAATAACAGACGTAATATTATAGGCATGATTCTACACGTCCGTTTCCTACTGCAGTTACTAGAGACTTCGTTAAAACAGTGTACCTGTTAAGATAAAATGTGTTCTAATATTATGTATTAACCTGTCAATCCGTCTTCGTCTTGCGATTCGACGTTTGCTCCACCGTTGACTAAAGTTATAATAGCATTGGCGCTGCCTACAAAAAAAAAATAATATATATATATAGTAATAATAACTTCTTAATCGAGCAATTTTTTATTTTTTTTTATTTTTAAATTTTAGAATAATATAAAACGTACGGAAACAACAGTATCGAAAACATAATTAAATGAACAAATTCAAAATCGAACCGATTAGTGATTTAATATTCTGATATTTGTATAAATAAAAAGTTAAAAACTACTTTTTGAAACATTTAAACAACTTGTTAAATGTTTACAACAATGTAAAAGAACATTTATATATTGTCACATTATTTTAACTACGCGGTATAAATAGTTGCAGACTTGAGTAAAATTCGATTTTTTTTAAATAAAAATGGAACACGTGTTTCGATTTTTTTTCCCGTCATTCGGACGTGTGCAAATTCCACTGCAGAAACATCGTTTTTTCATAAGCTTTCCGAAAGGTACACTCATTTTTTTGAAAAAAAAAAAAATTGCATCGACCGGAGCCCATATTACGGTGTCTAGGAGCCAATATATATATAACCGTCAACGACTTCTTTTGCACAGTACTTTTACAAAGGTTTTTTTTTTTTGGAAAAATGGTATAATCCGGATATAATATTGGAACGAAAATGTTGTAAAACAAAAGGATAGGTACTGATTAAATAGTCAAGACACGTCTAATATAGACAGTGTTCGTACACAATATATTTAAACTTAAACCTTAATGTATAACTAATAGTAAGTTATTTCAATAATAATAATTAATAAATTTTGAAATAAAAAAAGGACTCGTAAGTATTTTTTGTTATGTACCTATACCAGTCTGGCAGTCTGACAGCGCTCAAGAATAAGTGGGCTCATTAATATTTGCTTGCGGGGTCCTTGCGGGGCCGAGTACCTAACGGCACCGCGCCCTGCACCGTCCGTAATAAATACGCGCCCCTATACGGCGAACGTTTTATTCACATATTATAATATTTTTTATAAATATTTAAATATAATAATATTTTGTTATTATATTGTCGAAGAGTCTCGCTAGAGACTCCTTTCTGTGCGTGAGAAACACCGAGAAGAAACAGCACACAAATAAACACAGCAACTCGACCCGATAGCGAGACTATTAAGCCGAGGTCACACGGTGATAGTAAAACGCGATAGTACTATCGACGCTATCACGATAGCGTACTATCACTATCATAAGCCGTGGTCACACGGTGATAGTAAAACGCAATAGTACTATGGACACTATCGTCTAATCTGTTGTGGTTTCACCATTGATTTAAATATTTAATTATTATTTTTTTATTGCAAATAAGATTATATTAGTTTTTAGCCAGAGGCAAGGGAATTTTCGGTATTCTTCCAAAAACGTTTGAACATTCAAATTATTAATGTTATTACACTACAGTGAAATAACTAATAATGATTGATAATGAATAATAAAAATAACTATTTAAATAAATAATGAGAAATAATATTATTATTAATAATATAATATATTATTCAAATAAAAAAATAACGAATGAAAAAAACGAAATGACAACGTGATAAGATGATAGTGTGATAGTGTGATAGTTTGGGTCACACGATGAGAGTATACATGATAGTTCCTTTACTATTGCGATTTCTACTATCGACTATCATGCGTGCTTGATAGTTGATAGTAGAAATTGCGATAGTGTGATAGTTACTATCGTACCGTTCACATGGTGATAGTAACTGTACACTATCACGATAATTGCTGTCACGAAAGCAACTATCGCGTTTTACTATCACCGTGTGACCCCGGCTTTAAAAACATTAAGTTTCGTCTCGGCGCTCGGACATCTCACTCGCACGCGTTGGTTGTATGCGGAGTGCGCGAGAGAGAGACAGAGCTAAAAACTGTAATTTTGTGAGTGATCATTTTTCGTTCACTCCGTGGATCCGTCGTACCGGCGTTGTGGCGATACCAGGTTATACAATAGTAACAACAACAGCTACGCGCGACGCACCGCACGCTTTAATGTCAGCCATACTCGACCTTTTTTTTTTTTTTTCATTTGGGCCACATGAAATATTTTAAAATATTACGCGGGCCGCCAGATACTTTTCGTTTATTTTTCGAAGGTACTCTAATTGCCTGACACCAACACTATTAAGCCTGGACCACACCGAGGCAACATAATATAGCAACACGTAGGTTGACACGTCATGTTTCCTGCAGTTCCGTAAACATGAAAACGAATATTGCGACATTGGAAACATAGCGTACACACTAAAGGAAATAAAAACGTCAACATTTTCACAAAATGTTGCCGAAAATGTTTTTGTCACTTATTTGTCCACGTACAAGCAACATAAATTATCGCGTGACTAAATGTTTTTAAAGTTTATACGTCCTGCATTTAAAAAATAAAATTAAAACAATTTGCACGTAAAAAAACTTAATATATAAAATGTGGGGGGGACTGGGATGGGAAAATAACAAATTAACTGAATTACTCGTACAAACAGGTACGTAAAACAATGAAAAAATCAAAAAAGTAGGTAATCAAAATTATATTGGAATAGTAGTTTCAAGTTTGTGTAAATTACAGACTACAGTTCGCAAGTTATCATATCGATACTGTTGATAAACACGTGCGACACCTAAGTGTCCACACTGCATAAACTTGTGGTCGCATGTTGCCGATTGTTTACCAGTTTTGTATATACAGTTATAGTTTTTACGTTGTTTTCTAGGAACACGTTTCGCTAATTATCGAAACGCGAAATAATGATAAACTTTGTCGCTTGTCGCTTGTCGCTACAAAATATTGATGGAACATTTAGAAACATATACCAACTTTTGTTGTGTCAACATGCTGCGACATAGAATGTTGCTGTATGTTGCCACAGTGTAGACCAGGCTTTACACGTTTAAAACGTGAATAAAACTCAACCGTTTGTACAATCACAGTGCGTACCTACACACGAGCCCACGGCCAGTTTAGCGATAAGATAAAATACATCAAAATCGTTATAAATATTGAAAATACCAAAAACATAAATCATCGTCACAATCGCGTACGACATTTGTTATACCTATTTTATATTTATAGTATCAGTTTCGAAATTTATATTTTTTTATCAATTCAATAAGTTCTGTTTGGGCCACATAAAAACTATTGGTGGGCCGCAGGTTGAGTATCGCTGCTTTATGTTATAGGGAAGGGAACTATATGTATTTTCAGTGGCGTAGCCAGGGGGTTGGGTGTTTAAACCCACCCCCCGACCCATCGCCCTTTTTTTATACTTTTCAATCTAATAAATGTATACAATTTATACAATTGTATATTTCATTAATTCTAGTACCTACTGCAAAAAAAATATGATATATTTTGTCATATTACAAGTAAAAGCATAATACTTTTGAAAACTATGTACCTATATAGAATTTTATAACTTTAAACTTATGTCGTATGAAATATATGTGTTAAAAAAAGTTTATGCAATTAGATGCGGTTTTATACGATATAAATAAATAAATAAATAATAACATTTACTGCTTAGCTAGGTAATTGCATTTAAGATTGGGATTTGATGTAATTTTAGTTTTGTTTATTTTTGTTTAGTCTGTTTTGTTTTACTTTTACATTTTAGGTTTTGAGCGGAGCGAAGAATGTATTGGTTTTACAATGATGTTTTTTTTTTACGTCTGTATACCCAAAAAGTCTACCAGTGCTCCAATCTTTACGTGCAGCACTTGTTTCCGGTTGAAAATTATATATAGTTGGTACTTGAATACCAGAGGTACTAAAGGTCATTTTTTCGCTTTCTCAATACTTTTTTTAAGCGTCAGAAAAAATTACACAAAAATGCAATTTCGTCAAAGTATCTATTGTCGTAATTTCTTCGTAATTTTGAAACTAATGGTCATAAAAACCTGAAATTTTCACCAAAACGTAACTTTGAATTATATTTACCAGAAAAATTTCTTTCAATTTTGGGCCATTTATTATAGCAATTGTAGATTTAATTCATAGAATTATGATTTTGGTTTTAAGGCTTCAACATTTAACACAATATCAGACGTATATTACTTCATTGTATTAAAAAAAAAATCTAGAAAATCGTTAGACAGAATTAATTTTTATAACCATTTCAATTTTTCAACAAAGTGTATTATTTTGATGGAAAATGGTAATTGAAATTAAATATTTTTAGCTACCTAGGCTTATTGAGAGAAATTATATTAATTGCAAATAATTATGTACTTTATACACACTATATTATTATATATTATTAATAATATATAATATTACACCGAAGCTCCGCTCAGAATCGTTTTATCGAATGCAATGATTTATCATTGCTTTCAAACTATAGTAATAACAAAACTCTAAAATCATTATCTACGTAATTCATTTAAGCGACGTCCACAGGCTCGCTACCTTTTTTGTTTTGATATAGTATAGTTAGTTGATTTTAAATAAATATTGCAATTTCATTTTGACTATAGATTGACTCGAATAAACGTGCTGAACTTCATTTGAAAATTTGGGAACCAGGTCACGCATATAAATTTCCTATAAGTTGGAATCGAAAATTGAAATTTCAACTTAGCTGTTTGTATTTATTTCATAACATTAATATAAGACCTAGATGCAATATGTATAACTATTAACAAATAAAAGAAATTAAGAATTTCATATTGCAGTGCTTATATATTTTATTTTTATTTTTTTGTATATACACCACTGAACCTGGTCCTTGAATGGTTCAATAAGAGTATGAGCATTGTGCAACAAACTTAACAAAAAATGTAAAAGCTTATAATTTCATTTATACTTAAACCCCTCCCCCCTCCATTACATAATCCTGGCTACGCCACTGTGTATTTTTATCACTCTACGCAGTAAAGGTTAGTCGCTCTGCGGACGCCGTGGAACGTAGTGCGTTTTGTATTTGTTGTCACAATTCGTATGCTTTCACAAATTCGTATGATTGACGTTAGCAGGATTTATTTTACGTTTGCAGAATTATTATTTTATAATAACAATAATATATATATAATATATGCTTCGGAAAAATAATTGAAATCCACAAAAATGTACTTCGGAGAAGTAAAAAAGGCTTTCTGTACGTAAATTGAAGCGATAGGGAGAAAAGATAGAATTTCGAGGTTGATAAAGAAGTGAAATAAATCCCAAAATTCTGTGCCTCAACTTGAAAAAATATCAGTTCACAAAAATTTCAAAATGTTCAATTGTACAAACATTGAAAAAAAAAAGAAAAAAATTCGCACAGAACGGCGCGAATTACAGATTGTCAAGAAAAATTCGAGTCAGACAGATTAACTCGTAAACAAGTCGACGACTCCGATTTATGGCTAATTTTATCATTAATATATACCGTTCTGTGCTAATTTTTTTTTTTTGTTTTCAATGTTTGTACAGTTGAACATCTTGAAATTTTTTTGAATCGATATTTTTTCAAGTTGAGGCACAGAATTTCCGGATTGATTTCACTTTTTTATTAATCTCGAAATTCAGTAACTTTTTCAACAATGCGTCTTTTCGGCACAGAATTTTGAGATTGATTTCGCACAATTTCGTTAACATCGAAATTCTATCTTTTCTCCCAATCGCTTCGACTTACGTACAAAAAGCCTTTTTTTTTACTTCTCCGTAGTACGTTTTTGTGGATATAATATACCTGCACTGGCGGCCCACAATATGGGTTGACGGCCGTGTTTATCGGTGACGTGAACTTTTGCGCCGTACAACAGTAAGAAATCCAATACTCGAACGCCGATATTACGCGTGTCGTTCGTAAAACTTGAATTCCCGCACATTTGAGCAGCGTAGTGAATGGGAAAAGCGCCGTGCAAATCGGCCGAGTTCGTCGTACCGCCGTGGCTGAGGACTAACTCGAGAGCTTCCACGTCAGCGCAAACTGTACATACGTATATCCACGCGATAAATACACTTTTTTTTTTTTTTGTAAAGAACAGTAAAAAAATAATAATAATTATTTATTTTAACCTTTCAGCAGGCGCGTGTAATACTGGGAGGTTTTTCTAATACGATGTAGTATATGCGTTAGTCCTCACGTTCGCGCCAATCACGCCTTTTTTTTCATAGCTCATATTTGCCCCGACGAAATCGCATAGCCCACACTCGCCCGAAATATGTTTAATAAAAACCGTGCGTGCAACGTTGCCGATCCATATAAAACGCATTAACGTTTATACAGTCAGTGTGTTTTATTGAAAATAAAAAAAATTCAATAAAGGCACAGTAGACGAAATGAAGAAAAACGAACGGAGCGTTTTCTAAAAAATTTGTCATCGAGTCTTATATACGAAAGGGGACACCTTATTTCAATGTCCAACGTTAAAACGTTACCGGTGGATGTATCAGTATTTTTTTTTTTTTTTAAATTATCAAGTGGAAAACGTCGTCGATGATGTACAAGAGCCCCGTGAAAAGCGTGTGGAGTTTGCCGTTTGTATATGTACGATCGAAAAAATAAAAGAGACCATCTGCTGCAAATTGTATATACGTATAAGATTAGCGTTCTGGCAAACAAGAAAATATAAATTGTCAGAAACGTCATGACGATAGTTTTGATAGACTATAGAACCCGGTTATGATGAATATTTACTGCGTCAATTTTATTTACTCGATAATGGAAGAAAACAAATTGTGTTTTATTAATGATTATATTTTACATTATTATCAAACATTATATATATATAAAAAAAAAAAAGGTATGTACAAAAACATAAAATATTTTATAAATAAGAGTAAAATGTTTCCAAACAACATTATTTGTATTTAAAATTATTTATTTATCCTTCATTTGCAATATGTATTTAAAAAAACATCCTGTCGAATAAATAGTATACGACACGCTGCTGCTCGTATTATAAACACGTATAGTAGAGCGCCTGCTGAAATGTACTTTGATTTTTTTTTATCATTAATATTTATAATAGAAAAACATAATATTGTGTGTCAATAGGTAAATATTTGAATTTTTTTTTTCACTTTTTTATTGTAATAACCGCGAATTACGACAACAAAAAATAATAATAATAATACCAGTTGCCCAGTGCACGGTAGAATGTCCTTCGAAATCTTGTTTGTTCGGATCAGCTTTTCCTGACACCAGCAGAAATCGAACTAACGGTAAATTGCCAGCGATTATAGCCAAATGCAAGACGGTATGACCGTCGTCGTCGGCTAAATCTACTATAGTCGGATCCGTTTCCAAAAGCAGTTTAGCGCACTGTGCATCGTGTTCGTCATTTTCTGCACAAAAGTGCAGGGCAGTTTTGAAAACGTCATTTCGTTCGATCACTGACAACGGCTGTTTACAAGAATCACGCATTATTTCAAACGAGTCCAATAAAATTTATTAGAAAAATAAATAAAATTATAATTAAAATGTATTATTATTATTTATATAATACTATAACTGACAGTGGCGTTGATTTGGGTTGCTGGGTATCAGCGCCTAGTGGTGGTATTGATACGTTAGTTGTTTGCTTGATCGCATGGACTTCAGCAGGCTAACGTATGCAAGGGAGAGCTACGAGCAAGTTACCACCATCCAAATGCCGAAAGCTTTCAAGTATATTTAGGCAACAAAGGGAGCAGATGGAGGTCAGTGAATAATGGGCTTCCCCAGGGTTCAGTATTAACTCCAACCCTATTCAACCTTTATATACATGACATACCAAATACGGAAGGGGTTAAGTTCCAATTTGCGGACGACATAGCTATCGCATACCAAAGTAAAGACCTGGTAGTGTATATTTAACCAGTGACCTAGAGTTAATGAATACATATTTCCGCAAGTGGCGATTAAAGCCAAATCCAACGAAAACTGAAGTATGTGCATTCCATCTTAACAACAGTCAGGCTAAGAATAAACTTGAGGTAGAATTCGATGGAGTAAGAGTGAACCATAATTTCTGTCCTAAATATTTGGGTATTACGTTAGATCGTGCACTAACATAGAGTACCCTAAGTAAAAAGACTCGATCCCGGTGTAACCTCGTACAAATGTTGGCTGGTACGAGTTGGGATGCCGATGCAAAAACCCTAAGGATAGCAGCTCTGGGCCTAGTGTATAGTACAGCGGAGTTCGGGTCCCAAATTTGGTGTAATAGTGCACACATAAATAAATTAGATACACAACTGAACAGCGTTATGAGAACAATCAGTGGCACTGTAAAATCCACACCACTCCAGTGGCTGCCGGTACTGGCAAATATTAAACCTCCAACAACACGAAGGAAAGAAGCTCTTATAAAAACTGTTAAGAAATCTGAAGACCTAAAACGATCACTCTTATACCAGATGCTACTCCAAACTCCGGAAAAGTGACCAAAATCCAGGAGTCCACCTGGTGAGACGGCCTGGAAACTAATTAGTTCAAGATATATGATGATAGTGCTGAGGAATGGCGTAAACAGTGGGCTAGCTTCTCTGCACCAAACCGGAAGCTAGTACCCGACCCTAATCAAGGAGTTCCAGGGATGAATCTCCCTCGTAGCACCTGGTCTGCTTTAAACAGACTTCGAACAAGTCATGATCGATGTGGCGCTCTTTTACATAAATTGGGGTTCCAAGACAATCTAGCTTACGACTGTGGCAACGGAGATCAAACAATGAATTGGTCGTACACTGTACACTGGTCGTAACATGTACATTTATCTAATAAAAACAAATGGAAATGCATCCACGTCACATTGTACTATAGTAATAGTATAATTATTAATTAATATAATACATACGTTACACCAACTACACCTAACATTTCAGTACGTGAAATTTCTACGTAATGAACTACAATAAAGCGTGTACCTATACAATATATATATATATACTATAAAAAAAAGTGTATTATTATTTACTTTTTCTTTAAGAATTAGTTTAACTTGTTCGGGTCGTCCGTACTTGCATGCTTTCATTAAAGGCGTTAAGCACTTTTCATTGAAATCGTGTGTGGGCGACCGATCGAAATATACTCGCTTTTCAAATTCAGATGTAGTGGTTCTCAGCGTGGTCATTATAAAATTATAATATTACATTGAGCCTAAAATAAAAAATAAAAAATTTTAATTTACACAGTAAATGATTGAATCGTATAAAATATATTTAGAACATTTTACGCGCTTAAATTACGACAGAGACTGCGGCGTGTATTAATAAAAAATAAAAAATTCGTACTACCCTTATATATAAATAATATGTTGGCATTTTACTTTGAGTATATAATATATGGTCGTTTACATAACAAAATTGTTTTGTCCAGATATGTATTTTATAGATATCCCTTCTTTAATTTTCGCGGTTACATTCTGGTTTTTGCTATCATGAACAATGTTTAAAAACAAACGAGTTTTTTTTTTTTTTATACATCAAAAATTGCTTTTGAATCTTTAACTTTTCAAAAAAATAAATAAATAAATAAAATTGTTTTTAACGCGTATAAATATATGGAGCAACTATATATATAAGCCCTGTTATACGTAGGTATATAAAAATAGTTTAAAAATATATTATCGACGGAAAATGGAAATGAAATATACTCGCGTCCACTTAAAAAACAGGGGGATAGGTGTGGGTTTATTTTTTAAGGTCATACATTCTGAAATGTTTATTATGTAAAGATATTATATTATGACCTTGCCTCGTGATTATTTGGAAATCGATTATGCACGCAAAGGTTTATCTTTAATTTTATTTCAACACACAATACTGGAGTCTTGAGGCCGAGGTCAAGTGTCGTATAATATTGAGACCCAATTACCATTCATTCCGCTGTAATATCATTTGGCTCGCCAAAGGTCAATCTTTTTTATTACCATATAATTCGCGTGTAAAAGCAATCACGATTGCAATCCTGACTGGCTAGTTTTACATACAGTATACATTATCTTACGCGTACATAGCATTAACCTAATTTTATAATCGCCTACTTTAGACATTTTTTTCGAGTGTATTATTTTTGTTAACTGACCTCCTTACGCCATAAAAAAAAATGACTTATACCGAGTCACACGTATTATTTTAAAAAATACTAAAAACATTTATACTACGCATGGTCATTAAAAAAAAAAAAAAAATAGTGGTACGCGCAATATAATTTTTACACTATATTTGCGCGTATTTCTATATTTAAAACAAAAATTTTAAACGAATTGGATTATATGTAATTCAATGAAGAAAAAAAAAAGTTAAAAACATAAATAAATATCATTAATAAATATGCCTATATATATTAAAAAAAAAAACAAAAATTATTTAACTTAATTTTCATTTTACCGAGTCTTATAAACTGATAATAGATATATGTAAGTATAGGTACCTATATTTAAAAGGAAGTTATATTTTAAACAACATTTGAAGCCATCTGGGTTTTTTGCGAATTTCACAATTATTATGTTGTCGATAAATGTCATATTATGTACCTATCTTCTTTTCATCTTTTTCAGCTATGAACTTTCATCATCAAAATTTGAAGAAATTCGAGCCCTCGCCCAAAAATATAACAAGGGGCCCCTTAAATTTTTCTTATAAGTATACGTAATAATTGAATCGGGAATTTCGTAAAGGAATTCCATCTAGGTTTTTAATTTTCGAGAGACACAAAAAATATCTGTCAAAGGGAGTAATTTTTTTTCGGAATTTATTAAAGCTATTGTATATTAATATTTATTTAATATCTATATTAATAGGGTTAATAAATTTTGAAAAAAAAATTCCTCTCTTTGGCAAATACTTTTTGTGTCTCCCGAAAAATTTTAAAAATCCGAGACCGGGCCCTTTTCGAAATTCAATTGCAGGTTGTTTGTTGTACATTCATAATTTAAAACATAAAAAATATATTATTACAATATTGCCGTATAATTTATATTCATTTGAAATCGTGTAGTATTAGTAAAAAAAAAAAAAAAAAAAAATGTTTATTCAAATATGAAAACTAAATTTGAATTTGCTTAGAATATACTATTCACGTTCGTATGTGCAGCTAATGAAAATATAGTGTTTTGATTTTTAACTGCAACGGGAATTGGGGGTGATTATCAAATTGAGCGCACGATCAGACAAACTTAAATTTTAAAATATTTAGTCATTTCATTTTTTTTCTCGTTAAATATATATATATATACAAAGTATAGAAATATTATTAAATTGTGTATTATAATATCGCTGTAATACATATTGTACAATTATGAAATTCCGCACGTAAATGAATTTTTAAACACTTTTAAAAGTGTATTTTGTCATTATCTTTTTTATGAACGTTACAATTCAAGTATATAAATATTCGTCTTTAATCTTGTACCAAAGTGTTAGGTTTTAAGTGCAAAAATTGTCAGTGATGACGGTTATACGTGATGTTCGAGGGGCGGGAGGGAGGCGAAGAAAATAGAGCCAACCCCTCTTCCCATAAAATATATGGACCAGCTCACATGACACAACAGTCGGTGCTGTTAGGACAGCGATGTACTTACTAAATTTAAAAACGTCAAATCCCAAGAGGGGCGACCCACCTATCACGCTCTAATATAACCGCCACTGAAAATTGTCAATATTATATATACATTTTAAACGGGGAAAAATAATTATCACTTACTATGGGCGCACGTACGTGGAAATAATCGAAATAATATCAGTATATTATATTATCACCAAGTTTTAAACTTAAAAATGAGGACACTGATCATTTTTTACTGCGTAGGAACACAAGAAACGAAAAATTGTAAAAATCGAGAAAAGTAGCCGTTTGACGTTTTATATTGCTGTGCGCATAAATATTTCTATACTGCCTAATAATGAAAATTACAAAAAAAAAATTCAAGATTTCGTCATGAAAAATATTTTGTGCAAGAAAGACCTCGGAACGTTATCGTCGTACGAGGAAAATGACCAAACCGCATCACACACCGTAAATGTAAAATTTACTCGAGTTATTTTTCGGCAACACGAGTATTTTTTTACATTAAATTATTAAGTGTATAATAATGTCAAATTAAAAAATATCAATACACTTTCATTAGTAAAGTTAATAAAAAAAAAAAGCTTCTATTATACCTGGCCATCTATACATCCAATCAAAATTTGATTTCTTAACTTTACCGTAACTATATTTTATAGTATAGGTATACCGAGTTTTTTCACACGCAAAACAGTTTTATAAATACTGTTATTTGGCAAAAACGATAGTGGCGTGACATCCCCTAAAAAGTTTTAAACGCTTTTAAAAATGTGTCCAAAAACGTTTAAGATTTTTTTTCGCCCCCATTATTGTTTGGATGGCTACTATAATAATATTTGTTTCATCTCGAATTCAAACACCTAAATACCTAAACGCTAAAGAATAGAAAATTGTGTCTTTTTTTTTTTTTTAATATTTAAATATCGGCAGAAACGCAGAGTATAATATATGATGCGATACATGTATAAAATTCTAAGTTCCAATTTGATAGAATTAAAAACAATATCACGTTTTAAAAATTTTAAAAATTCTAGTTTCGGTCCCAATATCGGATAGAAATATGTTATCGTGAATGTATAATATTCATAATGTATTCAAAAACATTGATCCAATCAGTGGCGTAATTAGAAATTTGTTCTGGGGGGGGGAGATGACTTTTTTCCCTCGTTTTTCATTACAGTGCAATGGGAAACTTCACACACACCCTTCATACTATAAATTTTCTTGTTATGTACTGTACATACTATACTACAAATTAGTAAAAAAAAGAAAAAAAAAATTTACTTGTAATCTAACTAAGTTAATATTATTCAAGTATTTAAATCAAAATACACAATAGAAATATTTGATTACTACTCGTATATTTACTATTGTTTTTAACTGGTAAATTACAAAATTAAATCCAATTTCCAAAGCCTGTAATTTAAACATTATAATAAAAAAAGCGATTTTAAGTAAAGTATAAAAATAGGAAAAAATAAGAAAAATTCTGACTCTACAATAGATGATGACGGTTTTCAGTTATTTTTTTTTTATACACGATTAAAAAAAAGGCTCTGGGGGGATCTATCCCCCTCATCCCCCCTTAATTACGCCCCTGGATCCAATGTACAATATTAATTAATTTCATTTTCACAATCTATATTCATTTTTCGACATTAATTTGGTTTTTCGAATAAAAAAAAAAAATACAGAGTCTTCTTAAAAGTTGATATGCGAGAACAATTATAATATATGTAATTATTGGACGCTATTTAGATACAAATAAATACAGCATTGCAGTTCTCCTCGGTTGTATACACGGTTTTATACACGTAACACGGTTATTTATATTGATTATTTTCGAATCAAATGTTAACGTGCAATATGTGCGAAGGGAGATTTTGGAAAATGACAGTTATAAAGAATATATATGTATATACTTACGTACTTGACGCAAATCATAAAATAAAAATATACGACTTATTTTTGATATCCACTAGGTACAGACTATATATATATATATATATATATATGAGCACACGACACCAATCCGATAGAAAAATACAATAAAATTACGAATTAATTATATGCCTTAGACAATATTATAAACCTTACAAAACCAATAGTCGATAGTCCGTCGGGTTATCCAGCAAGGCCTTCACTTATCGGAGGCACATGAATAATTGTGGCTTATGCTGCTCGCCATATAGCCGGTGACCGCCAACACACAATAGCGTTTTGTCGAAATGGTTTGAACTGCATGTTGTCAAGACAACCCAAAGTACTAAACAGCGCGTATCAGCGCTTAAAATTATAGGTATACTACTCGTATAGGTATATAAATAAATGGCATCGTAGCGTCCCTCGAATCGCAGAAATGCTCTTCCGAACTCAAAAGTAATTTTTCAACGGCCAATTTATCGTACCCGTTCGTAAACAAATCTATTCGATTTAGGTATTAAGGGGGTTTATTATTATTATTATTAAATTAACGTATTAAAGTTTAAATAATAAATCGTATTAAAAAAGCGCAATATTTTTTGGAATAAGTAAGTACTGCAGCCAGTGGCGTGCTCAGGGGGGGGGGAGGTTAAGGGTTATATCCCCCCCCCCATTGTCTTTTTTGTCGACCTACAGAAAACAACTTTAACATAAGTTATAAGAGCTGTTTTAGAGTCATTACTTAATAATACTCTTTATTATTAGTTATTAGCAAAAAGTTATTACTTACGAGTTATGACGATAAACATTTACTATACACAACGTATATTATGTTAATTGAACAACTCGGTATTAGTGTGTTACAATTTAAATTCATTTTAATTATAGAACAATTTACAAATGTACACAATTATAAGCCAGAAACGATTTTGGAGAGCTTGAAACATAGGTAAACATTTGAGTTTTTGGTATTACCATGACAATTTATTAAAATGTATTATTACTATTTACTTATAACATCCCCCCTCCCCCCCCATTGAAAATTCCTGGGCACGCTACCGACTGCAGCGTAGATTAATTTTTAATTTAAGATTTTATAACAACATATATTCTAATGATTTGAAATTGTTTTAAAATATATTGAATATCAGGGCCGTAGCTAGGATTATTTTTCGTGGGAGGGGGGCTACTACAAATTTTAGATTCTGAGCGGAGCGACGAATGTATTAGTTTTACAAGGATGTTTATTTTTTTTTTTTTCCCCCAGATAATTTATCGTTGCTTTCAAATTCAATATGTATCCATCAATCGCCACCATTATATCCTACCAATGGTGCAAAGTGCTTCGTCGAATTTTTTTTTTATGTTTATACGTTATTTTTAAACGTTCGAGTTTGTTATACATGTAACCTAACCAGTGGGAGAAAGAGAGAGAGAGAGAGAAAGGCACCTTTTTCAATATCTGGAAAATATCGATCGGGTTTATCGTTCAAATCACAATACGATTTGTAATTTGTATGACTTTGTATTATTAATAAGCTAATACAAAGGTATTCAAACTTTTTCGTCCCACGGCTCCTTTTTGTTTTCACAATATTTTGACGGCTCCCAAATTAGTAATGACAAAAAAAAAAAACAACGGTTATATTATGTATGTAAATTATTATAATGTAAAAAATCTGTATATGTATATATATATATATAAACAATAATATACATACATGTAAATAAAAATGCCCCAAAAAATTATTGTGGTTAGATCGCGAAGTACTTGAAACATATTTGTAGCTTGGAAAGCATCGTGTAAGATATCCCAAAAAAAAGATGCAAATGCATTGAAATCCGAGCCCTAATAATTACATTTGAATGTTTTTAACTCCTTTTTAGATGAATGTTGTAGAAAAACACAGGCCACAAAATAATGATACAGAGTTTTTTACCATCAAGAGTTGATTTTTTACAATCTCAAATAACCAATACCAGTAGTATTTAATCAGACAGTAAATGGAAATGCCTCAGAGCTACGTCACACTAACGCGGTCAATTGTAACATCATGCTACAAACGGTTCGATCGTACTCAGTTGCAGATTAAAAAAAAAAAAAAAAAATAGCGAATTTCGTTACCGTATTTCACTCTTAATAGGTCCTAAGTCCACATACAGACACAGACAATATAATATACATTATCAGATAACACGCACTTCATTTTTGGTGGCGCCTAGGCTCACATGATACAACTTTAAGCTGATTTTAAGATAGTACAATTTCGTATAACGTAAACGGCTTAATGCTCAACGTTGATTAATTCAATTATATGAATAATTGAAGTAAAGGAATATATTACTTTTTTCTATTATTAGAAAAAAACCCTGAAGTCACTTTTAAAAACCGAGTAAAAATTGCAAAAATGTAAAACTGATCAAGTCCATAATATAGTATAATAAACGATTTATTACTGTAACCATTTAAAACGACAAATAAAAGTCTGGAAGGAATACATACAGTTTTTAATTATTTACAATCGAAACTGGTACACTATTAATTTTGCACATTAAAAGTTAATAAACATGAATTATAGGTATGATTGTACTTATTTAGAGAATTTCGCTATTTGAATTTGTAATTTCTTCGCAGATCTAACATAAATATTTTATATTTACAATAGATTCTAATACTTTATACTGGAAGCAGAACAACCAATAATTTCCAAATTACATTACACAAAATTAATTAGGTTCTTAAACATAATTACAATGTTAAATGATGTAAAATGATAAAAATTAACTTTATCACGCTATACAGTGTTTAGCAAAAATAAAAATTAATTCTAAAGAGAAATTCATGTTCTATTAATTTTAATGAAACAAATTAGTTGAAAATCAATTTTACATATCCTGGGTATCCTTCCAATAGTATAGCACAAAATGGACAAAATGCTTCAAATCCGTTTGTACCGTAAGGAATTCCTACGTTGGACCAAAATCTATAAAAAAAAAAAAAAAAGAATTATTAATTATTAAATTAAAAACATAAAAATATACAATATTCGTGTAACATAAAAACTAGATATTTTACACACAACAAGAGGTGATCAGGTAAGATTCAAATGATGAAATAACAGAATTATTTATGACTGGCAATAATACAATAAAATATATACATAAAAAATAAAAAATAAATAAAAAAAAATAAAACATACTTAATAGTTTTTTCTGTTGCAACATGACCGCATGGATTAAAAGCGTACAAGTCTGGTTTTTCCTTGTCTTGCACATAGAAAGAAGCTTCAATACCCATACTTAATTTGGCTATACCACCAACCTGTAGTTTATAAATATATTATAATAATTATAAAATATATTGAATTTTTTTAAACTCTTATAACATTTATATTACTTTTAAACACATTGGGCAAGTTCTATAATTAGGATCTTTAGTAACACCCCACGCGTGGTACCCTTGAACGTGGCCGCACGACAAATATGCATAAGGCTGTTGTTTATCGTTGATGTTCCTTCCAGAGAAAGAATCAGTAAAATTTTCTGCATGGTGTGGAAACACTAATGTATAAAGTCCGACAGGGCACGTAGGACGTTCACGATTAGTTCTTTCAATAAGCATTTTCAAGTAATCTCTAGTCTAAAAGTAGAGAAACAAAAAAAATAATATTGAAACATTTATCAAACCCCAGTATAATGGCAAATCGTATTTTAAACAATTCCAAAGGAAAATGAGATAATTTAGTAATTTTGAATAAAAAATTAATTGTGAAAAAAATTAACAATGTGCGCAATTAAATATAAAAACGTATTACAATGAAATTTATTTACACACCTCCCCTAACCCCCCCGCCCTAGCGGATACCTTAATCCCAAAAACAGATAATTTTAAACTTTCAATCATAGAAAAGAGATTTCAAATTCCCTGCAGGTATACACTACTAAAATGGGAAATAATATAAATGTTATTATTACAGGCGACAAGGCGAGCCCTTCTGCTGACCTCCACAGTAAAGTTGCTCCACACAAATCGATCAGTGTGCCATCTGTAAGTACGTTATCGGAGTCATTAACCTGTAATAAATTTGTAAATCAATAATACACGTTTTTATTATTAAATATTAATGCGAGCCGTAAAATGTACACACCACTTCGCCTTTAAGCTGAGCCGATCTAGAACCTCGCAATGAGAAAAGTTTACCACAAACCGAAACTTCTAACCAAGGACCAGGTTCCGTATTACCCTTATGAAAATTGCCCTTAGGATGCATAACTAAAATACCGTTGGTAGTAAGGGCGTCGATTTCTTCTTTATTATTCCACTTTGTAGCTTTTTCCTGAATTAATAAGGTTTTTTTTTCTTTGTTTTATTAAAAATATTAAACATTAATACGCTTAATTACCCCTAAAAATATATTTCTTGAAGAATCAAATCCAGCAGCGTATAAACGCGCTACATTTGTGTTATTTCTATCACAAATTATACGACACGCAAATCTAGAAATAGTACTGGCCGCAGCCGATTTCTTATTTGCAGGATTTGGCTTGTTATTGACAGCAGCGGCATTTTTCTCAGCGTTAGTGTCCATGACGACAAAATCAATTGGCGCGTCGGAAGAACGGCCAACCTAAGATGTATAAAAAAAAAAAAAAAAAAAGGAGTTATGAATTACTTTTATTAAAATATTCACGCTGCCGTTTGTAGTCCGACGTTTCAAATAGCAGTCTGAAGAAACAAACGGCCCGCTCAGTGTAGTCACGGCAGGTTAGACGCTTAAACGCGTACTACACACTCGGATGCCAAATGATGTAAAACGAGAAAATGTAAGAACATTTACTTGAAACATATCGGTGTTTTCATCGTTGACATACTCGACGATTACAGCTTCAGTCCTAGACAATGTGTACGAAATGGAATGTTGAGTTTTGTCCAGTACAGCCTAAAAAAAAAAAAAAAAAATGTCACATTCATTTTGTATAAACGTACAACAGGAATTTCGTGTTGTTCCGTTTATGGGAAAACGGTATAGAAGAAAAAAAAAAAAAAAATAAAACTATACAATAAACATAATGAAATCGAGATGAAATACGTACATGTGAATTTTGTGGGCTAGGCACGATATAGTGATTTGAACGTTTAATTCCATTGGCTACATCGCGTTTCCATAATACAAATTTACTACGGCGCCTACGTCTATCTCCAGTTGTCAACTGACCATTGTATCTGAAAATACAATGTAATATTAGACGTACCGCGCGAGATAACGCGTTGAAATATTCACTGGACTACACGACGATTAACAAAAACAGGCGTTAGGTATATATATGTATTAATAACACTATTTACCCGAGAATAATCAGTTCTCCGTACTTCACAGAATTTTCGTGTTTTGAACCTTTTTTGACTTCAACTGTATCGGATCTGTAACGAATTATTGAGAATAAAATTAATTACGTAGGTATATCGGAGTAACGTTAAAAACAGGTGACAGACAGCCCTTTTTTTTGTCATTATTAAAACGACACGTCAGTTTTGGACGTCTAAAAGGGAAAAAGAAAAAAAAAAAAAACCGTCATCATCGTACCGGAAGAAGGCTACTACTACTGCTACGATATTATATAATATAATGACGAACGAGACGATTTTCTTGAGAGAAAAAAAAACTATTATATCGGGTGCAATAATAATAATAATTCATCCGTGCGTCGAGTGGCACTGGACGCCCATGAACATATGTAACAACACGTATTCGAGAAACTTTGGCGGCGACGTAGTTCGGGGCCCCGGAGTTTCGATGCCTCTCGTCGATTACTTTTTTTTCCAAAATCCATTTTATCGCGTTGACGAATACAAGTATACTGGTTTTATTAACGCAGTTATTATTATTTTTACGTCTCTGCACGACGCGAATACGAAAAACGGAGGTCGTTTTCGACAGGCACCTCGGCGGCCGTTCGTAACGAATATCATATATATTTTTTTTGAAGTGAAAACTTCTTTAGGCGCGTTTAGCACTTTTTGTGGGTACCGAATTGAACCGAGCCGTCACGCTCGGCTATGTAACGCTCATTCGGGTGAAGGCGGCTCGAGTCGAGACTAAGCACGAGAGGAACAGTTAGCAGAGCGAGAGAGAAAGACAGTCGACGAGTCACTGCTATACTCGCTCGTCAGAATTCGACTCCTATAGGTACTCAATTCGAACTAACCCGAATGAACGTTACACGAGAGAGCACGACGCATCAGTCGCGTTCAGTATCGACGTGAAAACAGTGTGCGCGCCACACCAATAATCACATTTTATTTAAAATAATTTTTGAGTATATATTTTTTTGTTTTCTTGAACGTAATTTAATATTATACACGCGTATTTCGTATTATTAATTTCGCCTTGTTGAAGTTTTCACTTCTGTCGTGTGGTCTTAAGCACACACACACAATTTTTTTTCTTTTTTATATATAGGATATTTATATCGCGACCAACGAGCTGCTGGCTTGTACTACGATATAGTAGTCGGCAATTGTATGTATCGCGAGACGTATCCGTCGCACGAGCGCGATTTCTTTAACACGACGACAATACGGAAATCGTGTCCTCGTTTTCGTTGCGCGCGCGCCGCGTCACGTACCCCCCCGTTTGACGAAAAGCGAATGGCGGAAAAGTAAAAAAAATGTGTAAAAAAAAAAACCACTTACCTGTTAACCATATTGAACGAAACGCAACGGCAACAGCAGCGAACATCAGACGGACGGAACCGAGTGAAAACAAAAACTCTCGGGTCTCCGCCGGACACGCGACAGCAACGAGACGGAACCGTACACGCACACGCACGCACTACGCGACGACGACGACGACGATACTTATTGTTGTCGACTCGGTGTGTGTTTTTGTTCGCATACAAACCGATCGTGACGGGTTTCACGCAGGTCCGGACACGTTTTGCACGGTATACGAGGAGAAGAGACCCGTAACAAAAGATACAGTGTAACGCGCGCCGCGCACACGACGGCCGTTGTCCAGTGACCACCACCACCACGACCACCAACCACCACCACCGCAGCACCAGCACGACCGCGGACGGTCAACCGTATATAATAAAAATGTATTTTGACAAACGAAAAACAGATAACGCGGCCGACGATATTGGGAAACGGTTAAAAAAAAAAAAAGCGCGACAGTTCGACACACGCAGCAATAATAAAATTAAATATAATAATCAAAGGCGGCGATCGCTTTATTTTTACACGCGATTTGTTGTAATACGCTGCGAGTTCGGTGTATCACTGCCTTACCACATAACACATATTATTATTGTTGTCGTTGTTGTTGTTGTTACGACGTACAACGGGCTGATACTGCAAGCGTTCACGACGGAAGCGCGCGGCGGCGGCGGCGGCGGGTAGTGTTATTATTGTTTTGTATGCGACGACGGAACACTCGCCCGAAATGTCGGTCAACACACTCGTGAAATTCGACCCGTAGAAACGACGACGGCGACGAACTGCTGGCCGTTCTTAAATTGTATATTATATTTATATACTGCACGGTGCTGTACGTCACAACCTATACGCGCGTATACCGTAGACCATGTGATAATATAATATATTATTATTATTATTATATATATATATTATGTGTACGGCTTATACTATCGATAAAATATGATAAATTTCGCTTATGTATATGACAAAATAAAAATCGATAAAAACAAAATAGAACGACGTCATCCCTCCGCCTGTATGGTTTTTTTTTATTATTTTCTGCTCGTTTGCGCGCTCGTGTCGTCTGCAGCACCACAAGCGAGTCTTCGGCGTCACGAAAAATAATAAAACCATCGTTTACCGTAGTTTTTTTTTTTTATGCTGTATTATCTTGACGACGAGGTATATTTCGATAGATTTTTGTTTAGTCCCGGATTAGAATTCATAGAAATTACTCGACGATGACGTGTTACTCGGTGCCTTAGCCTATTCTTCCCTCCAACAAAAAAAAAATATAAACGCGCTGCCGTTTTAACGCGTTTCCGACGACGGAGGAATATTATTTCGTTATCGTCGTGTAAATTACCCGGTTTTTTCCCTTTTTTCTCTTTTTTTTTTTTTGTTATGTTTTTGGGGATGTTATAAGCGAATAGTAAAAATACATTTTAATGAATTGTCATGGTAATAACAAAAGCTTATATGTTTATGCTCCAAGCTCTCCAAAACGGTTTCTATGGCTTATAATTGTTTACATATTTTGTAAATTGCGCTATAAGTAAAATGAATTTAAATTATAACACATACTAATACCAAGTTGTTCAATTATTCAACAAAAATGTATTGCATTTTTAAAAATGAACAAAAAAAAAACTTATATAGCCATTAGAATACAAATATATATATTATATATTTAACATTTGTACAGTTTTAACTGTGATATGTGTATGGTGTATCTCATTTAAACTACCTATTCTTCATCTTTATTGAACATTTTAAAGTTTAAACCGTTGTAGTAATTTTAAATAAAATAATTTATAAACCAGAATTATTAGAAAATGTATATCATTTTAATACATTTTAAAGTAGAGTAGGTATATGTTAAAACAAATGTATAAAATACTTTGAAACAATATAAAAATAGGTACAGAAATATAAAATATAAAATATAGAATATTTTGTTAAAATAAGTCCAATAATAATATTTTGAAATTCAATACACATCATATCATGGCTCTAAAACAGCTCTTATAACTAATAAGTTGTTTTCTGTAGGTCGGCAAAAAAGTCAATTGGGGGATATAACCCCTAACCTCCCCCCACCCGGAGCACAACACTGTGTGTGCCACTCGTTTTTACTGTTTTCACGTTTATAATATTATCTATTATCACAGATTAGATGAATATTCATCTAATCTGTGATATTATGTTATAGGTATAACGGAAACGATAAAAACAAAAAAAAAAAACTTTTCTCATATTATTTTATTGCGAAAATAATGTATTGATCGCGTTTTATTGTAATAATATATATTGGTGCGCGCAATAAAAAAATCGATAATCTGGTCGAAAAAAAAAACAAAAAAATCCTCTTTGAAAACCAGTCGGTCAAAAAAATGTGAAATAATTTATCACTTTATTTATACGTTATATCTATCTAACGTATATTCAATCCAGGGCCGTAGACACGGGGGGGGTTAGGGGTTCAAACCCCCTTTGAACATCGGAAAAGTAGAAATTTCAATTTTTTTTTACACACAACAGCATTGCAGATGTTACAGTAAAATGTATGTTCATACAGTGGCGTATTTGAGGGGGGGCGGCGATAGGGGCAATCGCCCCCCCGAGAGATTTAAAAAAATTATATTATATTGGCTGAGATCAAAAATGGGGCAAGGTCGCCTAACGGGTTTGGCATTGCTTAATATTCACCATACTATAACATTAAATGTATAGATGATGTAATTTATACATTTGCTAATAGTAAAAAAAGAAATATAGACTTAGTTTTGTAAATTAAATAAATAAAATGTGTTTTGTTCAATAATTATATTCCTACATATAATTTTTTTTATTGGTGGGAAGGGGGGAAGTTTTTTTACCATCGCCCCCCTGAGGTGAAGTCTCAAATACGCCACTGTGTTCATATTTAGATTCTATACCAACATCTTGATGCTAAGTAGATTTGTTATTTATGAAAAATAAGTAGGTACCTATAATAACAACGTGTATAATAACATTATATGTATAAATGTTTAATTTTGGTCTATACGATTATAAACATTGATAAACATGATTATAGATTTTTGTGCTGATAAATCATTACGATACACGACTATAATGCACGAATCAAAATAGCACTGAACCGTCTGAACCCCCCCCCCCCTCCATATAAAAATCCTATCTACGGCACTGATTTAATCGGTGTAGATATATATAGGCAGTGGTCGAAGTAGGGAGGGGCGCCATCCCTCCACTTCATTTAGTTAGCGTATTCCAACCCCCCAATTATTTTGTTTAAAATTGTTCATCCCTCATCGTGGATTTAAAAAAATTTTTTTTCAAAAAAATATCTTTTGAACCATTTTTTTTTTATTCTTTGTAAAAACTATTTCGTTTTCTAAAATGTTAACGTTCAGCTGATCTAAACGTCGCTTGATCACAAGAAAATATAATAGTTCACCGCATCAAGGTTAATATATAGGACCGCGGTGTTAGAGCCTTTTGTTAAAAAAAAAAAAACACTTTTTTTTTTTTCGCTTATTTTTCAACAATATATGGGCCGTTCACAACTTTGCCCCCCTTTCAAAACTTGAAACGATGACATTGCTTCCGTCCTGAGGCGCGGCTCCAAAGGGGGGGAGGGTCCTAGGGACCGCGGCCCCCTCCCAAGCCCGTATTTTTCTAAAAAAATTTATATTGTCTATTATACACTAAAACCGTATAGTAACTCCCGGTTTCTCTTCCATTGGTAAAGAGCTTTTTTTTTTTTTTTTGGCTTATTATGACTTAGGCCCCCACCCGACCCAGTCTCTGGAGCCGCCCCTGTCCGTCCTCCCATTTATTTTGATCCACTTCGTCCACTGGATATAGATACTATATAAATATATATATATATAGTGACTGCTGCAGGTGTACAAAACCGAAAATTCCTCTTGACTCCTCCGATTCTCATGCGTATCTGCAGATAGAAAATTCAGTTTTTCCATTGTAGAAAAAAAAAAAAAAACAAGAGGTCTAGGAAAATTACTCTATAATAGATATTCCGCGTACGGTTTCCATAACGACGTAATCGTACACAGAAGGCTCGTATACGAATTGAAATTATACGGAATAATTATTTAGAAGGCGCCTGTACTGGAAATGAAAAACATTTGTCCCATTCAAGGCTTCAACGACCACTCGTTGAGAACACTTCACTTTAATTCAGCATCGACGTTTTTATTATTATATGTAACGTTTTAAATTTTAACGTTATCGTTTCCGTTAAAATATCGTTTTACCGATGTCAGCCGTGAAAATTAAAATTCCTGGTAATATGTACTCGTTATAATATTAATATAGGCAATTTATTGCTTCTTTTTCTAAAAAAAAATTTATTTTATATTGGTATTTATGCGTATTTATCGTTTCGCAATAGTCTGTACGTATAACCGTTTGAATAACGATTTATTATCATAATATATACAATTATATAGTGTAGGTAGTCATTAAAACGGGATCGTATAAATAATTCTTTTATACGCGTTAATTTATATTAAATTTAAATTATTTATTTATTATTAATATTATCGATCACTATAGCTGCGGGTCTCTGCAGTGGTACAATGCAATTATTACAACTATTGTCGGTATACCTACATAAAATATTATAACAGAGTGTAATATTATTCTTGTATCGAACGTCGCGTAATGTTCAATTAATAATAATTATTAAAACGCAAATTTTCAGAAGACAACATTACAACGTTTTTAATGATGAAAAATCACTTTAAAAAAATGTACAACGTCAAATGTAGAGTGAACTGTTGGTCCGAACCTCGTCCGAGTAACAGATCAATAAAAAACGAATATTTCGATATTCGTGATAGTCGGCAAGTTTTTTTTTTATAGATATTATTATTATAACACAAATACAATAATTCCACATAATTCATATTGCTATACCTATGTATACAAAAAAAAAAAAAAAAAATAGGTACCTAATTATTTGTCACTTGTACAAATATGTTGTATATGTTTGAATTTTAAATGTATATATTTGTAGAGTTTTGCCGCATTATTGTAATTCAACTATTAGTTCTACAGCGAAAAAATCCAAAAATGAAAATCGATCATTATCGAATAAAAAACAACTAGTTAACAGAGTAAGTAAAATATCGATTTTATTTCGATTGACATATTTGATTTTTTTATATACCTATATATATATATTACATTAGATTTTTCACACAGCTTCTTTTTTTAATGTTAGGTCGTCATTATGGTTATTAGAATTTATCATCGTCAATATTGTACTAATTGATCCATTAATTATTATTACGAAATTTTGTGAACAATTTTTTTTTGATGTAATTTCTATCAGTTAGATAAATTTACATTTTTTACGTATCAATAATATAATTGAATATTCATAAATATTTTGATAAGGTTAATTAGTATTTGTAATTGGACATATATATGATATAATAAAATGTATTTAATTATATGTATTAAATAATTATTTATTTTTACTTGTAGAACTCCAGTTATGGCTCTACAATTTCTGCATTTAATAATGATCAGAATTTTGCGATAGCATCAGTTGAATATAACAGTCCAAAATCCACAGATTATTCTAAGAAGCGATGTTTGGATAAAAAGTTTGTTTATTTATTTGCATTAAACACTAGTGTACTAGACAACTACTTAAATTTCATTTATATCTTTAAGCTATAAAATATTAATGTGCATATAGGTACATTAATAATTTTTACTTATTATACACAGTATTTTATTTTTTCCTCCAAACTTTCAAAATTCATTCATAAATAATATTTCAATGTTTTGTTCAGAAAGTTTTTTCAAAATACAACAGACGATACAAACGATTCATACCAGATATTTCTTGAAGATATGACAAATGAAATATTAAAACTCAATTTGTATACAAATAAAGCTTTGATAAATGTTTTTCAAAAGCATATTAAACATAATATTGGAAAACTCGAGAAGGTATTTCATATTAATTCTAAATAAGGTATTGATATTATGTTCTTAAAAATTTTAAATATAATTTGTAATTAGTGATACACAATGTTTTCAAGTATTGATATTCGTTTCGTTTATATCGATATAATATCGTGATATCGAAAAACTATGTAACGATATCAAACCAAATAATTTATTATAATTTATAAAACTAAAACAATACAATAATATTTAAAAATGTATTGAAGGATTATTTTTTGGATCTTATACATTAAAAAAAAAAATCATATTTTAAACAAAAAAATTTAATATTTAATTAAAATTATACCATTATTACGTTTCTACATTATAACTGTTTCCATATGTCACTACGGCCTCCAGGATATTGAATTAAAAGTTAAATAAAAATAGAAAATATAAATTGTAAATAACTAATATCGATATACGTTCAATAAATTAGTTACATCGATATCGGTAAAATGCAATATCGATGTACATCACTATTTGTTATTTTGGAACATAAATCTGTTCAAGTGCAATAATTATTGAATTTTCAACAATTTCAGAAAAAAATGGTTTCAGAAGTAAAAAAAATACAACTGTTTTTGAATTTACCATCAGACCACGAAGATAATATATAAATTATACATATTTTGGATATTATTTCGAACCTATTATCATTGACTATAGAATACATAATATATATATATATATATATATATATATATATATATATATATATATACGAGGTTTGTTCAAAAAGTATCGCGAATTTTGAGTTTTTTCAAAAAGTATTTATTTATTCATGAATATCAATTTTGTCCCTTCAAAATCTTCATTAGGTATAATACACTTCTGCCAACGTTTTTTCCAATCCTCAAAGCAATTCAAAAAATCATTTTTTGTGATCTTGTTCAGCTCCTCCTTCGATGCTGTCTTTATCTCCTCAGTCGTGGCGTAGCGTCGTCCTTTCACGTGCCTCTTCAGTTTTGTGAACAAGAAATAGTCAGAGGGATGATTCGTCACCAGTTATGACCCTCTGGAGCAAATGTGGGTCGTCGCGGACAGAGTCCAACAGCTTCTTAGCAATGTTAATGCGATGCTGTTTTTGGTCGAAATTGAGTAATTTTGGCACGAATTTCGCGGCGACCCGTCTCATGCCCAAATCATTGGTTAAAATCGAATGGCACGAGCCAATCGACATGTTTAGGTCCTTAGCAACTGCTCTAACGGTAATTCGACGGTTGGCCAACACTATTTCCTTAACTTCGACGTTCTCCTCTGTTTTTGACGTGTTCGAGCGTCCGGCTCGCTCTTCGTCGTTCACATCTTCTCGGCCCTCTGACAACATTTTGTACCATCGATAAACGTTGCTTTGGTTCAAGGTAGCTTCACCATATGCCACAGTCAACATTCGAAATGCGTCCGCGCATTTAATTTTGTTTTTCACACAAAATTTGATACAGATTCTTTGAACCATTTTTTGGAATAGACAAAATTTGACGACGAGCTAAAACACGTCCAAGTAAAATAACTGTCAAAAATTAACTGACCATTCAAAATGACCGAGCTTGTCAGCATAAGTGAGGGACATGAGTACCAACATAACGCCACAAAAAAATCGAAAATCAAATACACTTAGCCCGTGAAAATTCAAAATTCGCGATACTTTTTGAACAGACCTCGTATATATATATATATATTCTATAATCAATGCTATTATGAAGCTATTCGATAAATTTACTTGAAATTAAATTAGTAAAATAACTTTGAAGAATTGTATTTGTTTTTAAACTTTAAAATATATTAATGTAATAGTTTATTATTCACTTTATGTAATACATTTTAAAATATACAGTTAAAATTACATAATTTTTTAAAATATATATATAGATATTTTAAATTCTTTATTCAGTGATCATACTTGACTTCAAATTATTCTCATATACTGCAGCCCGAAGCGTGTGCCTGCAAATAACAAATAACAAGGTATTGTATTACTTTAATTGAATATACAATGATGAGATCAGGGCCTAGACATCTGACAAATGCTTTAACTTTTGTTCATTCAACATTTGAAGGATCTTTATTTTATTTTTTAAATAACTGTAATACTTTTACAATATAATAAATATATTTTTAATTATAAAAAATTAAAATTGTATCCCATTTTTTAAAATAACAAGATAGCCATTTGAATTCCTGTAAACAGTAATTCAGTAATTATAAATTAAATTATTTTATTGTTTAAGTTGGTTTTAAATCAAATGCCACTTAAAAATTTGACACGTACTCGTCTGACCGCGGACACGCGGGAGAGGACGAATGAGGGGGAAGAAGCACGCAAAAGAAAATAATAACGTTTGGTTGTTGATTGTCGTGTGAACGCGTTGACCAGTAGCGTGTATGACAATGATAAATTACCTCAATATCTTGTGAACGATATAACTTGAAACATAATGGGCATTCTGAATGTTTTGATGAATTCTCATTTTGAATCGCAATATCACTGCCTTGATCCAAAATTGATAAATTCTTAAAGTTCTTTGACATCTGTTTACTTTGGAGTTCCTATAAAATAAATAAATAATAATAATTGAAAATTTATATTTATAACAATATAAATATATTGATATTCACTTGTTTTTGTAATCCTTCATTATCATCCTGATTGATATTATAGTCTTTAAAAACATTTTGAATTGTATATAATGAATTAAATCCACACGGTTCTGAATCAATCGTATTAGACGTAATTTTTTTTTTACCTCTGGGAACAAGATTTGGTTTTTTATCATTGTTCAGTACACTGGCAGAATAAGATGGTTTTGAATATATTTTAAACTCATCATTAGAAGTATTAATCAACAAGTTCGATTGCAAAATATTTTCTATATTTTCATCATTTTTTAATATATCAGTATTCATCGATTTTTGTTGCATGTTATTATTATTAATTTTAGCATTTATCGGCAATAAACTGCCCTCGGAGTAAAATGAATTCATTAGTTGTACTTCCAAATTGATTTTACAAAAACCATTCACTACTTTTAAAACTGATGTGAGGTAACTATCGTCAGATATAAAATCTTCATCTGAATCGGTACACAATGATTTTTTATCAAATGACATTGCGTTTTCTATAGAAAAAAAAAAAACGTTATTAATTTGTTACATTTATTAAACAACACAATTAAAAATATTATCTTCAACTTACTCGTATAATCCCGAGGTTACTAAAACAAAACAATTATAATTTAACTCGTTATTTCAAGAGCAAAACGTAAAATAAAAGCGATTTACATATTTATTATTTATTATTATGCCCCGCTAGCAATTATTATTTGTCAATTGATAATTGATATATATATTGAGACCTTAGATAATACATATGTATTATCTCTAAGATTGAGACTGCGATTAAGGAAAAATCACAGTTATATATACTAATATATATCTGTATTAGTATGTATCTGTGGGAAAAAATCGTCACCAGCGATTTCATATCTGTGTACTAGTTTTTTACTACCATAACCAAGGTGGATATATGACTACAAACAATTAACCACAAGTAACCATTAAACTCTTTATGATAACATCATGTTCTAGGCACAGCATATATTCTGTGACGTTATCACTATTTGTGTCTATCAGTAGACATTAAAAAAAAATTATTTTTAATAAAATATCATAGACCTTAGTATATGGACTATGTAAAATCATCAATGTTCTCTTGTAAAATTTACATATTGGTGATTAGTGTTATCAAATGAAATTTAAATAGCAAAAAGGGCTTTTTGTTATTAGTTAATGCAATCAATATTATAATTTTAAATTTATAGTAAATAAATTTGTCTAAAAACTAAATTAGATAATTTCTTTTTGTTTGATATTTTCCTTCATCAAAAATTCACACATGATACATATCAGTCCCCCAAAAACTTAGCACCACAAATCCATTCTCATTAATTGAAAAATTTAAACGGGATATTGAACATTCATTTATGTAATCGAGAGCAGATCTTTTTTCACACACCACTTTGTAATGAAAAAAAAGTGTTTAAATTACGCACCAAATTCAATAATAATAATAATAATAATAATAATAAAAAAAAAAAAAAAAAAATGTATGCCTATCTGTAATTACACCTATTGGATATGCACGCGTCAATATTTTATGTTTTTAATAATTATTGTAGTCTGTATACAATTTCATACTTAATGCAAAAACTTATAGTTTTCGCAACCAACAAAAGTCTAATTATTTCGCCTGATATTATCTGATGTTACACGTGTACTTATTCAGAGTGCGTTTCGTTTATTAATTCCACGTCTTTCTATCTTGTCTTGTACTGGTTAAATTAATACAACATTAATTCCTTTAATTATTATTATATAGAAAAATATTGGATGGAACAGATAAAAATTAATGTTTTAATATTTAATATATGCTTTTATTATAATAAATTATATTAATCATTTATTTCGAATACAAGCAGAACAACTTATTTTAGAAAACTATTACAATCATTTATGTGTTTGAAAATGAAATAACATTTACTTACTAAGTGAATAAAATATTTTATTTATTCATAAGCTTTTAACTTTTAAAATACTTGATAAATTATTCGACAGATAACAAATTCTGTAAATTAAACTACACACAATTTAAGATAATACTATTTAAATAATTTACTTGTCTCGGAAATAATTTTACAGTTTTCTATACTAGAATTTAATATAGACATAGTATTTTCAATGTGCGTTACAACACGATCAAATTCCATTTTGTGAATATTTTCTTTTTGTTTGATTTCGTTTAATGAATTTCCATTAACTAAAAAAAGTAATAACACAAATTGTTAATAATTTAATATCAATGAAAAATATTTGACAGTATTTCATAATACTTACAAATAACATGGTTAAATTGTTGTAACTTAGTACTGAATTCGTTAACAACATCAATTATTTTAGAATATTTTTTTATGTGTTGCAATGAGTGAAAATTTACATTTAATCTAGGGAAAGTACTTCACAGTTAAACATATGTCATTTACGTAATATTTATTTCAAATACCTACTTTGGAACTGATTCAGGTGTTGATTTGAAAGCATCAAAAATATCTACAGAAGAAATATATTTCAAAGAAGATAGTTTTTTATCAATCTGAAAATTTTCATTATTTTTTAAATAGTCTTCAGCTGTCGTTTCATAAAGCGATTTAATTTCTACTAGGTCAAATCTTTCTTTTTGCCCAGGTATTTGATGTAACAACATTTCTTGAACGAGTGTTTGTTTTTGATGCTATTTAAATCATAAATTTCATATCATTTTATATTTAAATTACATAAATAATTAAATCGACTTACTATATTTTCGTATAACAATTGTATTTTGTCTAATAGTTCATCATTTAAATTGAATATTTCATTTTCATAATTATTGTCAAGTCCATTTAGTATTGTACAATCGATACTTTTTTTAATTATACTGTTAAAAGTTTGTTTTAACTTTCCTTTAAATAATATAAGATCGTCATCATTACAATGTATATAGTTGAGCTGTAAATAAAATAAATTATGAATAATACAATTAATTATTAAATATTTAAAATACATAATATCAATTTTTATTTTTGTCAAAGTTAAAACTAAAAAATAAAACAAATATATTCATCTAGTTTTTGCTATATTTATGTACCTATTCAATTACCAATAAATATATTACTCTGTATACAAATCAAAAATGTCTATATAATTTATTCAAACATGCTAACAAAACATATAATCGACAACAATTTTTAATATATTACTTTATATTGACTGATAATTTCATTTTGAATCAAAATGACTTTTTCTTGAAAATGTTTAAAAATATCTTCTTTTTCGCTTAACGTATTGGATAATTTAAATTTTAAGTCTAATTGTTTTTGAATGAGTTTTGATTGAAGTTCATTAAATCCACTATTATTGTCATTTTCATTATCACTTTTAAAACGCAAATAATGTAGACAAAAATTAAAGTCAATTAAAAACAAAATAACAACAATTATTATTCACCCTTCATGTAGTATTAATTTTGTTTCAGTAAGAAAATCGTGACTGTTATGTAAATGATCTAAGATGTTTTTTTCAATAGTTAAGATTAAATCTTTTGGCGATTTTTCTTTTATGGTTTTGTACATCGTATTACAAAGTGATTTTCCGACTTTAATATTTTGGTTCATAATTCCAGAAGTTTTAGCTTCATCTACATCAGCGAAACAAACTATCAAAGCGTCCTAGAATATTGTAACACAGAAAACACGTACATAAAGCAATACATAATTGATTTTTTCAAAATAATTATTACCTCATAATCAGTTTGAGTTAAACTTTCATTCACTTCTGTTGAAAAGTAATCGCAAATAGCTGACTTGTCGTTCAATCGTTCAATACACTTATTATAATAATCAGTTTTGTGTTTAGATAAATACACTGCGCATTGTTGATTTTCAATGTTATTAATAATTTCATTAATTATGATATATTTTTTTTCTAAATCCATTTTTAATTTGTTGTTATTATTTTTTGCTATAAGAATATCATTTTGTATTCCATTATATTTCATTATCAATTCTTCATATTTTAAAGCATTTTTGAGATCTTCATCACATTCTACTTTTGCCTTTAAAAACAAATTCATTTTGGATAATAAAAATGCATTTCAACAACACATGATCATAGCCAGTGGCGTGCCCAGGAATTTTCAATGGAGGAGGGATGTTATAAATAAATACTAAATAGTAATAATACATTTTAATGAGTTGTCATGGTAATATCAAAAACTCAAATGTTTATGTTTCAAGCTCTCCAAAATCGTTTCTAGCTTATAATTGTGTACATTTGTAAATTGTTCTCTAATTAAAATGAATTTAAATTATAACACACTAATACAAAGTTGTTCAATTAACATAACACCATTAAACATTATTGCATTTTTAAAAATAAACAAAAAAAAAAAAATACTTAGAAACTAGATTACTTATTCCAAACGGAAATTCCACCGCCTAGCTTTTGTACTCATTTCATTTATGTCGTCATCTAAAACAAGTATTGACTCTAAAACAGCTCTTATATAACTAATAAGTTGATATCTGTAGGTCGGCAAAAAAGACAATGGGGGGGGGGGAGATATAACCCCTAACCTCCCCCCCCCTGAGCACGCCACTGATCATAGCTGACAAACAAGGGGCAAAGTTAGCCACTGAAATGTTTAAAAAAAAAAAAAAAAAGAAAACGGAGATAATATTATGCCGAAAATTTTAAAATCTGATAAAAGAAAAAGTCGAATTATTAAAACGTGGTGATGTACAATTACACATCATACAAAGTCATAATTAACAAATTTAAACTACACAGAGACGAAATGGTCAGAGAATACCAGAATGGCTTAACAGTAAACATTAATATTCATTAGACAGTCTATAGAAAAATCATACGAATACAATTGACACGTCTTATTTATGCTGTTTATTGATCGTAAACGGGATCGCGATTCTACTGTGCGAGAATGTTCATAACAAATGACAGAAGCTACTGGAATACCGACCGATACGAATAATAATAATAATAATAATTTGCGTAAAAACGTCTAAATTACCATTAAAGGTTTTTGGCGCGTTTGAAGTTTGTGCAACAGAATAGATTTTTTAATTAATTCCACTTGCATTTTGGGCAATACGTGTTTCATAACGTTTCTCCACATGTCTCGACGTTGAGGTGGAATCAACCTGTTCAAATTAAAAACAACAATTATTAATGGCCAAGTACCTCTCTAGCTAGTAATCGTAAACGAATTATTGTTACTAAATATTAGGCCACCGAATAAAACGTACTTCTTTAAAATGTCATTGTCTAACTGCTCGTCGATTTCTAAGCCAAGGTCTTTGAACCATTTTCTCAAATTGGTTAAATCCTTGCTCATTATGAAATTCAAATTGAATATCCTTCGGCGGGTAAATAAAAAACCAATACGCGTACAACGCTCCACACGGTTTTAATTATATCATATAGTATATAATATTAATTTCTTCATAACAAGTAAATAGCACAGAATAGCATAAACCAATAATATTATTGTCGGCGTTAACAAGTAATACGAATTATGAAACTATGAAACGAAATGATCCAACGGATTTTCTTTGTTCGGTCAGTGATGTTTTTCGTCGATTTCGGTATCAGCCACTGACATGATAAAATACCTCGTGAATCAGTGACGCCAACATATATTTTTGTATTTTATCGTAGAGCCGTGAAATTTTTTTTTCTTAAAACTCGATATTTAAAAAAAAAAAAAAAAAAAAAAAAGTAGTAAATAACGTACAAGAAAATTTATACTTTATAGTATTGTTCCACTGTTCGATGAATATTGATCTAATGTGACTGTAATTCCGTTTAACATAACATTAATAACGCGGACGAGGCCTCGCGGTGTCTTATTGATATATTATTTTAAATTATTTATTATACAAATATTAAACAGTTATTATAGTAGGTAATAATTGTAGCGTAATGTGTATGGCGTTTTCCGTTTTGTAAATTATAAATAAATAACAAAATTTAAAAAAAATCGATTTCAAATATGAATACGGCAAAAACGCAGAAAATATAATTATTATGTTTTACAGTTGTTCACGGTCGTCTCGAATTTGTATCGTAAGGAAATAAGCGTTTCAGAAAATGTCAACACCAAAGAGCGTTAAAACAGTTGAACGTAAGAAATTGTGATTTTATCTATTTATAATCGTTAGCAACTAAAAATGTAATCGCTTTAGGTGAAGTTACGTTGAATTTTATATGCATATAGTTTGATAACGCTCAAAGATTCTTGGTTTTCGTTATTTATTTATTATAATTTTTTTCGTGTTTTTGATACGATTTATTCCAAATTTACTATCCACAATTTGAAATTAAACATTTTTTTAGTGCATATTTTTCAAAAAATTTTAATTATTGACAACAATTTTTTTTTTTTTTTTTGAAATAATTCTCATCACTAGTGTGTATATATTTATTATTATTAGATTCTGTTGTGGTTTCTGATATTGAAATAATTGAGAGTCTATTCTACTGTTTCCAAGGTATGGATAGCAAGTGGATAGTTTTTAATAAAATTGAAAATCAATTTATTGTTATAGCAAAAGTGAGTTATCGTTTTTACTCTAATATGAAATATTATATATGTTAATTGGTTGATTTGTATTTTTTTTAAATTAGTTAGATTTTTATCAAATTAGCAAAGTTAATCGGCTAATTGAACTGGGATGTCTTCATAATATAATCCAGAAATTTATCGACAACAATAGTAATAATAAAAACGGGTCTGTTGCATCTGGTATTGCGTTTTGTTTATACGAAGAACTCTGTGCTTATTATGAAAGCATTAATTTACAACAGAAACGAGTTCGTTTAAAAAATTCATAATCATTTTAATGTATCTATATTATTTTAAGTTTTTTTTCTATGTAATTCATTTTAGTTTAATAATGCATTTGAAAACAGCAAACAATATTCTCTTGGAAATCTATTATGTTGGTCAGTTATGTGGATCACACAATTACAAGATTTATGTTATTTGGTAAATATGGTTGATTCGGAAAAACGTGGAGGTGAATTAGTATCTGTAATTTCACCATTTGAATATTGTGCTAATCCGTTCTTACAAAGTATGGCAAAACGTATTATACAAGTGGTAATTTGTTAAATTAAAAATTGATATTGTACTAAGTAAAAATGTACTATTAAAAAATATACTTTTAGGCCACTAAACCGCTTATAATGATATTGTGTAATTGGTTGGTCGATGGAGATCTCATTGATCCTTATGAAGAATTTTTTATTTGTCAAAACTCTGATATGAATAATTTTGAAATGTGGAAAACTAGATATTCATTGAGGTATTAATTTCATTTCGTTTTGTGTAACCAATATTTTATAATTTTTTTTTCTTTTGGTTTTCATTCGTAGAGAATCTATGATTCCATCATTTTTTACCAAAGACGATGTTAATAGAATTCTTTGTACGGGTAAATACATACATTTCTTACATACAGTTTGTAAATGCGAATCAGAATTAACTCCATCTAGAAAAATTTTAACGGATTTTAGGAATTCTCAAGGTATATAAATACATTTTATATAATAAATTGTGATATTTTACTGTAGAGAATATTAATAATTTTGTGTATAGATAAAGATTTATTTCCAACATTGGATCAAGGTATTATTATTAAAGAAATTATTAACAAGGCGTGTACTGAGTCATCCATTGCGTTATTAAATATATTAAAAGAAAAATTTAAACTATTTTTACATTTTGAAGGCATAAGGCGTTATATGCTTTTAGGCCAAGGAGATTTCGTTACAAGTTTCTTAGAAATTCTTCAGTGAGTTGGGATTATTTATTTATTTATTATGAAAAGTAAGGGTTCTGATTTTTCATTTCTATTCAGTACTTAATGCGTACTTATATAATGATTACCTAATTTTTATTTTAGTTGAATTTTAGATAAGAATAAATAATAATATTATAATTGTTTTTATATTTCCCATATTTATATCTTCGCAAATCTTCAAATAAGTTTTGAAATAGTCAGTTTTGTGATAGATTAAAATACACACAGTATTTATTAAATATTAATAATTTTACTGTACCAGCATTAAATTATAAATTTAATTCAATATAGGAATTGTTAACTATAATTGAATCGGTCATTTCAAAAACAAAATAAGTCAAATATGTTTTATATTATTTTAGTGAAATATAGTCAAACATAGACAATTTAAAACCACAAATTATGAATGTCATAAACCTTAAATGTGTAGAGAGATAAAAGTACAAAAAAAAATTAAATTTCTGGAGTTATGAATTTATTTGTGGTTTGTATAAAATTTCAATTTGATGACTTGTTGTTTTTGAAATGACCGATTCAATTATTGTGTATGTATTTGGAGTATCTAATATATATGTATATATTGTTTTAAAATAGGCCCCATTTAGATAAATCTTCAAGTTTACTTGGCCCTCATACGTTCCGAAACTTTTTGGATACAGCAATCAGAATTAGTAATGCTCAATACGAAGATTTTATTATATTAAAAACCCTTGATGTTAAATTGTTACTAACATCTGGTGAAGACTGTGGATGGGATATTTTACAATTGGAGTACTCAACGAACGGGCCTCTAGAAACAGTACATATTAATTAATATCAGTTAAAACAAATCCATGGAAAAATAGCTTTGAGTTTTCTGTCATTAAAATTTTCCCTAAAAACATCTTATAAAGTTAATTATATTTTTTATTTAGATTTTTGAGTTCCGTAGCAGTGGTAAATATTCAGTCATGTTTGTGTTTTTATGGCGTTTGAAACGAATTGATTTTGTCTTATCACAAATGTGGCGGGAATTGAATGTTCTCATAAAAACTTCTTACCATTTAGTTCCAGGTAAAACTGAAAAACACTCAATACAAAATATTGTAAACAGGGTTTTTTTTTTTAGCCATTTTAGGTCAAACTAGATAGATATTTTTCTTGAAAATTTAATGTTAATCAATTTCAGAAATACGTTATGCCTTAAAGTTGACTAATAATTTGGTTGTCGAAATGGTTCATAGTATGAGACAAATTCAATTTTACGTGCTGTCTGACGTTATAGAAACCGAATGGGAACATTTTCGCAAAACTATCGACAAAGCATTAATTTTAGAAACCGTGATTGAAGCTCATAATAAGTTTCTAAAAAACATATTTAAACGTTCCATGCAGACGGAAGAAACACATGTGAGTTACCTATATATATATATATATATATATATTGTATTACAAACTATATCTGTGTACACACCATTGTAATATAACATCTATGTCTAAATCTCACTTGTGCACAGTTCATCTATGGTTATATCTGTCATTATAATAATATTTTTAAAGGAAAAAATTGTTTTTTGATATGTAAAAAATTTAAACTAATGGGGGTATAAACTTTCAACAAATTATATTGTACCTGAAAGAACATATTCATAAAAAAAGTAATAATAATAACTTAGAAAAACACAATCACAGATAAATTCCATTCGCTTTTTTTCACAATAAAAACTCTTAAAATCCTAACATTTTATATACATTTTATGTATTCAAATTCAATTGTTTGGTGATAAAATATACATGGTGATAAAATTCTCTTGAGTTATGTGGAATGTTTTGATAACTACTTAAATATTGTGAGGTTTTTCAGGATTTATCAAAGAAAATGCGTCAGCTATTCGAATCTGTGTTAGAACTTAGAGGTATCCAAGAAAAATTTCACAGTCAATCTCAGTTCGAGCTACAGCGACGTAAGGATCTTAACAAATACATTGACGTGCATGGAACATGTTATAACGTTGAACAGAATGCATTACAAATGAAAGCAGAATTCGTACGCGAAGTCGATCGATATGAAAACATTATTAAAGAAATAAGCAATTTATACAGGGCGAGTATTGTGTAATTAACATGATTATTTGATTTGTTTTTGTTTTGGTTTAAAGGCCTCGTATATGAATATTTATTAAGGGTTACAAAATTTTGTAGTCTCTTTGCCTTCAGTCCGGGATCATTGTGTTATTCATATTTGATTACTTGGCGCATATCAACAGCATTGATGGATAGAAAGACGAAAAAGTTCTAATTTTGCTGAATACATGCTTTATGTGTAGGAAAAATTAGTGTTTCATAGAATTGTCCGATTTTAATAATTAGTTTTTTTGAAAAAAAAGTCTTCCGTGGACTCTGAATTTACTAAAAAAAACCACAAAACAAAAATGTGATGTAAATGAATTCATAATTGTTTATATTTCAACTCCTAATATATATATATATATAGATATTAGAAAGTTTAGAAGGTACCTATTTTATTTCAAAATTATCTGTTGAAATTAAATTATTTGAATAGAATAATAATTAATAACCGATTATTATTAAAAGATAAGGTTGCATATTTATTTTCAAAGAAATGTAAAAATTAGGAGTTTTTTCAACTGAATCAAGTTAAATTATTTTTGTGAATAAATTCAATCAACGTTATCAATTTTTATTTTTTCTCTACTTTGGGTACAATATAATTCCACAAAAGTATGAGTATAATACAATTTTTTACTGTAGTATAAATAATACTCATTAACACTGATCACAGTAATATTTTAAGAAGCGTGGGAACATAATGGTGAAAGGATAAAGATTTAACATTTTCTTACCCACAACCATAAAAAAAGTTTGTAGTGCTTGATTCACTACAATTAAGATGAAGGTGGTTTATTTTAACGAACCCTCCCTGTGAAAAATCCTGGTTGCACCACTGATATATATATATATATATATATATATAGCATTTAGAAATAAGATTTGGAAAATCGTAAGTTCGCCCTGTAAAATTCTTCCTCTTTCGAATAAAAAAAAAAAAAATTATTGAAATCACTGAAAGTTAAAAATAATAGTGTTATTTTCTAAATATTTAAAGTCTGGCTAATTGTTTTATCTTTTATTCAGGTGGATTTGGGAAAATTTTTGAAAAAACTCATCAAAGTGTCAAGCGATAATCATGATGCACTACAGTCTTTGGCTAATCGCATAAACTTTAATGAATTTTATAGTAAACAAGATGAGGAACTCGAAAAGTGTGCCACCTACATTTGTAGATCTGACAAATAAACATTTATGTATTTTCGTTACATGATAATATACAATATATTTTAATTTTGTATAATAAAAACACAATTTATAATAAAAGAAGAAAACATTATTTATAAACATTTATTTCATAGTTAATCAAACCATTGACAGTACAATGTACATAAATGTAAAACAGTCGTTTTCTAATGTCTTGCATTATAATATAAGAATATGTTTTTTTGTTAAGCTGATTTTTTATTAACAATTCAAAAAGTGGGTGTAACACACATAATCCGAGTTAATCGTCGTTTCTATGAGTAAATACAACAGATTTTTTTTTTTTTTTAAGAAAAATCTACACATTGTATATAAGCTTTTTAAGCTATTGAATAATATTTTTATTGAGTAATTTTCAATACATACATTAAATTTTTTTATTATAACATTTAAGGTAATGGGATGTATAATTAATACATTATAATACTATGTGTGTTATTCCTGGACAATTAAAAATAAAAGTCAATACAATAAAATTTTACTTACATATTTACACAAATATTAAAACATTCAACAAGATACAAATTGGGTCGGTAGGTATTAATATAATAATACATTTAATATAGGAATGAAATATACATTCTTAGATCTGATCTAATTTTTATTTGAAAATTATGGAAAAAGTACAAGATATTTATAAAAAAAAAAATCCGTAAATTTAGTTATCAATTAATTAAATTGGCAATTGTATGTTTAAATCGATGTCGAAATCATGTACAGCATACAAATCGTTAACTATCGATGAATTTGTTGAACCGCCATCATCCTAGGAAGCATTAATGACTATTATAATAATTTAATAATTGTAAGATGTTAGATAAAACCGTAATGATTTTGTGTCGTTATACAAACCTTGGTGTTGTTAGATTCTACACTTGTCTTGGTATCTACTGTTCCATCAATTTCAGTTTTTGCTCTGAATTTCATACAAGGTTTTGTACTCCGTCTTGTAAACGGGTCATTAATTTTTTTCCCCTTATTTGCTCTTAATTCTTCCTAAAAAAAAAAAAAAATCAATTACTTTTTCTCATATATCAGTGAACTTAGAAATTCTACCAAAATGGCCTTTTCTGCTCGTTCGACGTTTCGTTTGCGATTTCTATCGTTGATATAACTTATGCTAGATATAGTACTGGTCCTAATTTTATCCAAATGACTTGCTTTCTCTTCCAATTCACTTAGCTGTTGTTCAATTTTTAAAACGTCTTCAACTTTACCTCTATAAAAACACAATATAAAATGTCCAATTACACAATTCTCAAGTACTCAATTATTATAAATTATAGTATTGATTTTTTTTTTGTTGAAAATATACGATTTTTGTAATAATTTTCATTTTTGCCTAGATTTAGCTGAATTTATACACAAAGAAACAAGCCTGATAGTAATCACAATAATTTCGAGGCAATCGACCTAAAATTTTATTTAAATTAATATAATACATACAAGGCCTGTGCGTCATCACGATCCTTCATTAGGGAAGTTTTTTTCATTGCATAATTGTAGATGTTTGTTTTAAAACGTTCTTTTTCCCGAACAATCTAAAATATATTATTTTAATTTTATTAATCAATCCTTAACTGGTATCCTTATTTGTATTTAAGTAACTGGTATTGTCGGCTCATATATGACCCAAAATTTTAACAGCTCATAATTTTTCAAACAATTTTTTTTTTAAATTTATTTATTTATTTTTATATTATTTAAATAAATATATTTTATCCAACTGCACAATTTTCTTTGATCAAATATTAGTATTTTATACATTTTTTTTAACCATGCAATTTTATATGAATATTTCTAAGTTATAAAATTTTTTTCATAAACATATACATTCAAATTCGAACTATTCATGGATTTCATTTTATTTCAGATACTATATCAACAAAATAAAATAAAATTAAGATCATAAAACAATTATTTCTAAACAAATTATAAACATTTATTGCACCCCCCAGAACGTTTTTTTTTTTATATCAAAATATTAACAAATTTTAAGGGCTTAGGTCTTAAGACTACACGCAATGTTATGGTTTGACACCGTTATCGTCACCCTTTACTTTAAACATCAACGCGTGACGAAGTTTGAAAATATTTGTCTAGATATTTTCGCGACGACAAGAGTGAAAAAAACATAGGCAACTGGTATTCTCGAATCTTTCATGACCCGAAACAGCTATAAATATCTTTTGTGTTAGATAACTAGACTTAAGAAAGTGCGATCTATAGAAGGAAAAGGGAAAATAAAATATCATGGGTCGTTTTTGATCCGGCGATACCAGTTAAGGGTTATAATTAGAACTTTAGGGGGTATAACTTTTTCAACATCTTCTTCTTTGAACTGGTATGCGAGCGCGTTTTTAATATCTTTGATTTTATAATTGAGTTCTTCCAATGTCGGCAAAGGTATTTTATTTAAGTGGCAAAGTTCCTTCCATTTGATAAATTCGTTATCAGTAAAATCTTGATTACTTATGAATTCTAAACGAAATACTTTTTCATTGTTCCCGTGTCTAAAATACAATAAACATGGTAAAAAATTACACTAACACACAAAACAAGTATATATATATATATATATACCTAAGTTTTAATCCTTTATTTGTACGAGTAGAACCTAACTGATATACTTTTCCTGTCTCACAAACGTCACAAATTTGAGCAACCTACAAAGCGCATAATATTAAATACATATATATATATATAAATTATTGTTAATAATATTATACCCTATAAACTGGTATTCCATTAAAATTTCCGATCCCAATACGGACAAAACATCCAATTACAGTGTCCTTAAACGTTGGTAGATGCACGAATCTAAAATAGTTATAAAAATGATATACAGTAATTTATTATATATAATTAATTATACATTGTAACACACTTTTCAATTTTGAATCTCGACAATCTAATTTTGTTCAATTCATCCAATTTTGTGATATACAAAACTTTCTTTTCACTAAAAATTCATGTTTATTATTACCATAAATTTAAAATGTATACTTTTTCATATTTTATACTTGGTATCCGAATCGGAGTCTGAAAATTTATGGCTTTGTTTCACCGATTCGCCTGTATTTGAATCACTAGAATTACTATCGTCTGAATAAATATCTGATGCCTTTAATTTTGTCCGATTTTGATCAGATTCTTCATCACACTTTTTTTCCTTTTTTTCTTCTAAAAGTTTTAGGTACTAATAGAGAACAATTGAAATTATTTATTATCTAGTACATACCACGTTCGCGTTTTTCTTCACGTTTGGCCTTAAGCATAGTCATAGCCGAATTCTTTTCCCATTTTTTTTTATTTTCTTCGACGTTTTTTTTTCTTTCCTTAATACGATTTTTCAAATCTAGAGGTACAATATCGCTTTTAGACGAATCCGATTTATTTGAGGCAATACTTTTTTCTGAAAACTTTTGTTCTTTTCTTTTAGCTCGTTTGAGTTTTTTTTCAATTTCAAATCTGTAAATATTTGATACAGATAATATACATCAATTGATAAATGTATTTATTTTTATTAATAAATTACCTCGTTTTTTTTATTTCTCTAGATTCAATACGCTTGAATATTTCAGTTTCTCGTTCTTTTTCCGTCATCTGAGCTAAACGTTGTCTGTCTTCTTCATCTCCCATAAGTTGATCATCATACCCGTCATTAAATTCTTCAGAATCCGACGATTCACTGACTATAAAATACAATTAGGTACACTTTCAAATTTGTTTTAAATATTTTTTTCCAATAATATAATGACATGTGCATGCGCGTGAGTAAAATGTTTAGCCGATCCGTCACCGACAACCGCGGCAATCGTTTTCGTTATCGCTATTTATCCGAATGGCAATCTATAAGTACGTTTTATTGACAAATGAAGATCAGGCCGGCCGGAACGTGTGTGATACCCGATTAAGGATTATATTTTGAAAGTAAACGTTTTAAGAATGTAACATTTTTATTTTACGATCGTTGTTTGAGTACTTGTACTGTACAAGTTGTACATAATACGTAAAATGACAAGAAAACATTATTTTGGTAATAAGTACAGGCTATATTTGAATTTGAGTAGGAGAAAAAAGAATAAAGACAATATGTATATTAGCATTGTGTAAAGAAAATGTACCTCGTTTCTTCGGTTCTCGGAAAGGACAGTGTAATTTAATAATATTCGATCAGAATGCAATAATTTCATTCGACAAAAAACAATTCTGAGAGGAGCATCAGTGTTATAATTAGTAATATAATTGTAAATTTTAATAATGACGTCAATAAATAATTTTAAAATTGGTTATTTTAAAATTATTAATTTTACGAAAAATGTTCGATTGTTTACGTAAATAGTACAACATCTCATTAGAAATCTTAAAACGGCAATAAAAACCAAATAAACGTTCAATTTTCAAATTTTTTTTTGTATAAAATTTAAGTAAAATATACCTGACATTCGATTAAAGTTTCAAGTCTAAAAACCGAAAATTAACCCTTTTACAAATTAATTAGCTCAAAATCTAAAAATAAGTATAAATAATCCAAAATTAATGAAACTTTTTCATAGTTGTGTAGTACAATGATACATTTTTTCAAAATTTCAAGACAATAGAATGATTATTTTTGAAATTATGGAGAAAAAAAAATTCGGTCAAAAAAATATTGTATTTAGGCCTTCCGCTATGATAAAATTGTGAGACTGGTCCGATTTTAATTCTGTAAAAACCTAAAGATTGCATGACATTATTTCTGGAATTTAATCGAGGCGTTTTTCGAAATAAACATGTTCTATTTCGGTACGATTAAAAAAAATGTCCATATTTTAAACATTTTTTACTTTTGTACATCAAAGGTGGAAATTTATATTAAAAAAAACGCTTCAATTAAATTCTAGAAAAGATGTCAAGCAATTTTGAGGTTTTTACATAATTAAAATCGGACAAGTCAAAGACTCACAATTTTGTAACAGCTAAAGCATTTTTCTGTTCAAAATTTGATTTTGTAAAAAATATACAGCATGACTGCAAATTTGGTTTCTTACGATCAACACCCATGAAACGATAACAACATGGACGAATTAATATAATATTATACTCCGTAATAAATACGTTAATCGGTGTATGAACGGTTCATGAATTATTGTTCAATTTTCTTATCTTTAAAATTAAAAGTAGCATACTAAAATGCTATAAAACGTGGATTTAACTGGTTTAAATGTGGGTGAAGGGAGTGTAGCGCACTCACACTAATAATAATTTACGTACTAACACACACACACACACACTGTCCAAAGGTCGCCGATACAATATGTGATTTAAGTTGCCTATACAAAACTCCTTAGAAATGACGTGTTTGCAGGGGCCTTAAAGAAAAATATTTTTGAAGGTCCAGTTATTTCCCCTTTGCAGGCCAGATTTGGACTGCGGGCCGCCTATTGCCAACACCAGATTTATTATTTTATATTACTTTTGTAAGATTTAATAATAGTTCATGTTAAAATAATTTATGCATAAATGTACAATAAAAAAAAAAATAAATAAATAAATGTACAGTTATGTGCTAACTGTATACATTTTAAAAGTACAATATAGTGTATATTTAGACATTTATCACGTTAGGTTGAAATAAAAATGAATGTATTCTTCTGTAGAAGAGTAAAGAATATTAGATGTATAATATTATAATGTATAGCAAAATTTCGAATCATTTATGATCAACAAATGCGTAACGCGGTAGTAAAATTAACGTGTATCACGGATCTGATTAATTCATATTATATACGTCTGATTGTATTCAATTGTAATTTGTGGGTAAACTTGATTGAACAGAAATTGAATTTCAAATCTATTTAATGGCTTGTTAAAATCTGACACGACAGTACCAAGTATTAAAAATATTATTATTATCGAACGAACAAATCGTCGTTACCATATGTCTACTTATTATTATTTTCTGAAAAAAAAAAGATTTTTAATTTTATTTCCGAGTGATAAAATTATATTACAAACTTATGTATTTACTTTGAGTCGGTTCTTGGACCCTGTTCTGAGACTCGTCGTTTGATTCGTTACTGCTTTCCACGGAATCGTCAGACATGTTATAAATTTTTCCGGAGCGTTTGGTTTTCTGTTTACGTTGGGGTTTTTCATCGGCTATTTCGCCTTCAGACAGCAACGACGAGTCGGAGTCATAAATGGGTTTCTTCGACTTCTTCTTGACCGTTTTCTTGCGACTGCTGGGCGGCGGAGGAGAGGTTTTGGAACGTCTCCTTTTCCTGGCGATGTTCATATCCTGCGGACCAAAGGTTGTTTATCGAGAGTAGGCCGAAACGGGCCAGACGTTATACATACAATATTATATATTTCGCTTTATAAGGTTTTTTTTTTTAATCTGAATTTAACACACACACACACATTATACTTGCGGGGGTAAAAAGACGTTATTTCGTTTCCGTCACACACACACACACACACACACACACACACACACACACACGTCCACTGGACAAAATATTGTCTACTGACGTTTGTCTGATACTTACGTCGTCACTGGATTCGGACGAATCGTCCGAACTAATGGCTTTCTTGTGTTTGCCCATGGCGCGCGGCGGAGGGACGCAACCGTGGACCGCGGACGACAACGGCCTCGACGACGAGAAAGACAAGAGACGAGGAAAAAAAAAAAAAAGAGAATTTAAAAACACACTGTTTAACGCGAAAACAACGCCTACCCGAAACGAATTATTTTGTTTACCCACACGAACGACACGAACCGTCCGGACGGCGATGCGACGGTGGACAATGAATGTTCAATATCGAATAACGATAAAAAAAACAACAAAGTGTAAAAACGAACGAATATAATATAGATTATTATTATTGCAGTACCCCGTTAGTAGTATCAGCGACGCCGTAGCCCGTTGTCGTTACCATTATGTTCCGCTGTATGCAGAAGTTTACAGGCTGACCACTTGTGGTACTCGCCGCCGGCACTGTAACGAATATTCGTCTAATCTGTGGTTTAAACTGGTTTAAACCTAACCGCTGAACAAGTTATTCTGTGGTTCAACAGTAACCTAAAAAAAAAAAAAAAAGTCATCAATGAGAGATAAATAATTTCCCCCGAGGCATCGCACGCGGCTCTGTTTACCCGTTCGGTAGTCTTTTCGTACGCCGGAGTGTTTTGAGTTTTATTTTTTTTTTTCTTCAATAGTCGATCGTTAAAATAATATTATACAAGGCGGGTATTCGACATGCCGAAAGTAAAAAAAGAAAAAGTTCCGAGTGATTATGGCAGACAAGGTAAAAAAAAATACCTATTGATTCGGCAGAAATTTTATTTAATTCTTTTTTGGTCTGAGGTTATCTGTCAAGTAGAAGTAAAAAATTAAATACGTCAATTTCATTTCGTTTTCGTTCATTAAAAAAAAAAAAAAAACCCTCGTAGAACACTTATTTTTAGCCCTTTATTATTCGTCAGATCGACGAATACAGTATAAATGTACATATCTAATGTCGAAATAGCGATAATTTGTTTTCTTCATTTTCTCCGATTATATTTTTCAAATAGTACACAGTTGCCCGTCCACGTTTTAGTGTGACACGATCAGAAAAATATTCAATTTTTATTTTATTAATTTTTTTTAATTTTTATAATTATTGTTACATTGTGTTTATATTTATTCTAGGTATTATGTTTAAAAAGGATTTCGGACAGCATATATTGAAAAACCCGTTAATCGTGCAAGGTATGATAGACAAATCGGCTTTATTACCTACGGATACCGTACTTGAAATTGGACCGGGTACTGGAAACTTGACTGTTAAGTTATTGGAAAGAGTTAAAACAGTTGTTGCCTGCGAACTAGATGTTAGGTAAATATTTTTACCTCGTTTGTAATTTTTTAATTATGAAATTAAATAATAAATAAGTTTAATTTTGAATGTGTATATTGTTATTATAAGATTAGTAGCTGAATTGAAAAAACGCGTTATGAACACTCCTTATCAGAATAAATTACAAATACGGGTTGGTGATGTTCTTAAATCAGAATTACCGTTTTTCAACGTGTGTGTTGCAAATATACCATATCAAATATCATCGCCATTGATTTTCAAATTACTTTTACACAGGTAAATGCCATTGAATTCAATTATTGTTTTAATGTTAATATTAAATTAACATTGTATTACTTTAAATGTTTAAATTTGTTTTGTAGACCATTTTTTCGATGTGCTGTACTCATGTTCCAACGTGAATTTGCATATCGTTTAGTTGCTAAGCCTGGAGACAAATTGTACTGTCGTTTATCTATCAATACACAGTTATTAGCCAGAGTCGATCTTATAATGAAAGTAAGTAATAATTATATAATGTAATAATAATAATATTGTATAATACAATAATTTATAATAGAATATTTGAATTGTTAATGTTTTAGGTTGGAAAAAATAATTTTAGACCCCCTCCAAAAGTAGAATCGAATGTAGTACGCATCGAGCCGCGTAATCCCCCACCAGAGATAAATTTTAAAGAATGGGATGGCTTAACTAGAATAGCATTCTCCCGTAAAAACAAAACTCTGGGTGCAATTTTTAAGCAAAATGCTGTCCAAGTGACATTAGAAAAAAATTACCAGGTTTATTGTTCTTTAAAAAATCAAGTAAGTTTGAAAATTATTAATTAATTAATGATAAATTGTCTTCAATAAAGTACCTATGTGTTTGAAAAAATGTTTTAAATTTGTTTATGATTTAGGAAATACCAGAGGACTTTGATATAAAAGATATTGTTGATAATGTTTTGAATAGCAATGATTTCCATGAAAAAAGAGCTAGGAAAATGGATATTAATGAATTCATTGAGTAAGTAAATTAATTTGAAAGGCTTTTATATTTTTATATTTCTTTTTTATCTCACTATTCTAATGTAAGGGCTGGTTCACACGACGAATGTTAAACGCGCGCTGACGTTACCACTGTTCACATGGTTACTGATTTTACACGTTAGGATAATGTAGGACAGTCAAGTGTTTATTTATTTAAGTTTTAAACGGGCCAAGCCCAATTACATACAATATGTAATAGTGACAATCGTTAGGTGAGGAAAGAGAAACGACTTAAGAAGATAGGACAGTCAATATTGAATAGCTTATGCGCTAAATACATATCTAATCATAAATGACGTTGCTCAATAGTTTCGAGGGATAGAAACATTAAAAGTGGGGTGTACGAAGAATGAGGTTCTCTAGGTATGGAACATTTAAATGAAAGGAAACGTAAAAAGTTTTGTTGGATTTTCTCAATTTTATATTTATGATCAGATGTGTAAGGATACCTGTTGAGCCATATTCACAAATAGAACGTACCAACAGCAATATAACGATTTTAAAGCTAATGGATCACTAAAGTTAGTACAATTTCAACAAATAACAAGATCGCCGTATGAGCTAAAAAATAAACAAAGTATGCAAAATATATAATGAAACGTGCAAAAATAATTATTCAAAGTTACATTACGTTAGGATAATAGAACCAAATAGTTTGAACAACAATTATCTTAATTAACTATAATAATATATTTTTATTTTTCAGATTACTTCTTGCCTTTAATAAGAAAGGAATTCATTTTCAATAAGCTCCAAGTTATTAGAAAATATTGTCATAATTATTATTATATTTTATAACTGTGAAAATAACGAATACCTTAAATTTATTATAAGTGTTATATTGTAAAAAAAAAAAAAAAATATATTTTATTCATTTTACCAATAAATGACATTTAGTTTTAACTGTTACATAGTAATATATTGAGATACGAATCAAATTCATTAAATTGACTCTGTATATTATCGGTATCTATTATTGTAATTGTTAATTTTGTAGCGGTTTCCATTACAACTATATTGATAGGGCAATTTACAAGTAAATATTTTTGTTGTAGTCTGGTGGTGTAATACACGTGTGTGCACCAGTACAGTGTGGACGATATACGAATATTCGATACGCTTACCAATTCATCTAAACCATTTTCCATTTTGGAGTGTGTAGGACATAATTCGTTAAGACACGTTAAATGTATAATTTTTTAATATTCGTGCATCACATCGATTACTACATGAAGTTCACTATATACACTTAAAAAGATTAATCATTAAGTAAAAATTCATGGATTAATGTGGAATTTACTTACGATTGCAAACAGGATGGCAGTAAATGTTCACGAGAATCGATTAAAACCGGCGGGGTGGGTGGCAAATATTTATGGCTTATATGTATATATTTTTTTTTATGTGTAATGCGTAAAAACTCTCATCATTATGTTTAAATATAAATGTATAATAATTGTATAAAATGTCTAAGAAATTGTGAAACCAATTGAACAGAAAAATGTGCGTGAAAATTTTAATACTTCATATTTTGTTTTCTTTATAAACTTAGGTATATAGGACATAATATATACTGGTCACATATATTTACAAAAATGTGTACACTCTTTGATATGTACAAGTGCAATAACTAATCTCGATGGTACACCTACCTTGTCTTTGGACATAGGCGTGCGCACGGGGCTAGCCGGTCGAGCCTGGGCTCGACTGGAAATTTTTAAGGGCCCTTTTTTTTCCTTTGTTTTCTTATACATAAAATTATTATTTTATATGATTTAAAAAAAAAATTTAATTCAATTTTTAGCTTAAATAACATAATGTGCTTACAAATAAAATCTTGTAAATACATTGAACTTAATTTTATCTATATGACTATATATACATATATATATATATATATAATATTGTATGTAGTTTTTAATTTATAACTAGAATGTATGTAAATGTATAAAATAAAATTTAGGGGCACTAATATTGTTGAAGGCTCGACCGGAAATTGAAGTCTGCGCACGCCTGTGTCTTTAAAACAACACAGTATTGTTAATTTGAGTATAAATTGATTTAATTCTTTAAAGGAATGAATTATTTAATACGTAATAGTCGTGTTTGTCAATATATATATATATTTTTCAGTGGCAACATTGCTCTTTTAAAAATTAAAACCATGGGGTTTAAAAAAATTTATGACACTAAAACCATTTTACAGTGTAAAATTAAAACATTTATAACGCGCAACAGGCCTTATTTTTTTTAAAACAGCATAAAAATAAATATAAAATCAAAAATATGTGAAAACATCGTTAAAAAACAATTTAAAAGTTTTAATAAAAAAAATAGTGTGAAAATGTCTGTAAAAATAATTACCTACTAGAAACTAAACATAAAAACTATTAGCTGGGTCAGGGTAAAAAAATTATTATTATTTTTATACAAGAAAAATGTTGTGGAGTATATAAGTAAAAACATTAAGATTTATTTTATCCGAGGGGCAAAAGTGTAACATTGCCCCCATAGGCGGAAATGGGGCTTAGGGGCTAAGCCCCCCAAATATTTTATAATTTGTATGTATTTTGGATATTTGACTGATTATGACTGATGTTAAAAATGTTAGCCCCCAGAAAATTTAATAGATTTCCGCCTATGATTGCCCCCCCCCCCATAATTATATCTTTGAGTGGAGGCAATTGTCTCCTCCCCCTCCTTCTCTGACGTCACTGATTAAAACACGTTTTGGCCCAGTCACAACGACCGTTATAGTGGACACTAAAAAATAATTGGATTATATTAAATTAATAGGGAATTGCAAAGCGGGTGTTTTCTCGTTTTGTACGCGCGAAACGCGGTGTAAAACATGCACTTCCAGCGTGTCCGATCCACCTAGCGCGATGCGACGAGAAATTTGAATTCGTCGTCAACCTAGCTACTACTAGAAGAGAAGATCCGACTTTCCCTCATAAAAAAAAAAAAATTTTTCCTACCATAAAATCCCTTCCAAAATTAATCGAACGAATTTAAATTAAGAAAATTACTATACTATTGGCCAGGGCCGGATTTACACGGGTATGCGGTGGCCTATGGGCGGAATATAACGTGTGGGGGTCCCAAATAAATAAACAGGACAATACATGTTTTGCTTAATAAATAAACGTTTATAATATTTTATAGTCTGTAGCACATTTGTACTGTGTACCTATTTATTTAATTCACTTAAATAAAAACAAAACGGGTAAGTACCTCCTAATAATAGTATCATATTATGGAATTGCGTAATAAAAATACAAATTGGTGAAAAATTGGTGTAAGTGACTCAAAAATAATAATGTGTACGAGTATAATAATTAAAATTAAATGCCCGCGACTTTTTTAGATTTTATTTTTACGAAATCTTCTATTATACGCGTTGTTGATGAAAATCTGATTTCAAACAGAAAAAATAAATTATTCGTAACTGTAAAATAATTACAAAAGTGTGGGAGCTCCAGTGGGATGGCGGCCTCCTACTCAGCCCCCCTCGGCCCTCACTAAATCCGGCCCTGACTATTGCTGATAAATTTTTGATGGTTTTTATCCACACTTGAATTTCGTTCGCAGTAGAACAGGCGTGCGAATCCCGCCACTGGGATGTATAGGCGTGACTAGACTTCATCCGCAGCGGCAGCCTAGCTAATGACCGGCGCCACCTTAATACACCGAAATAAGCACCATACCCCCCACCACTACACAATTTAAAGGGGGGATAGTCCCCCCAATTAAATATTTATGTAAATAAGTTTGTAATCTGTATTATCATTTTTAATTACCTAATAAATGTACAGTATTTTCAGTACCTTTAAATTTAACTTCGGAAATCTTATTTATCTACAGGATTACACCGTATTATAATTAGGTAAGTAAGTTTTTTACCAATTTCTCATAAATTGTACCAGTTGGCATTTGACAGTTACCCGGTACCAGCATAATAATTACACGATATTATATTGCGATTTGCGATAAGAATCATAAATAAACGAGTGCATCAATTCAGAAGACATTTTATTTATTTTTTAAAATAAAAGTTGTAAGTCACCGACTTTTAACTCGGTTGCCCGGCGCCTTTCTAATATTGCAGGGGCAGCCCAGCCAGGCACCCTAGGCTGCCACCGTAGTCACGCCTATGACTGGGATGTATAGTGTATATATATATATGCACATATTTACCGGTATCGTTATTGCGGAAAAAACGTATAATAATAATATATGGAAAACGAATAATATTTTTAACGATATACCGTTAATCAATCGAATATATAATATATTAGTTCTTAAGATAAAAAATGAAAAACGCGAACACAGCCCATATCGCCGTGTTCAACCACGACGCCGTAATGCAAATGACCAAGAGTAACGACGTGTTGATCACGAAATCCCTCGAATTGGTTTTGTGTCGGTGAATTAGTTCGTACGTTACTTGCCGCGAACGGGGTTGTAAATAATCCAAAAAATCGTATACGGTTCCACACGACATGCGGTCTGACACCAATTCGACCATATTACCGGAAACCTAAATAAAAAAAATGCAAATTAATACGATAATAAATTCTCCGTCTAGGCCGGTACAGTGCGCGCGCTTTGTACGGGATCGGGGTACCAGTAGGTATATTCAGCGGTCAAAGTGGATCAAAATAAGTGGGGCACGGAAGCGGTGTCTTCATTTCAAGTTTTCAAAGGGGTCGGGGGGCAAAGTTGTTGAAAAATAAGCGTAAAAAAAAAAAAAAGGATTTTTGTAAAAAAAACACCGTCCCTATTGATGGTGTGAACTGTATTTCTTATGATTGCGTGATTAACTAAATCTACTGAATGTTAATGTTTTAGAAAACCAAATAGTTCTGACAAAGAAAAAAGAGATTCGAAGATAATTTTCTAACAAAAAAAATTAGAAAAAAAAAAAAAAATCTTTAAGAACGTATTTATATATTTAGTGTCATACGTATATGCGTAGTACTTACTAAAAAAAAAAATCCGGGACCCCACTATACGCTATTCAGTTTAAGAGTATACCTACCGGGCGCCGAACGAAAATTGGTTCATTTCGCGCAGGCGAGGTTCTGTTGCGGTATTCTGATTGGCGGAAACCGTCGTGAGCCGACTGCTGCTGACAGCAACAGCCAATGACAGAGCAGTTATTAGCCGCCCGGGGAACAACAGCCAATGACAGAGTATGAGCATCGCTCGCTAGCATTCAACGTGCGCGTTCCGGTATACGCTTAAACTGAGTATAATGTATATAGCACATGCCATATTATATAGTGTACTAACTACTAGTACACCTACTTAAAATAATCCGGAACCCGCAGTAACTATTACGCGCCTCACTAAATGACAATGCGTGATGTTCCCTATGTCCTATATATCCCTCTCATAATATGTTCTGGATATGATATTGTTTTTGTGATGAAAAAAAAAAAAAGAGAACGAGTTTATACGAATGAAAACGAATAAGAATGTATTTATTGTTTTGATTTCTTTTAAAAATTATAAAAATTAATTATTTTTAAATTGGTCGACGACGAATTATTGTGTTCGTAATTCATCTTCTTTATCGTCTATAACGGGGGTCGGCAACCTTTTTTTAACCACTTGGGCCATATTTTTTTCCATATTTTCATCGAGGGCCATATTAATTAAAAAAAAAAAAAAAAAAAAAGAAAACGAATTTTACTAATATACTAATAATTTTGTTATTATTATTATTATTATTCAATTTACAATATCAGTTCGCATCAGTGTTGTTTTACACTGTAAATACGAGTAGGAAAAAGAAACACAGTACAGTTTCCGAGTGGAAAAATTTTGCTTTATAGGAAAAAATTAAATTGAAAATAAAAAAAAAAAGTGTAAAATTGTAGAATAATGCGATTTCTAATGCGCGAGATTAGATTAAATTTTAGACAAATCCCGTAAATATATCCAGGCACGAGGCTAGGATTTTATTAATTTATTTTTATTTTTATTTTTTTTTTGGAGGGGGGGTCTATTTAATAAATATTGGAAAAAATTTTAATATAATAATATCAATAATATCAATATAAGAAAGAAAAAAATTCGGGGGTGGGGGGCGGACACCATGGACCTGATATATACGTCACTGAATATATCCATTTATATTGATAAAATAATTTTTTTTTAATTTAACATCTTTTACGCTTAGTACGATCATGTCGCATATCGTTACGTGGTCTGTCGGGGGTAAAAAAAAAAAATAAACGTGTCCATCCCAAAATTATAACCCGCAATGTTTTTATATATTTGTAATTTGTATTTTGTCTTTCTTCGCGAACATCCGCGCAGTATATTATCCGCGATTTTTTTAAAAAAATCAAAGCTCGAGAGCATACGACGCATCACGTGCGTATGTAGTATGATGGGGGAACAATATTATTGTCAGTGAACAGGGGCGCCCGCAGAAAATTGGCTCAGCGGGTGCAAAATTAATTATACATTTACATATACGTATAATTACGCGTTACTGCGCATTTACATTTTATAAACCATGAAAGTAATACAATGAACAAGAAAAAAAAAACCCCCGTTTAATTAATTATAACGTTGTCTCGTAGGTGTAAATAATTCAGACAAACTTTAAATTAATGGGTATTGAAAACTTCGTACATAATATTTACGATTTAAAATTTTTAATTTTTTATTTTTTTTAATGAGGAGTAGGTACCTACATAATATATATTATTAGTAACACAAGCGGGAGGATTGTTTAGGCGCCTAGTATAATAGTATAGTAATCTGAACACACATATGACGCTTGAAAATAACCAACTAAAACGGAAACAAAAAAAAAAAACTAATTACCATCAAAAAACTTTTGACTCGATGTACGTATTGCTGACAAGTCGTTATGTATCCGTTGCTTAGCACGACGGACGCGATAAACATATTCAGCGCCATTAGACCGAGTACGATTGCGAAACATACGTTTAAACCAGTTATCTGTGATGGACTACATACAATAAATATATAAATAGATTAGCAAAATAAACAATTTTATTATTATTATTTTTTTTTATATAATATGTATAATAATATTCAATTCAATCAATAATAATAGATCATTCGGAGGATTTCGCGTCTTTTTTTTCTTTCTTGTATGTTTGGTAAAAGTTTCGCGCGGCCCCACTGCAGGCACGACGAGTGGGGCGGATGATATAGGTGACTTTTTTTTCTCCCCATGGATATTTTTGTTAGGGCCACTAATTAATATATTTAAAAAAAAAAGAAAAAAAAGTCGCTTCACTCGCCATACCAGTATAGTTGTTAATCCCGTGTTTTACGCATAATTTACACGTATTTTTTTCCATTTTAATAAATACAATTTCTTCGAGTCAACCCGTACATCTATATACGCCACTGCAATATACACTGCAGCGTGTCTGAAAAGTCGCTGAACCAAATTTCTGTTTTTTTTTTTTTGAAAGTCTAACGAGTACCCACGTGTGTGTCAAAAATGTCAAAACGTTTTGATCACTTATATTCAGTGTCGAGTGTTATTATAATATATTCAGCTGCACAGGATGTGCAGGTGTTCATGCGCGGTACGTTTAATTGTTACGACGAGCTTACGATACGGAAGTGCAATAAAATTATGTTTTCGACTTCAAAAAATCTTCTGTAGAAGAAAGATGCCGTTCGGTTTGAGGGTCATACACGAAACACCAGTGCTTTCACAGCATCCGGTTACAATCGTTTTTTATTTTTGATCATTTTCGGCGGTTTCAACGAATTCTCGGTTGTGCAAGCAAGAAAGACGCGTCTGTTTTATTGTTCGTCGTCGGTCAATAAGAGAAAAGAGAACAGAACCTTTCGGCGATTCATTTGTTCACTTAGAATAATTGTCAATACGTATGCCGTATCGTCTTTATACCGATGCTAAAGCTCTTCTGCTATATGGTCCCCGAAGGATAAGACGAGGTTGTTCCGATCGGGAAAGTGCACGCAACTTCGCAACATTTTCGTCATGGACTTGCAGCTGCTGCGGTCGATGGTCTCCCGGTTCGTTTGACGCGTCATCCAACGATTCTCGACCGCCTTGAAACCGTTTCCACCACGTGTCTATTATGCTGTACGCATTGCAGTGACCAGCGGTTCTTAAACTTTTTCGAATGATGGAACACTTAAGATTTCGTACGATTTTCGCGGAACACAGCCGTAAAATAAAACAGTAATTATTCACGCTTCTTTTACATTTTACAATGTATATTAAAACAACGCATACATTGATATACGTAACAGTTATTAAAGACATCACAAAAAAAAAAAAAAAAAAATTAAATCAAAAGGGAAATAAAATACGACCCTCAATTTTTGAAAAAATTATAATACGAATACATAGTAATATTGACATTTTCTTTTTCTTTTTTACTAGAACATAAACAATATTAATTTTGTACGGATAAACAGAAAAAGTGTTTATACGTTAAACAAATTGAATAATTATTAATATTTAAACAAATAATATAGGAACCACAATATGGACGATAACACAAATAAGTGAAATCTGCGGGTCGTGCCCGTGCATGCGACAGGCACGGGGACCAGTATCGGTTATACATGATGTTCAAGGGGTGGGGGCGAAAATGGAGCCAATGCCCTCTGGTTATGAAATATCTACATCGACGTGTATTATAACCAAGAAGAAAGATCTATTTAATGTACCGAGACGAAATGCTGATGTAGAAAAAGGAAGAACAACGTGCGTGGAACGTAAACGAAATGACAATAAAACGGGAAAAGAAAGTAGACACCAGATAGCGCTACGCACACAACATAGAGGGCGTGGCAGAAACGCGCAGATAAATAGCGGTCAGTCTCAAATACCACATACGGCATACAGCATACACGATGTTCGCGTACTTTAATCCACGAACTATACGTTGTTCACGCCTGACCGCCGTGACTACACTGAGCGGTCCGACGGTGTCAGACCGCTATTTATAATATGCTGCCACGCCCTCTATGTTGTGTCGTAGCGCTATCTGGTGACCACTTTCTCTTCGCGTTTTATTATGATAGGCTGACGCGTTATGTCGACACATTATGCTAGTGTTTAGTTTGACGCTGACCGAACGACCGTTCGTACACGCGTATGCAATCTTTATTATTATTATTATTATTATAATATTATTTCGCGTATTTCAATTAAACGAAATGGACGTAAGCAGTAAGGATTCGTCTTTTCTCGTTATACACTCACGTTATTTACTCACATTTACACGTTTACTCGTTACAGAGGTGGAACTAGGATTTTCGACGCCCTGGGAAAATGTTAAAATTACGCCCTACCATCCCCCTATCACTCCTAAATTCTCCTTCACCTCAACAGACCCTACCTAATTTTACGCCACCAAATTTTTACGCCCGGGGATTAATCCCCGTCTTCCCCCTCCCCTTAATTCCGCTTCTGACTCGTTATTACCACTGTATATACACGACCGATCGAGTTTGTCGTCAGCTAAACACTTAAGTACCAAACGCAAGCCCGGATTAAGAAAATGTTGGGCCCGGGGCCAAACATAATTTGGGGGTCCATGCCTGAAGCGGGTTTTGTTACTCATAAAGGAAAGGGTTATTTTTTAAAAAGTTAATTTTTTAGGCAAGAGAATTCACCAAATGAATGAAAAAGTATATTTTTATATCGTCGTCTGAACAAGGCCATAGTGTTGAATTTCGTTTATTCCAAAATTAAGTCTTATCTTACGAAGGGGCCCACAATTAATTGGTTTTTGGTGGGCCCGGGGCCGTGGCCACCCTGGCCCCCCACCCCCTTAATCCGGGCCTGACTAAACGCTCGATCACTACTGATGATCAGAGCGTACCGTACGCGCTGATTGTCGGTCGACCACTATACATGATGTTCAAAGGGGGGGGGCGAAAATGGAGCATAACCGTAACATAATTGGACCGACTTAAATGGACACAATTCGGTGCGCTGTTGGCTGATCAGAGATATATTAAATAAAAAAAAAAGTATATCAAATCCCATTGGGGGAGGTGGGAGGGGCGATCCACCTATCGCCACCACCCTGTTATAACCGTCACTGACTTACGGGGACCCGTAGACACGCCCAGTAGCGTGCCCAGGAATTTTCAATGGGGGATGGTATAAATAAATAGTAATAATACATTTTAATAGATTGTCATGGTAAAATAACAAAAACTCAAATGTTTACGTTTTCAAGCTCTCCAAAATCGTTTCTACCTTATATAATTGTGTAACATTTGTAAATTGTTCTATAATTAAAATGAATTTAAATTATAACACACTAATGCCGAGTCGTTCGATAAACATAACACACGTTAGGTATAGTAAATGTTTATCGTCATGACTCGTAAGCAGGGCTCGGAAGTTATAGCACTAAAAAAATTAATTTTTAGCGCTTAAATATGCACATAAAAACATTAATATAAGCGCTATAAATAGCACTAAAAATTGGAAAATATGCAAAATAAAATTTCATTAACAAAAATTTTTTATTTAAAATTTATTACGATTAGTTATAACGATAACAACAGTTCATATTTTGACACAATTTTAAAAATAACTAAATTATTGGAAATGAACGGAATTGTCCGATTTAATCGACGATAACAACGGTCTAAGGCCGTTTATTCCGGATGCGTACAATCTTAAAACAATTTGTTTTCGTTCACATATTCGTAGGCGGCTGTTTGGTAGGTAATTTAGTTTTTCAACAATATGTGTTTATTTCCTTAAATATGCCCATTAACAGCATTTATAACTCCAAATTAGCAAAATACCTCCTATAATATGTATTTATGTGAAAATATACCCAAAAATAGCACTAAAAACCTAAAATTAGCAAAACAGCAGTAAAAACCGTAAATATGCAAAAAATAGCAAAATAAAATTTCGTGTATGACATCAGAGAAGTGTGAAACATATTTGTATCTTACTTTGGATGTTCTAGGACGAACCAATAAAAATATGCATTTGCTAGAACTTCCGAGCCCTGCTCGTAAGTAATAACTTTTTGCTAATAACTATAATAATAAAAAGTAGGTATTATAAGTAATGACTCTAAAACAGCTCTTACGACTATAATAAGTTGTTTTCTGTAGGTCGGCAAAAAGACAATTGGGGGGAGGGATATAACAACCTCCCCCCCCCCTCCCCATGAGCACGCCACTGCAGGACACGCCTATATTATAATATGGCGCGGCCGAGTTATACCTGACGCTCTCGTCGCCCGACGACGGCGACCGCAGCTGCGCACGGTCATCGACGCGCGGTCTTCCTGGACGACGGCGATCGTCGGCCGGACGGCGGCGGCGGCGGCGGCGGCGGCAGAAGCGTCGCGAACCCGTAGTACGCGGTCGCGGAAGCCGCGAGCGAGGCGGACGCCAGCGTCGAGTACAGCACGTACCGGCACGCGGACCGTTCGCCGCCCACGAAACCGTCCGTGAGACTAGTGCCGAACAACACGCACTTGCAATCGCCCCGGTCGGGACAATCGGCGTCCAGCTCGTGGTACCAGTACCAGTAGACGGTCGAGAAACAGCAAGCGGCCGTAGCGGACGCGGCCAACGCGACCACGCCGAGCGCCAACCGCACGACGGTCGACGACGGCCCGTCGTTGGTTTTCATGACGACCGACCGTCCGTCCGACGCGTCCGTCGGCGCGCAGGTAACGCGCGCGTGGGGGAGACAGTCGCAGCAAAAACGCCGACGGAAAAACGTTGTAAATGTAACGTTCTCCTCGGTCGGGCGAACAGAAGGTAAGGGAGGAAAGAGGGGAAAAAAGAAAAGAAATTATAACAAAATAAATAATCCGTCGCCGCCGTTTGCGCCGTATTCGCGCGCGTCTATCGCCGACCGTAACGGATTCACGTACTGCTGCTGCTGCTGGGGGAAATGCACTGCACGGCGCGTAACGCGTTACGCGCGCGGTCGGTCTTATCGCGCACGTCTGTTTGTATTTGTTTTTTTACCGGTAATCGCTGGTAGTATATGGATTTCGTCGGGCAAGACGAACGACGCGGGCGGTTCTCCGCGATTAGAATATCGTTGTAACACGGGCGGGGAAATTATCTCTATGACACGTTTTGCCGACGGTATGTATAGTAATAATTAACCGAGAGCGAGGGAGATATACGGCGAGCTATCAACGAAATGGAAGAGACGCACTTAGAAAATTCAAAAATGAAAACAAATGAAAAAAAAAACAAAGATAACGATTCGTGCACGAAAACCTCAAAATATAGTAGCCGACACACATATATATATACCATAAACTTGACCGAGTAAGCGAGTTTCCATTATATTTAGGTATAGTATGATTAAATCAGATGGGAAGGACACACGAGAGGTCAAGAGACGCATAGGAACGGCAAAAGCAGCGTTCAGTAAAAAATCCAAACTGTTTACGTCTAAAAAATTGAACCTAAACATTAAAAAAAGACTAATTAAAACATATGTTTGCAGGAGTATATAGCCCTGTACGGATGCGAAAACACGGGTTGTAAATGAGATGGAGAGGAAAGCGTTAGAGGCGTTTGAGATGTGGTGATGGAGACGCGTGCAAAGGATAAGCTGGGCGGAAAGAAAAAGAAACGACGATGTACTGGAAATAGTTGATGAGAAACGTTCGATCATAGGGTCGATCGTAAAGAGAAGAAGACGGAAAATGGCGGGACACACGCTAGAAGAACTACATATAGTACAATACTAGAAGGCGTGATTGAAGGGAAAAGACCACCTGGGCGACCTCGCAGTACGTTTATTGGACAAATTAAGAAAGATGCAGAAGTTGAAAGCTATAGAGTACTGAAAGAAATGGCGAGTAACCGTGAAGAATGGAGGAGAAAAGTTGCAAACCAACCTACGGGTTGAAAAAAAAAAAAATCATTATTTATGTATACGCACGACGAGTACCTCCTATACAGTACCTATACGGAGCTGTGTTACCGAAACGAACGAGGCCGATGAAACGTACTCTGTTGCAGTACCGTACGGTTAGGTCGTGTCCCCACGGGAGAGGGAATTTTTACGTGAACAAATGTTAACATTTATTTTTTCTCTCGGCAAATTCGCGTTCATTTAAATAACAGATACGAAAAGAAAAAGAAAAAAAAAATCATAGTTTTATATTATTACAATAATATTCGGGGATCTACATAATTTTTGAGAATTCGGAACCGCGCGTTTCGTTTTTTTTTTTTAACGGTTTTTCAGTACCATCCGATTGTACGAAATTCTTGAACATAAAGGCCGTTTCAAAATTCCATCCCAATAATAGATGAAAAAAAAAAAGGCCACGGACATTCGACATCCATATCCCTTGTCCTACGTCCATGATTATCACGCCACCGACCGCGTACGACGATCAAATTTTTATACATCGATTATTATAATATTTTATAATAATATTATAATATACGTTTGTATGCCTCATATATATATATATATATATATCGAAATTATTCGGTATATTATAACGATAATAACGGAAATACACTCCCGTTTCGTTATACAACGTATATTATCTTATCTCGTCGTCAGCTCCTCGTATTTTTTACTCGATTACGTTGCGTCGTTAATGTACTTGACGACGACGCCGAATTATCGCGACGTCTTCTACAGAGTTTATAATACATTCAAAGACACACAAGTGACGCGTTTAGGATTTTGGCGCCGTATTACGGTTACACGCAATTAAAATAACTGGCGCTTTTTTTCAATAACGCAATTGTGGGGGGCTTGAAAATTGATAACCCCCCCCCTTTATAACATACATAACTCTGGAAAAAATTCGTTTAGTATTCGTACATCTCATCCAATACAAATCTTTTTTCATAAAACTATTCTGATAACCCTCACCTTACAATTTGTACACTTACGAATTTTTGACTTATTTTATTTTCCTTACCACGGCTAACCATATACAATTCCAATCTACATCACGTATAAATATTTCCAACAATATATAAATTACGTACCTATACCTATGTTAAAGAGCAAATAATGATTGACACACCGCGGATAGTAAAACTCACCATAAAATATAATATATTAGCCAGTGGTCGAAGTGGAGGGCAAAGTTGTGACAACGTGCACGGAACGTAAACGAAATAACAATAAAACGGGAAAAGAAAGTAGTCACCAGATGGCGCTACGCACACAACATAGAGGGCGTGGCAGAAAGGCGCATATAAATAGCGGCCAGTCTCGAGCAACACAAACACAAACACACACACACACACACACACACACACACACACACACTGCAGTCAGACGCGAACTACGTTGTTCACGCTTGACCGCCGTGACTACACTGAGCGGTTCGACGGTTTCGGACCGCTATTTATAGGCACCTTTCTGCCACGCCCTTCATGTTGTGTCGTAGCGCCATCTGGTGACTACTTTCTTTTCCCGTTTCATTACGGTCCGCTGACGCGCTATGTCGGTATATGTGAGTAGTTTTTAGTTTGACGCTGACCGAGCGACCGATCGTACGCGCGTATGCAATCTTTATTATTTATTTATTTTTATTATTATTAAAAATAATATTATTTCGCGTATTTCAATATGAAATCAATGAACGTAAGGGTTCATCTTTCCTCGCGCTGATCGTCGGTCGAGCACTATTTCCGGCCTATTACCTATACATGATGTTCAAAGGGGGAGGGACGAAAATGGAGCATAACCGTAACATAATTGGACCAACTTATATGACACACAAGTCGGTGTTATTAAGTCAGAAGTATACTAAATTTAATCCACCTATATTTACTGTCATTGGTCTCCAAACGGCTTCGAGCTGATCCGAAATTTTACTCTCTCGCTGTGCGCTGGGCCTTTACCGTTTTTATTCTTTTAACTAATTTGAATTTTTTTTTTTATATTTATATACGATTTTCTTACGCGCGTCTATACATAACAGTCGTTGGCCGGGGTTTGTACATTTCATTATGTGTAGAGTTATTGTAGTAAAATTACTAATACTGCAAGAGGATCAATATATTATAGTACACCGCAGTATAGTCATCGTAGATTGAATATAATATATTAAATTTACGTTGGTACAGTTCATACTGCAGATAGTTGTATTACTACCGCGCGATATTTGACTCTTGACGCAATATAATAATATATAATATCGTCTCGAGAGTTATTATTATATGAGCAATGAGACGCAGTAAAACCGCGCGCCTCGTTCGTTTTTCGTTGGCCATTTATAATAATATATAGTAAAACGTGTCAATAATATTATTATTGTTATTATATAAAATATTTATTACGTATATATAATTACGTTTTCGAATTACCCGACGGAAATCGTAAAACGAATCGTACGACTGCTGCACGTCTCTAAGTGCGATGTAAACGACAATAAAAAAAACTGTAGGTAACGCGTTGTATAGTATACGTTATTATTATTATTATTATTATTATTATTATTATTATTATTATTATTATTATTATTATTATTATTATTATTATTCATTTATCTCGACGTATAACTGAAGTGTAATGAAATCGACTCGAGCACCTTCAAACACAACGCGCGTACCTATTTTGAAATGGATCGGACGAATTTTAAGTTTTCGATTTACCGCGGCGTTGGCCAGCCCTTTATTCTAATCATATTTTCCCACTGCCCGAAAGTCAAATAAATTTCGTTGAAATGTATTCCCCTTACCGTAAAAAAGAATATCACCAAATAAAAACCACATGTTTTTCAAAAAAAAATCTTTTAATTTCACTCCTTATTATTCTACTTATTCTTTTAATAATAATTTTAAACCCCGTTGCGTACGATACGCGGCTTAAGATAGCGGGAAGTTATCTTAAAGATCTTCCGCCGTGAACGCGACGTAAAAAATTATATTATTTTAATCAAAAAAAAAACCGATTAAATAATAGCATTTATAATTTTATTATACTTACGCGTATTTCGTGATTCGTATTGATGAAATATTCAATCTCATTATTTTATAATAATGTAATAATTATCTTCTTATATATATATATATATATATAGCGTGTCTACGGGGGAGGCAGGGTGGGCACCGGCCTCCCCAGTGACTTAATTCTTGGCCTCTTGGCTTATAATCTACCGTAGTTGAAACTATAAAATATTTATAAAAAATAACTAAGTAGCACATTAGTTGATTGTCCTTACTTATTATAGTTGTAATAGCACAGGAAACCAATTTTAAGATCAAGATAATCTTTAATTTTGCGGGGTGAAAAAATTCCAGGTGTCATATAATTGCCATACAACAACAAAAAAAAAGTCACAAATATAGATATAGAATATAGATCGTTGTAGTAAGTAAAAAATTTAAATTTCATAACTGGCCTCCCCAGCCATGGAGGTCTGGACACGCCTACGAGTGCAGGACCGCAGAATTTTAAATTGTGAATTTAGTGGTCCGTATATGAGATCCGAAAGGTCGCGGAAATCGCTGGCTTAAAGTACCGCGACGAATTTAATAACGGACGACATTTTAAAATAATAAAAATTAACAACGCGCAACAGCCGAAACACGCATACAATATAATATGATAATATATAATATATAATATATAGTATCTCCATATTATGGAGATACTAATAATAATGTATACACTACTAGCTGACCCGGCAAACGTTGTTCTGCCATATAAATTATCAAATAAATCGAACGTAAGTACGAATCGAAAGTGAAATATATTAAATTTGAAACTGAAAGTGTGCTGTTGTTGTGTGTCGCAGTTCTGTTCTAGGAGTTTTTTTTTGGCTTTTCCTTCGATTTAAGATTTCTTCGTAAAAACCTTCTCCTGGCAATTACGAACAATTAAAAAAAATTTGAGCCAAATCGGGCCCAGCCGTTCTCAATTGATGAATTGTTATACATTTATATATATATATATATATATTATATATAGATAATATTATAATCGACTATCCGTCGTCGGTTATTGATATCGCATCTTTAAAATCAATATATTCAAAAAAAATAGATATATAATATTTTAAAATACTTGGAAAAAAAAAATCAATAGACTGATAATAATTGAAATTTGATGGGTTTAGAAAAAAAAAAAAAAATCCATTCGCTCTCTCTTCCCGGCGGACACAATGTCCGCCGTGTTAACGCGAGTTTTTAAATATCAAAAAAAAAAAAAAGAAAAAAATATACACAGACAATTTGAATTTTATGAGCATCGATATAATCAACATTCTGTACAGTACAAATTATACACATTTTTTTTTTTTTTTATACACTATATAATAATATATAAGTACAAAATAATATAACATCGTTATTCGCATAATTTCAGTAGTATGCTCGCTATTGAATTTTTGTTAGCCTAACGAAATAGAAATGATATGCATTTTACATAATATTTATATATATATATATTGTACACGTACTTATAATAATATAATAATATTGTGATACGAAACAAACGCGAATAAAATTAAAGTTCACGTTTTACATTACGTGATAAATAATAATAATAATAATAATATATATATATATATATAGTTAAATACTATATATAGAGTATAATATAGTATTTAAAATAGGTTTGAGAAAAGCCGCTAATTTTTTTTTTTTTTTGTCCGCGTGTATTTAAAACGTTTTCGTGTCGTCGGACGTGTATAATTATTATTATTATTATTATGTAAAAATATGTTAAAATACAATTAATTATCAAGCGACGTTGGTCGATTTGTCTGCAGTTTTACAATTTTACAAGCGAAATATATTGCATAATATTATGATACGCACGCGTTACACAACAGGTGTACAACAAGTGGTAACGGAATATTATTATTATTATATCGACCTATTTACGGATTTATAGATAAGAGACGTTCTAAACACAATATGCTTTTTCGTATAACACTCGCGCGTAGCGTTTGATTTTCGAGTAAACAAATAATTATATTAAATAATCACCGGGTCTGCAACCGAAAAACTGCGTAAGATTTTTTATTCTTTTCTGTACTGTTATTCTTAAAGATTTTTACTCGCCGAAACCGGAAAAAATAGTAAAAATATTCCATCGCAACAATTATTTTTCGCGAAAAATCGTACTTTTTTTTTTTTAGTTTACTTTGAATTCGAGTGTTAATCTATACAATGGAAGGGTAGGTAGTGTGAGTTCAGCAAAACAATATTCTATCGAGTTAAAACAAAAAAAAAGTTCGAAATTAAAGGTTGTTGCGCCAAATATCCGCGGTGTTCATAATATTTCGTATATTAGTGCAGTGGCGTAATTAGAAATTTGTTCTGGGGGGGGGGGATAAATAGGAAAAAATAAGAAAAATTTTGGCACTCTACAATAGATGATGACAGTTTTCAGTTATTTTTTTTTTTATACATGATTAAAAAAAAGGCTCTGGGGGGGATCTATCCCCCTCATCCCCCCTAATTACGCCCCTGTATTAGTGTAACTCGTTGATGTCAATTTTCGTCTCTGTACACGTGTTGAAATACACACACACACACACACACACAAAGAAATGCAGTGTTTTGATACCAATACGCGACTGCCCTTATTACCATTCTCCTTATTATAAATGATGGACCGTACGCGATCCTTCGGAAAACACGAATCCTCATCCGTATACGACTGCAGGGGGGAATCGTTTGGAAATAATTACGAATAACTTTTTCTATAATATATTGCAGTGAATTGTGTGTGTGTGTGTGTGTGTGTGTCATAAAGGAACTCGTGCCGGTGCAGGACATTTTCACTGACTGAAAATGGCGTCTTCTTAGCAGGTACACTGTGGCGGGATTTTTTCAATTTTCTCTTCCGTATACGAAATTTAAGAAACGAATCGTGTTTAAACGGTCTGTGGGGCTATTCTGTAACTCGATAACGTGTTAACGAATAAATTCGATAAGAGCTTCTTATTGAAATTTTAAAAATGTATCGGATTTTGTTGTTGACATCGTGATCCGTAAATGACTCTATCGATACCTTGCGCTTACAAAGTGTATGTCCACCAAAATGATAAGAAATCGATAGCTAACGACAATTTTCTGGGAATTTATAAATCGTTTCGATAGCTTAACGAACCGAAAGTTGTCGAGGAAACAGGTCTTATCGAGTTACAGAATAGCCCCACTGCAGCGCGCGTTCATTTACGTACGAGCCGGCGGGAAAGTATAACACGCACAAACTCTGGCCACAACTCGAGAACCCTGAAAACCGTACGGTTTTGTGCGCCTACGGTGTAGTCGATATATTATTTTATACAATATCCCGTTTATGATCTTTCAACGTTATATCGCGTCGTCAAAAATCTGCAGCTTTTCCGCTCGTCTGCAACGAAGAAGTAACGGATACGTCGTGTTGGGATACGTCGTCCACAATCGAAACGTTAATCCCGCACGAGTTATATTTACAAAGATCGTTTACGGCGACGGGACTGTCGATCGAAATGAATATATATATATATAGTTTTCGAATTACGCGTCCGATTTCTGTGGACCGCAGATATGAACGGAACGGATTCGAGGAGTCTGTATATTATTACAGGGACTCGGTCCGCGTCACTCGGCGGATCGCGCGATTTTCATTTCGTTCAGAACGTTAAAAACAGCGATTTTTTTTTTCCAAGGGCGTTCGTTTTACCGCGGGAGTCGAAGAACAACGCTGCGACAAAGAGAGTCGCCAGTTTTTTTTTTTTTCGTTTTTCCGTCGACGCGTCTGGAGAAATGTGCCGAAACGCGAATAACGGGGGAAACAAATTTGGTCCGTTTTATCGTGTTATCATTTCAATACGTTTGATTCTCGAGTTACAACAAGGGGGAGGGCAGTGCGCGCAATTAGTTTTCACCCCGGCTCTCGGATCTCTGAATTCTACGGGGGATGTAGGTATAGTACAGGCGAATAATAGAGAAATCGAGCACATCGGATTCCGGGGCGACTTCGACACGAGTCGATCGCGCGCGTTTTACCGAAAACGACAGGAACACACGCGAAAAATGTCGTTATTACAGAAGAGCTCGTATTGTTGTTAGGGTTTCGTTGACGCCATTCGCGTTAAATTGTAAAATAATATCGCGCGTTATGTTCGCGAATCGTTATAAAACTCGATTTCATTAAAAATCACCGAAAATCGACCGGTGGTGTATATACTACTACTCGTGTATACGCGGTCAGTGTAAACTGTTATTAGCTTATAATATTTATAATAAGCAATAGAATTATGGGCCTTTGAAACGCGGTAATTGTCGCGCGTATACGACCGACCGAGCAATTGTTGGTCTATTTATATTATATACCTACCGAAATCGTAGCGAACAAAACGGAAAAATCGAAATCGCACGCCGTGCCGAGAGCAGGGAATAGTTTTTGAAATACCTACATATAATATATTCGTTCGCGGGGGTTTTTTTTTTTTAAGGGGATTGAAAGCGAGTATTTTCTCTCTTTGTCTTACGCGCACGTGAAACATAGCGAAATAACAGACGTTTCGTACTTCCAACGTACCGATCGGTCTATTGGTGCGATAAGAAGAAATTTGAAAACGGATTTGAATTCCTCGTGAATTTTACTACAAAACGAATTTTCCACTTTTTTTTTTAAGACCTTCAAAAACGAATTATTAACAATTTTTTTTTTTTAATTTGTTCGGTTGATTTTTTTAAGGGTTTATGGGGGGAAAAAAAAATGAACAAAGCACAAATGATCAGATAAGGCGCTGTAAAACGAGACATCTATAACGACAGACACAAACGGAAACGGACGTTAAGCGAAAATAACAACGGGAACGTTTTTGAGATAACCGATATTTCCGTGCGAAAAATAATAGCGTCGTAGTTATTTATAGCGAAGTGTTTGGGGGAAAATTATTATTATTATTATTACTATTTTTTTACCGATGACCGCGTACAGGAGAGACGGTTTTCTACATTTTTGGAACGACACAGAGACGTGTGTACACGGAGAACATATTATATTATTACACGTACGGTATATTAACTATATTTACGTAGCAGACAGAGATTTCTCGTTAATTATCGGTAATGTATTTATATAATGTTTGTAAGTATAAATATTATTATTATTTTTTGAAAGCTACTCGAAAACAATATTTTTGAAACGCACGAAAGACGTTCGTTTTATTTCTACACTCGAACAATAATTACTACGCTGTATACAGTATAATAAATACGTATTATCAAAGACAAAATTTATTTTCAATATATTTATACACAATTTTTTTTTTTTTTTTTTTTTTTTGTCAGAAAAATATAACATAATATTATTATGACGTATAACACTATGAAATTGTATGTATAAGTATATATATATATATATATAATAATGTACAATATAATGTAGAACAAAAAAAAGTGATAGTAATTAATTATTTTAGTAAGTAATTTTAAAATATTAACGTACGTAACATATATCGATAATAATAATAATAATAATAATTGTACAAAAATTAGAGAGCTATTCATGGGGATTTGATCGTTATTTTAACATCGTCGAGTTTCGTTTATATAATATACATTTTGATGAGTCATTTGTAGAACGTTCGACTCCCGGGGACAAGGAAACGATCTCGTTTAAAACACATTCACGCACGACGTGTATTATTCTAAATAAGAAAAAGTGAGTGTCTGTACTTTTTTAATGAATATCTAAAATAATAATAATAATAATAATTTTTTTATTTTTTAAGAACTGTAACCGTTCCGGGGGTAGATCTGAAATTCGGGCCGAACGTTCTCGAAAGACAAATAAACTTTTACGTATTATCCGAAACAACGACAGCGCTGTTCTTAATATTTTCCCGAATAAATCATAAACGCGTATTCTGTGAAACGACACACAACGGGTCTGCAGTCTTTACTCTTCGGGGTCGTTCCGCTTAACGGACACTGACCAATGAAATTACCGGGTGTAATCGGTTACTCCTCGAGACAGAATCGGCGGGATTCGTGGCGTAGTAGTAGTAGTAGTAGTAAAGGAATTTTCGGGAAAGAGGCGAGAGCGCTGGGTTGACGGGATTTACGGTATAGGTACGTATACAGTAGGAGAAGAGTACGAGAATTACGGGAGTTTAAGAGTCGTAAAAACGGCGGAGCGAATGCGGATGATAAACGCGGTAGCCGGGCATCCGTAGAGATCTATTGTTTAGCGTTTGGCCGCCACCGCCGTATTTACAGATTTCACCGGAGATGTAGGAAAAGCCAGTGACATTTGTGGTCCCGTCAGACACGCCGGAGGCCTGGTATCGCCTCTCGCCCGTCGGCGTCGAGGCGAACAGCTCTAGCTATAGTTCCGTCACCGGTATGGGCTTGTCGTTTCGGTGCGGCATCGTGTTCTGGTGACGTTTCTGCTGCTCTTGGTACTGCTGGTGCTGACTGGGATGATTGTACGTGCCGTGGTGCGGCTGGAATTGCGGTTCCGGAGCCATCATCGTCATGACGTGATGGTCGTTGTTGTGCTGTTGGAAATGTTGTAGGTGATGGTGGTGGTTATGAGGCAGGCCGCCGACGTGCTGTTGCTGATAGTGTTGTTGTTGATTGTGCGGAGCGTTGTGCTGGTGGTGCTGCTGGTGGTGGTGGTGGTGGTGATTTGTGTTGCGCACGATGAATTCGTCGTCCGAGAACGTCTTCTGGTATTCCAGATCCTTCCGGTTTACCGTCTCCTTATTCCAAAACGTCTTTTTCAGCGAATGGTGCAAACGTTTCCTGAAACGGTACGCCAATATCAACATGAGCGCGAGGAATGCCACCGTGCACCCGAACACTGCGCCCACAATGGCTTGTTGTCTCGTGTAGTATTTGGCGCACGACAGGTCGTCCGACCCGAGCGAGTTGAGCGGTTTGCCCTTGAGTGGTGCCGGGCCCGCGCAGTCCACGTGGCTCGTGTTTCGGCGGGCCAACAGCTCCTTGAGCCACAGCACCGAACACTCGCACATCAGCGGGTTTTCCGTCAGGTCGATCTGTTGCAGTTCTTGCCACATGACCATTGCTTCGGCGAACGACGAGAACGCGTTGTTTCGCATGATCAGATTCCGCAGATTGGGCAGCCCCACGAACGCGCCGTTCTCGATGGCCGACAGGCGTTTGTTGCTACTGAAGTTAATCGTCTCCAAGTTCAGATTTTCGTTGAACACGCCTTTCTTGATGACGGACAACTGGGACGCGCCGGACACGTCGATCGACCGCAAGTTCGGCAGCCCCTTGAACGCGTTCGGCTCAATCGTCACAAAGTCGTTTTGCCCCACGGACAGTTCTTCCAGGCGGTTCAGACCGGACAGCTGTGCGGTCGGTATGGCCGACAACCGGTTGTCGGTCAACACCAACCGCCTGAGTTGTGTCAAGCCTTTGAACGCGTTCGTGCTGACGTTGATCAGAGCAGCGCCGGTCAGGTCTAGCACGGACAGAAGACCGAGACCGGCAAAACAGTCGTTGTCCAGCGTGGTGAACGCGTTCAGCCCTACGCGCATTTCAGCCAGGTTTCCCAGGAACTTGAACGACGGCGTCGGCACAGTGCGCAGCTGGTTGTCGTCCAGGTACAACACGCGGAGCCGGGCGAGTCCCTGGAATGCGGCCGGGTCGATTCGGGATATGCGGTTCTCGCCCAGGTCCAGCTCCTCTAACTTGGGCAACGCCGCGAACAATCGGTCCGGCAGATCTTCCAGATAATTGCCTCGCAAGTTCAGTATGGTGAGCGACACCAGCCCGATAAACGTTTTGTTGTTGATCGACGAGATCTTGTTGTGGTTCAAGTGCAGCTCCACGAGCTTTTCCTGCGCCTCGAACCCTTTGTTGGGTATGTTCACCAAATGGTTGTGCGATATGTCCACGTACTGCAGGGCTCCGTAAAACTGGAACGACGCGTCTACGATCTTGATCCGGTTGTACATGAGCATCAGCCTCTGGATGGACGGATTCAGCGTAATCGGCACTACGTCCAGAATGCCCTCTTTGCACAGGACCACCAAGGTGTCGTCATCGCACGAGCAGTTTGACGGACAGTGTGCTCGTATGGCGGTGATGGCCAAAATCGCGACGGCCCACGTGGTCAGTGCGTGGCACGTGATAAACATTGTTGTGCCGCGCAGTTTACGAACAAAAAACGAACATCTGAAACACAAATATAACAGTATTGTGTTATAACGACGAGTGGGTATAATATTATTATAATAAAGTTTGACGTTATTCAATACGTATCGCACAATACAATAATATTGTCAATAGGGCTCTAGGAGGAGATTTATATGCATTCGCGTATACATTTCGCTCAGAATCCAAAATAAACTCGTAGCGTTCTTATATGCATTATAGCAGGTGTTTTTGTTTCGAACAATTACGAGTAAATTACTTTACGGAATAGTAATTTTTATTAAATTCGTGTAATTTTTACTTAAAAATACGCATTTTTTTTTTTTTTAAATAGTAAACTATTTAAAACGTATATATTCCATTTTCCGAATTCATTGACGTATTGTTAAGGCGTACTCGAAGGTCACGCAATACAGCGTGCGTACCGTCTCGACGCGAAACGGCGCACAATTATTACATAATAATATAAAAATGATACCCGTCGTAGTAAGCCAAAAACATAATATTTCGTTCGTTTGTGAGTACACGTAGTATACGCAAGCTTCGGCGAAAATTTCCGAAACCAAGTCAGAAAGTAGTTTTAATGTAAAAACACGGATTATCGCCTCGAAACGTTCCCGGGGGGAGGGGCGCGTCGGGTTCGTTTTGCTAGCGGTATAAAATATACGCGACATACGTTTGCTCGTATAATATAAAAAAAAAAAAACGATACGAATTATTATTTTCGTTCGGCTGGGAATATTGTATTTTTTATTATTAAAATGCGCGTTGCTAAATAACTATATATATATACGTGTAATAATAATTGTGCGTACACGAACCGTTGGACTTGGCGCGTTAACCTTACGACGCGCGCGGTCAATCCAAATCACTTAGGTGTACTATTATCATTTATATCATCGACCGGTCAAGGTTGAAGAATAAATAATATTACGGAAAATTCTCGCACATACCGGGCGAATTAATTTTAACGCGCCCTCCTCTCTCAGCTCCATACCGCCCGTTCGCGGGTAAAAAAATACAAAAAAAAGAAAAAAACAGCAAAATCCGGTACAGTCCGCGTATTAACGGTTTTCGGAATACAATACCGTCTCTTTTCTTATTTAAATTTACACATTACGTGCACATACGACCGACGTATTATTAATAAAATAATAAAAGAAATAAAAAATATATACGTTTAAGAAAAACTATAAATTAATACTATATTATTAATAAATAAAAAAATATATGTATATAAAAAAAAAAATTTTAATATACACCTATGTACGTAGGTAATATATGCGAATGCACAATCAAGCCAAAGAGTATTACGCAAAATAAATAGAAAAAAAGTTGTATTAAACGTGTTTATTTACAAATTTTTTTTTCTTCTTTTGTTCGGTTGTCGCATTTTTTTTTCGCTTTTCGCTTAATTACCCGACGATGACTTTTTTTTTTTGCCGAAACCGGTAGTAAATAAAAACGTATCATTATTTAATACAACGACTGTTATTATTATTATTTTTCTTTATTTTGTATAATACTCTATGGCTTGATTGTGAGTTCGCACATACACACAAATACGTTTACTCGTTTTTTTTTTTGTATATATATGTAAAAAAAAATTTTGTTATTATTATTATTCATATAAACACACTACGCATCGTCCGCGAGCAGCGCGAGGTTAAGCGAACCGCGCGCGCACGTACACACAGTGTGTGTGTGTGTGTGTGTGTGTGTGAAGAAAGCTATTTAAATATTTTTTTTTAATTTTACGTTTTATAGAATTTCACACACGAATGCCTCGCGTCGAGGAGTGAAAAAAAGATTGACTTTATTATTATTATTATTATATGACTCACGAGAAAAAAACGCGGAGACGTTGTTATAAATATTATATATGTTTTTTTTTAAATCGATTATCTGCGCCTAGAGTGTATAAAAAAAAAATATTATTAAAACGCGTATACTATAAGATATCTGCACGATATTATATTACGTTAGATATATATATATAAATGAAATAATAACGAGTGTTGTTATTATCTTATACAGCGAGAGTCGGCGGTCCAATGCACAATAATTTTATCGGAAACGAGTGCAGAAATAAAAAAAATACGAAAAACAACATCTCAGCAGTAGTACCTACTACGAATGGTAATAGTAATAATAATAATAATAATAATAATAATAATTAGCGGCGTAATATACAAGGAGTGCAGCGGTTGTATCCGGGCCCGTGCGTTTAGGAGTCCGCTAAGTAAAACCGTACATACCTATATAACTATACTATTCAATTTTTTTTTTTTTGTTAATAATTCGAAAACACACTTGGATATAATTTTTATTTCATGAACCTGTTGTCTACAATATTAATAGTGTTGTACGTTAAAAAAAAACCGAGTGAACTTGTTAAAACGCTGCTGCGCTGTTATCGTCAATAATTTATCACATTTATTCCTTTCCCTTCTCTCTTTCCTGCAAACGGAGCGTTATATTTTATACAACGCGCGTTTTTAAAAATTTTTTTTTTCTTTTTCATATCGCACAATTATATTATACGTACACGAGGTTCGGTAAACAGCAATTACGCGGTTTCGTTTTGTTTTTATATATTTTACGCAAATATTATTGGACATATAAAATCGACGACGTACACGCGAAAATATGCGCGCGTGTTTAAGTGGTATGGGACGTGCGTAATCTCACGCCATATCGTGACACACCTACATTACAATATACGCGGAAAACCATTTTTTTTTTGTCGTGCTTTTCAAATCGAATAAAAACGATTAAAATTACCGACGTCAAACACGTTTTCTTTCGGAACACTCGTACGAGTGTCCGTCTCCATCTGTTACGAATCGTCAAAGTTATTATGTTACTATTGAATTATCATTTTATGTCGCTGGGAAAAAAAAAAATCTGAAAAACCAAACTTACACCAAACGGTGTATTACGAAGACTTTTTCGACCACACTCGTATATACCTGTATGTATAGTTTCATTATACTCAGAGACACGAGTATTGTAATTTTTTTTTTCTCCCTCCCAGGTGAAAACGATCGAATAATAATAATAATAATAATACGCGTTGTTAATCGTGTGTGTTATTATTCGCAGCAAGACGGTGGCGGGCGAGAGGTAAAACTAAGAAAAATCCTGTAAAGACATATATATATAAACGAATTTAAGAAGAATAAGCAATTATTGACGAATAAATTCTAACGACGAATCGGTTTCCCGTTTCTTTTCGTCGCTGTTGTATCACAACACTGTGGAAACGACATATTAATTCATAATACGATAGTGTATATACGCCACGTAAAACGCATAGAAGAACAGGGAGCACGCGGGGAATAATAACAGCGCCTCGCATGCGGTTCGTTCACCCTTTTTCACTATATTTATTATACCTATATACTTTTATGTGTAACGACGGCTGCAATGATCGAAACGGAACACTGCAGCGTTACACTAACATTTCTTGTATCGTTCTACAAGTTTCTATTACGCGTCGCAATCGTACAAAATAATAATAATAATAATAATAATAATAATAATAATAATAATAATAATAATAATAATAATAATAATAATAATAATAATAATAATAATAATAATAATAATAATAATATAATGTCGTTATGATAGTTTTTGTTTGAATCCGGTCAAATCCGTATATAGTTAAATCGAACCGTTTATTATAACATTATCGTTTATACATTCTTTTTGTTAAGTCAACGAAATGTTATAGGCGGGTTACCTTGATTCGTTGTAGGTTATCGCGAAACGTGATATTATATGAGCGACAACACGTAATTGTTGTTGTTCGAAAAATTTTATTTCGGTTATTATTATTATTAACTACTTTTCGAAATGCGTAACACAAAATAAAAAGGTTTAAAGAGAAAAAGCGAAAATCCGTTTGGAGCCAAATCGAAAGAAAAAAAAAGTCGTTTCCACTGGACGTATTCGAGAACGTCCCCTTAACACAATGTGTTATAATATAATCTGAAAAGACAAATCCCAGTCAATTCGAATTGCCAACGATGGACTTCAAAAAAGTCTGCCTGACTGGATCAGGTCCGTATTCTCAACCGAAAACCGAGTGATGCCTCTTTGAAAGTGTAATAATATAATACGGAGTTATTCGTAGCCAAGCCCCGACCAATATGTATACGAGTACATAACATGTGATACTGATTTCACAGTGTTTAAAAAAAAAAAATTTAATTTCTAATTTCGATTCGTGGTAAAATGACTATTGTTACCGGAATCTAAAGAAAACCGTTACACACTGCACATACGATACTTCCTATAATATTTTATTTAAAAAAAAAAAAAGAGTTTCGATTGTAAGAAGCCGCGATTTTCTTAATGAACGTACTTGAAACCTACGAACGATATTGTTTTAAACGAAGAAAATTAGTTAAACCGTTCATAATGTACCACTAATATAATATAAAACGATACTATACAATCGCATTGACTTGTGTCAATTGATACTAGGAATACGAGTATAAAATATAAAATAAAACGATTATTATAATAGTAGAGCGCTAGGTATTTACTATAGAAGTTACGTACGAATTATGTTTTATTTTTTTGAAAACTCAAAATAATTAAATTTTTTTAAGTATAAAATTATAAATATCAGTCATCGTTTTTTATAGAATAAAATATTAACATTTAATTTTCGATTAAAAACGTGATAAATTATAGAGTTTTAACGATTATAACGATTCGAATAAATATTACGTTAATCTACTACGATCTCGGTTTTAATTCATTTTTTTTTTATGTTTCTTAATTTATAATGTTATTTTACTGGCTTAGCGAATATAATGATATTAACTATTTTTATATCATTAATACAATTTTTATTGTAGACGTTCGATCTACAACTATGAATTCGTTCGAGTTTACACGATGTAAAAGCAGGAAAACTGAATCTGCAAAGACACTATAGGATAGCCGTATCAATTTTGTCAAACAAAATAAAAAAAAAAAACCGATTTAATAGCGATAGAAAAACGAGGACTGATTCGAAAACAATTATTGGAATGAGAACCTTTTTTGAGTGCAAACTGAAAATACACTCACCAAAAAAAAAGTCTAAAATATTGGATTTGAACGTGAAATTACTCGAAAAATAAAAGTTAAAACAAAACGCGAATAACTATAAAAGCACGGTGTGCGTTTTATTTACGTATTATTACTTTAATAACGTCTTGTTTTTTTTTCTATTTACGCAAACCGTTTTTCGGGTGAAAAACATAAAGACACGCTATAGAAAGTCAGACGACTATATTCGTTCGGGAATAACATTAAAAAAAAATGTTTAATTCAATCCGATAATATTTTCATAACGGGTTTTCGTGTCGATTTTACAATACAAATCGGTATTAAGTCGGCTTCATCAATATTTATTTTTGTCTTTAATTCTCTCTATCATATATATATATAATCTTTTTTTCCCCTTTATTCACTTAATCCGTGCCATTTAGGGGCGCGCGCGCGCGAGAGAGAGTCGTTCATCACAGAACGCTATTATATTATATTATTTTAAGGGTATATATATGTATAGCGATCCCATTGTTGCAGAGAATTTGTGTCAAAAAGGATTTGAATAAGGATCATATATACACACACACACACACACAGACAGAGGGATTTCGCGATACAACGCCTCTGCGTGTTTATTTGTTTAATATATAATATCATTTATTTTAGTAAATATCCTTTTTTTTTTTTTATCACAACGCTAACAGATTTGACGTCTTTTCGTCTCTTTGTCGTTTGTATTATTTAAATTTTTATATTATAAATATATATGTATATTTTTTTTTTTTACGTGACTCCGAAGTGAAGTGAACGAGGTAGGTATTTAAATTTTTCCGGATAACACCGGCAAATTATATAGTATTATAACCGCGAAAACCATTCGTCTGCAGAGCTTCGTGCACAGTGTTTACGTGTAAAATATATTCTAAATTAACGCGAAATGTAACTCGTTTTATATGCGGCGATTGAAAGTGTTTTTTGATCGAAAATTTCTACAATCGGATGGTTGGAACTGTAAAAAATTCGATGAAAAAACGGACCGCGTGAAAGACGCGCGTTTGCTGCTGTATATATTATATACGTCAACGGACGGCGAATACCGCGAGAACGAGACACACGCGGTTTTTGGTGCAGGAGACGACGACGAGCCCATCTATTAACTAAATCAGTGGTGACCTGCAATTACGGCCCGCCAAAATAAAAATTGGGGGAAACTTGTAAAAATAAAATAAAAATGAATATTCTAATATATTCTATTAATTTTTCCGAAAAATTTAAAACTCTTGGCCTGCCGAGAAAATTAAAAAAATTTTTATGGCTCTTTGTAAAAAAAAAAAAGGTCGGTCACCACTGAACTAAAAGTCTCTCGCGTTTATAATCGATTGAATCTATATCAATAGTCTATGGCAGGCATTAAAAAAAAAAAAAAAAAATGTGCCGCCGTGGTCGCGCTTAATATTTTTCGTTCCGATCGCGATTTGTGTTTTTAAAAAGGCCGTAGCCGGGGCGAGGGTATTTATATTCTATTATTAGTTTATTTTATAATTATACTCTTAGCCCCCGCCCCTCAAAAAACATTTTTTTCTTTGCTGCCTATCGTCTTATAAATATTAATTTTTAAAATTAAAACAGATACAACGCAGTGTTGTTATATTTTACATGTACCGGACGCGTCCCGCGGTTTCCGCGTACAAAGTATATGATGAAATATTACGGCTCCGCCATCGTCGTCGTCCGGTCGTGTGTAAGGGGTACAAAAAAGTATTTAAACGAAAACAAACCGTTTTTACTCGGGTTTTCGAAAAGAACTTTAATCATTATTCATCGGCGGGGTGAAAAAAACGTAACGAACAATTTCACGCGAAAAAAAAATATTGCGCTCGCGTATTATACACTGCAGCGCGGGGTATTGGCCAGTGCCGCCGGCAGCAGGGGCGTACTCAAGGGGGGACGGGGGTCGTTTGAGCCCCCCATGACCTCACTGACCGATGTAGTTTTGTGCGTTCGTGCTTATAAATAATATAATTCACAGGAGCAATTTTCTAAAAAAAAATTTTTGTAAGAAGGGAAAAAATAAACATTTGTTTATTTTTCCCCTTCTTACAAAAATTTATTTTTTTTACAATCTATTTTCGATTTTATGTCAACAAAATGTTCAACTCCACTGAAAATTCCTGAGTACGCCTCTGGCCGGCAGTAACGAGACTACCTCTTGTTCAGCGAGAAAAACGTCTCCTCTAAAAAAAAAAAAAAAACGAGCTGTGCGCGCGTCGTCCTTATATTGCATAGGCGTAACTAGGGGGCTAGGAAAAGGCTTAGCCCCCCAAAAAAGGCAACCTGACTACCTTAAAAATGTACGGTATTTTATTATAACTATTCGTACAAGAGAAAAACAGCTGAGGCCAGTGGCGTGGTGAACTATTTTACTATTTATGGAGCCAGACATTTTTTTTTACCCACCCACCCACCTACCCGGGGAAAAAGTATGTACAAATACCTAAGCAAAAAAAAAAAAACTACTAAAATGGTCTTGCCCCTAAAACCAGCCCTGCACCTTTTAATCCTACTAATGTACCAACCAAAAGGGGTCTCCCCATATGTGATATGTGATATTACCGATGCGCTATCAGATCAACATAGATAATGATAGATTGTTCAATCTAATTAAATAATTTATTATATAGCAGTGATGATTAGAACTTGGTGGGTTCATTTATTTGTAAATATTCTTACGAACCAACTTTTATATAACAGCTAACTCACTTGTAGTATTGTACTACATTACTGAACAGTGAGCACTGACGTCAGACCCACCCACTCAGCCCAAATTTTGAAATGGAGCCGTGGCTCAAAAAAAACCCCTTCGCCACGCCCCTGGCTGAGGCTCTAGCCCCCCCCCCGCCCCTAATTCAGACACCTAGTTCTGCCTATGCCTTATTGGTACGGAACAGAGGTTCTTATACTTTTTTTTTTTTAGTAGCACTGAAAAACTTTTTTTAAACCGCGGACCCTTCACTACGAATTTTCTCTCGAATAACCGTTTTTTTTTCCTCACAAAATATCTCGCGTTATATTACGTATAACCCGCAATATTTTAATATTATATAAATCACGCGAGTGGTTATATGAAGAAAAAAAAACGTACACATTTAATATTTTATTTTTATCACGCCTCGAAATTTAATATTGTTTAATATACGAAGAACGGGCGTCGCACATTTTCTAGACATGCGTTTTCGAAAGCTTTAATAATGTAATTCAGTGTTTTCCATTTTATGCGGTTTCGAAACTCGTTTTCAAATGTAAACCGCGCGGAGAGCGACGAATACGATTGTTCTCGCGCATAAATCAATTGTGGGAGAGCAGTCGAATCAAAAATCTCAGAGCTTCAACTATTGATATTTCTGGATAATATTAAAATGAATTAAATCGTACTATTACAAACTATACTGTTTTGTAGAAATTTCTGTATATATATATATATAGACCGTAGTCTTCTAGCGACGCGACGTCGTCACCCCGCCGCAGTCGCGGATCCAGAGAATTTTAACAGGGGGTGCTAAGATAAAAAAAAATGAATAGAAGGTTTCTTATTTTTTTCAATTTATGTATAAAAATATTTTCAATATTAACATTTAAAAAATTATTAAAAAAATATCACTTTTGATTATTACGCTATAGATTTAAATTAAATATACGAGTACACAAAAAATAAAATAAATCAATTATTATTATAAATCAATGCAGAATTGACATATAAATTTAATAGTTTTAAATTTTTTAATAAATTAGTAATTTTTTTAATAAATTAGTTTTATTATTTTTTTACATTTTCTTACATATATTGCAATTGTAACTTTCTAGCGTGTTTTTTTTACTAAATTCTTCAATAACTTCCTCTGGAGAAATATTAATATTTCTATGAACATTTAAAAGCATTAGTAATATGAACGATATAATAATCATTATCGCGATACGAACTACAAACCGTGGTTGGTGATAAAAAGAGACCGCGCGTCATGTTACAAAAACAGGTATACCTACGCAGGCGCGGATCCAGAAATCACAGAAGGGGGGGGCTATACGATGATCAGCTACCTAAAATTATACCTATTTAGGTAGTTATATGTATAATTTTTAAGCAATGACTACAGCCCAGGGGGGGCTAAAGCCCCTTAGCCCCCTTTGATCCGCGCTTGTACCTACGGCCGAAAATCGTACAGATTATAACAAGGAAATTTCCATTCGTTCAATTATTATTATACAGTAATCTAATAAAATTAGTTTTATATTGAGATTTGTATATTAATCAAAATAATTAACATTATGATAATTATAAAATTGTTTTAATAAATTAATAAATAATTTATTTATTATATAAATTTTATTGGCGGGTTAGACGACAGGAGGTGCTCGAGCACCCATAGTCCCCCTCTGAATCCGCGCCTGCCCCGCCGTATATATTCGACGAACGTCAATTATTATTGCGAAACGGCGCGCGTCTAATTCCAGTTTTTACTCGCGGGCGTCTAGAGCACGAGAGAAGCGTATAGTAAGTCATTCGATGACTACTCGAATACGCTTTCGAGTGCATACACACCGCGGCGAATAATTTGATTATTGCGCATCGTCAGGCACGGCAGCGTCGCCGAAGGCCGCGGACCACGGTTTAAGAACCGCGGCCGGTACACGGGGGAAAAAAAAACTATAAACACACACGCAATAGTATATTATGTCGATACTCGCTGTTGAAGAACAAAAAAAAAAAAAAAAAAATCAATAAGCTCGTTTGGAATTATTCGAAACACCGTTTCGGATGGAAAAAATTTAGGGCCGGCGAAAGCCGTGGGCGACTCAAATTTATGTAATGAAATTACGACAGAGCAAATACAACATATTGTTTCAAAAATATTTCTGTCAAAAAAAAAAAAAAAAATACAATCGTTTTTTTCAGAAGGACGTCCCTGATGCGGCGGCGGTTTCGCCCGGGGCGCTATAGAAGCCCTCGAAAAATATTTATATATATATATTTTTTTTTGGGAAACCCTGAAACGCCGCACTATAATAGGCGATTGTATTTTATACAGTCGAGGGGTTGTAGTAATTCCGCTAATGCCCCAGCCTTAGGAACCGATAGAAATCCTAAAGTTACAGCGTGCAATATATACGCGCAGAATCATCCGGACGGAAACTGCGGTATTATCGTCGTTAAAAGTAATAATAGCCAGTCCCTCCCTCTCCCCCCACCTCCTCACCCCGAATCCAATTGATCAATTTGGCTTTTAGTCGACGTTTTTTTTATATATACATGTATACTATTTTTTTTCTTCAAATTCGAGAAAATTAAAATATATATATATATATTGTATTATAATAAATAGCTCGTTTATTCGTCGATTCGTCGTGGTTTTTATTTTTTATCATCATCATTATTATTTCGAATCGCGCGTTTTACAAAAGTAGGTGACCGCTCAGCGCAGGGTCCATCATCCCGCACACTCAGTGCCGTAGATAGGATTTTTACATTGGAGGAGTGAGGGGGGTTCAGTGCTATCTTGATTCGTGCAATGTAATCGTGTATCGTAATGATTTATCAGCACAAAAATCTATAATCATGTTTATCAATGTTTATAATGTTTATAGACCAAAATTAAACATTTATACATAATATAATGTTATTATATACACGTTGTTATTACAGGTATTTATTTTTCATAAATAACAAATCTACTTAACATCAAGATGTTGGTAAAATCTAAATACGAACATATATTTTACTGTAACATCTGTAATGCTGTTGTGCGTAAAAAAAAAAAAAAAAAATTGAAATTTCTACTTTTCCGATGTTCGGGGGGTTGAACCCTAACTCCCCCGTGTCTACGGCCCTGCGCACACTGAAGAATCCTCTCGGACACTCTGGTGGTCCGTTGGAGCAAGAGAAAAGAGAAAAAAACGCCGAAACTACACTACGCGCAGTACCTACATTGAATAATGTCATTGGGAACGATTATTATTATTATTATTATCCGCCCGTATCTGCCGTGCGCGTCGTTACTTTGTTATTTTGTGTATTCTGTGCGCGCACTGTTGTGCTGCAGCAGTGTGTTCGGAGATGAATAAAGGGATTTTCAAAAAAAAAAAAAAATTAATTAAGCGTTATTATTGGTGACCGGATTCGTTTAAAATCTTGAAACGTTTTTGCTGCCGTTATATTTCCATCGAAATAACGTTTTATATAATATGTGTATGAATATTGTTTTTTTTTTTTGGAAATATACGTACGTGACGTTTCATAAAAATGCGTATTAAATATAGTGAAAAAACAAATTATAAGATAGTTAAATTAATCTTAAAATTACTTAATTACACCCATACACAATCCATATACTCGGTATCGCGTATACATTGTTTTTAGGTAGTGTATATTTTACTTTATTAAGTGTACTGGGAAAAAAAAATTATATACGTAATACGTTACGCGATAAAAGTAATGTAATCAGCATTATGAGCTGAAAATAATAATAACTCTTTCGAAAAAAAAAAAAAAAGGAATTTACTAAATAATATTGATATCTAATCATGGCGTCCGGGAGCCGGTAGAAACTGAGGGGGGAGGTCACAATTCTTTTTGCATTTTTTTTTTTTGCTAAACCATTATTATATTAATTAATTTGTATATAAATTTTATTATTATTTTTTTATCACAAATGAATCCTATATAATAAAAAAAAAGTGTCTTGATTTTTGTATAAGGATTCGATATAGATTTTAACGGGGTGTAGAAACGTTTAAACGGGAAGGCTAAGTCTCTGCTTCTATAGTTACGTCTTCGCCGTACAAACAGTGCTTGAATTGTGGGGGCGGAGTACATCTTCTATTTTAAAAATATTTTAGCATACCGCTTGTAATTTAACAATAACGGAACGCTGAGAATGGAATGGGACGATCTTTTTACAATTTTATTGAATTAATGAAAATAATAAAATTTTTATTGTTATCGACGCAAAAATATTAAAGATTCGATGCCGATATTACGAATTGAATAGATTTTATTTAATTGAAAATATATTGATGACTACGAGGGGGGGGGTGTAGCGAAGTCCTAACGAATTTTCGCCACGTTGAAATTTTCAGGGGGACGCATATTTTTTTTTTTTTTACACTAGTTTTTCCATCCCTCTTCTGATTTTTTTTCCAATTCGAGCACTGCGCGCACGCACAGAGTAATAATAATCGTCGAGCAGCACACGACGGGGGAAACGCTTGACTGGATCTCGAAGAAAAACGAGGTGGACTAGGTGAATATTGCCGGTGTGGTTTTTAATGCCCGAGAATCGGTTTGCGTTTCGCCTGTGCACCACCACCCGTGCGTGTAGCGGTCGCCTTTCCGTTTTTTTTTCATAATTTTCTTCCCCAGACGTTCCACTCCCGCACCGACTCCGCCGAGCACGCGCGCTACCCGCTGCACAACAAACGCGACCGGACCGCCACCCCACCAACTTCGAAACGAAGGCGCGCAGCTGCATTATTATTATTAAACGCGCAATCCCGCGCTCCCTCGCGTCCGGTTTCGGAAGACGACACACACACACACACACACACACACACACACACACACACACACACACACACACACACACACACACACACACAGAGTATATTATAACCGTCGTCGTCGTATTCGACATTATGTGTATTTTCAATACGGTTTTGTTGTAAGGAAAAAATATTTATATAAAAATATACCTAAAAAAAAAGAAAAAAAGAAAAAATGATAATAAATCCCGTATCTTTATGCAATATAATCTGAAATATCGCGCGGTAAATAATAATAATAATAATAATAATAATAATAATAATAATAATAATAATAATAATAATAATAATAATAATAATAATAATAATAATAATACGCGCTGCGAATTCCATTCGAATATTATTATGAAGTGTACGAGCAAATATTATTGCCGCGCGTTTCGATTGTTACACGTGATAATGCTGCAGCGGTATAGTGGAGGGCGGCGGAAAAAAACGCGATTTTTTTTCTTTAGTTTCAAATTTAGAATTTTACGTTTGATTCTCGAATTTTATTAGTACCCGTCATACTGTCCATACTCCATACACGTATTAAACTCATGGACCGCGCATAGAGAGAGGTCAGAGGGTCGATATAGAGCAAAAGAGACAGAATTGGGGGCTGTTTACTATCACACTAAACATTTCTTGTTAACCGACTACCGACTACTATGACAATTTACATCTATAGTAATACGCACGTCTCTTCGCAGGAAAAATTTTTCGTGATCCATGACGTCACTACGGTTTGTATGCCGTTATCAATATACACATTTCTGATAACGAAATAATTAATGATAACAATAAATATTCCGATGGAAAACGATCTATATGCCTAGCACAGTTAGATAACCTTATTCGTAGAATAAAAGTATAATTATTAATTTGGAAAGTAGAAAGTGTCATTTCATTTATTGTGCTCTAAAAATTGTATTTATTTTATATATAAAATTGTATTAGTAGAATGTAAAAAAAAACTGATTCTGCTAAATATTTCTGAATCATTTAATTTAGTTCAAATTACTATGAGAACGTCAACTCGGTTAAGAAGTAAATGGGATTATCATTTAAAACAACTAAAAAAAAAATAGCTTTTTTGTTAATTCTTAACAATTATAAAGGTGGTAGATCAACTTTTAAGAAAATAAAACCACCATCGTCTGAAAAAATTATTAGTATAATACAAATTGGAGCTATTAGGATTAATTATATTTACAATTATTTTTTGTTAAAAATTAAAATTAAAAATTTCAAATTTTCAACGAAAACGTTTTGTTATGATAGAATCATTGATTACATTATTATTTTGATAAAATAAACAATTTACAGTTTTCCCTTCCATGAATCAAATTCCATTCCATAATTTTTCGAATTATCACAGAAAAATGTATATTGATAACAGCGTACAAACCGTAGTGACGTCATGGATCACGAAACATTTTTCCTGCGAAGAGACGTTCGCATAGTAATCGACATTTATTGATAATAATTAATGAATATAAATAATAATACGCGGATGAAATACATTTTTCTTCCATGTAATTCCCAACCCATTTCACTCTCATACAACATATTTTCATAGATAATAAAGATATGGATGGGCCAAGATTATTATATTGCAATTATATTTATACAATACGATTCTTTTGGTATGATATTTAATTAAATTTCGTCGTTCTAAGAATTTAGAGCGGGCCGTATTCAATAGCCACGCGGGCCGCCGGTTGCCGACCACTGATCTAAATAAAAAACTCCGTAATAAATAAAACAAAACACAAACAGGTGAAAATCGATAACTGATAAGAACTGACTTGACTTGTGATTACTGACTACCACTGCTGTATACCATACAGTAACCATATTGGTAACTTGCTCTCTCTTCGAGCACACTTGAATACTATAGCACGGCCCATCCATATCTTTATCACAGATTAGATGAATACAGATGGATCACTCGCGATGTAAACAAAAAAAATTACGTCATTCGAATCCCCCATATCAGTGTTACCGCATGGTAGCACAATATATTTACCTAAAATTTAAACATTACTCCCGTGAGGTAATCTATTTGTGTTGTTTACATATAGTGATTCTGGTTTGGCGATCGTGTCATAAAATGTCTCATGTTAAATATACTCGTTTCATACACACAGTTGAAAAAAATTTTGTGCTAATCTGCGTTAAATTTTTACCGGCACGTGATAACCATTATTATGATAACATTATTTGAGATAATAAAGAAGTTGTACTATAATATTGTAAAATACCAACACAATAATTTATATCGTCGTGTGCGTCTACATTGATATGCGGGGGACCAATCAGAAGAGCGTATTTGCAATTCTTTTGTTCTCGGGCCGAGTGACCCATCTGTATTCATCTAATCTGTGTCTTTATTATCTATGCATATTTTATGTCGACGATCTCTCTTACTCCATATACGTAACTGATAACGAATAGACGGGTGGTGTGGAATGCGCGGTCCGTGAGTTAATAATAATAATATGTCTATGATAATGTCATTAAGACACGACATGATAACACCATACGATGAATCCCATGCGCGCGCGCGCACACACACACACACACACACACACACACACACACACACACACGTCGTCGTCTTCATAGACATATAATATATAGACCGCGATTAGAGAAAGAAGTACGGAGCAAAGACGTGTGCGAGAGAGAAAGAGCCATTTGAGGTTTTTTCATGGATGAATAAATAATCACGCATCACCAACCGCTGCGGATATCTTGCTGCCACAATTTTGTTTTATCATCCATGAAAAAACCTCTTCTGAGTCTGTCGTCTCTCTCATAGACCTATTAACTACAATTAACAGTTCTATGGTCTCTCTCGCACGTATCTTGGCTCCAGTGCATTACATGTGATACACTGGTCGTTCGCGGTCTATATATTATAAGTCTATGGTCGTCTTATATTCCGAACGTAGTTACGTAGACGAATACGGACAAAGAAACGGTCACTTCGTCGAACGGATGATACCCGCCCACGGGGGCGGATTTAACAATTTTTCGCCTCTGTCCTAAAAAAAAAAAAAATAACTTCTATATAACAAAAAACGTCCTTAAAATAAATTTTTTTTCTCAACAATGCGCGCATATTTTATTATGTACATTATAAACGATAAGACGAGATATAACGATAAAGCACAATCGTCGTCGTCATCCAGACGAGTTCCTGGGAAAAAAATAAATATTACTTCGCTAAAAACAAACACCGTTCAAAATTCTGAAATGGTTAATAAAAAAATTATGTAATTTTATTACCTACATAAAAAGAAAATGTTCAACACGAGTTTAAAAACGTACCGAAAACACAGACCGACGGATTAACCGTATAATAATGTCTGCGCGTTTACAAAAAAAAAAAACGGAAAAAAATCGTAAAAACTAGGAAATAAAAATACGCGTGGTGGTGGTCAACTACCGTCTTTCGTTTTAAATAAAAACAGTTGTTTTTAGCAGTTTATTACTGTTATTATGTATTGTGCCAAAATCGGATTGAACAAAAAAAATTAAAAAATCTGTATATGTATATATATATAAACAAATATATACTTAAATATATTATAGTGCCAATGAGTATTACGTAAAAAAGTTTTAAGTTTTTTCATTTTTTACGTAATACTTATTGTCACTATAGTATATTTAAGTATACATTTATTTATATATACATATATGTATATATTTATTGTTTATATATATATATATATATATATATACAGATTTTTTATTATTCACGAGTATTAATTTTAATTTTAATTTTTTATATACTTTTTATTTATTTATTATTTTTCTTTTTTATTTGTTTTTTTTTTTTTTATTTTTAAAATTTTTTCTATATTTTATTAAAAAAAATTAATTTAATTTTTTTTTTATCACAGAACAACAAACATTAGTGATAAAATTAATAGATTTTTTAGTTTTTTAATACTTTGGCCGTTAACGGGTTAAACTCGTTTATTAATATTTCCCACTTCCCACTCGCGAGAATAATAATCGTAATTATATATTATAAATAACGCTCGTATTTATAACGATATTTTTCGACAATTTTTGTTTTCCATGCGTTTTCACAGAAGGACGTTGTGCGAAGGTTTTCGAAACACATCGATGATGCGGCTCGATTTTGTTTGGCGTGTAAAACAACAACAACAACAACAGCAGCTATTAAGCAATATAAAATATGTACGATAGCTACTTGTCGAACGCTATTTATAAAAAAAAAAAAAAAATAAACGAAACTCGTTACCACTTGTTACGGCCGTGTCGCACGCGTTTAGAAACAGCGGAAAGAATATATCGATCGGGTTTTCAAACGAGTCGAAAAAATAATCAAAACGGTTTTCAAATTCTATTTAAACGCGGATTAGGAGTTGAAAAAAACAACAACAACGCTTTAGGTTGAGTGTGATACAGTGTTCCCGGTCGATATTTAAAAATCGCTCGCGTCACTACTATATAAACCGTTCGTTTTCGCCACATATAAGAAGAAAAAAAACCTTTATTTTCGGCCGGAAAAAAACAACAACAAAAACCCCCGGAAGAAATAAACGCGTACGGCGATTCGACAATGAGAAATATGAAATGTATTAATGAAATAATTTTTATTTCACGTCTAAAACGAAAAAAACGAGTGTATATATGTATAGACAAACGGCAAAAGAATGCGGCGTACATCGTGTATACGAAAGAATGCGGCGCGGTTATTAAAACGTATAATGGAATTTCACGGTCCGCGACTTTTGCAGCGTTTAAAGCGTTTATCCGAATTGATCTATACAGAACTGCGCGCTGATGCTGCTGGGTCGCGAAAACTTTTGCCGCCGAGTATATATATATATATATACAGTTATTTTCACATGGTCGTATTCCGCCGTGGCTCGCGTATAGGATATAGTTTTAAAACTTTCACACAGAAATTCGTCGCTTGATGCTGCAATCGTTATATAGGATACAGAGAGAAGATTACGCCGCTTTCGGACAAAAAAAAAAAAAACTGTCCGTTAGTCTTAACCTTTACGGCAGGGGCGTCCAACCTTTTGTGAAGACTGGGCCACATCGTATGAGTAGAAGAAGTCGTTGTGGACCACGTACGTTTTAATAATAACGCGCATTCAAAATTTAATGTGATTGAATTATATTTTATAATACGACAATACATTTTTTTTTTTTTAATTTTACCATAGCGAATAATTAGCAGAAATATTTGTACGAGCTACAATGTTTAATTATAATTACAAGGAAAAATATATTTATTTATAATAAAATAATAAAACTAACGCGAAATTTGAAATTGCTTTTTTTTTTTGTGAAAGTAACGAATGGATATCCGGACCGATCGAAGTTGTGGCGATCCTTAAACGACTTTCAAGGCGCTTGTCTGATACGGTGGACCGATTCTTATACTCGTGGTGTTGTTTTTCATTCTCCAAAACTATTGCTCGCAAATACAGGTACCTACTGGCGAAAAGCGAGGACACGAGTAACGCGTGGTCACGGAGGACTGGATATGTTTCTTTGGGTAGATACAGTGCCGTCCTAACTACCAATAACGACCCCCCAACAAAAAAAAAAAATTCACAACTAACGTTATACCTAATTACATAATTTTATATATTTTAATAGTAAATACACTCATCCTCGAAATCATCATACAGATACAACTATACAACTATACAATATTATTAATATCTAAAATAAAACAATACATTTTTTCTTTTTGTCGTTCATTTTTTTGACGCCCCCTGCATTCACAATACTTTGGACGCCCTAGGGCACTTGCCCCATTTGTCCCCTCCCCTTGGGACGGCTATGGGTAGATACGATTTATGAAAATCGAATAAAAACGACTGATTACGTTTTTTCTTTCAGTTATTGAATGTCTGATTGCGACCCAATGCGTTCCATTTGAAATTCAGTTTCCACAGCAGTAATAATATCGACCGAAATATAGCAAAGAGCCTTCGACTATTGTTACGGATATCTCGAAAACGGTTTTCAAACGCATTAATTAAAATTAAAATCAAAGAAGCACATTTCTCTCGCTGTTCTTGACACCGGGAAATATATAAATAAATTTTTTCTCGCAATATTAATAACTGATGGTTTTTTTAAACATTGAAATGAAGGCCGCATCAACATCTACCGCGGGCCGCGGGTTGGACACCCCCGCTTTACGGTATTTTCTCTAAGTAACGCGTGGTGTATATCGTCGGAAGAACCTATATATGCACGCGTATAGCAGGAGGCGCTGCTGTTATTTCGGAATACGTGCAGTCAACAGCAAAAAAAAAAAAGCTTATAAACGGCGATGCCGTTGCAGCCGAGTAAAAAACATAATATAAGCGCACAGTATATTTCCCCATTCGCGCGGTGTGTCTTGAAAACGTTTCGACGCGACGGTCAAAACGAAAATTCTTTCCGAAGGCGTATTATATAGGTACCTACCTATATATACAACACGCGCGGTTTGTTCCGTTATTGCCTGCAGTTTGGACGTTTACCAAATGTTCGATGATTCTGCCGATCTCTTTTTTTTTTGTTCTCGCCTGTGCACCATCCACCGTGCCGAATTCACGCGCGCAAACAACGACAACAAAAAAAAAAAAAAAAAGACTCTTCCTTTTGTGTGTGTATATATACGACACCTTTATACCGGCGAAATTAAATTCAGACTCGTCGGGTTATAATATACAGTGATGCGTAAGCGCATTCATATATACGATGCCGAGTGGGCGTTTGTTGTGTACATATACACAATGACTTATTGCGGACACACCGCTTCCCAATCTCCCGAAGAACACCAGCTGCAAGATTCGACTGGAAGGACGGGGGACAATATTTTCATTTTTTTCCCCTCCCGCGTATATTGTCGCAGTGGTTTTGTATAGAATTACGTACGAACGCGCGGTTTTTCGGGACGAAAATGAAGCGCGCGAAAAAAAACGTATTTAAATTATTATTGAATTTGTAAAAAAAAAATGCGTCTACGACCTAAAGACTCGAATAAAAATTTATTTATTTATTTTTTCTATATAAAAATTCGCTTTAAATAATATTGATTTTTTTTTATTTTGACAATATGATTTTTATTTCGTTATTATTACTAGAAACGGGTTAAAAACGATGTAAAAAAAAAAAACGTTTAGAAACGTCGAAAAACGCGCCCCTGTCCAAAAAAAACAAAATATATTCTTTGTTTTGGAACAGTATAATATCTATTTGTCTCGGGAAAGCAATCGCGTGACAGGCACATTTCGGAAAAAGATTAAAATGAATCGAAATCCGCGAGCTCTAATGTATTATTATAGGCCGCGTATATGTACATATTATATCGTTGCTGCGCTGGTCTCTACATTAACCGCTGCCATTAAACGCAAGCGCGTTATCGGTATGAAAAAAGAAAAAAACTCGTAGTCCTCTTCGAATGCGTACAGTCGAATATTATTTAAAACGTTCCCTACAGGTCTACTCGAACAAAAAAAAAGATATTTTTCGCTACAATAATATAATCGCTTTAAACGTAACATTTTTTTTTTTTATTCGGGCGATTGTCTACGCATACGTACGTACCAGCGTCAGGTTTCTCTACAAGCGAAACGAGCGGGCGATTGGAGCGGCAAATTTGCTATTCATAGAAAAAAAAATATATTAACTTTCATAATATTTTAATTATTAATTATTTAACACATTCGAGCGCTGTGGTCATCAAGATAGATAAAGGACTGTTTATCTCGATGGAATTGCCCCCATACCCGTGGTAAACGCATATTTTTATTTTTAGTGAAACTATAGTAGAGTTTTACCCACAGTTATACAAAACATTTTTATCTTCTGCTTTCCTTCTGCTTGTATAGGCGGCAAATTGCTCAATCCGCCGCTGGTACGTACATATAAAAAAAAAAATTTTCATTCCCGAACGTTTTCAGTCTCGACCGGGACGGAATTTTTTTTGGTATTTACTCACAAACTTAAAAAAAAAGAACCGTCGGACTCACACATATATATATAATGCATTCGACGCGATAAAAACGTATTATTTTTGATCTCAGAGGCGCGTTTAATTGCGTATCGAAATGATATATTATATTTTATATAATATATAAATTACGCGTACATAATATACAGCTGTATATACAATATATATAGTCGGCAAGTCGTCTACGTCATCGTGTCAGACTGCAGAGAGTTACGGGCGCGGTTATGCGTAAAATACGATTATTATTATTTTTTAATATTAAAAAAATAGTTTTTTCAACGCGACCGCGACACGAATACAATGTATTTATCTTCGGTTTCACACAATTATTATATTTCTCGTCTTCGCCCTCCACACACCCGAAGCCTTCCGAATCGAGATTCGCCTGTTAATACATACGTATATACGCACGAATGTCACGTGGTCATTATATTTAAACAGCTTTTGAGTCGTCCCAATATTCTATAATATTTCCATATAAAAATCAATATTTAGAACGATATGAAACGTCCGTCATATATAAATTCCACGACTATAAAATTTGTTTTTTTTTTTTCGAAATTACTCGAATTCGGAGCGCTTCTGATTTGTATTTATTTTAATATTTCCGTACGAAATAAAATATGGATTACGAAATGCGTGTTGTACGGTTTTTTAAATACCTATATATAGTGAACAAAAAAAAAAAAATTGAAAAGCGCATATAACGGCAGAGTCTAAATATATAAAAAAAAGTGCGTGGTTATTATATATAATAATGTAATATCGAAGAAAAAGTCAAACGGACTATCAAAATGAATTCTCGCACACTGGCCTCAGATCTCGTGTCGCGTACGATAATATTGTACGCCCTGTATATACGAGAGAAGAAACAGGAGAAAAAAAAATATCAACAGACTTTATAGTCGCGCGGATAATATTATATGCGAGACGAATACGTTATTACATAAAATGAAACGACGACTATGTGTCGTATATAATGCTATATAAGCGCACGCTGTATATACCTAATAATCGACACTCGGATTTTATATATAGCGCTAAAAAGTGTACTGAAACATAAGAGAAGAAAAAAAAAAGGACGTCTTAAAATATGCATTGAAAACGGTAAAAATAGTCAAAAACTAGAGGAAAAAAAATTTCGCTTATATTGTGTGGTATAAAGGTCCGCCGCCGCACATTGCCACCAACACGTGGCGCGCGATAATTTAATACGTAAAAAAAAAAAAATAAAAAGATTACAATAAGAAATGTCTAACGCGGGTAATAATATTGTTCTCGCGAGATTTATGAAAAACGCGAATTTAAATTCTTAGGGAGTCAAAAAAAAAAATTCACCGAAGAACTCGGGAAATAGCGTTAAAAATCTAAAACGGTTAACTGCGCAGAACCGCCGTCCTTGACGCATAAAACAAATTCACTATATCTGCACTCGATAACAACAACAATAATTAGCATAAATAATACGGAATCCGAGCCCCGAATATCAATTTGCGGGAGTCGAGGAACTATTATCAACCAAAAAAAAAATATGTCGTATATTGAAATATAATATACGTAGGTATATTATATGACTATATGCACAACGAGTGAATCGAATAACATTACAATATTATATTGGATTCGGCGGAGACGGCGAAATCATTTTTTCAATTAAAAAAAAAAAAAAATATCATGTCGGACCACCGCAGTGAAACCGGTCGGTGACCATGATATATACGAACGACGACGACGACGACGATCTTTCACCACTAAAAAATAATATTATACAAAGATTTAGCAGTTTATTCTCCCCTCCTCATCATCGTCGTTCCTTTATAAGAGAAAAACGGAGAATTTTAATCGTTTTTCATTTACCGATCATCGATAGACGCTCATCAAAATACAATATCGCTTCGAGCGCGGGAAAAAACTGAACAGTCGCGTTACGTACACACTTTAGCCGCCGAATTTTCGCACAAAACAATAATAACGTGACCATTATTTAAATGTCTTCGATTCTTAAAAGTTATACGCATTTAAAAAAAAATACGATTTTTTTTCTTTCTTAAATCTCGTAAATTTTTAAATACAGCAAAGCAGCTCTGTAGTTATTGTAATTTTTTTTTTGGTAAAAATTCGGCGTCTTAAGAGTACAAAACTATATGTGTTGGCCTTTAGTGTTCTAAACGGTTTTATCGCGTACAAAATACATTATACAAATGTCAGAGGCGTATTTATGGGGAGGGGGCTGATATGGCTCCAGCCCCCCGAAATTTCAGGAATTTTCTTCAATAATATTCCTATGCCCTATAGCTGCTATAGGATGTAATATTTTTAATAAATTCCTAATATGTAGTTGTTTTTAAAATATGTTGAGAATTTGGTAATTTGTCCTATTTTTAAGATTTAGTCTTGCATTAGAATTTAGAAATAATTCAACAATGATATTTACTCAATGCCTCAGCCCTCAAAAAAAAAAAATTTCTAAATACGCTCCTGACAAATGTCATAGCGTTTGTCGAATCTCCGCTAGACTGCACACTATAAATGTGAATTAACAATAGCTACGTATAAAATTAACCGTAACGACGTACAAGATTCATCATATACGCGTATATCAATCAGCGGCTTTCGACGATAAAACACGGGTAAATGTCGCGTTAAAATTCGACTGTATAACGCGTTTAAAATATTATTATTTGCAGTCGAAATAACATTTAATTGTCGTAATAAAACGATTATAAACGTTATTAAATCGTATAATTTTTTATAATATTTTTTTATATACGAGTAGGAAATTTAACAAGCGCTGCGCGCGTAAGGTTCGTGATGTATATACGCGTACACGCGATAATAAAATTTTGCACCGTAACGACTAAACAACACCGCCGCCTATTACTGTATACGTACATATTATAGCCGCGGTGGTATATTATTATTCTGTGGAAAATCGATAAATCGTCGAATCGGCGTGTTCGAGTGTTGTCGTCGTAACGGGTGAGCGATACGAAATAATAGAAAGAAAAAAAAAAAATTTATTAATCGCCGAGTCATCGATCTCTCCAATGGACCTTCGCGTGACAAACGTCACGCGAATACGCGTTAAAATATTCATACACTAGTGGCGTTTTCAATATTTTACGGAATTTATTCGCCACATTTTTGAACAATTTTTTTTTTCATTAAAATCCCTTTTGTACACGCGGGTTACAATCCAATATATACGATCAGTGCCGGAATCGAAAAATATAATAAAGTAGCTCGAATTGCAAAAATATAAAAATAGCGTTCCAAATGAAATATTCCATATCACGTAACCGTGTTCACATTCCCCTGTTCACCACAAATATATAAACTGTATTTTTTTTCCACATTATAGAAAAAAAAAAATTCTCTACACAATTTTTTTTTTTTTTTGTAATAGAATAGTATTCTTCAACGTTTTATATGAATAAACCCATTTAAATTCGAGCAAGAATATGTAAAAAATCAATTATACGATAATAATTTGGAAACTGAACAGAATATTAATATCTGATGGATTATATTATAGTCATATATATCACGTAGGTACCACACAATATCTGTGCATAATAATAATAATATAAAAAATATATAATATACATAAAATGGTAAATTAACTCGGCGAACCGAGCATACTTCTCAATGAATAAATTATTAAGCTCAAAAATGCTATCATGGGCGACAAAGGAAAAATTTATGTAACATATTTACGCCCAATAGTAATGTATGCTTGTGAGACGTGGTCGACGACTCAAGGGGATGAGGAGAAACTCCTTATCTTCGAGAGAAAAGTGCTGAGGAAAATATACGGTCCTGTCAGAAACGAAACAACTGGGGTCTATGAAAGAATACAATTTTGGAATCTCTGTACAATAAACCAAGTATTAAATGCTTTCTGAATTCCAAGCGTTTAGAATGGGCGGGCCATGTGTGGCGCGCTGAAGAAAGCATAATTCGGGAGGTACTGATAAATAAACCAGCTGGCAAGCGCCCCAGGGGAAGACCTCGACAACGATGGCAAGATAGAGTCAATGCAGATATAAGGATGATAGACGGAACAGCAGACATTGAGACCGCTACTGACCGTGACGTGTGGAGAGGATTAGTAGAAGCTGCAAAAGGCCTGAATGGCCCATAAAGCAAAAAAAAAAAATATATACAACGTCTGTTATTCGGAATAAACGCGGTGGCGTTTATATTTTATTTACAAATTATTAACGGTATCACTAATAAAAATCTCGAATTCGCCAATTAATCGTCGTCGTTGCTGTTTATCCATAATAATTATTTGTGCCACCACACAGATATACAGTTTTATATCAAGTATCTGTGGGTAAATCTAAAAATAATTGTCAAATAATATTATTCCGCGATAAGCGATGTACAAGAGACGCCATTAACGAGCAGTAGTACTTGATATAGCAATAAGGTAATAATAACAATAATAATATCAAATACACATTTTTTTCATGATTTTTTTAACTGTGGTCCACGGACATACCGATTATAAGCGCTCCCTCTTGCGTTCCTTTGAAAATTGTAGTAAAGGGACGCCAATTTTTTTTTTTATTTTAATACAGGAGCTCCGTCTCCTTGCGTCCCCAGGACACGTACCAAGAGGATTTTCCTATCACACACCGAGTTCATAACGGAGTGTATCGCAGCGACGTCGTACCAATCGTGTCGTAATAACTGTATTGTCAACCGCTGGAATTTTTATTCAATATTTTGGTTATAATTTGACTTTACACGTGTAACTCGTACACGATTTTCAACGTTTATCATACATATTAGATCGAATAATAAGCCACGGAACTGACCAACAGATGGCGCCTCTAATTACAGTAATTCATATATACCGTCTGTGTGGTTAGCATCGACTTTTCAAAAAAAAGATGCGTGTCAACGTTTCGTGAAAATCCCGATCGTTTGTTGTCGTCTACACTATAAAGGTAGTTTTTAATATAGTGACGTTATTTTTGTAATTTTCATCAAAACAATAGGGGGAAAAAACCGAGTTTCGTGTGTTGATAAAACGTTGCTTTTTGATTGGGGGAAAAAAAACTACTGTTCCGAGCTCATCAACGGCTCCGTCGAATGCCGATTTCAAACGCGGTCGTACTGACACAAGTGTCTGCTGCTGATGAACGCTCTGGTCGTCCAAATGACGTTATCATACCAGAAGAGATAAAAAAAAAAAACGCCACCACAGAATCGTGATGGACAATCGCAATGTGAACAGTCGCGCGACGAGGTAGCTGCAGACCTCCTGAAGATATCGTTTCGTTTACACTGTATTCCGTGTGATGAACATTTGGACGTGAAAAAGCTTCTTTCCAAACGGCGATGGCTCACAATGGGACAAAAAACAACAACGCGTCGACGATTCAGAGCGTTGTCGGGCACTCTGTTTACGCGAAATAAAACAGGGATTTTTGTGTCGACGTGTGATAAACGGATGAAACGTGAATCGATCACTGTACGCTCCGGAATCAGATCGACAGTCAGTCGAGTAGAGAGAGCAGCCGGTGAAATCCGTCCCGAGGCGACCAAAGACAGTCCGCGCCGCTGGGAAAGGTTATGATGGCCGCCGTATTTTGGTATTCATCGACACGGAGTTGAGAAAAACTATACATCAATAGCGAATATTATACGTTATCGGGGCGTTTTAAGGTAGAAATAAAACGGTCTCGTTTGAAGAAGAAAAAAGCGCTCTTTACATCGAGATCGTGTAAAGTCATTCAAATATTTAAATTTCTGAAATCATAAAATGTACCGATATAAATTAGTAATTAAAAAAAAAAAAAAAGTAAAATAAACGGAAAAATACTTTGATTTCCAGTTCGTAGCGTCTTGTCGATTTGTTTTACAAATATTATTTTTTGTACTATATTTCAATATCCCTCTTTTTTTCCCTCCTCCAATCCGTTTTCGTGTATATAACACATACGAACACGGTATTCTTTTGAAAATGGGGGAACAAAGTGCACCAAACGGATAACAGCAGTTATAACTTATTGAAGCGATAATGGAATTTCATTAACTGATTTCATACGCGTACAATTTACAAATTATGTGTAAAAAAAGAATAATATTGTAAAAATACAAAAAGAAAAAAAGAAGAAATTCCAGCTCATTAAACGTTACGCATTAAAAAAACTATTGACTATTATTTGATGTCATATTTTAGGAGGTTGTAGATAAAGTATCTCGTACAGGTGAGTTTTTTTTTTATTCGAAAAAAAATTTAAGTAAATAAACGTTTTTCTTTAATTTACCGAAAGTCGAGCCCACCACAACTATACAACAAACTTTCGATTACCCGGTGCAGTCTCGCACTACATGGCGTGTAACCTACGTGGGCGCCACTGAATATTTATAATATTATTATGGGCGCGGCGATTTGTTTGGATTACTGCGGTAAACGAAATCGGTGGTCGCAAGACGGACGACGGCCCCCCCAAGAACGCATTACAAGTACGTATTCGATTATGCGCACACGACAATAATAATTAATGCAGAGAACGATAATAATACATATTTTGATCGCGAGGGTCGCCGTCGGACGGCAGTGTGGTGCGGTGTTCATCGTCACTCGTTTTGTAATACAGACTCGTAAAGAACGCAATGTTTTTTTTTCTTAGTTTCTGTTCGGAATCAGTGGCGTAATCAGTGGGCTAGGTCACGGAGATGGAAGGGGATCAACATTTTTTGAACAAAAATTGTTTTTCCAGTAAATTTTCGTTCATTTAACACGGTAGATACAAAAGGTGTTTATGGTTAGTATTTCAGATCTATTACTTCTGGTTTCAGAACCGCATTTCGCCGAGACCGAATCCTCGGCACGTCTCGGCGTAGACTCAATAGATTTAATCGATTATAACGAACATTTTAGTTAATACCACAATAGGGCTCGTCGTCGTCTCCGAAACCGTTCCTATCGTTCTCGCCGTCCTTTTTCTGCGCGCGGTCCGTTTTTCGATCAAATTTTTTACAGCGCTACATAATTATTCTGGTACCACCTGATTGTAAAGAATTTGATCAGAAACACTTTTTTTTTTTCAAAATTCTATCTCACCAATAAAAAAAAAAAAGGAGGCTCCCTCGCGATCACGCCACCGTTCGAAACGTGTAACTTTTTCGAATAAACGGACAAAAAAAGAAAGTGTTCACACAGAACGGGTACTCAAAAAGTATTCCCCGGCCATTTTTGGTTTATTCGTTTCTCAAAACACTACTATATACTGTCCGCCCGAATTTTTTTTCACATCGTTTTAAAGTCCATACGAATTCTCGTGGTGCACTGCAAGCGTTTGTCTATTACCTATCGATCCATCACGTATGGGACAAGATGATTATTGCGTTAAGTTCTCTTCAAAAAAAAAAACTCCTTTTTACGGATTCTTAAAATAAATTACGATAAAAACTTAAAACGTATTATTTTTTCCTGACAAACCGATGAATTTTATTCGCGGTCGACGAAAAAATGACGTTTTCATATGCTTCACAACTCTTATATACGATAGTATATTTCGCGCTCGCCCAGAGTTTTCGGCATCGATTTTTGTTCGTGCACTCGTCGAAATATGTATTTTATTATATATATAAAAAATGATGCGATTATTGTACTCGCTCCGAAACGCGAAGATTTCATTATTATTATTTTTTTCTACCATCATAAAAACTAGTAAACTTGTTAAACGAAGTTATAAAACAAGATTTTCCTTATCGTTCGAATCGGCTTGAACGCTTCGAAAAAATAAAATAAAAATAAAAACGCATATAAAAATTAATCGAATTTCAGCAGTTTTTTTGCGAGTATACGAGGAGGAGTGTAAAATGTTATAATTTCACTAGTGACGCGATGGCTGTGACGATGACGAGACGAGGGGAAGGGGGGGCACAGGCTCTGCGGCCGTTAGGTCTTGTACACTATAACACACATGACAGATATAAAGTGACATTCGTATACACAGAGCGTTTATATAATTCTGTATTTGCATATTCAGTTTTTGTTTGTTTTTATTTTTTATTTTTACACATCACGCGTAAAGTTTTATACGTACACAGAGACGCCGTTTAGCCGCGTTAACGCGCTAGAAATATTACTGGGGAATATTTTTCTTTTAAAATTCTTCGTCGCCTTTGCGTTTTCGCGCGTCAAAACGAGCGCATTTATTATAACGACACGTATAAACCGTATAATACATAACAGCCACGTGCCACGTCACCACGTGTCATTATTATTAACTCTCTCTCTATATATATATATATATATACACCTGCGCAGGGATGTCTCGAAAATACTCGTACTGTGTCAAATAAAAGCCAGTTTTTCGTTCCGTGTGTGAACTCCGAGGGCCAATATTCTACTAAAATTAACCGAATAATTCCGTAATTTATTCGCGTTTTTTGCACGAAGTTTTATAATCTATAAGCTCAAAAAATAATAATTTCCGGCACCACACTCTCTACAACTCAAATCTTATACTTAAAAGACAAAGCTTTTCAAGCGCGTCGAGGTAACGGAACTTCTGAACACTTCTGTATTGACGCTATCCTATTCTAAAACACCGCAATCCCGTCAATGTTTCTCAAAAACCTTCAAGAACACGCATACGAAATTGAAACTGTGTAAGAAAAAAAAAAAAATTGAAAACAAATCTGCTCGTAATATATTCATTTACATACGTTTAAAAAAAAGGGTCACTGACCCATTTTATATTAGAATTAACAACAAATTCATACCAACACGCGACCAAATATGAAACACTTGGGATTAACATCAGACAAGCACCTCATTCGGAAACCTCGTGTGAAAATGAAAAGACGAGCAGGAGGCTAGACAAACTTCGTCCATTATTACAATCTAAACTTAACCCGAAAACAAAATTATTAATTTACATATCAAATTCCAAGACCTATCTGGTCATAGGGAATTCAAATTCGGGGACCGGTCAAACCTTCTAATAAAACTCGTCCAATACGATCACAACAGAACGTCATTATTACTCTTCGACTAATTACAGGTGCACCGCGATATATATATATATAGCAATGATTCCGTTCACAAAGACTTTAACATTACAACTGTTAAAGAACCTCTTCGTATACTACAAACGATTTCACGATTAACTAGACTCACACACAAATCCCGTTACAAAAAAAAAAAATATGTCTTCTCTCTCACCCTACCCGGAAACCCTGTACAACGACTAAAAAGAAATGTGTTACTATAAAAAAAAAAATTACACACTAATCATACAATATAATATAAATAACAAAGCTAACGACGACGTTGCCTGCCAATGGGTCTCTTTTGCCTCAAGTCACGTCATTCACGTTACTATTATTCATTTCTTATTGTATGAATTACTTATTGTTAATCCGTACAGATAGTAAATTTTCTTAAATAAAAAGTAATTCATTCACATTTTATTCGTAGTGACGATCGTTTCCATCTATTATTATAAATATTAGACTCGGCCATTTATTTCAATTATCTGGCACTGGTTTCACGCTATTATCGAGGTCGTGTCACACAATTCTTGTAAATTGTACACGAGCTGAAGGATCCGTTCAGCAAATTGAAAATTATTATAAGCTATCCAAAAGAAATAGTACAGGACGAGGTCGACTCGAACACTGTTTGGTCATTGAATCGAAAACAAGACTGCTTCAGCAGCGGCGGATATTTAAGTGAAGCTATATATATATATAGATATAAATTTGCAAATAAATTAAATCAAGTAAAATACTGTGAACAGAAACGTATTGCACGGTTAATTTATCTCATTGTCACAGAAATATAATTCTTTTCACTCTGTATTTATCCGCTTATTGATTATTTTTATTAACGGTAGTATAACTAGTAAGTATACTAGTTGAAAAAAAAAAACGATCTTATACTTGCGTGTATTTTAAATTTCGGTAAAAAAAACGATGTCGCAGATGCCGAAACGTGTTTTCGCGTCAGTACGTTGCAAAAGAGTCGTCTTTTTTTTTAGATAAAAAAAAAAAAAGGCGCGTATAATCGACTCGCGAAAACCCCATCTGACCTCGAACGATTGTGGTTTTCTTTTTGAATATACACACAAATAATGAATACTGAAGACGACGATTGTGGTAGAAAAACGAACGGATTAACTGCGTGCGCGTATTCATATTTTATTGAGCGTAGTGTTGACACATAATACAGTACGCGACGGTACACATTGCAGCGGTTAACACCGAGCCGCGGCGGTGGCTATATATATTGGAATGTCGTTTTATCATCCCGTCAAACGCCGCGGCGCGATTCTTTAGATTAATAGATAATGTGTGTACATATTATTGTTATTATTACATATATATATATATATATGCAACGGCGTTTGTATTATGTTCGTGTGTAACACGAGCGGTTTCGTCGAAATTCAATCCCGATTTTCACACCGAGTACGCACAGATTAGCAGTGCTTGAATTGGAAAAAAATTAGAAGGGGGATGCAAAAGTACAAAAATAATGTGCGTTCCAGCAGATTGTAATGTCTTACAGATTCGTGGGGGGCTTCGCCCCCCACACCCCCCACTATATTTTTCATTATACAATAATAAATAAGCATAATTTTTTTTTTAACTGTAAATATTCGCGCCACATATAGTAAAGAAGCATTTATTATTATTTTTTTTTGTTTTTATTAATTTACGATTACTTTTATTTACTTGTTTAATTAAGCAAATACTATGATTATTATTATTGGTATTGATATTTAAATTTGTTGTTGTGTCATTGTCAAAATTATAATATTTTGTCATTATTTTTACAAAAACTATTATTTGTGTTTTACACAAGAAAACTTTATCGTTCGAGTATCCCTTGTATTTTGTGGATGAAACTCAATGAAAAGCTCACTGAGTTTCATCCATTCGAGGATCAGGTTTTTTTACTTTCTTTTTGGTGTATTTATCTTTTTATAATAATTAATAATTATATTATCCAGTAACTTTGTATGGAATTTATGTAAACATTATATTTAATATTCCCTTTATTTTTAAGATCAATTATTGTTTGTTATATTGAATTTTATTAATAATTTGTTAAATACAGTCTGCTTTTTTTCTTTTACTAAACTTTGAAGTGTTATATTTTTTTTTCGTTAACTTTATTTTCGCACTGGTTAATTTTTCATAAATCGTTTGTATTTTGTTTTGACGAGAAAACTGTGTGTTGAACAGTAATGTTCTTATGAAAATAAAACAAAACATATTTTATAAAAATAACAACATATATAATAAAGTAGATTACATTTTGTGTTCATAATAACAAAATAATACCGAGAAAAATTGGCAGTCGACGATTGTCATTTCAAGAAATATATTGTTTGTATATTGTGACCACTGCCTATAAATAAAATTTTTAATTTTCATTAGTTCAATAAAATTTTAGAGTCTGGACCGTCCCGTTCTCTGCGTCCCGGTATGAAAAATTAGAAGGGGTACGCTATAATATTTTGAAAAAAGAAAGGGGACTCCGTCCCCGCGTCCCCCAATTCAAGCACTGCAGATTAGAATAATAATAATAATAATAATACTTAATTAACACGTTGAATATGCGCGCGAAGCGGTACGTCGCGAAACAATCGTCGGGAACGCGACGAAATTCGTTTTACCGAGGCGGCTCGGACTGCAAACCGCGTGATAATTTCATTCGATTGCACGGACGTGTTTTTTTCCCCCGTTTCTCTCTCTCTCTCTCGTCGAAAAGCCAAAGAGAAAATCATCGCTCGGCGTCGTCGCCCTTTCGTAAATAATCCTCGCGCTGCAGCACTACAACAGCCTCCGCCGCGCGATCCCCACACCGCCGTTCGCGACGTATTTATTATTATTATTTTATACGGTGTTTACGTGGGTTATACGAGGAGACCCGGAGACGAGCACTGCAGTGCGCGCGTGAAACAAGCACCGCTGCTGTATATTGTCGTCGTTTTTGTGTATATTATTGCATAATATATAATATAATATGTACCTATATACGCGATGTGATGATACGATTATCATCGTGAAGGATTTTCGCGAGAGACGCCGGATTTATTCCGCGTCCGTTGTCTCGTGCGGGTCTCTTTACTCCGGCACGGCGCCTACAACAAATGCGCGCATACAGACGAGTATTATAACGTGAAATTTTACACTATACTCTTATACGCATTACACACAACAACAACAGTAATACGAATTTATCCTACGCACTTAAGTTATTACACACACGACGATTATTATTATTCACAGCTCTCTCTCTCTCGCGCGCGCGCAGCCTCATTTTCCTCGCGCTTCGTCTCCGGGGCACTGCACGACAGTTAATATGCGCGCCGAACGGAATGTGTCGCGCGCGCGCGCGGTAAACTCCGTGTAGGAGGAGGTATGGTATATGAAACGTTTTCCTTAGTAATATATTTCCTCGATATTTTTTTTTTTTTACATTCTGAGCGGAGCGAGGAGTGTATTGGTTTTACAATGGCGTGTGTGTGTGTGTTTTTTTTGTACGTCTGTATCCAAAAATTCTACCAGAAGGAGTGCTCCGGTCTTTACACCGCAGCAGTCGCGCAGTTTGTTTCCGGTAGCGAATCGCGTCTGTAGCTGGTACTTTATAGAGAGGTCAACGTTTCGATTTCCGTCAAAAGCGCACAAAAATATAACTCGAAAACTACAGAAAAAATTACATAAAAAAAAAAACGGGGTAAAAACGCGATCTCGTCGAAATCGATTTTATTTCTTCGTAATTTTGAAACGGGCGTAGAAACTCGAAACGTTTATCAAACGCGTAACTTCAATATTGAGGAACAAGCGTTTTCTAAAACTTTCTTTTAATTTTGGACCGTTTACAGCAACTGTAGGTTTTGAGGTGTTTAATTCGTAAAAAAACGGCTTAGTTTTTGTTACGTCTACGCAAAACATTACACCGAAGATCCGCTCGCAATCGTTTTATCGAATGCAATATCGAATTTATTACACAGTCATAACAACGCGCTCTAAAATCTTTATCCAATTGTAATTTCACATAAGCGACATTCACCATACCCCGCGGCTCGCATAAATATATGACGTACGCGGAGAAATATAGAAAAAATGTTTAAAGCGATTAATTCATTTTTTAATTATTCGGTGGTACTTTGTTTATCGGACAGCCTACGTGAATGTAATGCGTCATTTTTTTCGGTACACAAGTGGATCGCGGAATTTTAAACATTATCAAATTTATAATCGTGAGGTGGCGAAAGGCTGGCGATCGCTGGACCGCATATATAGGTATAGCGCTAAAAATTGTCGATTAAGAGGAACGAAAAACAGGGTTAAATGATGGCGACGGCGACGCGTCACAAACGAGTAGTCGCGCATAAAGTTTTATCCGAACAACAATAAAAATCACGTGAATAACGGCCGTCATCGATCTTGCTCGTTTTGGGCGATTGATATGTGTGTGTGTGTGTGTGTGTTGTGTAGGATAAATTCTCCGTCAGATCGGGTTTTCAAAGTATAGAGAAACCATAGATAATGCATAATGGATAGGCCATGTGTATACAATATGTGTAGCGGGCAGCGTTCCTGAATAAAGATGAGAGATAGAAATATTAAAACCATATCTTCTATCCTACCAGGCCTACAAAACTCTACAGTTTACGGCCAACAGTGTCTATGACATTGAAATTTTAGTGGTTCAAAACACACAACATCAGTGATTAGAAAACATGAATATTTGATAACATTTTTATTGTTATCATAATATCATATAAAAACAGCGCGAAAAAATGCCACTATAAACAAACCGTTAAATGGCCGACCAATCACAGAGAGCCTATACCATCACGTCTCCGTTTCTATATTTCCGTAATCAATTCTCCGGTTCTATGTTCATGGTCAATTTCCGTTTAGAGTTAGATTTAGATTTAGAGTTTAGAGAGATAGTCTAACTACATCTAGTTAAATTCTCCAAAAACTCGATCAGCTGATCGAGTTTCGCTTCTCTAATGTTCTCTGATCCTACTCAGCAAGAAATTATTTTTTGTTCCATGAAATTACAATTAGTTCCATGGAATAATAATTGAAAAATAGTGTATTCTGTTATCAACGTATCGGTAATCTAAATATTTGCTGAGTGAGACAGAAGATTCGGGAACGCCTGATAACGAATATGGCCTATCCATTATGTATTATTATCTATGAGAGAAACACAGACCGAATAGTTTTACGCGAAAGAAGAAAACGCTAAAATTCGCATAACTCGTTTTGCGGACGAAGAGCCCATTCGGAAATCAAGATAACACGTTTGTTTATAAACGCAGTAAAACTCTAACGGTCCTCCTCGACGACAATAATAATACGGTCTTTGTGCAACGATATTATAATGTCGTCGTCGTCGGTCTGCAATGTCCGTGGAATCGTGTGACCGGGAGACGTTTTGCGCGCAGACAGAATCTATAAGGAAAATACATTCGAAATTTTCGATTTTCCTCACGCGAAATAATAATAATTGGAAACATTTCGTCAAAAGTTTTTAGATTATATACGTTATGCGCGCTGGTCGATCAATAATAATAATAATAATAATAATAATAATAATAATAATAATAATAATAATAATAATAATAATAATAATAATAATAATAATAATAATAATAATAATAATAATAATAATAATAATAATAATAATAATAATAATAATAATAATAATAATAATAATAATAATAATAATAATAATAATAATAATAATAATAATCAGAGAAAACTCGATATGAATTCGACTTGGATTTCATTTGCCACTACTCGTACTTGCGATCGGGGTGGTCGAGGTTCGTAAAATATATTATAAAAACACATATTCGAATCGAAATCCCATCTCTCGTCTTCCGTCGCGCCCTACGTAATATCATTCCGAAAACTAAACGAATAACCGATGTGCACAGTAACGAGAAACGATCGCACAAGTCGTATAATCCGCAATGACGCGCTGCAGAAGGAAATTATCTCGATTCGTAATCTGAATGTAAACCGTGATTAAAAAAAAAAAATAATAATAATAATAATAAAAAATCGTCCACGGATGCTGCTGCATACCTCGGCAACGCGAATTACAATATCGCGAGTTTTATACGAGATCATATTAGGCGGTGGAATTTGAGAAATTCGTCAACGGACCGTCTGGTTTTCGGGTTATCATCGTCTTTTCCACACTGAATACTATATAATATAATATACTCGTATAGTAACCACCGGCGTTTGACTGCAGGTCAGGCGAGCTCGTTCGATTCAAGTCCGGTTGTCCATATTATATTAATCGTGTCGCCAGCAGCGAAATAAATTTCCAAGTCGAAATTTCGAAAATCGAGTGTCTGGATAACGAAAAGAAAAATTCCTTCCCGTTGAACTCGGAGGACGGTTTTTTTTTTGAACGCGGATGCACAGAAAGGGAAATAAATGGACGAAAAGGAGAGATGGATGAGATAGTCGGGCACCATAAATATATATAGATAGAACGATACAGATAAAAAAAATATATATATATGAATAGGGATAAATAGTGTGAGAACGAACAGGTCCAGCGGCAGTACATATTATATATGGTTTTTTTTTGTATATATAGACGGTCCCTCGGGTGTCGTTCGCGTCGAAGCTCCGCGAGCCGCACCACTAAAGTAACTATTTTATTTTTTAATGGACTTTATACATTTTTCACGTGTGTATGTCCGTGTAACGCGATTACGAGCGTGTTTTTTTTAAAAATTTTGTTTTACAGAACGGCTCCACGAACAGTAGTCCGTATAGCAGCTCGACGAAACGTGTTTCGGTTGTTGTAAGACTGACGACGAAACGCCGCCGTCGTTCGAACGAACGAAACAGCTGAAAACGAAAACTTAAACGGTCACGACGTTTTGGCGCGGCCAAGTCGTTATTGTTATTAGTTTTTTTATATAATACCGCCGTTTGATCTCTTTCGACCGTCGCGAAGTGAAGGTTAGGACTTTGCGAGTTCGGGCGATAGAAAGATTAAAAAAAAAAATTAAAAATTTTAACTCAATGTACTCGAATAATATATTGCGGCCGAACAGAATGCGTTCGACGATTTCGATTTTTGACGAAAATCAGTTTTGATTTTAAACGCCCGTACAGAGTACACTGCGTTTTTCGACATCGTAAATAAATAAATAAATAAAAAAAAAACGACGGGGTGAATTTTTATTAGCGTTAAATTTTTCAAACATACGTATACATAAATCTCCGCCGCGCGCGTTTATACTTCTCTCCTTCTTCGGTTTTTTTCGCCCCCGGTCATTCAGACCGTATACCGCCAAACAAATGTCTTTTCTCTCTAGAGATTACTACACTGCCATCCTCCGCCGTATATCGGATTCTACTCTCTTTTTTTCGCCGTCATGTTTAATTCAGTCTTATTCTCTGCAGCTCGCAAGTCCTCGTCGCTGCAACGGTCGCTTTCCGCGCTATACGATCACACTTTCTTGTTTCCTCAACGCGGCGCTTGTCCTGCCCGATCGAGTCGTCTCCTTTTCGAAAATGCTTTTACAATATCCCGCTTTTGGACCGATCCCTCGTCACTCCTTTTTTTCTCCGTACTCACTAATTTTTCTCGAAATTTTTTCTTTCAAATACCTTTCAGTTTTCTGCGCGACCTTGTCTCTGCAGAGGCGTATATACGGCGATCGGACTCCGTGTGCTACTGCAGCAGTATTCTCAGATTTCTCGAGCTCAGAACGTTTGAGTCATACACGATTCTTTTAATTTTTTTTTTTTTTTTTGTAATTCTCGTGACGGCTCAAGCACACTCGAAATACGCGTCACTCTTTTAAACAAATGTCCGTCGACGTTCACGAATATTGTCCTCGTTTCTTTCTCCAATCATAACGCCAAACCGTGGCAAAAGTGTTTCTAAAATATTCCGCACAGAGGCGTTTTCCACACACACACACACAGAGCCGATTATATATAATCCGTTAATATCATTTTCACGAGTCTTGACGACAACGACATTTATAAAATTAGTCGTTTTTTTATTATTATTATTATTTTCATTCGTTCTTTACCGAGACGTTATGGTTTTTTATTTTTTTGTACACGTTCTAACAAACGAAAATTACATGATATATTATTGCCGGACGAAATAATCGTAAAACGACGTATTCCAATTATTATTATAATATTCGCGTTATAATAATAATAATAACATCGATTTTATCCGAATTTTCAATCCATACTATAAATATCAGATATTTCAATACAGTCACTGTAAAACGGACGAGATCTCGGCGTAATATTATTATTACATTTCGGACGTTCGCGTTTTTTTTTTTTTATTTCTATAATATATACGCGAAGTAATAATAATAATAATATCTCCTCGTGTAACAATACACATAGATTTTCACGGAGACCACAACAGCAGCAGCAGCAGCAGCAGCAGCAGCAGCCTCGGGGACATTTTTCCTCTCTCATACATTTTTCCTTCCCGGGCAAATGGTTTATTCGGTCAAATACTTTTAAAACTCAATAACGTCTAAGCCGGGCGAGCGGTATACGAAAGTTTGGAGCTAACCGCTGTCACACACACGCACACACATCCTTTTATAGTAAGCTCGGTCGTACAACCTTTTTCTGCGATAAATACGCTTCGCGTTAAACTTCCAAACCCGTTCTATAACACTGTCGTCGTCGCGCCCTCCAGTAATAACCGTTTTTAAAAAGTATATAATATATATACGTATTTTAAAATTTCGATATTGTTTTCACGGGAAATATTATAATCGGCATTGTAAATAATTATCGATTCGTTTTTTTTTGTGGTTACGACGACGCGTTAATATTCGACGAAAATAAATCTATTTTTTAATATTACGTAAATACAGGTAGTAGTGGTAATTCAGTGGCGTAATTACGAATGTTATACGGGAGGTGATATAAAATTTATCGTTTGATAACCCACAATAATTGTAAAAACCCTTCCAAAATCAAAGTCAGAGTGATTGGTATTTTGTACTTTTAGTATTTTCTTTAATAAAAACAATATATTTTATAAAAAAAAAAATTTCTAATTTCCTTCGGTTTTTTTTTTTTTTAGCTAATTTTAGTGAGTAATTTATCTGTTTTTACGTCCAAACATGGGTGAACCTTTCTTCGGCGAACTATCCTAACCGCCCCGTATCAGTTTTAATAAACTGAAGAATATTATTTATTATAATATGATAAATACTAACAAATTTTGTTAACGGAAAAAAATATTTTATTTTTATTGTTTTTAATTATTATTGTATTTTCTGTACATTAGATAACGTGTTACATAAAAAACAAAGCCCATAGGGGATCCTATAACCCCCTCTCCCGTAATTACGCCCCTGAGTGGTATACAATCGTTGAAAATCCTAAAGAGCAGCCATCTTTTGGACGGATCTCGCGGACCGCTACTAAATTAATGATTTAAAATTCCGCGGTCCAATTAAAAAGAAAAGACGATTACGTTTACAGTAAATAATGATTGGATATTCTATTAATTTACGAATTACGAAATACATCACACGAGTATAAAATAAAATTACGAATGTTTATTTAATCGTTTGGTTTATTTATTTATACGGTTTTTATGCGACACGCTCTCGGTGAAAGGTCGATAAAAATGAAAATTTGCAAAAAAAAATGTTCAAAATTTTTCTGCGGACCAGCAGCGGCAATGGACCACCGCCGGTTGGCTACAGCAGCGTTAATAATAGGCGTATAAATCGTTTATTGGTCCGCGCTCTAAAATATATTAATAATAATAATAGTAACAATAATAATAATAATAATAATAATAATAATAATAATAATAATAATAATCGCCTTCGCCCCTCTCACTGCAGAAAGGGATCCGGAGTCGACTATTTAAATCGCGTGAATTATTTTGTATTTATTTTCCCGTCGGGGGACGCATTTGGGGGGGGGGGCGAGAAATATTTTTTTTTTATAAAACGAGTAAATAATAATACACTGCAACGGCGCGCCAGTATAAATTATAGCGGAGCACAGTGCGGTACTACTACTGGCGCATTAATAAACAGAACGTTTATATTATAAATGCGCACACGTATAGCTCGTTATATAATTATAAAATATATCGTATTTGCCTTTTCCGGGCATTTTTCTTTTTTTTTGTACAAATATTTTAATTATTATCATATTACCGGTTCGCGCGGCGTAAAAAAAAAAAACACTACGCGGTCGTTCTTTTGTGTGTCGTCTCGACGAAAAACAGTAATTTATTTTTTTTTCATTTTCGGTTTTGAATACACTTAACGCTCTGCGTAAAACAAAATTACCGCGCACGTATATTATATTATTATAATAATATTCGTCGTTATAATATGTGCGCAGTTGTCGCCGTCGTTAAATTTTACGCGGTAATTATAAAATATATATATATAATATTTACATAATTCGAGAGCGTGGCGCGCGCAGCTATACACACGACGCATTATAATAATATTCTACATACAAAAACACGTGATGTTCCTTTTTAAAACGTTTCATTTAAATACATCACGTTATTGTTATGTTTTTTTTTTTTTTGTACATGCATACGCGTACGACGAGTTTGAATTTAATATTATTATTCTTACCCGATTGTCGCGAGCCGAGTTCGTCATCGTCATCATCGTCATCATCATCATCATCATCATCACTTTATTGCGGCGGATATGAGCGCGCGCTGAACTCCTCGTGGTACGCATAGGCGGAAATCTATTAAATTTTCTGGGGGCTAACATTTTTAACAGCAGTCATAATCAGTCAAATATCCAAAATACATATAAATTATAAGATATTTGGGGGGCTTAGCCCCCTATTTCCGCCTATGGTGGTACGCGGGTTTATTATTATTTAAATTTTTTCGGCTCTCCGATCGCGGGTTAAGCTCTTACGCATTAAATACATACCGCCGGGCGGGCGAAACGACGTCACCCGAAAAGGCTACTTGCAACGATCGTTTTTTTTTTTCGAAACAATTAAAATATATAAAAAGGGGGGAAAAACAGATGGGATAGACGAGACAGAAGAGCGTGGAGAAAAAAAAAACACGTTTAGCGTCAATATTTTTTCTCGTTATATAATATCGATCGAGGTTTTTTTTTTGTGTACAAACATTAGCGTATACGACCAGTGCTAATTAATTATAAAAATTACTTATTTACGAAAAATAATAATACCACGTAAACGCGAAAAACGGTTCGTCGGCTTGGTCGATAAAAATTATATAGTCGAGATCTAAACGATAACGCGAAACGGTCGTATAACGACGACGCTGCAGAAAACGATACGTACAACGTTCTCCAGTTGTTTTGTGTAAAGAAAATCTCTCGCGTTCCCTCGCTACTATATACCGCGTTAACTCGGCGTTAGTTTTATATAACGTTTAATCTGAAATATATATATATATATCATACGAGCTTAACACGTTGCGAGTTCTCATATCCTATAATATTTTATACTAAAAATAACAGTGATTTGTGTATATATCGATGAATACAAAAAAATTTGGATTTTGATGTGACTGGGGGGGGGGGAAACGTGAAATCGGCGTAGTGGAAGTGGAGTTTGACAGATTCGAATTTTACCGACTCGTCTACTATTATACAGTGGTAACGATCGTGGCGAATTTCAAAAATTCGTTTTTATGACTATCGACGGAAAAATTAAAAAAAATTTTTTTTTTTTTTTATTACGGTAAAACAAACAATTTTTTTTTTCTGTTGTGATTAATCTCCCAGCTAGACGCGTCAACGGATCGAAAATAAAAACCGAAATTTGTCTAACAGAACGCAATTACAATATTTACAAGGGTCTACGTTTCCGTCGAAAACCTGCTGCGTGACGACTGAAATTCCCAATAACCAATAACCAATAACCGTTTTCTGATTTTTAGATTCTGAGCGGTGCGATGAATCTACCGTTTTTGCAATGACGTTTATTTATTTTTTTCTATCCTGTGCACAGATTTTTTGACCAGAAGGAGTGCTCCGAACTCTCTTCGGTCACACTTTGTTTCCGGCAGCAATTCGCATATCAACTTTAGACGGATGATTTTTCGATTTTCTCAACAGTTTTTTTTTTAACGCGACACGATAAACTACCGAAAAATTACGAAAAACCGCTAAAAATGGGATTTCGCGTATATAGTTTTTTTTTGCTATTATTTCGAAAATATTATCATTCTCATTGTCTTGGAGTTTTCAACAAAACTGTATTTTCGTACTGTACAACTTCGAAAAAATGTTCAAATAGTTTCATTCGATTTTACGCTATTTATATAGTTAATTTTAGATTTTGAGATTTTTTCATTCGTAAAACAGTTAATTTTGACTCGAAATTTGTCGCACGACGTCAGACGTAATGTATTAATTTCGTACAAAAAAAAAAAATATATACACCGAAAGTCCGCTCAGAATCGTTTTATCATTGCGCTTTCAAATTTATAATAAAAACAAAACTGTAAAAATCTTTATCCAAGTAATTCACGTAAGCGATATCCACAACTGCACGCTACCTTTTTTTTTTTTTTTTTGGTCTGTAAAATCGCACCACGTCGGCGACAAATTTCAAGTTTCCGAGTCGCGCGGACGTTTTTCACCAGCGCATTTTCGGCCGTTAAAATCTCGACAGAAAAAATTAAACCATTCTCCGTACATGCAGGGCCGTATTACCGCTTAGGAGGCTGTGTACGGTAAAGCCTAGGGCGGCAAATTTTTTTTTTTGTTGTGAACTTATCTTCTTCTTCTTTTCTGGTTAAAAGGCCTTTCAAGACCATCCCATCTCACACCCATTCCTCCATTCTTCTCTATCCATTGCTCTTTCTTTCCAATTCGTTCCTCCTCCTAGCGATTGCGCATCCTTTTTAACTAAGTCTTCCCATCTTGTTTTGGGTCTTCCCAGCGATCTTTTTCCTCGCGGGTTTTGTTCTAACACTGCTCTAATTAGTTCATTTTGGCTCCTCCAAAAGTGTGAACTTATACTGAACTTGTATAGTGAACTTTCACTTATAGAGAAGTAAAATATCAATACCTACGTAAATCAGGCGGTAAATTTATTTCAGCCTATGGGCGGCAAAAACCTTAATCCGGCCATGTCCGTATGTGATTTAACACGCGCGCTCGAAAATTGCCGAGTGAAACACTGCATTCTGCGGGCGGGCAGCCGAAAGCATTTGGTGGAAACAGTTCGTGTAACAGCACACGCGCCGGTCTCGTTTACCGAACTTGGCCGAGTGCCGCGTGTCTATAGAAATCTCGTACAAGCCACACGGCGCGTAGGTATACTATTGTTTTCAAACGGACGGGCGCGCGATGAGACACCGTCTGCACAGCCGTCAGACAAGCGCACTATTGTGTATGATAATAATTATTATTGAACGGGCTCCAGTCGAAACCGGACCGATTCGACCGTACGGATTTATCAGGAGCGTATTTATGGGGAGGGGAGCTGATGGGGCTCCAGCTCCCCCGAAATTTCAGGAACTTTCTTTACTAATTCCTATGCCCCATGGCGGCTATAGGATGTAATATTTTTAATAAATTCTCAATACGTAGTTGTTTTTAAAATATGTTGAGAATTTGGTAATCTGTCCTATTTTAAAAGATTTAGTCTTGCATTAGAATTTAGTTAAATAATTCGACAATGATATTTACTCAATGCCTCAGCCTCCGCCCCCCAAAAAAAAATTCTAAATACGCTACTGTACGGATTTATCACGCGGTTTTCGGAATATCGCAGTGCACCCGTTTGGAAATAAATCGAAAATAACACAGTCCGCGGACTTGGGCAAAATGCTTTTTTAAAAGCGTTTGGAATGCGCGTGGTTCCGAAAGCTTCGGGAAAAAAAAAAAAATTATTCAAAACGCGTGTTCGAATACTCATCCGTGACAATAGTATTTTCAACACTTTACAAAATATACTTTTAGAATACATAATTTTTTTTTACTAGTTTCAAGTAATAAGAATATCATATATATATATATATTAATCGAATACAAACCGTCGTCAACGTTTATTTATAAGGTGTTAAATAATTTCGTTTTTTTTTTAAATTCCGTGTTTATAAATTGATGCGATAACAATAATAAGTATATTTTTTTTCCCCGTATCGTTTTCATTTAGTATTCTCAAAACGTATATACAGCCGGTTTCACCGACATTCGTTAACGATTTAACGTTTCGTTAATAAACATGTATTTAACTGCAAATTAGTTAGTGAAAATTAGGAGATTCGTTAACCTCAACGCGTTGTCGAGTCAATCACCCGAAATCGGCTTTTTGAAATGTAATCGGCATTTTAAAATGCCACGGATCAGGTTATAATCGCCTATTTTTAATATTATCAGTTATCACATTTCGTGATGACCAACGAGAACGTTAAAATCGTGGTAACCGTTTTGGTAACCCGACTAACATTTCGTTACTAATGTAATGGCGAAACTTATACGATTTAACCCACTGGTTACCAAACTGGGCGGCGTATACACATTGCTGGTGAGGCGCAAGCAATTATTACGAAATACGATTTTTATTGATTAAATTATTTTTATTTTAAAACGCAGAGAAAACAAATCGATTTTCCGGTTCTCTTTGTCCTATCTGATTGGTTCCATTTTATTATTTACTATTATTTATATTTTATAATATTATTATCGTCGAAATATAAAGTATAGTCATTCCGAATATTGTACACTTTATTTGTAAAGTACACAAAAAAAGGTGATCGATTTTTTCCGATTTATAGGATGGGGGGCGCGCGAGATTTTTGAACTATCTACAAAGGGGCCGTAGAACAGAAGCGGTCGGGAACCACTGATTTAACCAGATGTTGAATCCAAACAAATTGTTGACTAACACGGTGTATTTACCAATAGTTGGTGAAACCGGCCCGTAGTTTTACATTTAAGTAAAAAGTAATCGGTTTTTTGTGTAGACACCGTTCAAAATACGATTGGTCTTTGAAAAGTCTGCAGAATATTTTTAAATAAGTACTCCGAATATTACCCGAGTGTGGAAAATACCGATTGATAAAACTGCGGCGGGTAAAACGTGCAGTAAAAAAAAAAAAATCGTAGCGCATGTAAACACGTTCTATAAAGTTTTCAATAATACCACACACAGGAGTCAAAAAGCTTCTTTTCTGTTCGTATACCGACGTACACAGTGGCGTATTTACGGAGGGGGTCCAGGGGTACTGGACCCTCCCCAGAACCAAAAAAAAAAAAAAGATTATCCAAAGGTATTTTTTATTAAATACCTTATATCAATGTATCCTGTTGGAATTTTCAAAAAAAAAAATTTGGACCCCCCAGAAAAAAGTTGAAAATACGCCACTGGACGTACAGTCGACGTGTGTCTGCGCAAATAAAACCGTACATTCGGACGGCACGGTTTCGACCGAAAGCGTCGCGCACAGACCGCTTTGTCCGAGCCTTTTTTTTTTCGAAGCGCTCACCTATATCGTGGAAAACAAAAATTTACTTTGGCGCGCGGATATAGAATATAAAGTCGCAGGGTTTCGGCGGGGTGCGAGTGTATGGTTTCAACGAGTGACGAGCAATTCAGTAATTCATTAATTTTACGGAGGTAAACACACTGCAGCACCACGTCGTGCTGTTCGGTAAACTTGTAATAACGAATATATATATACAGGCGAGAAGAATCACGACTCGACCCGTCGATTTCTCCGAAGAATTCGAAGTTTCGAGCGAAAATATTTTACTTACAGTAGTAGTTCACTCGTCGTTGTTTTTGACGAGTTCTCCCGAAACTTATCGTATTCCGTCAAAACGCGCTCCGTACACGGTTTTTCGCGACTTTCAACAGCTGTTCGTATACGGCTTATAATACTGACCATCGGTGTGTGCCCACTACTATACACCTATTACTACTGGAAATAATGTGATTTATTGGGTTACACACACACACAATACGTGCGAGCGTCGAATCGCCGCCGTGTTACAAATAGGAAGCTCGCGAGCCGCGCGGTAATTGCGTCTGTCCGATGGAAATAGCTCGATAACCGAAACGTTATTAAATTACAAGTTTGTGATGTCGAGAATGACAGTATTAACGGATTACGTGTATCGGCCACGGCCATAAACCGAATATCGGCGTAATTAATTCCTCAGATTATTATAATACTCGCCGAACACATTATACGTTATATAAACGTATACGGCAATAAAATAATTACTGTAAATACGAATGCGTATTACGATATTGTCACTGTTCTTGTCGGCTTGGATTTAGAAAAAATAAAATTTTCGCACGCTCTCCTACGTTACATATAACTTTGTTGTTATAAACGTACGAATACTTATCGAACGTACAAACGTCGGCTTAAACGAGCCGCGGTTTTTTATTCCCAGCTCTGTTACAGCGATTGTAAATAGTAGTCGAGGTTTCTAAAAAACAACTCTCTAGCGTTCGATCGCAACGAATCTGTCCGTATAATATACACGCTTGTATTAGGAATTTTCGTATTCGATAAAAAACAAAAAAAAAAAAACATTTTTCGAAATTTCAACCGTTAGTCGCTGGACTGTATTACGAGTAACCGTCGAATATACTGTTGGAAAACATTTTTTTTTATCGAAGAGTCGAGAGAATGTATTGCATAGGTTTGTACAGCTCTGTAGTTCGCGTACGATGGAAACGTTCGAAAACCGCCGCGTCGCAATGGAAATTTTAGCGGATTTTTTTTTCCCCGCGTTGACGCGGCAACGGACTTACATACGGAGCAACTGCAATCATCTCAAAGCTTTGTACCGCAGTGATTTGGGGTTCGATCAGTTTTATAGAGTGTATAATGGCTCCGAGACCACCCTTCCGATGCAGCTGCTGTTAGTAGCGTAATAATTGAAAAGATCCGAAGGGAGTTTCTCATGCACGACGCTTACGAGTTCGACATTTCGCGTGTAGCTCTGCAAAAAGCGTTTTCCGCGGACAGTCTAACGGACCATGTATCGCGTGATAAACGTTTCCCCACAACGACGAGATCGATTTTTAAGATCTCTCATTCGCGTACTGCACCACTCGTTTTCCTGCATACGATTTCATATTCTGAATGGGCGTCGCTAAAAATATTAGTTGGGTCGATCACATAACAAAATACGGCAACGTACTACTAGAACGAATGAACCCTAGAAGTAGTACAAAATAAAAAAAAAAAAAACCAATAAAATCGAGAGAACACTCCGATACTTCGGCCGTGTTATGCGGCACCCAGAAAATAATTTAATCTACTACAGGCAATAATAATCCGAGATGAATAAATGATCGGAAGAAGAAACGGCGGAACACCTCGGACGATCTCGGAAAAGTGGTTCGACACACCTGCGAGTTCATTGTTCAGAGTAGCCATTGCATAAAGACAACGTTCGCGAAAGCTGCATACGGCACTGAAAGAAGTAGAAGATCGCTAACCTAAGCTGCACATTTTTTTTCTTTTAATAGAGTTATTTATTACTCGTGTACTCAGTATAGTATCATAACGTATACAACACCGCATTACTCCTCGGTCGTTTGGGCTTTTTATTTTCAAATACAATAGAAACGCGTATTTATATACATTCGTCCGAGAATCCTTCCCCTCGAGATCACCGGGCCCACAAAGTACGTCCCGACGACAAAAAGGCGTACAAGACCCGCACAAAATCTTTTACGTACACCAGCTATAGCTGCTGACGCTGATGCTGCTTTAATGCCGTTGTCCATCCACCGGCAATCCCTGGCGGGATACCGCGCGGTACACGCGCAATTACCATCACGTACGCGTTTTAAAGTGCGCGCGTACAGAGATATGCTTTTGTAATATTGAACCTGTAAAAATACTTTGTGTGTCGCTGCGGCGTTTTAACGACTAAAATACAGGCCTCGAGAGCGTATTCCCCACAGCTGGTATACGTGCTTTTGGTGTTTTGTTTGTTAATGCCGTTTTACACGTACGATATACAATAAATACGTATACAGAGTGTGTGGGGAAAAGACCCTGTGGCGATTGGCCGGCGAGTACATACATATTATTATGATCGCTATACGATGAATTTAGAATTCCGCTCGGGTGTTGTTCCTATCCTACGAGGGGCGCTTAGCTCGCGGATCGATTTTTCGCAACACCGAATAATACACGTACGAACGTAATTAGGAATATGTACTACCGGCGGTTTTTTGTTTTTTTTTTTTACTTTTTTTCCTTAATTAGTTACGCTTGAGTTTTTTTTTGGTATAATGTATACGTGTGGTCTGTGCGGTCAATCGCGCGCGCCCACGTTTATAACCGGATTTCCAAGATATCCAGCAGCGGACGTGACGATATATACATATATATATATATATATAAAAACCTCCGAAATGAGCGCTACCATCATCACACGTCAGATCTCGATCGTCACATTTCACACATTGCACCGAAGGTTGGACAATACAATACCTGCACTCGATGATATATAGGTACCGCGGATGAACAGGTTCGGGAAGGAGGGAAATGTGTGTTGCCCGATATTATTATTATTATGTAGTGTAACCACAAAATAATATTATCGATTTCATGATTGCAACGCATCATCTTCTGGTCATTATATAATAATAATAATATACGACGATACTACGGGACGAGAAGGAGGAGGAGAAAAAATCGTTTTAACACGCGCGCGGACGAGGGGAAAGAAAGAAGAGTTATCTGGTTACCTGCGCCTATTTCGAATGGGAATCATCGGTTTCCTATATAATAATAGTAGTAGTAATAATAATAATAATAATAATAATAATCCGCTCTTGTGTATACGTTGTTCTCGATGATGATGTGCGCAATAATAATAATAATATGATGTGTAACGACGTTGATGAGTAAAAGAAGGAGAGAAAAAAAATCGTTATAAAGTATATTTGCAGCTCTTATTATTATTATTTTTTTTATATATATAGGAAAACGTATTCGCAAGAAAATATTTCGAACAATAATAATATTGGTCGAAAACGAAATACAGACAGGTATTATACGTCTTTTAAGTATTATGTAACGTACATATTTAATAATGAAAAAAAAAAAATTCCGCTCGCAGTCGTCGGTTATTATTAGCTGGTCGATAGCGCGTATTTTTGCAGTGTATATAATATTTAATGAATAAAAACGACAACATTCGCGCAAAAACATAATATACGAACAAAAAAAAAACGAGACCAGATACGCTCTCTTGCACGTGACATTAAGCAATAATACAATCACGAATTTCATTTGATCGATGACGGGTACATTACAACACTGTGTTTTAGACGGAAAATGTTCGAGCAAAATGTACAAAACAGAGTGAAAAACGCCGCGTTTCTATATAATATTGTATTATTAATGTTAACGTTAAGGGGATCGAAAGCGGGTATTTTCTCTCTTTGTCTTACACACATGAAACATAGCAAAATAGACGTTTCGTACTTCCAACGTACCGATCGATCTATTGGTGCGACAAGAAATTTGAAAACAGATTTGAATTCCTCGTGAATTTTACTACAAAACGATTTTCCCACTTTTTTTTAAGACCTTCAAAAACGAATTATAAACAATTTTTTTTTTTTTTAAATTGTTCGGCTAATTTTTTTAAGGGTTTATGAAAAAAAAAATGAAAAAGTGGGAAAGTCGTTTTGTAGTAAAATTCACGAGGAATTCAAATCTGTTTTCAAATTTCTTATCGCACCAATAGATCGATCGGTACGTTGGATGTACGATACGTCTGTTTTGCTATGTTTCATGTGTGTAAGACAAAGAGAGAAAATACCCGCTTTCAATCCCCTTAACGCGGTTTTTTTTTTTTTTTTATATATACGAAAACCTCGTAACGTGTTCCGCGCGGTAGCGTACACCGCGTTTTTTTCCTTTATAAATTAACAGAGTACTCGTACATTTATTTTTAACTGGAAACCGTTTAAAATCGACTAATTGAATTTATATTATATTGTACACATCTGCGTCGGTCTCAAAACTCAAAATTCCGCCGTACAATATATTACCGTTATTATTATTATTATTATTACTGTCGTTTGTAACGGAATTACCAGCAGAAAGAAAAGTTTCTTTCGCGTGAAAATTTACGGAAAATAATAACTTTTTTTTAATTGGCGCCCGCCCGGGCGTTGTTTCTCGGGCGCGCGGACCGAAAACAAAATAATTTTTCGGGTCAGTAGCGGGGGGAGGTGGAAAAAAAAGAAGAAAAATCGCGTGTTTTTAACGTTTTTTTTTTTATCGAAATAAATATGATTTTTCGTTTTTTACGGCGAAGCGGAAAAAAAAATCGACATTACGCATTGCCGAGTTTTTTTTCTTCTATACACACACACACATTTTCATTTCGTACTATTAAAATCGTATAATAATAAATTGATTTTTATTCCCGCCCCTTATAGCGAAACAAAACGTCACTGAACGTCGAGCAGTGGAAAAAAGAAAACCTTAGTGCAAAATAATAATTATGCTTACCGTATTCGCGAAACGACAGTGCGGCCGGTGGCCGTGTTCCGGATACCGCGTCGCGCAGCTTCCTCGCGATAAATTGAAATCGTCCGTATACGTATTATTGTTAATGTACGACGATTTATTTAATAATAATAAATAACCCGGCGTTCGTATACTACTGTTTAAATCGCGTACACAATGTCAAAAACGAGGGGGAAAAAAATAATAAAACCGAAAATATTAATGATAATCCGGCGAGGACTGAAAGAAGAAGAAGACGGAGAAAAAAAAACGATTCTTCCCGGTCGGTGCGGACACCGCGGACGAGACTAAAAAAAACGTGGAACGCGTACGACAGAAACGTACGACGCGTCGCCGCGGCAAAACTGACTGGACTGAAGGCGAGTCGTCGCGAGCGGCGGCGGCGGCGGCGACGGCTACCGACACGGCACCGCGACGCTGCGCACGTAAGGCGCACGCGCGTGCGCTCGCATCTCGGCCTGCGTACGGCGGGCGGCGCGGGGCCGACGGCAGCAGCAGCAGCTGCCTCGCGAACGACGGCGACGACGGTGGCGGCTGTAACGACGACGACGACGACCATAACCGCCTTTCTCTCCGCGCGGCCTGCACGCCGCCAGTCCGCCGTCGATGCCGCACGGGGTACGGCGTCCGACGCGTCCCGGGCCTTCCGCGGCCCGTCGGCGTGTGCCCGGGCCGGGCGGCGGAGGGAGAGATCTTTTCTCGCGCGCGCAGTGTTGCCACGAGCGCGGAACGGCGGCCTGTCCGTACACGGCCGCGCGTTATTACGACTCTCCGGCGGCCACCCACCCACCCAAGCCAAGACCGTCCGGACATCGCGTTACGCGTGGGGAACTTATATAAAGCGGCTAAGCCATCAAAACTCTCGAACCCCTCGAGAGAGAGAGATCGCCGCTTTTTCACTCTCGTATATACGCGGCTCCTCGGTTTTTAATCTTATCTGCGCGTCATTATTGTTTTGCGGCGGACCTCCGAAACGGAGACGAAATTTTCTTTCCCCGCGACCCCCCCCTTTCGCATCGATAATAATTTGAAATTTTCATATTTGTATAAAAAACCCCCGATTAGATTTCTAAAGCGGGCATTTTCTCTCTTCGTCTTGTACACACGAGAAACGTGGCGAAATATAGACGTTTCCTACACTTCCGACGACGGTGATGCAGCGATGAGAAATTCGAAAACGGATTTTGAATTCCCCGTGAATTTTACTGCAGAACGATATTCCCACATTTCCTAATTTTTTTTTTTTCATAAATCCTTAAAAAAATTAATTGAACCGATTTAAAATTCAAAAAAAAAAAATGCTAACAATCAATTTTCAAAGGTCTTAAGGTGAAAAAAATGAAAAGTGTGGGAAAATCGTTCTATAGTAAAATTCACGAGGAATTCAAATCTCTTTTCAAATTTCTTATCGCACCGCTGGATCGATCGCGGCGCGTTAGAAAACGTCTGTTTCGTCGTGTTTCACGTGCGACGAAGACGCAGAGAGAAAATGCCAATCCCCTTGACGTTTTCAAAACGCTATTTATATAAAAAATCTGTATATGCATATATATATACAAAATAAATATACATAAATATAAATAAATGTATACTTAAATACACTATATACTGCCAACGAGTATTACGTAAAAAATAAAAAAACAATATAATGTTATTGTATAAACAAGTTTATTTCGACCGGTTTCGACTAAAAGTCATCATCAGGTATAAATTACTTTTTGCAAAATACAACAACAGAAAGAAAAAAGAAAAATTAAATATTAATTAAATAATAAAATACCTAATAATTAGTAATTTATTCATTTACATTTCATTTGTCTTTCTGTTGTTGTATTTTGCAAAAAGTAATTTATACCTGATGATGACTTTTAGTCGAAACCGGTCGAAATAAACTTGTTTATACAATAACATTGATGTTTTATTAGTAAACTTTAATTTTTGTTTTATTAGTTGATCTAAATATTTAGCTAAATTATATGAAGGGCTGTTCTGAAATTAATTGGCAGTATAGTATATTTAAGTATACATTTATTTATATGTATGTATATTTATTGTTTATATATATATATATATATACAGATTTTTATTATTCACGAGTATATTAATTTTAATTTTAACTTTTTACATATCCTTTTTATTTTTTTTTTATTAATTTATTTTTATTTTTAATTTTTTAAATTTTGTCTATATTTTATTAGCTATTTATATATTTATATGGAAATCGCGGTTTAAAATAAATTCGACGTTTTGATCTAAAGTATACTCGTATATATTATGTGGTATACTTTAATACGATATTTGTAACAATTTCCAGTGTTTTACGACATTGTTTTTTTTTTTTTTCCAGTGGTTTTACATATCGCTCAAAAGAAAACTATTGATGAATCTCCCCCCCCTCCCCACGGTCATCAAGTATATACTACACTATTTTGTAACAATTTTAACACCACAAAACGGTGATGTCGCTGTTGTTAATAACGTGTAAAAATCATTATTTATATGGAGAAAACAGCGTGTAAAGCTGAGCGTTTATTGTTCGTTTCGCTCTGCAAAATATCTAAAATGGAATTTAAATAATCGTTTATTATAAGGTACTTAGTCCGTGACAACGTCTGACCGACCGCGTTACGATATGGTTGAAATAATAATAATAAAATGTACTTATATAATAACATAAACAAAATATAAAAAAATATTATTTTTTTCATTACGATAGGAAACAAGAATTATAAATGAATAAAAAATGTCACGCTAAAACTTTCCGGTAAATTATACGAAAATTTAAAATACGTCCCTTCGTCGCTATATTTGAAATTATTAATTCGCCCTTTAAATGGGTCTCGTATACGCGCGGAAGGAATGGCACGTCTTTATGGATTTATAATGTTTTTAATGTATTATTATTATTATTAATGTTATACTTAATTATAATATACTATTTGTATATTATTGTGTATTACTATTTTAGCGCTTTGTTGTCCGTAAAAAATTGCCGCCTCTCTTATACGTTTCAAATTCTGTTCACTTCGTTTTTCAACACTCGGTGTAAGGACGTTCAAGACTCAAAAAAAAAGATTTGAGTTTAACTTTGATTTTTTAAAATTTTATTTTCAACTCGATAATATTATATTAATTCGCACCTTTCATCACACGCTTATTGCGTTTAACTCACATTAAAGTTTTTTTATTAAAAAAAAATATTTTTATAAAATGCCTGTGAAAAAAAAAATCGTTTTCTACACCATATAATGTAATAAAGCTGACCGCGTCGCATCGCTCGCCCGCGCTATTACTTCGTTTTAGCTCTGCGTTCATTCAGATTATTTTTATTTTTATTTTGCCCGGCTCCTAAGGATCGTGGCGTGACGTTAAATAGTCCGTAACCTTCCACAAGAATCGGGCTATCAAACGCAAAAAAAAAAAAAATTTTTCAAATCCGTCCGGTAGTTCCAGAGATCAGAACGTTCGAACAAACAGTTCAGCTTTATTTATACATATTAGTAGAGTATGTGCGCTTTTATCGCGTTGTCTTATTCCATTTGTCCTATTTCTTGCGGTCATCGCGCAATGTCGCAACACCAAAACACATTCGAAATCCACGAGATAAACCCGCAATGAACGCGCAATAAATTACAATAGTCAAAAGCTATTTCGACGTCACAAATCAAATCAGTGGCGCGTTGAACTTATTTCTGGTGAGGAGCAAAGATTAACTAAATGGTATCACCCACCTCTTCAGGTATCATTCACCGCCTGCAGTTGCGTTGTTTGAGATTTTTAGAAGGGGAGAGGGGGAAGTTGACCTACCTCATTCCAATTATCACATTCAAAAAATAATACAATATCAACACGCTTTTCACAAAATTGGTGATACAAAAAACTTTTTCGCTAAAACCGTGTAACTCGACCGGTGGCCATGAGAATAACGCGAGAGAACTCCGAAATCGCTGTACAGTAATCTCGCGCTGCACTCAAACCATTTAGCACTGCAGAACAAGGATCTCTAGCGAGATCCTCCGATCACATTCTCAATTCCGATATCTAGCGTCTAATGACGTAGATTAATGACAGATGTAGATTAGACATGATTAAATAAAGTTTAATAACTACAAACTATGAACTAGTATATTATTATGATTGTCTGACAGATGAGTGGCAGAATGTATAGTATTACGATATTATAGTACCTATACTAAGTCCATTATCAATAGTACCCACCCACCAACCCACCTCCAATTTTGAAGGAGCAATTGCTCCTAAATTACCCCTTCAACACGCCACCGAGTCAAACTATACAATATAATATATGCGTATACACAACTATTAATCGAAATGTACCACCGCTGGCCGGCCGGTATATCATATTATAATCGATTTCTCACCGTTGTTGCCCGTCTGCGGTCGTTGATTTTCCTATCGAAATTCCTGTATAAAACACGTCGGGGGATTACTGGGTTAGGTCAAGTGTTGTGTCGGTAAATATATGATATATACTTGTAGATTCACGGTATTCGATGCGAAAATATTCGAACGGATTATTTTTTCGCTTTAGTGTCAAGTTCGCGGATTATTATTACTTTTTTTTTTTTTACCACGCGCGTAGTTATAATTTTATGTGGTCGAATTTAAATTCACGTTATTATTGTCGACAAATCGATTCTCTTGGGAAAAAATGAGATTTTTTTTTTTAAAGTTATATACACTTGAAAACGTTATACAGACTTTAAATAGATTTTATACGATATTTTATGTTTATACGCGTACTAACGTAGATTTTAAAGTGTATAGAACGAAGGGAATACAATATTATTCTTAATATATTAATAATTGTAATATATAATAATATATGTTTACGATAACATTTTCGTTTTGTTTAAATAACGGACGCAAAGTAATATATTTTTTTCATTTGTGCGTAATTCAATTGATTATTATTGTTTTTATTGAACGCGGCGGTTAATAACATTGTTATAGTTTGAAACGTATATACGTTAATTGATTAACCGGTTGGTCGAATTGTTTAGGGATATTCAAATTATCCCTAGCGGGCAACTTCATTTTACGCGCGGTCAATTATACGAGAGAAAAAAAATGGTACACTGCACTACTGCACACGCGCGTATATAGCGTTTGAAAAAAAAAAAATTCCAAAACAGAACTATTCGTATTATATACGCAGTTGATGTTATCTAGTCATACGCATTTATAATTGCCAGAGCGTATACTATATATACAATGTATACGAATAAATTATCTAGTAGTTTTGTTTCCGATTCCGGTTTTGATCGTTATTATTACTAGTCGTTATATTTTTGCATTCTATATACGCAGGGGGATGTAGTAATATTATTCTACCGGTTTAAATTTTCTTTTTAAAAAAAAAAACAGGCTGTTTTTTTATATTATTTAATAATAATAATAATAATAATAATAATAATAATAATAATAATAATAATAATAATAATAATAATAATAATAATAATAATAATAATAATAATAATAATAATAATAATAATAATAATAATAATAATAATAATAATAATAATAATAATGATAATAATAATGATAATAAAACTCAGAAAAACTAAAGAACCAAACAATATTATATACCAACGGGCAACGACCCACTCCACCGATTTTCATATATTTTTTTCCTGTAGACAATTTGTCCTGGCAGACATCGGTGCTCGATTTTTACAAGCAATACGAATGTTCCTCACAGACGTTACTCCGAGGGCATCGAAACGACGATTTCGTTAAAAACTATTCGTGCATATAATAATTGAGAATAACTATATAATAGACGAGGGGGAGAAAAAAGCAAAATCACGAAATTCGTTCGGCTGCAGTATACTTTTTCACGATTACCATATAGAAACGCGATTTTTTTTTTTTACACAACACCTTTAAGGACCCAGCCGATTAAAATCCAGCAGCAACTGCTCGTTAAATGACACGGTTTCGACTATACGCCACCGCGAGTCCTTAACGTTAAGACGGCGTGATTTTTATCGCGACGTTTAATTTTTTTAAAATTCGTTTTGTTGCTCGTTTGAACGGTCGTTTAAACAGAACTGAAGCGAATTCCGTAGATACCGGTTGACGCTGAAAATATTGATCTCACCGGATAATAAATTGTTTAACGACGTTATTCGTTATTTGCACATTTATGGGCGGTACACTCGTATTGTGTCTGTTTACCGTTTATTTATTTGGCGTTAAAGACGGAATATACAAACGACGGCTGTATTATATAATATATAGTATAATTTATATTGATTTATCAACAATATAATAATTTCAATGTTAATATAAAAAAAGATAAGAAACGTCAGAACGCTTTAAAACGGCGCAATCGTTATCGGCTCGTATTGTGTACACAATAATACTATAATATTACGTTGAATTAATGTCGAATTTAATTTTTCAGAAATGTCGCCTCGCGGACATAGATTTACTTATATATATATATATATATGTCATTGAAGAAGACGCGTTTATATTAAATTAGATGTTATTTATTGTATTTGAATTAATCGCGGTGGTCGCGAGTAGGTGAATTTTTTAAGATTTTTTTTTTTTAGCAGCAGCAGCAGCAGCGAACGAGGTGATTCAATATATACGTAATATATGAGCCGGATCGATCTCAATACGATTTCCAGAATCCACGGACCGAAATCAGCGGAGCGTATATTATAGCTGAACGGGCCGGTCTTATTCGTTCTCGAATCGTCCCGCAGGGTTATTTTGCAAATTTAAAATCGAATCGCCCGGGTTTTTGTTGTGTTCACATTCTCTCAATTGTCTTCGTATATTACACGCCAACACAAAATAGCTCGCGGTGTTTTTTTAAATTTTTTTTGTCAACGCTTACACCGCGCGCGGCATGTGTCAGTAGGTAATAATTACGTAAAATTTAATCATCTAACGATCCCTAAGATAACTGGACCATAATAACAGGCGAGGAACGAAACAGTGAACGGAGAATTATATATTATAATACTCGTACGTCGGTCGATATACGGTTTTTTTTGGCCTTCCTTTCTGGGACGCGCCGTTATCGGTTATACACTTTTAAAGGCTAATATTGTACGTTTAAATAACGCGTATAAGGATTTATTATTTCGCACTGTTATTGCGTATTTATACGAGTGTTATTCTATAAATTTCAATATACAATTCGAAAAAATTGGTAATATTATTATTATTAATATCGTTTATAATAAATTATTAATTATATACTCGTTCACAATAGGCTGCATTGTGTCGTTTTTCCTGTACAAAACTGTTTACTGACAGTGAAAATGTTAATATAAGGATCGTTAAGAATTTTTTTTTTCTTTGTGGGAGGAGGGAGCGTGTATATTACAGGCCATCGCCGTAAAATGTACGTACGGCGGTAATAATATTAAACGCAAAATATTGAAAAAGCGTCGTTATTGGAATAAAACGTTACGATTCACCTATATAATATACCGTCTCGTTTTAAAAATTATCTAACGTTTTTTTTTTTCTGTATTGAAATACATATAGAACGGGATATAAATTACGATCTATTGTCGGTTATCAGAGAATATTTTTTTTAAAAATGGGTAGCGAGCCGCCTCGTGGTTGTTGCGCTGTATGTCGCTCAAGTGAATTACTCAAATAACGATTTTAGTGTTTTTTTTTTTGTTGTTACTTTTGAGAGAAATGATATAGAGCAATCGAAACGAACGGAGCTCCGGGTGTAATACGCTTTGTCGTAAAATTTAGTAAATGAAACAAAAAGTTCGTGACTTAGGATCGTCAAGATTATTTTGAACGTAGTTGAAGTAACGCGTATAAGACGTACCTCCTATAAAATTTTCATAGTCCTAAAAACAAAAAAAAATTTATGACTCGAGTGCATCTAATAATCGCTATAAACGTGCCGAAATCGGAAGACATTTTTTTTTTTACTTACAAGTATATAGCGCATAATTACGTATAATTTCAAGAATCTAGTATCGTTATTTTGGTAGTTTTTTTTTTGTATACCGCGTTCAATAACTATCGAGAAAATAGTTTTTTTTCTTCAAATTTTCGCGTTGTTTTGAATTACGCGCAAGGAAACTAGTGAGTAAATCGAAAAACGTTTCAAATAAAGCACCAGCAGCAACTGGATGCAATTTGCTACCGGAACGCGTTGTTAACAACGCATGAAAAAGAAAAACATTATTTTAAAACCAATAGCTTCCTCGCTTCGCTCAGCAACTATAAAAATTCGCAATAAAACGTCGAGTTTTGTAATCATTTATGTTCTGTGTACATACGAATACGTTCTGTATGACCGTAATAATATAGTTACTGGACGAAATGTAAACGTTTTAAATTTAAATCGTTCGAGAGGGCTTTGCGCGTGAATTCGGTGAACGTTTAGCAGCCGGTCCAGACCCCCGCGCGCATTAATAATATTATGGTGTTTCTCTAAATACATTTGAAAATTAACGGCATTTATACGGACTCGGTGTGTGTGTGTTTGCGCATAATTTTTATAATATATGAAAGCGCAAATTATATAAATTTTATAACAAATATATCGTTTATCGTAGTCGATATTGATTAAAAATATTATTCTCTCGTTTCGTGCGCGCCATAACGACGATTCGACACGAAAATAAAAAAGGCGCGCCTACTGTACTCTGTTTCAGATTAGAAGATACGTGCGCGAACTACCAAAATTACGTTCGTTTCGGATCGGAGTACGGATCGTACATCGTCGGACGCGCGCACGTACCGCTGCGCGAATCGTTAGCCACGCCCATCGTGCGCGAACGACCAAATTACGTTCGTTTCGGATCGGAGTACGGATCGTACGTCGTCGGACGCGCATGTTTACCGCTGCGCTGATCGTTAGCCACGCCCACCGTGCAAATCATGTTATTTGGGACAGAGTATAGATGCGTGTGATTTTTTTTTTTGGTGTGCGAACGTCGATCTGCCAGCGGAGTAAAAACAGTAAACGTTTCGCAAAAGTATCGAACTCTCACGCAAAATTCTTTTTCACACATAAAATACGATCTGTACAAAAAAACATTACGATTAGATAGACGCGGTGTGAAAAAGAAATTTCGATTGACACGAATAACACGACGGAATCGAAGAGACCCGTTGGCGGCGACACCGCGTCGTAATACAATTTTTAAGATTTCGTGTAGGAAGTGACGCGACCGGTTTTTTTTTGAGGTTCGGTGCTTTTCGACGGTGTTATAATAGGAGGCACAGCTTTTTTTTTTTCCATACGAGTCGGTTCGTGTTGAGAGTGAAAGCGTTTGCAACGGGTATGACAGTCCGTTAACGCGGTGTTCGCAAAGAGATAAATTGCTGAAGCGACATAATCATCGCGGTGATTAACCGCAAACAGTTTTGCAGGTGATCTCGTACTGGACGATTTAGCTGCGCTCCGAATTCGGGTTCCGCAGGACCGAATATAGGTCTTATAATAGTTATTTATATATAATTCCGCGTGTTGGCTGAACTCGGATTTTAATAGTGTGCGAAGTTTGTGAAATCTAACATATTAAGATATATTATGTAGGTATAGAATAATAAACGTCGCTACTTTTTTTTTTTTTTTACTTGGATTTTATATTAATATAAAAAAATACGTGTAAATTATGTACTATGTAAGACGGAGCGACGGAAAACAATATAAAACACGGGCATTATGTTTTGTACACGCGTCTTTATAATAACGAGATAGTATCTTATACGCGGCGTTACACCGGCAAAACACAATATTATCGGAATACTGGAGATATTTTTTTAATAAGAAAATATAGGTAGTTCTTGTGTTTCTTTTTTTCCGAACGACGTGATTACTTATGAATGTTATCTATTGATAAACAAAACGATTTCAGATCGTATTATATAACATGTTATCGCGCCCGAGAGCAAAAAAAATCGTTCCCTTTTACACCTCACGTGTTATCGAATATCCAGACGGTGTACGCATGCGTACACTGTAATTAACGGGAGAAGAATGTGCATATTCATGCAAATATTATACGTCGAAACATAGGCGTGTTTACGGGTGTTGCTGGGTATGCTATAGCAACACCTGAACTTTTGTTAGATGATTTATCATACTAGTATACTACAAAGTAACATCAATTTGTATTTTAGTTTAAAGCACGGCTGTAGATCTACAGCTGTTGTTTAAACTTTAAAATATAAAAACCTAATATAATGTCTATGGCCTATGGGAGTAATTGTTATCAATATCGTGGTTTCAGTTGACAATATTAAACTACTCAATAAAGTATTTACAATTGACATGGATAAACTAGAACAGGAAATTAAACTTCTTAAAGGATTTACTGACATTCCTTGTGGATCTTCTACAACAAATATTGATCAATGGTTAGATTGGTTACAGCAGTTAGATCAAAAAAACATTTTTTCACATTTTTATGATGTTTTAATGAAATTTTTGGTCATTCCAGTCACGTCATGTTCTTGTGAAAGGTCATTTTCTAAACTCTCTATTGTCAAGTCAAAACTTCGCAATACTATGACACAAAATAGACTTGAAGCGTTATTACTGATGTTTGTCGAGCAAGAACTATTATTAGAACTTGACTATGATAATATAATTGATGAGTTCAAAAATATCGTTCCTCACAACAGACGTTTGATATTGTAATATTGTATTATTTTATATTTTTAATGTATAATTTACAATTTTTTATATATTTGATTTAATTAGTTTATTTAATATTTTTAATTAGTTATAATGTAAGAAATATATAAATTACCATTTACTACTCTGTAAAAATATCTAATTGATAAAATAAACAACTCATTAAATAAAATTTTTAATTTTTGGAAATTTTAACTTTTGTGACATTTTAGCAACACTTGACAAGAAAGTCTGGCCACGCCTATGCGTCGAAACGTTATGCGTATATTACACGGTCCGCGGCTACGAATCGGCATTTTTCCGGTGACTTTTGTATGAAAATTATGGAAGAATCGCGTGTACGCGTACCCCGAGAGAAAGCGTCGTTAACAGGTGTAATGTTCAAAAATTTCAGAAATGTTTAGGACAAAACCGTTTCACGGGCGTAAAGACCAACCCCGAGTTGTACTCTTCAAACACAAAATAAATTACAATATTATCTATACATTAACTGAGCTGTTTTTTTAAAATATCTTTAATTCTCGAGAAGTTACGAGATTATAAAAAAAAAAAAAATTGTATAAATCGTACCTATTTTTAAAATGCTTATAACTTAGAAGATATTTAAAAAATACGTGTTTAGGTAATATTGTAATTTATTTTGTGTACGAATTTGGCGAAGCAATTATTTCGATGAAAATCACGCAGTGCCACATAGGAGAAATTTGTAACGAGTTCAAACCAGTGGCGTAACGTGAAACTCGGTGGCCCTAGGGCCTATAAGAGATGAAGGTCCACTTTATCACAGAAATTAAATTATAATAAGAATATTAATTATTAAATAGTGATTTTGAAAGCAAAATAAAAAATTTTAAAACTAACTGCCCATTTGAAAAAATTGCGACGTCTGTAAAATAATGAAAGCCACCGTTTTTTTTTTTTTTTGTATTTTAAATTAAATTAGTTTCAATATAAATATTATATATATATATATAAAAATGTACAGAGTTCTTTTTAATAATTAGGATCCTCTTGTGGCCCCTCAACTTGGACGGTGGTCCCGGCCTAAATACGCCACTGGTTCGAACCGAATAATATAATGGTAGAAAATAGATTATGAAAAATAAACGGAATTCTTCCAGTCACTATATCTAAAAAAAAAATAGACCTAATATACATTTATCGGTGACGGATCCAAATGCTGACCCGCAATTTCAATGAGGGTCCCAGCCCATAGATTTAATTTGGTCCAATATTGTGTAATACTACGAAGTAATGTGTAAAATTCCGATAGCTTCTCACTGGCCATTGTAACTTCGCGTCTTCGCACGGCTGCACCCGAATTCCGTCCCGGGTCAACACGCCGACTTCCGAATTCCGTCCGACGAGCGGGAACGCCGAACTCCGAATTCCGTCCCTGGCCTCCGGACACGCCGCCGGCTTCGACACCAGACCGCCTTCGCTGTATAACTCAGTACTGGTTAACTTTAACTTGAAAAAATTGTCCTCTCAAGTTTTATTCGGGTTCAGGCTGGCTTGTTCGAAATATATAAGTATATAATTTTTTTTTTCACATAAAGCGTATATTTTAATTCGTACAATAAGACGTACTCAAATATGCTGACCGAGATTACCTTTTTAATTTCGAAAAAAAAAAATCTAATGAATTTCAATTTTTCGTACCATCGACTTTTGCATCAGCCGCGTGGAATGAGTGTGCATGACTAGGACGGGTTTTTACCCGGACGGGTCGGAATCGCGGCAACTGCGTCCTTCACCGCACTCTATTAAAAGTATTTACAAGCAATTGATTTTATAATATTAATTTAGACATTGCGCTTATCGTGTAAATATTTAATAGAAGAAAAAAAGCTTCGTTTTCTTCTTCTATCGCTTTACGGCTCTTCAAGTGCCTTTGCGGCTGCTCAAAATACTCTCCACGATTCGTTGTACTCCTTCCATTTCGTTGTACCTATGTTTGCTCCGTGTGACCTTTTACTTTGTCCCTCCGACGCTACTCAGGTCTGACTCCTGGTCTCTTACCATTTGGTTTCCAGTTGATTTTATTTTTGCTGCGTTTTCCCTTATCACTGCGTGTGCATACCATTTAATTTTTTGGCTGTTTACGCGGTCAGCAATCCTATTAGTACCACGGTTTTCTCTCTCAGTTCTTTGTTATACCTTATTCTCCACTTGTCTCTTCCCGATATTTTCCTCGGTGTTTTCTTCTCGAACGCTATTAATCGTTGTTCCGTTTTCTTTGTTAGTTGTCTTATTTTACAGCCATAAATCAACGTCGTTATCGCCACAAGTGGCGAATTCAAATGGGAGGAGGCGAGGGTCCCAAGCCTCTCCTCTCGGCGCTTATGTATTCGTAGTTGTAATAATAATGATTATAAGTCGACGAAAATGAAATATACTTTTCAATTCTTCGCGTTAGAAAAATTCGAGTAATATTTATTTTTGAAGTCATAGCGTCAAATTCCAAATATTGGTGCTTACGAAATTTGTTTGCGCGACAGAGTCTATTGATAAAAATCGCCAGAGTGTCTGCACGACGCGAGAATAAAAATACGGAATGAGGAGAGAGAAAAAAAGAGAGAGATGACGAATATAATATTAAGAGAGAGAAAGAAAAAAAGAATAACAGTAAATATGTTAAATATGGATTGGCATAACATTTGAAAGACTTACGTTCAATACAATGATTATACTTAAAACTATAGAGTTAGTATTCAATTTATAAAATGGTAACGAATAATTGACAATATTAATAATAAATTGGCACAAAAAAAAAAAAGTTCAATACAAAAAATCTCACAAGGTTGACTAGTACACCAGCTGGATTACGCTGCACTCTGATGATCGGTAACTGTAGTTAGTGATTGGCAGAACAATGATGACGATGACAGAGGAGTAATAACGTTTGTATTATGTGATACAGATACAGCGTCAAAGAACACGCTGTTAAATATGTTCAGTATGAACGTTATGGTAACAGTACTCAATATTACTGTGACAATATCTCACTTGGAGGTTTTCGGGCCGCGAGAGTAAACGTTTTAATTATATGTGTTCGGCGCGAACAAAATTATTACGAAAATTTTTGCCTTCCCTCACCCCAATCCCAATCCAAGATCCGCCACTGCTCACCACTGCTGTGTAAAGTTTTATTTTTGTTCGTTTCGAGTAATTACAAATTGATTTAAAATACCTGCATTTCAATTGGACGTAATATGTTTTATTCCGCTTTCCGCGTCCTATTATTAATCTCCAACATTCTCTTTGCTTTAAATTCACTCCGAAGTGTTTAAAAACGTATCGTTCCGCTATCGACAGTAGTTAAATTTTATTTTATAAATAAATAATATATTATAGCGTTTTATAAGACAATTGCGAAATTCGGCCCTCGCAAAATCATCAGTCGGTTCATCCCTTATTCAGAGTAAAGCCAAATTACTCGTACGATTCTGGACCCGTAATAGACGGTGGTTTTTTTTTTTACTATTTTCAAAACACTCGTAGATTTTTCTGAATTCGAATTTCCAAATCGGCAATATAAAAAAATTTCCAAAAAAAAAACGGGATTTTAATTTAATAATATTATCGGAAAAAAAACGTTTTTAACATTTCTGTACCTATCTCCTATATACATTGAAACGTCGTAACGCGCTCGGGTGGCCTCTAGTGTATAGTCTATAATTATTATATATATTACACTGTTTCTGACTCCGATCAACTTGAACGTGTCCGACATAAATTTTTGAGATCCGCTTGTTTTGTGTTGGGCATTCCACATTCACCTAATAATTATCACGAACTTACTTAACCTGCCTACTTTAGCTGAACGAAGAAGAACTTTAAATTAAAAATTTATTCGCGGTCTATTAAATAACCAAATCGATTCTCCTTCTTTGCTATCCCTAATCAATTTTCAAAGTCCCCTCGCATGTATCCCGTTTTCAAAAAAAACATTCCATATTCCTAGCGCGACACACAGATTATTTAAAAAACGAACCTCTTAGACGTATTGTGTCCCTCGCCAATGAGGACCCCTCATTTGACGGGTGATGTGTTTTAATGTATTACTGTTTTTACTGTTTTATTTTTGTATAAATATACTTTTATTTCTATTCCATGTTATTGTGAATATAATGTATATTGTTTTGTATGTCCTACTATTACCAAATTATGATATTGTTATGTAATGTTAAAATTGATTAAATAAAAAATAAAATATATATATATATATAAATAAAATGAACTGAAAAAGATACACGACGTTTTTCAATCATAAATATGACGTGACATAATAATATCTTCAGGTGACTTTTACGCGCATCCTGCACGTGTGCTCGTATATGTTTTTCACGTACACACCAGCAGTGGCGTATTTACGGGGGTCATATTCCCCCTCCCCCGGGAGGTTATTCAAAACAATATTTCGATTCGATTGCACGAAAGAAAACGAATGATATTAAATTCAATTTTGAAAAAAAATACAATCAAATTTTGCACACACAAATTGTAAAATGTACGCGTATAATGAATACAATAAAAATATCTGTTAAAATTTGTATATCTCTATAATCTTTTTAACGGTCATACTGTGAATGTGGTAATTCAATGACTAGATTATCATTCCCGGTATTTTTGGCCTAACGCTGGCCTCATCCCGGCGCTTTTCTTGGACACATAATACGTCGCACCTCTGTGACTTACAAAGTGAAGCAAGAAACTCACCTTCCGTCACAGAAAAGCCTTCGATATTTTGTGTTATCACATTAATTGGGCTGGCTGAGGAGATGGCCCTAAAAGGGCATTTTGATTTCGAATGTCTAGGCATTCTAGCACCGGTGTTGGTAAGATTAGTTCGCGATATTTATCTTGGTGCGGAAGTCGTATATCGCGATGCAGGAGACGCCACGTGCTGCAGGCTCTTACCACGTCCCACGTTTCCATGTGATCGTATGGAAGACATTAAATAGGTGAAGAGCAGGAGTAGCTAAAACAAAAGCGAACATGATGAAACGGGGATACCGGAAAGAACCGGACACACTATGCGAATGTGGCGAAGACCAATCAGATGACCACTTATTATCATCATCCCTAGCCCCGCCAGGATGCACTACCGACGACTTGGCTTTAGCCAACGAAAAGGCAATATCAATTGCCACTCACTGGCTAAAACAAAATATCTAAACATTTATCTTATACTCTATATTTTAACCTACTTTATTTTTAGATTACTTTATGTATTTATTAATTTAATAGCATACAGCCCCAGCACCGGACACGATAAGAAGAATAGTCATACTTTTTTTTTTTTTACAACCACTAGTTTGATTGCTGCGTACAACGCTGCTGTTGTATTCGGGTAACCGTTATGTATATATATATATATAGCCGTGTTATGCACAAAAATTACGATAATAAAACGTGATATTACCACCGCGGTGGCTGTATAACTGAGGGCAGTATTAAAAAAAAAAAAAAATACGTTTTATGTCCTCGGTACCGACTGTATAGGTACAAATATATGTTATAAAACGCGAAACAACGAATAAACTTTGAAATGCTTTTGGTTTAGGAATTCTGGTGTTTATATGCGCACACACGTAGCAATACGTATATAAAAAAAACGTGTAATGAGAATATTTTTCTTCCGTACTCGTATGCGTAAAATTCTGTTTTTTTTTTTTTTATTAGCCGTTTATCTTTGCGTAAAATGATTACGGATTTTATTTTATATATTAAAAAAAAAAAAAATACACACGTAGGTATTAATTTATAATTATCAGTTCATAAAGCGTTTATCGTTTACGAATAGATTTTTTATTTTTTTTCGAGAATAAAATATCCGCGCAATTATTACATTTCAACGTGTAAATAAAATACGCGTTATGTTAAACAATTTTACGCGCGTTTTAATGTTTTACATCATGTATTTGTTTTTTTTTTTATTCAAACGAGGAATTCAACGAGATTTATATTTTATTTAATAACAATAAAAGGGTATATAGCGAGCCGCGGACGTATTGTGGACGTAGCTTAAGTGAATTACTCGGATAAAGATTTTTGAGTTTTGTTATTATTATTATAAAAATTTGAATGCAACGCGATTATAAATCGTCGCATTCGATAAAACGGTTCTGAACGGAGCTTCGGTATGGATATTATTTATTAGTGTCAATGGCGTGCCCAGAAATTTTCAATGGGGGGGGGATGTTATAAGTAAATAGTAATAATACATTTTAATGAATTGTCATGGTAATACCAAAAACTCAAACGTTTACGTTTCAAGCCCTCCAAAATCGTTTCTAGCTTATAATCGTGTACGTTTGTAAATTGTTCTATAATATTAAAATGAATTTAAATTATAACACACTAATACCAAGTTGTTCAATTAACATATAACACCATTAAACTGAAAAAATGTATTGCATTTTTAAAAATAAACAAAAAAAAAAAAAATACTTAGAAACTAGATTACTTATTCCAAACGGAAATTCAACCGCCTAGCTTTTGTACTAATTTCATCTACGACGTCGTCTAAAACGAGTAATGACTCTAAAACAGCTCTTATAACTAAAAGGTTGTTTTCTGTAGATCGGCAAAAAAGATAATGGGGGAATATAACCTCTAACCTCCTCCTCCTGAGCACGCCACTGATTAGTGTAATATACGCAATAATGAATTTTGATAAAATCGCATTTTCGTCCCGTTTTTAACACAATCGTTTTTTCTGGTACAGTCGCGTTTTAAAAACTGTCGAGAAAATAGTTTTTTCTCTTCAGATTTTCTGATTGTTTTGTATTTTACGCATAATTGGAAACTATATTGGGAAAATTGAAAAACGTTTCGAATAAAGTACAAACTATAGAAACATAAAGATCGTTGTAAAACCAATAGTTTCCTCGCTTCCCTCAGAATATAATAATGATAAAAATAAATAATAAATAATAATAATAATAATAATAATAATAATAATAATAATAATAATAATAATAATAATAATAATAATAATGAGTAATAATAATAAATGACATCGGCTGTTTATAATGTATACGATGAACGAGCTATTTTAATGTTATTGTGCTTAACTTTTCTCATATTAACCTTTTGTGTCATCGGGGTACAACACGAATGGAATCTGCAGTAAGGGTTTGCCCATTGTATTAGTTAAAGGGTTAAAAGGGGTTGAATTTTACGGTCGAGAAAATACATATTTACGGAAAATTAGATTATTCGCCGCCGTATAATAATTTTCGCGTTATATATTGGAACTTTTCGAAACTATTAGTTTTAATTAATTTTTAATAATAATAAAAAAAATAATAATAACATATTTTCCATTCAATACGTCATTTTACCGATCTACTAATTCTTTTTTTCGGACGAAATTCTATTATAATTTTTATTCAGATCATCTTGCTATCGTAGAACGCGATCGGTTTACAAAAAATTGAATAATACCCGTAATGGCGGTTAACAGTATATGCATATTTTGTTATGTGTTCGATTCGAGACATTTGAGAGTACGTGGACGGGTTTACGGAATTGTTGTCGAGATCAATATGTCGAACGTCAGTGTATACAAATATATACACGAGGTGTTTTATATTGACCGCTTACCGAACACCACTTAACAAGTCCTAGAATCGGTTGACAAATACGCTTTTCGACAAAACAAATCATTTTTATCGTGTGTTTTACGTGAAAATGTCGAATTCAACTGATTTCGTGGGGTAAAAAAAAACACCAAATACTACTTCAGAAACGGTATAGCTGTTCTCTCTCTGTGAAAAAAAAACGCGCGCCAACAGGAACGTTCGATACCGGTAAAACAAGTGCTAACCGACCATTTAGGAGGATATCTCATGTCAGTTAACTGAACGAAATTAGAAATGATCACTATTCTCGAATCTAAACGCATTCCTTATCGTACAGAGAACAACGTAATTTTATTTCACCTGTTCGGAAGCGAACGATTGGTTTGGATATTTCGAATTATACTGTTCATATCGATGGCGAGAAGAAAAACGCGCGTTGTCGATAAAGGAAATATTATTTCTGAAACTAATTTAAAAAAAATACATTACATTCTTACACGAGTTCTTAAAAAGCATAAAAACTCGGTTTTAATGACGATAGTTTTAGTACAGTTACGGAGGACGTTATTATTTCTTTAGATACGCGCGCGCGCGCGTAATAAGCGTCTATTGTTTTATTATATTGTTTGTTCGACTGCAGCGTGATGCTGCGAGCAGTGAGCGCAAAAGCAGTTGTACCCGTTTTAATCTTAAAACAGTACCGCGTACACAAGTAATTATAAATGGCACGTACAATTAAAAAAAATGTATTATATTATTATATACAAAAATATTCATCGAACGTTATTGGCACGTAATATTTCACGTGATGCGATTGAATTTACGACCCAGCGCAGAAAAACAAAAGAAATTGTTGAAAAAAAAAATTTACCTTGACGTGAAATATATTATTATCTCGTATAACTTGCGTAGGATAATACGATTCTAGTTACACTCTCATCGTTTGTTTCTCGTTTCAAATCTCGAAACCGTATGCGGATTTCCGAACGACCAGCAGCTCATCGTCTCTTATTGTGGACATACCTAGGCGTGATGCTGGACAGAGCTTTAACTTATAAAACTCATTGTGAAAAGACCAGTAAGAAAATTAATACTCGAAACGGTCTGATACGAAAACTGACAGGATCAGCATGGGGTGCACAACCGCGTGCACTGCGGGTATCAGCAATGGCTTTATGCTACTCAGTAAGGAAGTATGCATGCCCGGTCTGGAGAAGTTCAACCCATGAAAAGAGAATGACACCTTAAACACCACGTGTCGGCTGATAACGGGTTGCCTTAGAAACACACCAATAGATAAAATATATCTACTAGCAGGTATTCCACCGCCATCGATCCGACGCCTGATATCTACTAAAATAGAACGTGACGTACAAATGAAAGACATAAGACACCCTATGTATGGACAAAACGCACCTATCTGTCGACTGAAGTCAAGGAAGTCTTTCCTGAAGACATCTAAAGGGCTAACAGAAACACCCTCACAAAGTAGGATATCAGAATGGAAACAGCAACTAACGGACAATACGGACATGGTCAGGATGGAAGGTGGATGGAACCAACAGAAAGATTACCCCCAGGTCATAATTTAGACTGGCCAATATGGAGGACATTGAATAGATTGCGTGTTGGAGTAGGACGTTCAAAAGAAAACGTGCGGAAATGGGGATGTGGAGATCAAAATATAAATAGTAAATGTCACACCTACTTGTATGCCCAGCAGGACCCGGCCCATGCACACAAGATGATTTGATGACAAGCAACCAGAAGGCGGTAGACACGGCTCAATACTGGGCAAAAGAAAATATATAAACAATATACGTTACCATACTGTGTAAAATTATCTAGTCAGTTTTTTATTCTTTTCTTGTTTATTATATTCTATACCATTTTTGTTCCTGTTTAATTATAAATATATTTGTGCTGGCTGACACGAGAAAAAAAAAATTGTGGACACGGTTTCGTTTGTTGTTGCTCGAGGTCAAAAACGTATCGAAACCATATCGTCATCCATTAAAGTTAACGAGGATTTCAAAAACGACTTATACTCGTTACACGAGTCGATTGATAATAATAATAATCGATCGGGTATTATACCGGCAGCCGGGAGAAACAACAAATCGTCGACGAGATTCGTCGTCGTCTCCTGTACAGTGGTTTTCACGATTTTAATTGCTTGTTTTTCTCACATATTATTATCACGGCCACTTTGAACGCCGAAGATGATGTAGCATCGTACGGAGGATATGCGGTATAGTATATATATATATATATATACCTGTTGTATTACCCGCGGGCAACGTTATTTTTATTTTTAATGCGCGACGCGGCCGTGTTTGTGCGGAGCTAGATCTTTCCGTATACAAAAGCTGCAGGACCAGATAATTTGTGATTTTCTACGTTGGTCTTAAGAATAATAATAATAATAATAATAATAATAATAATAATAATGTACACGACGAATAAGACGAGAACATTAAAATACCGCTGCAGATAAAAACGACATGTCGAGGGCAAAAAAAAACCTACAGTCCATTAATAATTTCGAATCGGAGAATTATTATCGGACAGCTGTGTTGCGAATTAATACTTTTGCTAACTGTTTTAAATACTTTTATTCTAGACCATTCGATAAAAATGTATTTTTAAAAGTTCCTTTTTGTTTCCCCCCCCCCCAAGAAAAAAAAGTTACATTATCATCGTTAACGCATCTTAAACCGCGAGACTGTCAACTGATACGTAAGAAAAAATAACGTCTACAATATTTTGTCAACTAATCGCATTGTTACCCGCAGCTTAAAAAAAAAACGTATTGAGTTACTCAAAAAAAAAAAAACGTGTAATACGAGTTTGATTCGCGTGTACTTTACTTACCAATTCGGTGTCGGTTAAGATAAAATCGAATTTCCGTAATTAACTGTTTTCACGTGTTTCCTACTACGACGTTTTCTAAAACGATCGTATAAAAATCTTTACACGACACAACTTTATGCGTTTAGTCCGTAGCAATCGCGCGCGATTATTGCTTTTGTAATACTACACGGCTTTTTTTTTTCTTTTATATCATCGTATAATAACTGTTTTCAGAATAATTTCACGGTGTTTTGGTCGCAAACGAACCTTTCGCCACGCCCCGCACTCGTCCCCGGTGTATAACGACGAAAACTTGAACGACATTCGATTCCGCGCGGTTGTGTCGTACGAAAAAAAAAGCCACCAAGCTCGGCAGAGCGTGCTCGTCGAATCAAACCGAAGATTAGGCCGCGTTAATCTCGGAGAGACGAGAGAAAGGTAAAAAAAAAAAATCTTAAATCGCCGGCGGCGCATATTTTAATATGTAAGAATTAACATAAACAACATAATGGTATATGAGTTTTCAAAAGAAGATTCTCCAGCGGTGTTAACGCATAACGTGCAGTAGTATTATTACGATACCGGGGGACGATCTATAATATACAGGACCGTAACGAAACGATATAGTTACTTATAGACGGGAAAGGGTATTGACGAGCTGATTTATGAGAAATTTTACGAGGATTTCCGCGGAAATCGTTTTAACTTTTATCGTAACACAGGACGTGTTAAAAACACAACTGTTAACGAGTACGTCAGGTGTACGTCCGACGTGCGTAACGGGCGGGAACGCGAACGGGATCATCAATTTATTAAGTAAGACTCTTGTATTGCTTTCGACAAAGTCGCCGAACTGTTCTCGTCTGCAAATATGTATCTTTTATACAGTTTTAGCTACACCGGTAGCTCGCCAGAAGAATCCAATAATAATTGCGCAGCTCGTATAAAAGATACGTTTTTCTCGTAAATAACGTTTCGAAAGTCACGCGTACGCGTTAAGGTCCGTGTCGACTTCAACGCGTCTGTTTACAGCGTACACGCGAGCGGTTTCTCGAAAGTCTATTGAAACGGTCGACGGAATCGGCGAGACACGCGTTTACTTCGAAAAATCTTTTTTTCTCTCCAAAGTCAATTTCTATTTTTTCTCTCTATAGCTTTTCTCGTCGAATCCGTTTGCGAGAAAATACGCTTTATCGTTTCGCGTATTATTATTATTATTATTACGGTGCAACGCGTATTCGTACACCAGCATTGTGTAAAACAGGGCTCGCAAACGTTATAATAACGTTTTGAATATATAACGTTATAATTGCAAAATATCGATTGAAATGAATATCAAAAAACGTAACGGAAAACGATAAACACTAATTTTAAACTATCACAAATTAAAATATATCATTATTAAACGTAATAATGTATTAACGTTACACATCAAAATATCGAAAAACGAAAAATAGAATTACCGTTATTTTAATATTTTTTTTCCAATTTACTACGGAAAATATAAGTCTATGGTTTAGGTTTATTATTATAGTTCTATAATAAGGCTGGGTTCACACGGACGCGTAAAAGTTACTCAAAGATATACGTGTCTGAGAAGACGTCAGCTAGTCAGAAAAGTTTCTATTGGTAACGTAATCAACATTTTCAGAAAAATATTCTGCATTTGAATATAAAGTCAAAAATAAACCAAGGTTGTCACTGAAAAAAATGTATAAAATCGAAAAAATTAAAGACAAAAAATTAGGACTTTTATAATCAATGAAGTTTAATGAAGTATATTACGTTTATGAGATTTGAAAACGTGCTATAGTCTATGGAATATGAATGGGGATTTATTTATTTGGAAAAAATAATCGATATTAAACCAAATAACGTTAAAATACCGATAAACGTAAAACGTAAATATTATATAACGATAAAACTTTCTTTAACGTTAAACACAAATAATCCATAACGCTAAAATATACCATAACGATAAACGCTAAAGGTAAATTAACGATAAAAAACGTTAAAAGGTTGAACATTATTTTTTTTTCAAATGAGAGCCCTGGTAAAATAAAATGTACACGATATTGTATTGCGTCGAAATTCTAGTGAAAAACGTGTTGGGCACAGTGTTATGATAACGCGGTACGACCAAGGCCGTAGCCGGGGGGTTCGGGTTCAAACCCCCCGAAATTTTTTTTTAAAAAAAATTTAATTATTTCAAATATCTATTCAATTTGAAATTCGTACACGTGTAGATTTATAGATCGCACAGTACGGTATACCCTTGACAAAATTTTTTTTGAACAAAAATTTTTCTTATATGTGTATAAATAACGGACACCCTAATAAAAATATTTAGCTTGTATATATTAATGTGTACCTAAAGTTTAAAATTGAGTACAAATGTAAAATAATGTAACTACCTAAATAAATAAAAATGCCGTGTACTTAATTTAAATAATAATTTCATAAATTCGTACTATATTGAGAATATTTATGATTTTTTTTAATTTTTCAGTCAAAAAAAATTTTTATTTAACCCCCAAAAAAAAAAATTTTTTTTGGGCTGGCTACGGCCTTGAGTACGACGGTATATCAGTGGAATAAATCGTTTACTAAAAAAAAAAAACCTAATATTTTCTCGAATGCAGTGCGAACGCCGTTTACGTACTCAAAGAAACGGATTCGAACGGATTGAACGCGACACGACCTGCAGCGTGGACAGCGCGATCCGAATATCCTGCGACGAACAAAACGATATTTACCGATGAACGGAAGGACCGTCGTTTACCGCGATTAATAATACAATAATCGTACAGTATTTATTTTATTACCTAACCTAAACCGCGTGACAAATATAATAGTAATTAGGTACCACGTCGATCGCGCGAAGATGTCCCAGACATTGAAACGTCATTTTTGTTTTTCTTTCGTACGGCGTAGATTTATTGGTGAAAAAATAAAACTAAACTTAGCTAAAAACAGAACTAAATAAAGTTTAAATTAACAAAATAACGAGGACTAGAGTAGACAGATTTACAATATACTAATAAATTTAACAATAACAAAAATAATAATAATAATAAAAGCTCATAATATATTTAAAGGCAAACGTGAGTTTTAGACAGCCAATCCGTAGCTTCGTCATCGCCCTTGTGCAGTCCCTCAATTCCTCCCTTGTATCTAGTTTGAGGACATTCCTCCACAACGTGTCTGACGGTTTGTGTTTGTCCGCAGTCGCAAAGGGGAGAGATTTTTATTTTCCATTTGTGTAGGAGACAGTTACCCTGTTCCGTTCGTATCCTGTTTGGGTTGGTCCGTATGGCTCTTGGGCAGTCAAACCCTGGGACTCTTTGAGTGGGGTCACTTATCAGGTGTCTATTTTTTGCATTACCTTCTTCCCAGTATTGTTTCCACATATCATCCGTTCTGTCAAAGCTATTTTCTATTGATCAGATTGGGTACATTGATCTTAATCATTTAGTGGGTGAAACGTCGTTGAAGTACTGTACGGCGGAATCGCGGTATCTTTTATAAAGCGCATTTTCAAAGGAAGGGGGAAAGAATACGTATTGTATATTTTAAATATTTATGACTCGTTAAAGAGCTAGAGGGGAAACACGACGACGACACGCGTTTATGTGGAGTTCTATTATACATTTTTTATAGCTACGCACGTTTGTGTTCCGTGCGTGTCACGCGCCGTGTTGTCGCGTTTTGATGTCAACTCCGGGGCACGCACAGGAGGAGAAGACGACGCGTTTTTTTTTTACATTTCGAGCGTAACGTGGAATCTGTTTTCAAACGTTACCGAACGGGTTTGTGCTAAAAACACGCACGAGAATACACCGTCGAATGCAGCGTCAGGTTTCCCTACAAGCAGAACAAGCAGGTGATTGGAGCGGCGAAATTTTAGGGGCGGCAAAGAAAACTTATTCATATTTATGTTTTGATGTCTAACTGTTCTACATATTTTTAAATAATAAATAATAATTTAATTAATAATATATTTTGCTAAATAATGCATTTTGCTGGTTAGAAAAACACTTATGAAAATGAAGGGGCGGCAAATTTCCTTCTGCTCGTGGGCGGCAAATTGCTTAATCCGCCGCTGGTCGAATGGAGTATAAATTTGTTTCGGTCTCGTAGAAAAATTCGGACGAGGAAAAATCACGGTTTTCCACACGACCGCGACGATGATCGCGTGCTCGAGTCGGGGAAAAATTTGTTGAGATTTTCTTCGAGCAGAGCTGCAGGTCACGCTAGTTTTTAACGTCGTTACTACACGAGCAGCACATTTATAATTTCGTAAACCGCACGGCGGCCGTCAATTAATAATATATATATATATATATATATATTATATATATATATATACGAGGGGGGTAGGGAGTTTAGACGAAAAACGTACGAGGCCTCGAGTACGAAATTACTGTACGTATACGTATTAACTAATACAGTAAATTGCTCGGGAATTTTTACAAAAATTTATCGCCTTTGTTTTCCCAAACTATAATTTTGTAACCAAGGTAACCGTTTTGTACCCACGTGACTGGTCACCTAACCCAGATTTATTAAAGTTCTCGTTTTGATTCGTTATAATTCATAGACCGATATGTATATATAGACGTAACGTTTTTGTATCGACAGGGGCGCGATTTCATTGAAAAAACTGGGGGTGCTGATTTTTCATGTTATTTTATAGAGTTATCGATAACTGCAACCCTTCAATGACCGTTAAACAATTACATATTTAAGTAATGGCTATGACGCTCTGTAAAGTATATTATTATTATTTAATTACAGTAATTACACATTCATTGATAAACGTAACATATGAATTATTAAACAATAATCAACTTTAATTTTAAATTTAAATTTTTTTTAGATTTATATTTTTCAAAAATTGAAAACATTTTGAAGGCAAATACTATATGAATCGTTTACAAAATTAAAAACAAAAAAAAACTGAACAAACAGTGAAGAATAGTGGGATTGAGCGGCAAACGCACACGCAGCCGATATAATCGCAGAATATAACAAGTACAATCAAACACAGCTGGTCAGTTACAAATAGAATTATTTATAATCAATAACGATGATAATCTGTGATAAAACTAAAATTGTACTTTGAATGTTGTCACACTGCGATGTTTTCGCCGAACGTCGAACAGTCGGAACGATTTTATCGCCAGTCGCCACACTAATGAAATTGATAAATTTTGTCAATAACATATTATTATATTATAAATTTATAAAATCATCTGAATTTAAATTGTTTTCTTTGATTTTTTTTTTGACCAGTCTGTAAGACAACATATTTTCAGTCATCACACGATTATTCATTTAAATAATATCATAGAACAAAACTGTTGTTATGTATGTATTGTGTACATAATAACTATTAATACTCAAATACGGAAAAAAATTGGGGGTGCTAATTTCAAGACTGGGGGTGCTAAGCACAAATTGCACCTATGTGTATCGATTAAAATAATTTAAAAAAAAATAAATATTGAAAGCGATGAGAAATGTTTATCTGATTCTGTTGTGATTTTATCACGACGACGTCTTACCGGACACGATCGTTTAATCAATCACAGGAAAGTTCGTCTAATTTGTTCGTTATAATAAAAGCCGTGTTGATCGACACGTAGTACTGCGATACAAGAAAGACGTAGATATTGTTGGAGAAACGTGCTAACTGTTGCAAACTATATTTATTCATATTTATTATTGTTATAATTTTATTAATAAAAGTACTTTTCCTTTACGCGTAAAAAAAAAAACTGCTATTTTTCAGTATTATTAAAATGCTGATTTTACCGGTTCGTACATGATATTGGGAAAAATCGAAAAATCGCCTCGTTAAAGTACCAATATTATAGTGAATTTTCGATCGGTGAGCCGAGCAAAAAAATTCTGAACAATTTTTTACGAATTTATTGTTACGAACAATGAATCGATTCTCGAAATGTGGTAGAACAAAAAAAATAAAAAAAATATTCACGAGTTAAAATGGGAATGGCGATCTCTTGAAGATCATATTGCCCGGCCTGAAAATCTGTAAATCAGACTCCGTTTTTACTTATTTAAAAAAAATGATATAACGTTGTACATGGACGTGTGTGTCTTACGAAACAAACGGAGAAGCAAACAAATTATACGATTTGAGTAAATTTAAATGATTAGCTGTCAAACCAGTCAAAGAGGATTCTTTCTATATTCTTATTCTTTCCCCCGCCCCCTTAAAGATTCTGGTCTACAAAGACGTTTTAAAAACGCTGTGAGACGATATCGTAAATCGTAATCATCGTAACGAAAAACACGACTAATACGCGTACGTAATTAGAGCGAACGACGGTTATGTGAAAAATTTAGCAGGACTGGTCGTCGGATTTTCTAGTCTCACGTCCAGAGGCATCCGACATCCGCACCACAATACGTAATAATAGGTGTAAGCCTAATCACGTGCGCGGCTACAGCAGCTGGTTCAGCTCGTATACATACGAGTATATAAGTAGCGTGCGAGCATACCTAACCGATGATCTCGACGCGTGCACGTGCTCCTCACTGAGAATTTTTCGCCGGCTGTCTGATAATAATCACACGTATATAATTATAGTATATACCTACGTCTCCGCGTGAGAGCTGCTCGCGCAGGGTATCCGTTCAGACTCGGATGACGTTTCAGACTAAAGATCACGGTGAACACCGTATTCGAATTCAATACACTCTTATGGTATACGCTGCAGTGGCGTAGCTAGACGGGAAACGGCCCCGGGACAGTAAATAAACTACAAACACTGTAATTTTCTATAGAGATTTAAAACAAACATTACGTAGCGTTGTTTTTTGCATGAGAATACTTAATGCACGAAACGGTAAATACAAATAACAAGCAAGTACGGATTATACGAATGTTAGTTATAATGTTTAAATATAGTTATTACTATGATAATGAGATTTATTACAATATTGATACGCATCGAAAAATTCGTATATTTACAGTATTTCACGTGCTTTAACATTTTGTCTATGGTTTCACTTGAATCCGACTTTGAATCATTCTTGTTTTCGATTGCAAGTGTCAATGACAAACGTGATCTCGTTCGGTACTATTTCTTAGATAGCTTTTAATAGTTTTTTTTTTATAGTTTTCTGGAGGCTCTTTCAGCTCCTGCACAAGTCACAGGAAAGTCGTGAAATAAGTGTATCACATCCAAGCACTCCAAATTTGGTTATAATTCCCATACATAATTGGTGAACGGTGCTCAGTTAATTCAGGTAAAACTGGGGGAGTTTATACGTATTATACCTACACTATATTAGTCTGAATAAATTACTGAGGAAATTGCGTTTACCAAAAACAATTTTGTTACATTAGATTTATTCGATTAATTTTAAAATTGGACAAGAGCCCCCGTGGCCCCTTGAGCTCTGAGGCCCCGGGGCATTGCTCTATTTTGCCCCAGCACGACTACCGTATACTTCTTTCAATAAATACTGTATTGTGCAGTTTGAATTTTTTTTTTTAAGAATAATTTTTCCTCCTCGAGAAAAATCCATTTTTTAAGTTTCATAATAATATACTCTCTTGACTCCCGGTCATTTCTCATACTGTCACTTTTTCAATCGTTTCTCCTTTTTTGCAAAATTCTTCTCCCCGTATCTTATCACATTCTTCGAATATACGACGTACGTATCTTTTTTCATCTCTCCATCCGAGCGGTGTTAACGTTAAATTGTTATGGGTTCCTATATCGGCCACGTTTGTATTTCGGGTTGTGAGTGCGCGCGGATTCCTTAACTTCCAATTGCATTACATGTATTCTATATTCCCTCAGCCCAATTAAAATTCCCTATTCTGATTTATCTCCTTCTCACTCTCGTCAAATCCTATGTTTTTTCGTTTTTTGTATCGAAAACGGGCGAAATCACGAGCCTCTTTTTACCGCCCATTATCTCTCGTATTTCTCTTTTTATTCCCTCTGGATGAACGTTATAAAATGAATCTGCTGCGTTTTTCGCAACGAGGCCGTAAATTGATTTGTCGGAATAATGTCGAAAAAACGACCGTTTGGAATGATTATATCAGATTTATCATGAATATTGTTATTATTCGAGTATCAAGAATATTGTCGTAGAGACCGCAGTAAAACCGAAATTATCATTCGCCTAAACAATTCTATTTTTTTTTTTGTATTTAAAAAAAATATTCGTAAAATCACTTAATAATATTTCAAGCGTAATATTTAAAATATTTCACGAACGCGTTGTTGCCGCGAATTATCCGAATACAATACATTTGCATTTATATCCGAGAGTTTATTTAAAATACTATTAGAAGTTATTTTATCCCCGACCCCTGACAAGTCTGACGGTAAAAACTTGTAAAAACACGTATACTTTACATTTTTGCGTGTAATTATTGAGAAAAAAAAACATTTATGACACGCACGTGTTGTGTAATATCATTATAAATTCGTTAACAGCGGTCTTGGTTTTCTTTTTAAAAATAAATTTTTATTCGTACTTGGGCGGTTACGACGTTTTTCAAAGAAAGCAGCATCATTCCGACCGAGACTTCACGTACACATTATTATTATTATTTAAATTTGTTATTTTTATCGTGGTTTTCAAATGAAGAATAATATTGGTGTTGGTTTTTTTTTTGTTTTTTTATACATCGCGCCGTTTATTTTTTTAGGCGCGATCATAATATTGCAGGGCAATCGGTGGACCGTATCTCGCGCCACGCTGTCGTCCGTACGCCGTTGCCCGATCGGCGGCGATACGTTTTTCCGGTCGCCGGAATCACATTCACAAAAATGTATTATTATTATCTTATACGGTATTGGCTGAGAGATTTTTTTTCATTGCACACTGACCACACCAGTGGCGGTTATACGTGATATTCAAGGAAGGGGGGGGGTGAAAATGGAGCCAAACCCCTCTGCCAATTTAATATTCACATCGACGAGTAATAACCAAGAAGAAAGATCTGTTAATGGTACCGAGACGAAATGCAGGTGTAGAAAAATGAAGAACAACGCGCATGGAACGTAAACGAAATAACAATAAAACGGGAAAAGAAAGTAGTCACCAGATAGCGCTACGAACACAAAATAAAGGGCGTGGCACAAAGGTGCACACCACACACACACACACACACACACACACGCAGACAGACGCGAACTGCGTTGTTCACGCTTGACCGCCGCGGCTACACTGGGCGGTCCGGTGGTTTCGGACCGCTATTTATAAGCGCCTTTCTGCCACGCCCTCTGTGTTGTGTCGTAGCGCTATCTGGTGACTATTTTCTTTTTCTGTTTTATTACGGTCGGCTGACGCGCTATGTCGGTATATGCGGATGTTTAGTTTGACCGATAGAGCGACCGATCGTACGCGCGTATGCAATCTTTATTATTATTATTAATAATAATATTATTATTTCGCGTATTTCAATGAAATGAAATGAACGTAACCATAACACAATTGGACTAACATATATGACACAAGTCGGCGCTGTTAGGTCAGAGATATACTAAATTTAAAAATATCAAATGTCATTGGTGGGGGCGATCCACTTATCGCCCCCCTTATAACTGTCACCGGACCACATCAGAAATGACAAAACCAATAATAACCTATAAGATAGTTCAACAAAATCTACACACAGTGATCACAATACTTTATTTTTAAGTCGGTGGTCAATCACTCAGAAACGTTTTTTATGTTACAATTGTTCTTAATAGTTAAATTATTAAACGAATAATAAATTGAATCAACGATAATTTCAAATTAATTGAATAATTTCCGCCTTCGGATTTTGTTACGGCAGGATATTCCTCTTAAATATGTGCGCAGTCGGCTACGTGTCCAATAGTACAACAGACGCGGTTAGGAAATTCAAGCGTACACAAGACAGTCGTTTTCTCCAACACTATACTAATAATGTTTTTTTGATCGCGTAAATAAAATATACATTTTTCAATCCAAATAGACCGGTGTATACCAAATTAAATTAAAAGAACAATACGCCGATATCCTCTCCGAGTTTTCCTGTCGTTCGCCGTATCTTTGAGATATGCACGTAAGACCCTTCGTTATTTGGCTAACTCGTACCTCGTTCTACACGGTGGTCTTCCTCTTGATCGTGTTCATTCGGTTTATTATAAACTGTGTAATTCGTTACCGCGTCTCAACGTGTGTGCCGTTTCCTTTTCTTTATGGAATATCAAACGGTCTTCGTTTTTCTTCTGTTGCGTCTTTGAAACGATACAACTTCTTCTATTGCAAATAATAATTGTTTTATACGAGACTACGATTGTTGTTGTGGTATAAACGTCGTTAGGTACGCGCACATACAGCGCACTCGATGCGCTAGACCGAAATCGATTCGGACGTTTCTCCTGTCCTCCTGTGCGGCGTTTAGGTTAGACGTTTTCTATAAATTGCCCGACCGAAATTACCTCGGAGATCGTTGTAGAATCACCGGACCACTTTCCACCGCCTTCTATGACAACAGGTCGTAGAATTTATGATCGTGTATAATGTATAAGTGTTTTGTTGACGAAAACAATTCTGCGAGTACTTTTTGCACGCGTAAAGAAAGCAATTAATCGTCCAACCGCGATCGAATAACAATCGTAAAAAAACAACAGAATAAGAAATTAATTTTAAAATCTTTTTAAATAAAAAATGATTTTTATTCTAAAAGCGGGGGGGAAATTTTGAATTCCACGTGAATTTCGTTTACTGCCGTTGTGTTTTTTTTACGTAGAATTTCATATTTCAAAAACGGGTATTTTGACTCGTGTTGTACAACGTATACGCCCGGATTTGTTTTCGAAATTTAAATAATTTACAAATATTACGGTTTTATGATTTAAGATCGTGCAATGCGGTTAAGTTCGAACGAAACTTCTCTATCATTTATATACTCATCGTCGAATACTTCAGAGATTAAAAAAAAAAGAAAAAAACATTCTACTTCTCCAGGTTTCCGGACGTAATTATACAGTTGAGAAGCAAAATTAAACGTTTGGGTGTGTTTATGACGCGCATATATATATATATATATATATATATACGAGAAAAATCTTGAATTTCGGCTCCGAGTGAAAGATAAAAAAGGAAAAAGAAAACGACCGCGTCGAAAAATAAAAATCCGTCTCGAGTCTTGTGCGAATGGAAAAATAAATTAATAACAGTCTTCGCCTGTGTAATAATAATTATTCTATAATCTCATTATATAAATAATAATTATCGTGTTATAAATATCGTATTATTATTATTATTATTATTGACTTGGTGGCCGTTCGACGTGACGATGAAATCGTATATAAATCCTATATACGTATAGTCATTATAATATTTATACAGGCACCGCCGAGATGCTTCATAATATTACACGCTTTTTACATTAAATTTTTTTACTAAACATATAAACGACTATTTCCAAACGATTACGTGTGTGTGTGTGTGTGTGTGTTTACATGCGTTTAAACGACGAATAATTTATTGTTTTATTGTGTGTACGCGCGTCCTGCTGAATATATACCATATATTACACGTACTCCGCGAGGCATTTCGATTTGAACGCGTCGGGGAGAGTATCGGTCGATGTTGATGGCGGTGGTGGTGGTTCAGGTAATAATCGAAAAGAAGAAAACAAAAAAAAAAATTTGTATATATTATATTATATTACCTATTATAATGTGTGTGTGTAATACTCACGGTCGAAGGAGATTTTTCATTTTGACGTTTCGAGAAAATTAATTCGTTTACAAAGTATTATTTTTATTATTATGACGTGTACTTCACTCATTCGTTATTTTTCACATACATTATATAAATAATAATAATAATAATAATAATAATAATACAGATGTTTCCAGGCTTTGAGGTGAAGATCATGAGGACTGGAGGAACAATATGGACTGAAGAAAGAAGAGAACAACACAGAGAAAGGATGAAAACTTATTGGCTCAATAGGAAGCAAAGAGATGGAAATAGAAGATAAACTACTGTGTATTTATCAATTCCCGAGGTCCTTAGTTGGCCAAATTCGTAAAAAAATAAAAATAAATAAATAATAATAATTGATTACGTCTCAGACTCGGTCGAACACCGTTGAACACGTTTATTTTGTGAGTACATTTGAAAAAGGTGAAAAATTGACGCGGTTTGAGTAAAAACGAGACTAATGATAATTTTTTTCCCCGTAAAATTAATTACAACACGTAATACACAACATAAAAAAATAAAAAATCAACTTAATAATAACGAAAAAATATATATACATAGGTACCTATTATAACGTGGAATCGCTGAGTCGGAACGCGGCGAATAAAGTCGAATGATGTCCGACTATGGATGATGAAACGAATTATAAATGTACGAATTTTCGCGCTATACGATCCGGTACGTTTGAAAACGCACACGGTTTATGTAATCGTAACACGGGTTAGATTAACCGCGATGTTATACCATACAAAAAAAAAACAGCAAAACGCTGGTAGCAAAAAAAAAAATAATAATAATAATAAGGCTACGATTTAATGTAAATATTAAAAGAACGGGCGGAAAACGAATCGAAACCGCCAAGTAAATCGATAAAGATTCACTGTCGTGACGTCGTCGGTACAATAAATAAACGAATTTATACCGCTCGGAGACGTAGAACGTTACAAAATTATTTTTCTATTCGTCGTTTTTTTTTCTATTAACGTAATAATTTGATAAAAACTCAAAAGCGTGTACACGTTTTCAATTACGGACATTTCTGGTGGACACGGTGTTTTTTTTTCTCAAGACGTTTCCCACAGCGTTTCTTACGCGTCGAATTTATTTTAATTTTAAAAGTGTGCGACGAGGAAAATAAATAATAGTATATTACCACACACGACCATCGCGACGAGAAAACGTCATAATTATCGCGCGATTAACATAAAAACGATTTTTTTTTTTTGTAATCCCCTCTATTCGTTTTAGACGAGTAACCACCGACCGAGTTTTGAATACGAATAATATGCACAACGATAATCCGGAGGCGTATATCGCGCGAATAAATCGTAAAAAACAGTTGGAAAAAAAAATGAAACGCCACACGACATGGTGGACCGAACTGTTTGTTAACCTGCAAACACTTGGTTTGCGCGTTACCTATGCAGACCTTTCGAGTGTGAATTGTGTTCGGCCTTTAAGTACGAGAGACGGTACTGTTTAGAAGGGTTTCAAAGGGGGCGAGAATGAGATAGTTTTTCAATATTTGAGTCACGGGAGAGAGGCTGAACAGTGTTTTCGTCCACCGACCCGGTGTACTCTCATTATAAACGGAGTATAGAAACGAGTTTTTTTTTTTATAGACGTTCCTCGTCGTCCACTGGTCCACCAGAATATGACGAATAAGACGATTCAAAATAATCGTTATGTGTAAAATACCAGGCGATTGAGTGTACAAACACCGGAGGGGGTTATTTTACACCTGAAATGCAACAAAAAAAATGTTCCTCTTGACCGTGCTATCCGATTGTCAAGTGTATAAAGGTAGAAATTTCAGTTTTTGTGTTCTTTTTCTCTCGAAAAAAAATGGGATTTTTCTCCTTCGACCGTCCGCATCTCTGTTGAACTGTTGGTCCTACGGCAAATTTGAAAAGCCCATCGAATAGTTCATTCGATTTTCTTGAAGAAAACGTACCAATAGCCAGGTTTCAATATTATTTTTGCAAGCATTTAAGACTTTGCACGGAAAATTCTTAATTTTAAAAAAAAATTGTTTTCTATTACCAGTCATCCTGTATATAGTATTATAAAAAAAAAAAAAAACCCCCCTGATGCCCGAAACAATAAATGGTAGTTATCCACGCGTATTTCAATGTCAGATATAATTTTACAAACGGGTGTTTAACATTTTTTTTTTTTTTTTTTCGTGGGAGGGAGTTTAAACCCGTTCGACCTTTCCGCCCATAAATACGCCACTGTTAAGTACTACTCACAGGTGTTAAAACGATCGCGAAGCGCAGTATTTATGAGCGGGTTGCCGAGACCGACCGCAGAATGTGCCGAAATGCGTTTCGGTTATAGTGGAACGCGTCGGGCAAAGCACTTGTAAACGGGGGGCGCTCGACGTGTGCGCGCGTTCAGAACGGCCGAACAATATGTGCCCGATCGATACTGAACCCTTCTCCCTCACAAAGAATGAACGGTACAAAACAATGGGACGGTGGCGGCGATGAGTATATATTATAATGATGATTGATGACGTGCAGTGCGATGAAACGTTCCGCGTCCCTTATTGACAGCAGCAGCAGCAGCAGCAGCAGCAGCAAAACGTCGAAATCCTTTGTTTTTTACCGAGATTGGAGGATAACTCTGATGATACGTGTCACAGCGACCGTAGGTAACGCGCGAAGGGTCACCTCACACGCAAAAGCGTATTAACAAAAAAAAAAATATATTTAAAAAAAAAAATCTCACAAAAATCGTTTAAACGATTTGAAAAACGCGTTAAATATTTATACTTATTCGTTGGTTAAAACAAAAAAAAAAAACACCTAGATTATATTAAAATTAATCAGACCGTGTCTGCAAAAAACAATAACAGGAATATAAATAGACTACAATTCTATACCCATAAGTCGGTAGATTTTCTCGAATATCTCTACGTCGATGATTTCGAGATTGTTTTATCCGGTCAACGGATGCTTGCGGGGGAGGCGTTAATTTCCTCGTAAGGCGTTCGTCTAATGCGGTATGTGTGTGATACAGTCTGGTTTGGGTGGCCGCAATCACAGTTCGGTCCTTATCAGGGCCGGACCGAGAGCCTGGCGAGGTGGCGCCTGTCAAGGCGCCGTCTATCGAGGGGGCGCAAAATATTAAGTTATACGAGGGGCGAAAATTTGATATTTCTATTTATAAATTTTAATAATATGATATTATATATATATATATATCACAATGGTATTGGATGAAAAGTGTGTGAAACTACGCATGCGATAGCGCAAACACGACTTTACTAAATACTACACGGGAATCCATACATATAGTGCTGTCCGTATTAATTATAAATACCTGCGGCGATTATTCGAGAACATTTCCCACGCGCGTGACGGCGGCAATATTCTCAAAACTGCGCCGCCCATAACACATTGTCGTTTATAATACAATAATTATTAAAAATTGAATAAATAAATTCCAACTAAACTCACATTTAGTCGTTTTTTTTAAAAATTTATTTGTAATTTTAAGTAACTAATTAACAAACAGATAGATTTCAATTTTAGAGGGGGGGGGGCGCAAAATCTTTATCTGCCAGGGGTAATTTATTGCTCGGTCCGGCCCGGGTCATTATTATATTCTACTTGCGCACGAGCTGGTTGCCGCACCTTTCATCACGTTCAGTGTTCGTTATTTCTTATAGACAGATTGTGTTTATCTGCAGTTGGCTCTTTTACGTAACGCTTGCAAATCAACGTCTACGGAAGCTTTAGAACACGTTCTTTATCAACGCAATATAATAAAATAATTTTGCTCGTTATCTATAGCGCGGGCTGATCTAGAAATATTCCACGGAGACTCATAAAATCAAAATCAATACGTAAAGCAATAGGTACCCGAAACCTCTTTATATTTTCACTATATACACTCTTCGTAGAACAATTTCTATGTGATACAGTCAGGTATACTTACACGATAGGACTACTGTATATATTATAGGTACATTGTCAAAGCGAAATAATCCAGAAGTGACGGACGTGTTTGAAAGTTTATTTGAAAATATCTGTAGGTTAGTAATCAACGTTCGGTTACTTCAGTCGAACAAACCCCCCGCATTCACTGTCCAATACTAGGCGAACTAGCAGTTTGTGATATTTTTGCGATGATTTTGATATTTTGAAGAAGAAAACTGTATATCGGGTTCGTTACATTAATTAGTTATTTGAGTATTTAATAAAATTATAATTTAAACGGTACACACATCGTACAATTATTATTTTTAAACGTGACTTTAGACACCTTTTATTCAAAGTTACTTGGAAAATACGTAAATGCGATTACAAATGTAATTCAAATACGTAAAAGTTCGATAGATGATTACTGCCCGACTCTTTGCAGTACAGTGAGTGAAAAACGTCTGTACCTATACGCGGTTTTCGATTCGCGTATTACGAACAGAAAAAAAAAACTAAGATTTAAAAAAAAAAATAGCGAAAATAAATAACTTTGTTCTAAAAAGTAGCCGCGGCCGTCCGTCGACTGGACAGTAACGTTTTTCTTATTTCTGAGTGCATTTTTTGGTTATTCGATAGGTTTTTGTCTTTTCTACAGGGGTGGAAAGTGCGAAGGTTTTTATGTTAACTATATATATATATATATATGTGTGTAAGATATATACGCGTATACGTTTTTATTTCTGGAGATCAATACAGCGGAGCGAAAAACCATAAGAGTATTTTTTACGCGCTTAGTAGTTTTTTCTAAAAAAAAAAACCACCTACTTTTTTTTTTTATATTATATTACATTCTTATATCCGAACGTGCGAGCAAATACCAAACGTCTTTTTACAATGTATACCAGCAGCTATATTAGACGTCGATTCGCGACAATTTTATTCAATTTTAATCCTGTAAAACTATATACCTATACGTGTAATATAATTGTCGTGAACCTTGTTCATGTGACACACCAGAATTAATTATTAATTATCGTATTTAATACTAATTTTATTTTAGATATAATATAATATTTATTTTAAATCATTAATGTAATCTTGTTATGAATCATATATCCATTAAGAATAATATTACTGTAATAATACACACATATATTATATATCCAATATGTATAATAGAACGACAGTTGAGATTTGGTGCTGGACGTGTTCACTCAGTGTCTGTAGCCCAAACTTCAAAATATACACGATATTGTTTTAAAATACAAATTATATTATTGTTTTTATTCTTTAATCGTGTTTTGAACTCAACTCACCACTCACAAATAATTTGTAACCGGACGTAGAAAACCCGGCTTACAACATAATAAACAGATACAATACGTGTGTGAAACTTATTTTTTTTCCACGTGATGATAACTGCGATTTGGTACGCTGTACGCGTGTTATAATACCGCGGTACACATACGCCTTTTCAATTAATTATTTATCTAATTGTCGACTATACGAGAAGAAGTGTTCGTTTCAAAAAAACTATATATTTGAAACCGATCGTTCGGGTATTTCTTTAAATTTTTTTTTTTATTACATTCATCTATTTTTCAGAAAATATTAGAAAAAAAAAAAAGATACTTTCAACGCTATAAAATAGAATTCTACAGACTTTTGGCCGAAGTGGATTTCGCGAATACTGGTGAAAAACGCGTTTTATTCGATTTTAGTAAAAGTACGATTATTTGGGTGTCGACATGAACAATAACTAATACCAATTAAAACGTCGAAATTTGACTTTCGCCAAACATTCGCGTGACTCCTCCATTTTCTACAGGCGTTTAAATCGTGTTTCTGCGAGTAGCGTGTATTGTATCGGAACTGTACGAGAAAACAATACGTTATAATTGGTTTTAATAAGTTTTGCCACGTCTCAAAATTAGTTATCATCAGGTGTCATCTGTCGAGGTGTGACGACAATACTCGAGTCGACGAAATACGCGACATCTCTCCAGCGTTACAAACGCTTTTGCGCGAGACGTTCTCTTAATAAAAATTCCTATACACGGCGTGATTTCTCAGCCGAAATGTTTCGCGTACTTTCTTATCGAAGTAAAATATAATATAACATGTAATTTTACGAAATTTTGATCGCTCGAAAAAACGTCGCTGTATTATATTATCGTTATCACTGAACTCAACACGCGGAACGCGTATATTGATATCAAAATGTGACCCCAGACAGGAGGCCGCCATATGCATTCTTATCGGGCCTACGGAACTCTATAGTTTACGGCCAACCGTGTCTATGACCTTGAAATTTTAGTGGTTCAAAACATACAACATCAGTGGTTAGAAAACATGAATATTTGATAACGTTTTCATTGTTATCGTGATATCAATGTAAAAACGGAGCGCGATAAAATGCCAATACAAACAGCATAAACAGACCGTTAAATGGCCGACCAATCACAGATAGCCTATACTAGAGAGCCTTGATATGTAAGAGAGTGGCCAACGGGTGTGATAGCAGCCGTTAATCGTCCAAACGATTCCCGCGTTTTTTTTCAAATGTAAACAATACACTTTAATCCCGGGCATTCTACATGACGTAACACTAACCATATTTATATTCGTGAATTTAGAATTTAATTTTATTGTGTATAAATTGGTTGATTCAAGATTGCATATTAAAGGATGGAAAAAAATGGTAAAATTTTAGAAACATTAGTTTTTGATTAAATTATTTGATAATATTTTTGTGCGCTATAAAAGCACAACCATTATTATTTGATATCTTTCATATATCTATTTAAATAATATAACTTATAAATAACACAAAATAGTAATGTTACATACGTTTTATTAACAAAATTACTATAATTTACACATTAGAATAACGTAGGTAGATGCGGCATAATAAATTGGTTGGTAGGTATACGTATACATACTTATTATATTATATTATTGAATATAATACAGTATAAGAGAATAAACAGAATTTAATTTTCGAATTTCGGGCAAAAACAAACGTCGAAATGACAAATTAATAAGCATTTGTGTATGTGGAAAACATTATTTTGGACGATTAATGGCGTCCATAAGCTATGATAACAGCCAGCCAATAGAAAACTTGCACCGAGTCGGCCACTCTCTTATATATCAAGGCTCTCTAGCCTATATCATCACGTCTCCGTTTCGATATTTCCGTAATCAATTCTCCGGTTCTATGTTCACGGTCAATTTCCGTTTAGAGTTTTCCGGTTTATAAGTCTAGTTAAATTCTCCAAAAAGTCGATCGGCTGATCGAGTTTCGCTTCTCTATTGTTCTCCGATTCTATAAGGTATAAAATTCATGGAGAATACGATGAAATATAGTTTTTTCCATGATATTTATCATACTTTATTATTTACTTTGAAAAAACAGGACACGAAACGACGTGCTTATATTATAGTATCAATGTTTGCACCAAAATCGACGATTTTAACGCAACGAAGCGGGTAACAAAAACGGGTTAAAATAGAAACGGAATGCACACGGCGGCTCATTATTATAGGGGTCCATTTTTCATACAGGAGAAGTATACAGAATGTGCGTTTCGTGTATTTGAGTTCCGTGATTATTGCACGACGATATCATCGCGGCGTAATAAATCCAGTCGTGGAAAATCTGACGGAAAAGTTTGATGTAGCGGGTTGTAAAAGAACACGCCATATTATACGAGCGCATATATATATATATAACGTGTCTGTCACGTCACTTGGCGATCATCTGATGGATCGGATTTTTCCAGGTTTCGAGTATTATATATTTCCCCCCCACTATTTCTCCCCTCTCTTCTCTTCTCTCGTATACAAAATTATATAAAAAAAAAAAAAAAATACACTGATATTACACTACCTACGTGTATTACGCGTATCGTTAGTGGTATTATCGAGGGGAGAGCAGCAGTGAGGTTAGTTATGAATATTAATACCACTGTACATAGGTACGCAATATTATAATATACATATTTTATACATATATATATGTATATACACATTGTGCGTTTAATCTGATTCGGTTTTAATATTATACCCATATCGACTGTTGTAAAAATGTTACCGGCTAAAAATCCATTATCATTTCCTATACCGTTCCACTCTTATACCTGTATTATAATAATATATACTTTATTTTTCGTGAAATCGGTTAGCACGCGATCGCCGTGTGTGTGCTGTTTTATTTTTATTATACCTTACAATAATAATACGAAAAACGAAAAATACAAAAAACCACCACCCCTTAACTTGTGTAAACATATAATTAGTGTCGTTCACATTTCGCCGTTTTCGGTGGACATTTTTTAATATTTATATTATTTTTAGATTCGCCGTCCAAGATTACGAACCCATATCGATTTTACGTCAGTTATTTCTCGTATATATATATATATGTATACGCGAGGAATTTGACTGAAACGCATCATAAAAAAAAAATAAATAAATAAAGTAAACGGCGACGTTAAAAATACAAGTACAGAATTCTCCGAGACGGATTTATTATAATATAGTAGTGTATTTTATTTAGTACTACGCGTCAACCGAGATTAAGATAAATCGGCCGTGTTTTCGGTACCCTAATAATAATATTTACACGGATCCGAGGTCAACACGAGGTCATCATTAGCATAGACACACGTGGGTTTTCGACGAGCCGCCGCCACCATCCGCCACCAGTAAACGTGAACGAGCACCACCTGCCAGGCGCGCGTTCAACACACTGACGTCGCTTTTTAAAAGGCGATTTTCGCGATATTTTAAGAAAAACGAATTAAAAATATTCAACTATATGCGTGTTTTTTCATGAGTCCGTTCAAAGATAGTGTCGTTTCAGTGTCATTTTTTTTTTAGACTATGAGCGGAGCGGGTGTTTTTTTTTTATGTCTGTACCGAAAATTCTACCGGAGGAAGCAGTGCTCCGGATCTTTACGCGTTTATGGCACTGTTTTCCGGCAGCGAATCGCGTCTAGTCGGTACTTTCATTTTTCGATTTTCTCAATACTCTTTTCTTATTTAAGCGTCAGACAAAAAAAAACCATCGAAAAATTACTGCTAAAAACGCCGATCTCGTCAAAATCGATTATCGTTATTTCTTCGCGATTCTGGAACTGATGATCGTATATAGTGGCTTGAAATTTTCACCGAATACGTAATTTCGGACTGTACGATATGAAAAAAAAAAAAAAAAATCGAACATTTAAAAAGGAATAATTCGAATTGTATTTATTTGAGACGAAAATCTAAAAAGGCCAAGACGTAGATAAACTTCTTCTTTTTCATAACGCAAAAATTTCGAAATTCTACTATAAATACCACCGTTCGAGAGACCTTGTTAACCGCACAATGGGTTTTGCGCACGAATAACGGATAGTGCGTGGCATCCTTTTAAGGGGATTGGAAACGGGTATTTTCTCTCATTGTCTCGCACACACGAAACATGGTAAAATAGACGTTCCTATACTTCCAGCGCACCGATCGATCTGATGATGCGATAAGGATTTTGAAAACGGATTTGAATCCGTAGTGAATTTTACTATGTATCGGACTTTTTTCCATTGTTTTTTTTTTACCTTAAGACCTTCAAAAATTGTGTAAAAGAATTTTTTTTTTTTTTTTAGTGTAATTAATTTTTGGAGGGTTTTACGGGAAAGAAAAGAAAATTTGGGAAATTCGACCATCAAGTAGACTTCACGCGAAAAATTCAAATATCTCAACGCAACACTAAGTCGATCAGTAGTATAGGTTGGAAGTAGGAATAACGTATCTATTAATATTACTATATGTTTCGTGTGTGCAAGGCGAAGAGAGAAAATATCCGCTTCCAATCCCCTTAACGACAAATAAAACACAGCTACGCAGTACAATCATTGATTATATATTACTATATTACTATAGTAATATATAATCAATGGTATAATACCGCCTAAATATAATCGACATTCGATACGAATCGCAAAGATCCCACAAATAATAAATATAATAATACAGACTAAAAAAACAAAAAAACGATATACGCGTGTATACGCTGCAGTGGTTGAATTGGAGAAAAAAAAATAGTAGGGGTACTCTGAGATTTATAAATTATTCGCTTTATCAATACGTTCTTACTTCACATTAATACATGATTTTCCCTATAACCCTTCCCTCCCAAGATTAAAGTTACATAAATTATAAACGCCAAATATCCATTCAAAACGTTCGTGGTTATACAATTATTTGTTCACTCGCTGAAATCAACGCGAAACTTCTTGTGATATTATAATACGCTATCTTATAGATCGACTTTAATAGAATCGTTAACAGCTGATTGATATATCGTATCTAATATAATAGGAATGGCAATGATTATTCGATATGGTATATTGAACGAGGTACACATTAGCAAAAAAAAAAATAAATTCAGAACCTGCCGTAAATTATTTTCTGAAAAGAAATCCAGAAGTACATATAGTAAAGAGTGAAAATTTTAATATTTTGTTTATAAATTCGTTTTGTATTTTCTTTTAATTTTTTTCTATCTGAATAAACAAATAGGAAATAAAATGATTTAAATAAAGATTTTTTTTTTCAATTTTAATTGTTTCTCATTTGGTTATAATCAATTAAACATATATACAAAATGTAATTACTTATAGATAAATTTGAATAATACGTTTTATTAATTTAATTAGAATAATTAAACAATTTTTACTACTTCGTATTATTTTTAAATACATTTTTTTTTTTTTTTGCTCAAATTGCGTAACTGACTTTTCGATTCAGCTGGCCGCAAGAATTAAAACTCCGAACGGGAATTTTTCCTTAAACCCGCCACTGCTAGAAGTCCTTGTCTAAGAAACGACGTACGGAATATTAACTAATTGGTTTATTTTCAACATATAGAAACACAATTTGCAAGTTGTAATACCGACCACCACTGATGAATTTCCGCCGCGGCAATATTCTCTAATCATTGCGATTAGTGATTATTTACAATTTAATCATTGGGACGCGTCTAACCTAACCTAACTTTATCGCCACCGCTTTGGTATGTTTGTATGCGGGGATAATAAATTAAAGGGCGACATGGCTAAATCACGCTAGGCCAATTCAAGGACTGAATTAAGAGGATTAAAAGGAGTTTAAACGCTGTTATTAACGATTTCAAGAGAATCATCCAGGACACCACAAAGCTTTTTCTTATAATATTATCACCCAACAGAGAAGTTACTGCTTTTTTTGGGGGAAAAATCGAAATCCCAAAACACTAACACTTCGTTCTCACTGCAAATGGCAGAGAATTATCTTTAATTGTCTTTGAATTGTTCGTATCACAAACACTGGAACATTAGAATTGCGAATCTTTGGCCGGATCCTCTCCACGTGGTCGTCGATGAGCACAACGATTGTTTTCGCGACAGGTCCAGTTCGGACTGTCTTCTCGCTTTTCAGCTCCTTGTAAACCCGACACTCGTCGGCGATCTTTGTCTTACTGACCACCAAGCAGATCGCGTCGTGTCTGAGATTCCTGAGACGGTCGAGCTCGCACTGTAAATTTTTCTCCAACTCCTTTCACTATCGCCCGGGCCCAACGATTTGATAAAAAAAAAAAATCTGCAGATTTAAATTGAATAACGTGATTTGACTGTAAAAACATAACGTAAGCACACTATGCGAGTATAAAAATCAAATGTGAATGTTATAAAAATTTATTTTTACTAGGCGTACTTTATTCAACGGATATATATATATATATTTTTTTTATAGAATTATTTCGTAAAATTAATTTCCAACGTATTTACAATTCGAATGGAAAATTTATAATTTACGTTTTGTGGCGCAGAAGTTTATAATCTTTTCCTGGACCGGATTTCGGATAATAAGTCTATAACTTTATCTCGAAATTTACTTCTCTTGTTAAGTCAATCGTTTCCCGCGGTGCTCTTCGTAACTAATTAATCTAGACAGTCTTTTTGGCAGTATTTTCGTAAGTTTTAAACGAATTTCGTGTACGCACTGATTTAATTTCACGAATTATCTCGATTCTCCGCCCGCTCTATAACGAGCTGAAAATTTGTCGCTTCGGGCGACACGGTTGACCCTCAATATATTAAATACGACCGTGCTCGTTTTTACCAAATAAAAATTTGCCCTTCTTTTCAATAAAAATCAAAAACGTGTAAATACGACGCACGTGCGTAATATTTTATATCAACGCGACGTCGGAATAAAAACAAGAAATTTAAAAATATATAAATCGACCCGTTTGGTTTACGAATAGAGAATTTTTTGTGAAACCTGTATCGTCTAGGAAATTCATTCCTATACGTATATATATATATATATATATGATAATACAACTATAATGTGCATTTCGACTCCATTATATTATACGTTACACTCTTCTCGGATAAGTTTTGATGCGTTTCCGTGTCGAAAAACATCGTTCGGCTAAGCGTAAAAACAAAAACATAAAATTCGCCACCTCTGAAACGTTAAAATGCAAAATGTCTTTAAAACGCGCACGGGCGTAGTCGTAGGCGTGTAGGAAACTGTATATATACACACTTTACTACTGTCCAGTGGCGTATTTATGGGGGGGATCAACAGAGTTTGAATCCTCCCGTGACCTAAAAAAAAAAAAAGAATTTCAAACGGCCATTTCTACCGTTTGTAAAATTGTATCTGGACACTGAACTACGCAAGGAGCTACGATTTATTGTTTCGGGCTTAATTTTTTATCGTATTTTCTTTTGGTAATATTATACAGAGCGACTGGTGATATTCGAATTCCGTGGGTATTTTTCACCTCAAATGCGACAAAAAAGTTCCTCTTATTGACCGTGGCCCGATTCTAAAGTATAAGTATAGAAAATTATGTTTTTGCGGTTTTTCTTTTCAAAAATACAAACGCGATTTTCCTCTTTGAACTGACCCTATCTCCTGAACAATATCGGTCTTACAGTAAATTCGAAAACCCCATTAGAAATCGCATTGAGTTTTCTCGAAGAAAACTTACCGACCGTGGTTCCGGTATTATATTCGCAAACACAATCTTGAAATATAAAAATTCGAAAATTTCTTAATTAAAAAAAAAAAATTCGACTTCTATCTAAGAACTTTTTTCGTCACTCAAAAGTGTGCGAATTTAAAAAAACAAACAATTTTTTGCATAAGCTTTTCAGCGGCATACTAATTTTTTTTGAAAAATTCCGTTTTGGGGAGAAAAAAAAACGCGTTTATTAACACTAATCAGCCGTTCCGAATAATCAAAAAATATATACGTACGCGTGTAAGAAATTGATTAAAAAAAAAAATCGTAGTAAGTGTCCACTAACGATGACGGTTCAGTCGTCGTGTTTTTTAATCTTCTAACGTAATACGCTTGTCTGCAGTACTATATCGTGTGTACAGATCGCGTATTTCACTTGCGTAAAATAGAAATCTTTCGTCGTTCCGGACCACAAAATACGCGCGACGAAATCGAATTTCGAACCGGGATCCGCGGAGGACATCGAGCCAAAATACGGTATAATATTATAAATAAAATTTTTCTAACGTCCTGAAAACAAGACGATTTCGTGCACATGTTACTCATTAGGATAACACAGACGATGCTGTGCACGCAGAGACTCGTGTACGAACGCATCAGACACATTTATGTACTACTACTACTACTACTGTGCAGGCACGACGACGACGACTTCCGAGTATTAATCACTTAAGGAGATGTGCAGTATAACGGGCCGTGGCTATGAACGACGATTGTCGGGGAGGAGACGAGGCTATTAAGTTCTTGTTTAGCAGGACCCCATGCCAGAAATGTCTCCTCGTTTTATTTGGCTTTAAACCTTTTTAACATTTATCCACACGATAACCGAACGCGCGCGCACATGTACACGCTCCTCGTAGACATTACACATTCGGTTAACGACGGACTGCTGCAACGTTTTAAAAATATTTTCTTAATTGGAACGCACTACCACGTTTCGGAACGGCTCCGGGAAAATATGTTTCGCGTTTTTCACGATATTTATTACTCGTAGCGGATTTTAGCTCGAGACTCCCATCCCGGGCAGCCAGGACGATGCCCCGGGAAAAAGGACTCGTATCGGGCCCAGTATTTCTCGATACACCGAGTGCATTCTCCAATACGAAGAAAAAATATTTGATAAAAAAAATATATATATATAAATAAAAAAAAAACGAGTGCGCACTAGAAATAATTATATCTGCGTCGAAAGTCCAAAACATTAAAATATACGGAGCGTGTATCTAAACACTCTGTACACGTCGATGAGATGTATACATTAATTACAAAATTATTATGTATTACATAGAGAATAAACGGGTAAAGCTGTGGATGGAAGCCAAAGTTAACAACTCAGTACTCATCAAAGATCCAACTAAGAAATCTCCTGGTTTTGAACTTCCGCCAACTATTTGGACAGCGACTAACAGAATTAGGACGGGGTACCTACCTGCTATATAAGTGGGGGATGACTGAGTCTCCGTTTTGTGACTGCGGAGAAATTCAAACGATAAAACGCATCTTAGAATCTTGCCCGTTGAGAAAATATGCTGGAGAGGTGCTGGGAGTTCACTTGGGTGGACTGAATGGTTAACCGACTTGGATGTCCTACAATGAGTTACCATTATCTTTTCTACCACTTTTAATTATCAAAAACTCTTCTTTCTTTATTTTTTTGTATGCCGACGCCGTATGCTAAAAAAAATTATGTATTAAAAAATGTACTTGGGTCGTTTTGTGAACAACCTTTAAATATATTGTTAAATATTTTGATCAGTACGATAAAAAGCTGAAAGGCGTTTTAAAAAAGAAAAAACACTATAGGACATTTATATTAAATGTGTACCTACCCACTTAAAATTATAAAACAAAAAAATACAAAAAAGACATTATTAATGTTTTATAATTAGGTAGTATTGCCTTTTTTTTTTACTTTTGCGTTATAAAGAAATCGCTCATAACGTACTGAAATATAGTCAGAGATAAGGATTAAGGGCCCTTTTCTTTGTCCTAGGCCTCAAAAACTCTAGTTGCGGCGCTGCTCAAGAGTCTAACTACAGAATCAATAAACGGATCTTCGTCACCACGCCGTCGTCGTCGTGTATACAATTTCATATATATTATTTTTACAAATAATAATAAGCGACACAATATTATTTTACACTAAATAATCAGGTTTTACCACGGCGATTACTATGTACCTAGGATTTTTTTGGTTTTAAGTCAACGCCGTCGTAATTCGAAAATAAAACCTAACGCGGATGTAAGAGCGAAAAATTCTATACGACGTCTTGTACGTTTAACCTCGGAAAAATAGGATCAAACGGTATTTTCGTGAAAGTATTCCTGATTCGTCCGATGTTATTTCCTGTACGACGCTTTTGCGCGTATTATTGGATTTCAGGAGGACGGAGGATTCGAAGCGGGTTATTGGGAATATGTACGAAGAGAACGCGATAAAAAGGTTTTATGATGCGATTATTCGTTTGGTAAACTTCCGCCTTATGCTTTTTCGGTGTACGCGCGAAGGTTTTTTCGTGTAGTATTGGGCGATTTCGAGGGATCGGCGAGTGGCGATTTGCATACCGTTGATTTCCTTCGACACGCTAATTATATATGTGCGATTTGAGCAGGAATTAGATTTTTTTTGGAATAATACGCTTTTCATAAACGGTCGATTTTTTGCTTCACAAGCGTTGAGCAGTTTCTATCAAGGCTCTCCGACGATCCTGATCTTTTCAACATTTTTCGTTTTACCGATGAGTCTTTCGTCTTTAATCGGTTACAGCCCATTCTAACATTTTGGATTGTACGAAAAGTGCCCGGGCACTTATTTTTTAGCCAGAATATTTGGATTTTTTAGGTGCACATAAGTCTCTTAGATTTTTTTTCTAATCCGCGATCAATAACAATGTCACGGATTGGTTTATAAACGATTAATACAATCAGTGGAAAACATACTACAAACAATAATTGTATACAAACGGAAATGTTTAACGTTAATTTTCCGGCCATTAAAGGTGAAGTTTCATCGTTATCAATTACGTAAAGTATTCTTTTCAATCCTAATGATGATTATCGTCACGGATACCTTTTACGATATCTCCTATCTAGATAAATTAATATTTTATTTTCATACAACACTGATTACAATACACAACCAGCATTAACCCGACCGCGAGTCAGATCCCGCGGATATTTCGAGCGTTTTTTTCTTTTTTTCGTGTACCAATACTGTATTCTGTTCGTACAAATACAAAAACGTCTGTTTGTACGTGCTCTACATACGAGGACCTCCAAAGACTTGGTTGTGCCAAAAGATGTGGGTCGCGTACAAATATTTACACTCTAATCGTACAGGTACTCTTATTAGGAGATCTCGATCCGAGTGCATGATTTCACGTTATAAACGAACGAACACGGACGCGTAATAACATTATATAAAATATAGTGTATTGTATTATATACGGTACACGGACAAAAGCGAACCGCGCGATCGAGCAGCAGCAAGTCATCGGACCCGAAACACCGTTTTCTATTATTGCGAAATACGAGATCAAAGAGGCTGTGTGTGTATACGTACGTTTATGGAATTCACTGGCGAAATTCGTTCTCTTGCTCCAGCGAAATCCGAAACCGTAATTTCGGTAAAATGCGTTTTTCGCCGTTTATATAACGATATACTTGTACGTCGTAGGTGCTGTTATACAGTAATCGATTGAGTGTGTGTGTGTGTGTTTTATTGCTTTCGGGTGCTCGAAATACGTGTTTGGTTCTTATAATACGTATGTACAGGCAGTGGCATATTTAAAGGGGGGCAATCGCGTCTTTTTGGGGGCAACAAATTTTAAAGATCTTATTTGAATAATATCACTATAAGTACACGTTTTTTAAATATTCGATATTTTTTTTCACAGTTTGGAAAAAAATAGACGATTTTCAGCAGCCAATTAATATCTTAGCAACGAATTATGGGAGAAATATAATTGTTGCACCTACCTGTTATACGCACATAACTTTTCATCATATTATTAACATATTTAGTCAAAAAAAAAAAAACGGAATTGTCTTCTGGTAGTTGACCTAAACCTTTCAATCGCCATCCTTAACCGTCACTAATTATTTATTATTTATTGGTTTATTATATTACTAAACGAAAAATAATATTGTGCTGCAAATTTTGCGCCTAGTGTATAAAGTGTATACTTTACGTGTAATTTTTTTTTTTCGCACGCAGTTGGGTGGTCAGAGAGGGCAACAAATAACTGTGTACCTAGGGCAGCGAAATTCTAAATACACCACTGTGTATAGGACAACAAATAATATATGCAAATCGTATATGCGACCGAGTGTATTACGGTAGGTATAATTAATATAATAATAATTATACGTTAACGTATTGTACACGCGGATTCGGCGAAATAGCGTTTTATAAAACGCGATCACGTTATTATCGGGTTACGACGACCTAATAACTATTGGCTTTTGGTCAGCGCAATCGGTTTTCAGAAATGTTTTAATAACATCGCGTCTATTCTCGTCTAATTCTCGTCGTCGTATTATTATAATTATACTCGGCGGTAGTGTGCGGGGTGGAGTTCGTGGTGAACATTGATTTACATTTATTATTATTATTATTATTTTTTTTTAATACGTTTAAAGGCAATGGGTTGTCTGTGAAAGAGAAGTCACGGTATTGGAAAATATTACGACATAAAGATCTTCACTCACTGTTTGTATCCGTAGAAATCAACTCTGGATTGCATTGGCCAATAATTACGGTATACCTATATAATAAATTGGTTAGATTAAACGGAAATAACGTGTAAATCAAACACGTTTTTGCAAAGTACTCTTCCAGGAGGAAATTATTACAAGAATTCGAGACGAAATTTGGATTAAAACAGGCGGGCCCTACTCAATCCGACTGTTGAAAAACTAATAAGGGACACGGCAGAGGAACTCAATGGAAATATAGGATCTTATTCGCGTGTGCCCATTAAATCATTCCAGGGTAACACTCAGCTACAGGCAGAACGAATCATTGGGAAAATTAATACGATCTAGCAAAGACATCGGGCTGGTGAAACTGAAACCACCAATGACACGGTCTCGACGCCTAGAACAAAGAGCAAACAAAAGTCGGACGATTTGTGTTTGAACGAGTAGAAGACTTTTAAGTATTTATAGGAGTACCGAATCGTAAAAACAACGCGAGTTAGAGAATAAATGCGGACAACCGTGCGCGTATTTCGCAATAAACAAAACGCTTAGCTCCAGAATGTTGTCACGGAAAAAAACAAACGATATATCCGTGTTATCTTGGACCGATTGCCGCGTATATGCCACGTGAGAAACACGGTGGATCGCAAAGAGCGACGAATGATTAATTTTCGAAAGAAAAGTGTTAAGAAAAACACGCATGTACTCGTATAGTCTAAAGAGTAACGCAACTGCGCAGGCGGTGACCGAATGTTAAATGTATCTTATGCGCCGCCAAACAGGATTGGACCCAAAACGACCTCGTAGAAGTCCTCGACGACGATGGTCGGATAGGGTCAAAAAACAGGATGTGTATAAGAGTCGTTATAAGGATGATCAGCAAGACTGGAGGATTCCATAAACAGGGATGGACGGAGAAACTTTGTTGAGAAGCTGCTTAAAAGACCTTAAAGGCTCGTAAAGCATTTGGAAAAAAAAATGCGTTGGCGCGCCACTGAATTTTATTGTAACGGCCAATCCGTGTGTACGTTATAGTTCACGACACTTTGATTCGTCGGATTTCGATTTTATAACGCGCGCCGTTTTCGTACCGTTGAAAACGGCCACACACAGCGACTGCGAAGACTGTGCGGCGACTGACCGTTAACGAGAAACGACTTTGGCGTGCTCGGAAAACAGAAAACAGAATAATCGGTTTTATTCTCTGCGAACACTGCAGCACGCCTCTGCCGTTTACGATTCGTTTATTTTATGTCGGTGAAAATATCTGTACGTTTTTGACTTTGGAGAATTGAAAGCGTACGTAACCGTTACGGAGGGCATTATTATCCTTATAGCTTCGTCGGAGAAAACGATTCGCCTGACGGCCGATGCTCGTACAATATTACGAAATTGTTTATTTTTCTAAAACAGTGGATTTCGAAAACAGAAATACCGCCTTTTACAACTCTTACCGACATAACTGTATAATCAATATAAATAAATAAATACTAAATAATCGGGTAAGTACTTTCGTTTGACTGTCCATGATGGGATACGCTGCAGTATAGCGCGTATTACGTATTCCGCACGCGACGCGTACCGAAGTGAAATTTTCTCGGCGAAGAAGAACCGTTTCATACGAGATAAAAGTTTATTTTTTTTTCCCCTATGTTATTGGTAATATCGCTACTGTTTTTTAATATTTTTCGCGTATATCCGCGTAAAGACTATTGTAAAACGAATTCGACAATAGGAAAACTGCACGTCATCGATGCCCTACGGCCGATGGGTTTGATATAAATATATGTTTGTAAGCGAGAACCCGGCGGAATTTCTTCCAAAGACATTGTATACAACAATAATATGTCCGATTCGTATTTGTTTTCTTAACGATTCCGTCGTGTATTTATTTGTTTTTTTTCTTTTTTTTTTTTTTGGATCAACAACAATATACTTGTGTCGCGCGCGTTTGTTTGTCCCAAAAAACGTCTCTCGTCGTTCTTTACAAAATACGATCGTTGTGAAAACCGACGACGAAACAATAATAAAAATTATGATGGAAAACTACTCCCGAACGCTACAGGCCATAATAACCCCTTGGCTTTCAAAACGATTCTTATCCGCTCGTACAGAACTTTATGGTTACGTTTTTTCTCCAGTTCCGTTTACCCGTCCGTTGTAGATGGACTCTTCATACCGTCTACTTCTCGCACGGCCCCGCCTTTTGATTCCTTCCGATCTTGCGCGCGTTGTACGCGTACGTTCGGGTACTCTTTCTTTCAACACGACCCAGCCATCCGATCCTGCCTGATTTTTCACCGTATTTTACGGAACTCTATCCGAAGCGAAGACACGTCGAAGTGTGCCGAAACATCACAGTGATTTCGGAGCTGTAAAGAATTTCGCGTACCTGTCTCGGACGGTTCCCTCGATAACGGTTTATGACGCGTCGGAAGAAACAAAAAGAAGAATCGATGAATTGCTTTGTACTCTGCCGGCGTTACGGTCTTCAAACCGGACCTGTTGTCGAAAGCCACTATGATCGAAAACACGTCATAATAATATTATAAAATAGCGCCGACGTGAATAAACACCGTCCGTTTTCGTTTCAGTCACATTTCCACGTGCGTTCGTCGTTCACACATGACTCGTAAGAAATTGCGTTTGTGACAAAGAGTAATATTAGATATAGGTACGTTATATCACCATAAAAAAAAAAATGTACGACGTTTTACAATAACGGACGAGTGAAAAATAGTATTAAATAATAACGCATTAAGTTTTTCGTTTTTAAAAATATAAATAAATTATATATATATACGATTTGTTTTATATACAATTTCAAAAATCATAATAATATTATACGAGAATATTAATTTGAATAATTCAGTTTATAAAAATTATATATTATTGGCCGTACGGATATAATTTTTCGACGACGTTATTATTACGTATTATTTTTGAAGGATATAAAATATTTTGAAATTGTAATCTTCTTTAAATGTTATTTGAGCGCTTACGTTAATTTAATAAATTTGTTTTAATATATATATATATTTTTTTTGTACTAAAAGCATTTATTTAATATTAGTACAATATCGGTCTTTTACATAATATATATAGCGTAAAATCGATTCGTAATTTATTCTACTTGCGCGCTATTGACTGAATGGTAATAGAAAAAAAAACCCGTTTACTTTCGTACCTCCTGTAAACTAATGATTTTTGACTCGTGGCCTTTCACGCGCCGTCCTCAATTTCCTTTCCGTTGCGGACGAGTCCACTCGACTCGAGAATAATTGAAAAAGAAAAGAACAAAGTGCGCGCATACAATTTATTTTCTACAAAATATATATTACGAAGTATAAGTGATACGTACAAATCAATTATCTTATTAAAAAAAGACGTCCGGACGTGAGTCTTTGACGGCTAACTAAACACACGGCGCAGACGGGAAAAAAAGCGTAGAGCCGAGAGAAATCGCCAGTGTACCGTCGTTGACGAAATCTAAAAGACTCCTAGCAGAGTGAGAACAGCGGATCCGGATGATGACGGACGGCGAAAACGCTCAAAGACCGAGAGAAGCGACGGATAGACGAGGAAGGACCTGAAAACCGCTGGAAGTGACAAATCGGGAAGATTCAGCGAAGAACCGGGAAGATTAACGTATCTAATGATTGTGAAGTCAGAAAAGAAGAAAGGTTTCATCGGAGGACGTTCGTTATTGCGCAGTGGCAGTTTTTTTTTTCTGGGTCGGTTCAAAGGGATTTTCGAAATAAAAACATATCATTAAGGGTAATTTTTAACGAAAAAAAAACCCCGATGATTACAAAACAAAGTCAATAATCGCCGATATTGTCGCGTGTCCGAAACTACTTCCTCGTTAATCGTTATTACGAAGAGTAAAGATTTTTCGAGAGAGATACATTATAATACTCGATTCGGTTAAAAAAACTATAGAATTTTCTCGTACAGAATTTTGTCGTCGCATTTTCTAAAAACAAAAACCCGTATTTTCGTATCATTTATATCGCGAGCGGTATATTTTTCTGGACTCGGTATATGCATAGCAGAGGTTCCCAAACTTTTTCTAGGTGCGACCCACTACTGACAATTTTCAATTTTAGGTGACCCATCAAAAACAATTTATTATTTTTTTGTTCTGGGGTTGAAATATGGACGATTAGAATATTAACGATATATATATATATATATTCGTATGGTATAATCCAAGTAGTAACACAAATATTTAACAAACCCTAACAAATATAAACTTAAGGTTTAAATGACAACAATTATAAAATATGATATAAAAAAAAGATAAAGATAGTAACTAATACAAATTTACACTTCTTTTTCCAATTCGGACAGCCAGCGTATTTATTCTAAAAAAATAATTTAATAATTATATTTTATAATAATTTTGTATAAAGTACGATTTGTTTGATAAACGAAAGTAAAAAAAAAAAAATGACCGAAAATCCAACTTCGCAATAGATTATAATATAATGTGAAGGATTAGACGGGAAGAAACGTTTATATCGTTATAGCAGAAGGTGTTTTGAATAGAAATCCAGAATTTCATTAAATGTTTACGGTTGAAATTGTTTTTTATTGAATTGCTAATAATTTTTTTTCAGCTCTCTCGTAGTCTTCATCAGAAAATTGTCCGCGATCTATCAAACATTTTATTGCGACCCACAGTCCGGGAACCTCTGCATCGTACAACGTAATAAACACTGAAATATTGGCTATTGCGTTTTTTACACGATATTATTGACGAGAAACGCAATGTTTGTTAACAGTTCCATTAGCGAGAAGGATTTTTTTTTTTGAGCGGAGTTTAGGGCGACGGACGGGAGGAACTCTCTTCGTGTATCACTGCGCGGCAGTGTTGTAAAGTATTTGAGTAAAATTGTTTAAGTAAAAGTATTCAATTACTTTTATGGTACTCAAATACGTATTTTAAATACTTTTAAAAAGAGTATTTGTGAGTAGTGTTTTAAATACTTTTCTAGAGTATCTGTATTTAAAATCAAATATGTTTTCTAAAATCTTTCTTAGTGACACGAACTATGGATGAAACAAAACTTTTGTCATTTTTCATAATAATTATTTATGATGAATTGGCAAACTATTTTTGGTCTTGTCTTGTCCACTGTTGCGATTTTTCCGTTCAAGTCGATGTAGACAGTCCCCATTAGACCGATTAGACTGTTATCCCAGGTCGCGACAGGTCAAAGTCCATTGTCAATGGTCGAAGAATATTTCATACGTATAAGCACAACAAATAAATAATAAAGTTATATTTTTGTAATTTTTCTTTCCCGGATGTCACTCCGTACTCGTGTGTCGTGTACTCAAGTGTAGTTGTGTCGTCTGCGCAAAATATAAGTCACAGGAAAAGTTATGGGTATAGTGTTAACGTGTTTTGGTCCAGGGGGTAAGAGTAAGTGATTTTAGTTTTTTTAAGAGTCCAATCGTCAGTAAAAAAAAGAACGTTAAACAAAATTTATAGTTACAAGCATTTGAAAGTATTTGTAAATACTTTTACTAAGTATATCTGTATATATATATATATTCGAATACTTTTCTCTTTATAAGTATTTAAAATACTTCTAAAAACAAGTTGCTGTAGGTATCTGTATTTGAATACTGTTAAAAAGTATTTTTTACAACACTGCCGAGTGCGCGGCGAGCGAATTCCTTCGCGCGATAATTACATATTATATTATATACCGACGACGATTCCGGTATTTCGGCCGCCTGCACGCTCCGGCGCAGCCGCGACGCGTCACGATGATATTATATTCCACTGGCGGGTGTACAGTATTTTGTGCGCCACTATGCGTTCGGAGGAGAAATAATTCCACTGTAGTTTTCGCGCTCCCCTGATGTAACGACGTCTCGCGTCTCGCATTTGTTTGGGTTTCTTTTTTTTGTGTTCTGGAAATAAAATCCACGCACGGGAAACGCACGGTGACCGTCTCCACCCCCTCCCGTGCAGTGTTTATAATTCGGTCCCGCGTTCACGGTACGCGACGTAGGGGTCTCGCTCGTATTCGTCCAGGTGTAAAACTACCTAACAAACAAGACGTTTTTATTATTTGGGGCTTTATATTTTCTTCTTTTCGCATTGTTCGGGTTCAGGTGTTGTTTGGTCGGGCGAGCGCGCGCGCGCGTATATGCCCGCTAGCCGTGACGACGACGACGTCGGCGGCGGCGGCGGCGGCGGCGGCAGTCTATTGAATCTTTATGACGGACCCCCGAGCAGGAGGTGGAGGAGGAGGTTTGTCCTCCTACTTCCCGCGAGGGACGAATCGCCTGTGGCCGGCGGCAATAACGCGTTTTTATATATTTTGGCGTTCCATTGTACACGCGGCGCGCGCTCGCTCGCTCGCTCGCTCTGTGGTGGTGGTGGTTTTTATTATTATTCTCCTCCTCGAAGAATGAAATGTTGTCCGTGAAATGTGATTTGCCCCCATCGCCCAGAAAACGAAAATCAAAATCCCATTGTCGGGCGAACAGAAATATACGTGCCCGGGGGAGACGGGACGGGACGGAGACACCCGTTGACACGTCGTCGCCTGGTGTTTTTACAATCGATAGGAGTGCTATATGGGTCTTTAAGTATTTGAATTTTTGAAAAACGTTTTTTTCCTCGTCCTCGTTCTTTGTACGACACGCGCACACACATATCCAACACGTTGTGTACGTACAATATTTATTTACGTGTAAACCCTTTTTATTATTTTTTTGTCATCGAGCCGACGACGACGACATTGACGACACACACGCGTAATATTATTATGTTGTGCGCGGGATCGTATAGTGCGCGATGTGGACCGCGTTCGGAGATCACGCGCGACGGACCCTCGGTTCGTGTATTTAACAAAAAAAAAAGAAATACGCCGATGCTGTGCGTATACGAGAAAATATTTTATATATATATATATATAGTTGACTGGCGAACGGCATCCGACGACGACGACGACGACACGAGAAGAGAAATTTAAATTCAATTATACACGGCGAGAAGAGACCGGTGATGGGGTGGGGATTTATTTATTTTATACCGCCGTACGCGAACATGCAAAACGACCGAATCTAATTGATAGGCGGCGGTTAGTCATTTATCATTTAGAATTTGAATAACCGAGTTATATTTTTCTTTTTTTTTTCTTTTTTTTTTAAAAAGGGGCGCGCGTTGTACAGAAGAGATTTTTTTAAAAATGCACCCCGGCTTCCGAATCTTGAGTAAACACGCGGCGTGTACAACACAAATATTGTGATAATGCGATTTGTGTGTGTGTGGGGGGGGTGTGGTTATTTTAAAAGTAACTGTTTGTTATTGTTGTTGTTGTTGTTGTTGTGTTCTTGATTATTCCCTGGTCGTCATATATTGAATTATTATTCGTCGAAAAATATAACGGCGACGACGTCGAGTAAAAATTAAGGATGTGTTGATGAGTTTTGCATTTTTTTTTTAGAACGTCTTAGCTTTTCTTATAGCTAAAAACGTGATTCAATAACATACGAATCTGAATAACCGTTTTTTATTTCGTATTTTTTTTTTTTTTTTTGACATTTTAAGAGAGGGACGCTACACGGAAACGAGAACGTATACAACGACCGATAGAACGCGCTGTTATCGGCGTAATTTGCCAAGCTAGAACTGGAGGGGATATTGGGCGTTTCCGATTGTATTGCAAAAATACAGAAAATGTTCGGAAATTGAAATTTTAACTATAAAACCGTTTCGCGGGAGAAAGAACCCCGAAGGCTACAGTTATACTTAAGACACTGAATTTTCGCACAATATAAATTGCAATATTATCTGTACAATACCAGAGCTCTTTTTTAAATATCTCTAATTCTTAAGGAGTTACGTGATTTGAAAAAAATTGTAAAAATAGTATTTTTTAAATGCCTAATAACTTTTTAAGAATTAAAGACATTAAAAAAACCCATAGACATATAAATATATGGACTGCGCTTAGAGAGAGAAATCGAAAGCAGTTGTTGAGTAAGAGAGACAAATATATACTAGGGGATATCACGGAAGAAAAAACTAATAACATAATAATAATAACATTTTATGTCTATGATAGTCATTGATAGTATGATGTAGTATGATTTAAATAATAAATATTGACATTTCGTATAATCAGGCTTGTAAAAAATACTGTATTTAAATATTTTAAAAAAAGTATTCGGATAAAGTCCTTGGATAAATAAATTCATGTAGTGTTTATTCCATGATATCCCCTAGTCCACAATCGTTCGTCTGTTGACGGACTGGGGGTGAGGAAAGCGCAGTCCATGTATTTATATGTCTATGAAAAAACCGCTCTGATATTGTACAGGTAATATTGTAATTTATAATGTGCGAAAATTTGGTGTCTTAAGTACGACTGCAGTGGCCTTCGGGGTTATTTCCGGCGTGAAGTAATTATTTTGATGAAAATCATAGGAGTGTTGTAGCCGTCCTCTTAACGTCATTTTCTCCAACTATTTGTCAATAATCGACAGAAAAATCACGAGCTTACTGTAATCAATTATTTCACGTGACATTCATCTCTTTTTTTCACTTATAATTTATACCGTTTGTGTGTATACATTTTAATTTAAAAACAAAACGTACAACGCACTGTGAAAAGTTTGAGAAAAACTGCGTACATAAAAGTGCGCCGTAATACGCGTCTTATTCGACTCCACGCGGAGGACGTCTTTCAAAGTAACACGGATTGTTAATAATAATAATAATAAAAAAGTGATTTAAATAATTTAAACAATTTCAAACGTTTCTTTTTGTTAACGTTTTCGGTTTACAAATTTTTTTTTTTTAAGGCCGTTTTTCGTGTTTTTCAAAGTCACAAATGCATTTTTAGGGTATAGACATCCGAATATACGTATTAAACGCCAGAGGAGCGTGAAAAAAAAAAACATATTTAAAACGCTATCACACGGAATACATCTAATGAAATCGATTTCGAAAACGGTCGACAGCGAAGTCCCAAAATGAAATCGGTTTACTTGCGTTTTTCCCCAGATCGAAACGATACTCCAAGTACTAAAAAAAAAAAGCGTATTTTTCTTCGATTATTATTGTCGCGAACGGGATCGATTAAAATCCAAGGGTTACGTTATTTTAATAGCGAGCAATTTGCACCGCGTATATCGGCGACCGTCGTTTTGTGTGCGAAGAAAAATAACGTACGTACCTATATATATGTGTATATAGAAAACGAAGAAATCCATTACGAATTTTATTATTATTTTTATTTTATAACGCGTGGATTGGCTCGCGCGGCGAACTAAAACGATATATCCATTATAAAGTGCAGCGCGCGTTTTTACTGCCGTCGACAAGCATTATACTGTTATTACCATATTGTCCGTTTCCGCGCTATAATAATATTTATAACGCTCTTATATATTATATAATAAAAAAAAAAAAATGTATAAAATCGAAATTTTATTACGAACGCAATATTTTTTATTTCGCATCATTTATACGTTTCTATACGATATTCACACGGATTGGCCCATCCGGGATACCGGGAAACTTCCCGGTGGCCCGGTATCCTTGAGGGCTGCAAACAATTTTTAATTTTGTTATATAAATTATCATGAATTTTTTAATTTTAAATTATATTGACACAGAAGGAATCGTCGATAAGTTAAAAAATAAAAGTGCATTATTCAATAAAGAACGTCCGGCCGTACAACAGTGGTGGTAACTGATAGTGTGGCGTAAAAAGCAGGACCGTACTACAGCAACTGAATATTGCGGCAAAATTTAAAAAATTTGGTTTCGACGCAGAACTAAAAACGGAGTATTAATTTTATAAACGTTTTTGTTAATTTGAATGAATTATCGTTGAAAATAACCAAAAACAATAACATTGCAGTATTTTTATATTACTCTTATTTAAATTCTTACATTTTGCGACCTGTTAAAATTTGGCGCCCGCAACGCAGGAACTTTTTGCCTCTCACTCGCTACGGCTCTGGTTCAAACGCCACGTATATTTGGGGAGGAAAAAAAAATCACAGGACATCTTATCTTACCTTTCTTATCGATAATAATGCATTAGCCAATGAATAATTTGCGTGCGCCACTGAAACTACCGAGTAACGAACAAACGCCAACTAAATAAATATTATCGTATTTGTCATAAACATATTAGCAGTGTTGAGACTTATCTTGATAATATTTTTTTATCTTTTATCTCATCTAGATGAATTTTTTTTACTTACCGTAAGGTTATCTTAGATAAGAAAAATCATTATCTTTCTATTGTAATTATCTAGATAAAAAATTTTAACCAATTTACTTATTTTTTTTCAGTATTTTTGCAATAAATAAGAAAAAATGACCTGGGAATGTTTCCAGGGACACACACACATATATGCATATAAATATATGTGTGTATGCAATAATGTATACCTGTACCTATATATTATATACCCCTTGCAATAACCAATAACACGATTATTCAAATAATTTATAATTTTTATCTTATATTTTATCTAGATAAATTTCACTCGTCTATTATCTTATCTAAGACGATTTAAGTATATGCCATCTTTATCTGTATCTAGATGAATTTTAGCAAAAACAATCCTTTATCTAGATAAATTTTGACTTATATTCTCTCTCAACACTGCATATTAGGTATATATTAGTACAATATAAAGGCTGTATAATATGTTCCGTTATATCAAACTCGACGTCGTGTTGACGGAATTCGACTTTCGTGCATTGACTTGTATGTTTTGACAACGGCTCCGCGTGGCCCGAGTCTTAAAAGAAAGCACAACGTTACACGAAAATAATGTACCTACCTACGCGTTTAGATATTGTGAATGATTATTATTTGTACACGATTTATTTTTATTATGAGTTATATAAAATTTACTGAAAGATATAAAAGCAAAGTTGGTACTTTAAAATATTTCTTGGGGGGGGGAGGGGTTTGAACCCCCCAAAACAACCCCTCCACCTGTATACGTGCCTGCCTTGCACATTCACATCATAAACTTCGTTGTTGTTGTTGTTGTTGTTGTTGTTGTTGTTGTTGTTGTTGTTGTTGTCGTAGTTGTTGTTGTTACGACGATTTTTATATAAATAAGATGTACGCGATCATCGGAAGAATCGCGTTTTTGGTTTTATACGATTCCGTGCGTGCGTGCTTCGTCGACCCTACTGCTGTTGCAGCCAGTTTCTGTTGTTGTTATACACATGACAATGGCGGCGGCAGCGGCACACGGAGAATTTCCACCTGGCCGAATTCAACGCACTATACTATTATTATTATTATTATTATTATTATTATTATTATTATTATCAGTGTTCGAATTGGGAAAATTAAAGAAGAGGAGCTCTCCTAATAAATGAATAAAAATAAACGTTCTACAAAGAAATTTACTTCAATATAATATAGAGACTACGCTGCTCAATCGCCACTTTCACATTTTTATTGAATATTACATTCCTAAATTTTAAGACGAACCCGCCATTTGTTGTCTCTGTCTTACCGCAATACAAGTATAACAAAAATCTCTGAGGGAATCGTTTTGTGGGAACCAACATTACTATATATATATATATATAGATTAAAACGTCCCCTCGTTCCAGTTTAAAAAAAAAAATATTTGGGGTGAGCAGATAAAAATAATAAATAGCAGAGAATCTCTGCGCAACCCCTCAGTTCGAACACTGATTATTATTATTAACTAGCGCCTCAAAAATGTATCAGACGGTCGTTTATACGCCAGTTTTGAGATTGGTTTCTGAAAGTCAACGAGATCCGTGGATTCGGATGGGCACTGGTACGAAATCAGACACTGTAAATATTTCTTATCAATATTGTTCGCGTTTGAATTTTTATTACATAAACGTTCGTAAATAGTGTACAGTTTCACGCGTAGAACGCGATTTCTTCTAAATTGTCGCGATAAATTTCAAACAATAATACCACGTAATTTAGACACAAGCCTATAGGTCCACTTGAAAAAAAAAACATTTTGACCTTTGCAATTAACACAACAAGTTATACTCTTACCAACGGCGGTCACACCGGGGGAGGGGGGAATGAGAGGGATTTATCTACCCCCCCCCCCGACCTTTTTGTTATATTACGTGCTATAATTTTTAACACTATACCGTTTATTACATATTAATAAAAATATATATCCTCAAATTACGACTTACGTTTTCAATGATCAAAATCCATGTTGAAAAATCAGCCTCATTCCCCCACCCCCCGCCTACCATGTGATAAAATAGTTTGACCGTCACTGACTCTTACAACGAACGTGACGAAATGAACGCGACTGTGTTTTAATCTCTGCTACAAACACATTGTAATCATATAATAATATATAGTCGAGTCACAGAAATCAGAATGGAAACATTGTGATAATTTAACATGGGTAGTGCAGGACGCATTGCCTATGACCTTCGGCCATTTTCTCAGTGACTCCGAAAACAGCTGTTCACTTATCACTTATCGTGCGTTCAAATTTTAAATATTGTTTTATCAATTTTTCTCAAACACTAAAACAATAATTATTATTATTACAAGTACGAACAATATACACGAATACCCGACTGTTCCCATTTAAAAATAAAGTGAACGACGTAGAAAACCGACTCCTAGACGCCCGCTATTAAGGGACCAGGCGATTGATTCCGGAAGACCCTATATCTAGACTACGACCACCGATTTAGGAGACTGCACACCTACAACGACCTGACTTACAGCGACTGTTACCGCCGGTAGTCGCTGCCCAAAAGCGAGGCACACCTAAAACGAGATCCACAGCAAAACCGATGCACACCTCTGGTCGGGTGAATGAAAAGTGGCCGCTGATCTTTACGCTCCCGGTGACGGAAACACGTCGGGTTGGGGTAAAATAGTTCAGTTGTACGCGCTAAAATCGTGATAACACTGATATTAGAATCACAGAATATATTATAATATGTGCTAATACTCTTACTCGACAGGTTATAATAGCTGTATATTACGTGATAACAACAAAATGATAACGCATTTAAGATTTTTAATTTCTTACTGATTTTGAGGACCCCTAGGAAAAAGGTTGCTAACACATTGGCACTTTTCATTCGCCCGACTATAGTCAAATTAATAAAATGAACAAACGTCTAATCGCGAAAACAACTATCTCAATAATACCATGATAACGCATACGCGAAATGATAACAGACGGGGTCACTGAGAAAACGGCGGCCGTTTTTTTTTTTGTTTACAAAAAGGTTTCCGTTCTGATTTCACCTATTCTGTGGTCAAGTGTCGGAAATGCGTTTCAAACAGAACACGCGGATCAATCCGCGTCGCAACACTGATCCCATCCCCCTCCCTACCGCCCAAATGGAACAAACCCTACCAATTAACATTGGCGCAACTAGACCTAAATTTTAGATGGTGCTAAAATTATGTATACGTCACTGACTAAAACACTCACTACACCACCTCCCCCACCCCAAACACATACATTTCAAACCCGTTAATAACACAATTTCGGCATTATTATTGATTCGAATATTTACTGATATATTGCACTTAGAAAGTAAGGTAAACAATTGTAAAATATTATTACAATATAATATTTTTTTTTTTTACAATTTACATCCGATACAATAAATACAAAAACCGTACGTTCGATATTAGATAATAAAAGTATGAATTATATGAATTTACTATTTTAAAACTGTATTTGTGTATTGTAGTACTTATCTAACTGATTGAGTATTCCCGTTTTCGTATTATTTGCAACACGCCTTTCGATATTTAAAGTGAACGCGTCAGTAAAGCGTTAAATTTGAAATTACTTGTACAAGTTAGGAAAAACCTTGTTTTTTTTTTTTCATTAAAAATACAAATCTGAACGCTTTCGGGGTGCTACTATTGAGTACGGGGGTGCTAAAGTCCCCTAGCACCCCCCTAGTTGCGCCTATGCCTATTAATATGTTCTGCTGTAGTGTATCATCGATATCGACACGCGACGACAATAATAGTAATAAATAAAAAAATAATAAAATATAGACAAAATAAAAAAATAAAATAAAAATTAATAAAAAAATAAAAAGGATATGTAAAAAAAAAAAAATTAAAATTAATACTCGTGAATAATAAAAAAATCTGTATATGTATACGTATGTATATATAAACAATAAATATATATATATATATATATATATATAAATAAATGTATGCTTAAATATATTATACTATACTGCCAATGAGTATTACGTAAAAAAATGAAAAAAATATAAGTGTTCGAACTTTTATCTAGCACATATATATAGTCGTAGCGGTGACATCATATAAATATTACGGGTCACAATGATAATTGTATAAATTATAATTATCGACTATTAATATTTGGGATAATAGCCGCCGGACCGTTGTCGCGATTGCGTGTTGACGTTAGTTTTGTCAAAGTCTTGGATTCCGGTGTTTCATTGGTGTTGCTGCAGTTGCCGTTATTAAATATTGTACACGCCGATATATCGCGTGTACCATTTAATATCTTATTGCTTATATTATTGTTATCGATAAATTCAAATAGTTTTTTTTTGTTTTATTGTATTTTATTGTTATTTATTGTCGTATCGTGGTTAAATATTGTATGTATTTTGTCGGCCGACAGCAGTTCAATTTATAGAGATTTTTTAAATCGTTGTTTTTTTTTTTTCGTATTCACGAATGAATTATAATAATATATTTCTTGTAACGTACGATTCAGCGTAAGCATCTTTTTTTTTTTTTGTTATTTTTTCTTTATATGTTATTTGAATTATCCATAATAAAATTAACACTTGGTAGGCTGAATATCGCACTTGGTGAAAAACGAATTAGTCGCCAAACAATAAGGTTGTTGTATAAATACGTATATTTCGAAAATATATTTTATATATTATAATTATATAATAATTGTATATTTCATATTTTATACGAAATATACGTATTCACACAACAACTTTATATTTTTTTTCATTTTTTACGCATAATACTCATCGGCAGTATAGTATATATTTAAGTATACATTTATATATATGTATATTTATTGTTTATATATATACATATACAGATTTTTTTTTTTTAAATATATAAATTAATTCGATCGATTATACGCGGTGTGTGTGTGTGTGTGTGTGTGTGCGTGCGTGTAACGATTGAAAATTGAAGGAAAAGGACTATCGAGATCGGTGTGTGTGTGTGTGTGTGTGTGTGTGTGTGTGTACCTGAGAACGTATTCGAAGCGCGCGCGCGTTTACTACAATAGACGACCGCGACGAAATCGGTGTCTACACACACAATATACGCGACTATTTTGGCCGCGGGCCTCGGCCGGTGTAACGCTCAGAGTAATAATACTCGGTGTAACGTCGGCCGATCGTTATTATTTATCGAACACACGCCGAAGTTCGTAGGTACCGAAATACTTCTTTCTTATTATATAAAAAAGCGTTCTCTACACGCGTGGTACAGTTTGTAATATACCAGAACAAGTGCAGTGCACACGACGGCATAACCAGTTTTCGTGTTTCGTATCCGAAGCGGTGCGGAGGAGACGTGGTGGTGGTGGTGGTGGGGGGCCGGTGCTCTTCTTGGGATACCTTTTTATACGGCACGGCCGCGGTCGGCTGCAGGTGAACACACGCCGAGATCGGCGCGGCGTGCGTTTTCCTTTGTGCCGCGGCCGGACGGACCGAGCACATATACGAGCATAAGAGAGCGCGTGTGCGTGTGCGCGCACCGCCGCCGTCGCGGAGCGATCTCGCCGCGGCGGGGTTTCGTCTCCTCCGCGTACGCCTATTTTTATTATTTTTTTTTTTGTAATTGTCGGTTTATTTTTCCCGGGTACCTATACCCGTACTATACACGTATTACGCGCGCGTCGTTATTGTTTACGTACAATAATTCTACCACGGTAATAATATAACAATTATTATAATTATAATAATTTATTGTTATTATCATTATATTATATTATATGTAGATATATTCCGGGCGCTTGTTACGAAATAATGTATTTTATACGCGCGGTATTATTATTATAATATATATATATAATTATACAATAAAATCGTCCGTATTCGTCGCGTATATTGTAATAATATTATGCCGGCCCGGCGCTTGGAAACGGACAATAAATATTGTGGTCCGCCGCTGTGGTCGAAGAGACGCGCGCGCGCGCGCGGACAATAAATTGTTATTGAACCGAAGCAGCTTTTTACGCGCTCGTTGTTGTGGGTAGTGAACCGTGAAAAACCGAGACCGAAAAATCGACGTGTAAAGGAAAGGGGCCCGGTACACGATACGAACAGCGTTTGACAGACTCAAGTCGTCACGCGTACGCAGCAGTGGCGGATCTATTTGAAATAAAAAAATAATTTTATATTTTAAAAATTGCATCCTATTCATACCACTGCTCTTTTGAGCATACTTACTTTTTGCGTCGTATTTGTAACGAGTAATATACATTTTTTTTTTTTTTTGGTAATTAAAGTTAGATAAGCGGATAATTGTAATTCAAACTAAAAAGTCGTGAAAAAATAATAATATAGCGCGATGAGAAAAAAAAATAATCCTAAAACAATTTTGTGGAAAACGTTTAATATATAGCGGGCGAATAAAAAAACAAATGATTTAATAATTGGTAAAAAAAAATGAGTTGGCAATTCATTCTGCAAATACTACGGATGTTAATATGTGGTGGTTTCCCGTTTCCTTCCACATCGCAGTACTGTAGTCGTGGAGATGTCTTCCATCATCGTCTACAGCTATTTGGTATGCAGCTGTATACTAGCCCTTTTGGCCTCCACCTGCATCCAATCAAGTATTCAATCAAGAAGAGGCAAGATGATAGGACACGTATTAAGGCATGAAAGTTTATTAAAGAAAATAATTGAAGGAGATGTTGAGGGACACATTGCAAGAGGAATGACCAAGAACAGAATACATGACACAGATAATGCAGGATACGAATAAGGGAAGTTACAAGGACCTGAAAGAATTGTGCTACGATAGAGAAGCATGGAGAGCTGCAACAAACAAATCTACGGATTTATAACAAAAAAAAAAAATTGAACAAAGTCGCGACACTGCTGTCTTAAACGACGATATGCGAGTATTATTCTAACGGATTTAATGAATTTTACACTAACGCAGGTAAAGACTGTTGTAAATTATATTATACTATATTGACAAATAGTCGGGACGTCGACACCTGGAGAATTTAAATAAAAACGTCCACGTTAATAATTCTGCAAGATGAAATCGAATAGCATTTACTTATATTTAAAGATTGTTTTTCTGTTTACGAATACGGCCATTACTAATCATGTCCATGAGAAAACTGCGTGTAATATTTCTAATTCGTTAATGCTGTTATTATCCCCGTCTACCCGTCATGTTTTTTAAAAAAAATGTACTGTTATCTGCACATGTAAATCTGCAGGTGGCGAGTTAAATTGTGGCAATTATAGATCGATCTCGTTATCGTTAACCCCATCAAACGTTTTTGAAGGGTTATGAATTTTTTTTTTTATTTAACGATTATTTCTTTTCTGATAAAAATCAATTTGGTTTTCTTCGGCGTGAATCATCGGCAAATGACGCTGATTTCTCTGTTACTAAGTATATACACGACGGCATCAAGATTTAAGTAATAATAAGTTACGGATATTTTTTTCAGACGTAATAAAAAAAAAAGGCGTTTGATATTATCAATCGCTATTATTATGACTTTAGAAAAAAAAACTTCACTTCGCTGGTATTCGACGTAGGCACTGAAAACGTCCTTATTAGATCGTATGCCTTCCAGTATGGGTTGCGGGTAGTAAAAATTAATAATAAATATATGGAAATCTTCTAGTAATAAATCATGGAGTACCGCAGGGAACTACTGTGCTTGAAACCATTTTCTTTATTTCGTATTAAGTGGATCGCTCAATTTAAACGTTGATACTTTGCACGCGATACTGTTGTTCAAGACTATAAAAGACAAAAATATTGAAAATGTATGTTCTAATAGTCTTTTTTCGTGGTTTAATAGCTTCCCGTTCGAGCGAAATATATTAATTTTCAACAGTGGAAATCATTTTAAAAACAATAATCGAAAATCGTACTGCTCGCTCGATAAAATAATGATTACATTAACAGCTGTACTCGTGTAGGTATTGGAAAAGTGACTATACCGGACATTTTTTTCTTTCTCGTTTTTACGAACTCGAACACCTATGTGTTTGAAAAAAACAGCAACTGAAAATTTCTTTTGTACAATCAGCGCAATCACTTGTTGTATCGAAGAAATACGGGAAGGCTTATGAAATTCATTTGGACAAAATAAAATCGATTTGTTTTTGTTTATACATATAAATATTTATTCAACGACGAGTATTTGTTCTAGAGGTACGCAACATTTGGATTCTCGTGAACACCGGGGACGATGTATGGAGTGGTGTAATAAGAAAAAAAAAATTTTCGGGTAGCAGTATAGTCGAATAGAATAATTGAATGTCAGAGCGTAAATATAGTCAGACAATTCGCAGTTACTGGCGTGTTTTTTTTTTCATAATAATCATAATCCAGAGCGGATAAATCACGGTAAAATGTAAGAATTTAATAAATCGGTAAAGTCATATGGATACGGTGACACGGTCGATTACGCTTTTGCAGCCATATAGATAGTACCTACGTGACATTACTGTTTTCACGCGTTTCCAACTATTGAATGTATAAACAGTCGGTGTACGATTATTGTCGTTAACACGTATTAACGAAAAAGAGCCGAGGACAAGTGTTCGACGAGTCAGAAGTACAGTATAGGAATCCTAAAAAGCAGGAGCTGGGCCGGGGATACGTTTGGAGAGCGGATGGCCAGATATTACAATTTGGAAACCAGACCAAAAAAAAAAACACCGAGACAAGATAGAGTCAGCGAAGACCTCAAGCTCCTGGGAATAAGTGACGGAATAGCAGCTGGCTGTGGACGGAAATATACGGAGGAGTGGAAGCGGCGATGCACTTGTAAGGTGTTTAATAACCCATAAAAAATAAATATATATATATACATACATATTTTTTTTTGATTTAATTTTTTTTTTCTAAACGCGTGAATATTTCGGCGGTGAGAAGAGTTGAAACGAATAATAAAAATACGCGTATAAAGCAAGCAGCAGCAGCACCGCCGCCGCCACCTCGAGTCGCGTTTTAAGAGGACGCAGGCAAACACGAAACCGTGCAAATACAGACATTGAAACGTTTACGATAAAAATAGTTTGCTCGGGGAATAGAATCGCCCCGAAGGCCAATGCAGTCGTACTAAAGACGCCGAATTTTTATGAAAAAAAAAAATTACAATCCGTACATTAACAGAGCCGTTTTTTTATAAGTTATTATAAGCAATTTAAAAAATAAATAAATTTTAAAACGCTTATATATAAAAAAAAAAGGCCGCTATGTTTTTTGTCTATACTGCAGGTTATTTTTATTGTTGTTATTTGTTTCGTGTACGGATTTGTTTCGTGTACTACAAGGCCGTGTATATAAAGCGTTCAGAGTTCTTTACCCTCGCGAAGCAATTATTTCGGATTGTAGAATCGTAAGAGTTCGTATAGCGTGTCCTCTTCTCTTTTCTGATGTCTTCGGCTGATCCGGTGCGCGCTGCCGCGGCCGGAACGGTTTAAAACTCAGCGAGACGGGGTTCACGCGAATTCATCTCTCATACACGCACAGACCGGAAATCGAGATCGACGGTTTTATATTTTTGCACTTTTCTCCTCTCCTTTCCAACCCTTTTATTTAAGGAGATTCGGTGAAAACTTTCACCTCCGCTACACATATACAAAACGACGACGGTTCAATAGACGCGCTAATGAACCGTAAATTGCAGCGGGCCGTCTTCGCCGCCGCCGATGCGGCCGACACGCTGCTGGCAGAGAACCGCTGCACGACGACGCGTCGAGAAGTCTGTACTACGAGTTGGCAATTTTCGAAAATCGATTAAATCGTTGGCGAAAAGTTTTATTTATTTTTTATTTTTCGTCAATAGCACACACGTTATTTATTCGAAACACACATCAAGTCTGACTTGACTTTATTTTCGGAGGGGGGGGTCACTCGAAGAGGGGTGCTATTATATGGGGCTCAAGCACTCCGTACGATTTGTACACTCGTTTGTTTCGATATCCCGGAATTTTATTCCAATTAATATTTTTTTATGTTATTAATTGTTATTAATTGTATTTCTTTAAACCTCCGCCTAAAAAAAAAAACCTAGGCACGCCGTAGGATTTAGGAGTCGAAACAAAATACCTAATATCTATGTAGGCCTTATACCTAACCTAATGTCCTAATATAAGTAGAGTTTTTTTTTTTAAATACAAATCAATTTGTTTAATTATTTCTTACGTTATTTACGAGTATAATTATTATCAATACTAGTTATAACCATCTCATTTTTCTACATTAAAAATAATTTAAGGTCAATTTTTTCGTTCTTGCGAATTTGTCAGTTATTTGATTTTACCACAGTCGTATTCTGTGAGTTTATTACGTATATTTCTATCATACGGAAGAAATAACCAAAAAAAAAACATTTGTAGTGTCGTCTTAAGAAATAGATACCTATACAAATAAACAAGTTGATGGAAAGGGGCGATCTCCTTTATCGCCTCCTCTAATCAAATACGCCAATGATTTACATATACAATTGTGCAGTGTAGATATATGGCGCCTCTTCTTACTATTATTTTGTAATGAAATTTTTGAAACGATAAGAGGTCATTACAGTTACCGAATGAATATTATTATTATTATTATTATTATTATTATTGTTCATATAAAATATTATTTGGCAAACGTTTTGCACATTTCGAGAGTACACACACACACGAATTATTATTATGCACTACATAGTAAAAAAAAAAAAAGTTAAACGCGTTAGTAGTATACAGTATTTTTCAAAAGTATAACGCACACAAACGGCGTGTAGTAATTTATTACCTGGGGATAAGTGCGTTTTTATAATCGTTATTTATCGGTGAAAAAAAACCAGCGGAAAAAAAGTAAATAAACGAAAGAAAAAGTGGCCGGGGGGCAAAAAAAGACTGCACAAGTACCTACCTATCCCGCGTGCGACTATATAAATCAATTAACTAAGCTGACGTTGAAATATATATATATAACGTGTATTTATCGGCATATGTTCATAATGGTTATGGGGTTGGGGGATTTAATGCCTTACAAAGTTGTATTATATAGGCGTGCGTAGTTAATAATGATAAAAAGACTTTCATAATATATAGTCAGATGTCGATCGATTCTTAAAAAATATACATTTAAATAAATATAAATCGTAATATTAGCGTTGGAATCGTTGTACGTTTTTCGTATCAATAAACGGGCTTTATATTATTAAACAAAACGGTAAAACAAAAATTATCGAATACAATATACGTTTAACGTTACTCCTATGATAATATTTAGCACATACATCATCATGACGACGATACTCTATCATTGTAATTGTATACCTACAGACGGTACGCGCGGTATTCTAAAACCTACACACAGCAGAGACTGTGAAAAACGGCGCTCCGACGGGTTAATTCGTCATCGATATGAAATATTGTATGTCATTTATCAAACGCTATGTCAGAGCTCGAATTGGAAAAAAAAATTAGATAGAAAAAGTGTAAAAAAAAAAAATGTGCGTCCCGGAATATTTTAACGTCTTGAAAATTCGTGGGAAAGAATTCCCTCCCCCCTCAGCCGTCACTATATTTTTAATTAAATAGACGTATTGAATTTGTAACATATCGACATCAAATCTTTATTATTTTGGCGTTGATAACAAAATTTAAAAACATTTTAATTGTTTTAAAAAAAAGTCCTGCCCGTTCCATTACGAAAAATTAGAAGGGGTGTGCTAAAATATTTAAAAAAAAAAAGAAGAAATACTTCCCCTCCCTAAATTCAAGCACTGACGCTATCGGTAAATATTTAAATAATTCATATTTTTTTTCTCTACCGTGATCATTATCACCACTTTCATAAATAGAATACATAGTATTTATTTAAAAGCAGCAACGAATTAAAACAATAATAAAGAATTAACACACTTTTCGCAAGTACTTTAACTAAATACCGGTGTACGTTTTCTTCTTCTACATAGTTTTCAATCTAATGACTGGTTTGCAACAATTTCCACGCTTCTCTGTCACCGGCCCTTCCTCTTCAATTCTCGATATGAACTACCTTCTCGGTCTTCTTTAATTTGTTTAACGTATTGTAATCGTGGTCTTCCACTGTGACTTTTTTCTATCAACCATCGCTTCCAAGATCAGTCCTAGCAATCCTTCGTGTCTTAATATAAGATCTATTAATTCATTTCGCCTTGTATCCTTCTACATCTTCTGGCGTTTTCCAGGTGTACCTCTTTCTTGGACGATGTTTAATTGTATATGTATTCGTTATCGTTAAGTCGTGTTTTGCACAAAATCCCACCAATATATCTCCTCGCTCATTCTTTTTTCCCAGTCCATATTTGTTCTTGATTTTTTCCCCAGCTCCCACTATATTGCGTTATTGCGTTCCATAATAACTAGATTTTCTTCTCCTTTAATTGTTTCAATTTTATCGTACAAAATTAAATATTTAATTCGAATGCGCGCGTAGAATATTAAAATTAATATTTGTCTTTTGTTTCGCGTAACGTATACACGTTAAGGGCACGTTCTCTACGCCTGACTCAGTTGTCTTTGTCTGACACACACGTAACGTAGTAAAATCTGGTTTCGTATTTCCAATATTGCGAGTAATTGGCTAATTTTTGGACACGATGACCTATGATATTATAATTAATAAAAATAGCATAATCTATGACACGTTGGAATTACTCTTTCAATCAATTAAATTTTAAACGAAATATTTATAATTTGATTATCACGTTATTTGTGTAGGTACTTGTAAAAGACTAAAAATACAATTTATCGAAAAAATAATTCCTACACGTCATAGATTATGTTATTTTTGTTAATTGATATCATAGGTCATCACGTCCGTAAATTAACTACCAAATTACTCACAATATTGGAAATACTAAACCAGATTTTACTATGTTACGTGCGTGTCAGACAAAGACAACCGAGTCGGGTAGAACGTCCCCTTAAAAACAAACAAATGACACGGGACTGTTTCAGAACGCATTTTCAAACACGTTTAAATCGCTAGATTATTAAAAATATTTTCCACGTATTATATTTATTTTTTATATGGGTATACTATAGAACGTAGTAGCGTATCTAGGATTTTTCCACGGGAGGGTATATACAAATTTTAACAGATATTTTTATTGTATTCATTATACACATATTTTATTGATATTATTATATACATGTTGTATGTAAACAAACATTTGTCATTTGTATACAAAATTTGATTCTTTATTTATTTTTTCAAAATCGAATTTAATATCATTCATTTTCGTTCATACAGTTATCAAATTATTGTTTTAAATAACCTCCCGGGGGGGGGGGGCGAGGGATATGACCCCCATATCCCCCGTAAATACGCCACTGATAGAACGTATATTAATTAGTGGCGAAACGGCACACGGAGACACGGATGGAAATCGTCGTAACTTTTTTCTCTCCTTTTTTTTTTTTTCATCGAATATGACAGAAAATATGTATAAATAGATTGGTTAAACGTTATCTGCATTATAATATATGAAATCATATAAGCCGCTGTCGCTTCGTGTGATCGTGCTGTAACGCGTCACGCGTCGTCGTTCTTCGAAAACCGTTCGTCTATTACGCGAAAGATAACGAAGCGCGGCCGTTTTTGGCAGTCGCTCTATAGCCTCTGGGACCAGAGGCGTATTTGAGACTTCACCTCAGGGGGGGGGGCGATGGTAAAAGAACTCCCCCTTCCCACCAATAAAAAAAATTATATGTAGGAATATAATTATTGAACAAAACACATTTTATTTATTATCATTTTATTTATTCAGATAATTTTTGATAACTATATAGTGTTAGTGTGTTACCAACATTTTCATAAAAGTACTTGTAACTTATAACACAGAACAATATAATATAATTTTTTTAAATCTCTCGGAGGGGGGCGATTGCCCCTATCGCCCCCCTCAAATACGCCACTGTCTGGGACGGGGTGGATTTAAAAAACGGGACTCTTATTTGAACCGAAACGCCTTTAAACCTTCGCCGTCTCGCCTAACACTGCAATTTTTTTTTTTACCAAAAAAAACTCACAATATCCGCGTGATATTATTGATATTTAAAAAAAAAATCGGGAAAAATTTCCTCGTGTCTTACGATATCGTATTTCACGCAGATAATTCTTTGTTTGTTACTATAATTCGATGGATGACTGCAATATAAATTTCCATAACCGAACTGTTCTCGGATTCCCTCGTACTACTCGGCTTTTTTTTTTTGTACATTTCTCTGTAATGAAATTACGCCACTTAAAATACAGTACGCACCGCGCGTTCAAAAGAAATTCAATTTTTTAAATAATAATTATGTTATTAAATGCAATGGTTTTTACGAAAAAAAAAACATTTTTTTCTTCTATTTGTCCCCTAAAACGATCGAAAACGGAAAATATTATTTTTAACGATTATTATCCAGGGACAAATGGACTACACCCTGCATTCCGAACTTCAGGTTATAATCAACGTTTTCGGTACAGAATTTAGGTGTAAATAAAAACACAATACACGTGTTTCACGGTCTACAAAACGTATATTGAAACGAAATCAATTTACAGTATTTACAACAACATATATGGATAATACGCGAATAAACTATATGTCGTATGAATATTTCGAAATTATTTTCAGTATAACATATTTTTTCCAATACGTTTTTCGATTAAACGCCGTCCGTTTAAACAAATTTTTCCTTACCACTCGAATTCGTGTGAATTTCGATCGTCACGACCTCTGCAGTGTAGTCTCTGCACACCTAACCACTATAATATATAAACACGGTTAAACGGTTAAATAGTGAATAGGAACAGGAAGAATTCACTTATTCGCGCGTATCACACCACGGCAGGTACGTACAGTTTTTTTTCCTTGCCAGTATTTTCGAAAGCGTTCGTTTTTTTTTTTTATAAGACATACTTTGAAAAGTACTTTATCCCGCAAGTCTCGAGAGTTCGGATAAAAAAAAAAAGTCGTTTCTCGTCGCGTATATTGAACTCAACAGCGTTGGGACGACGGCGGTATATAAGACCGTGCCTATATATTATATACACATAGGTAGGTATAGCTGGTGTGCTCTGCTCGGCAAGACAATTTCCGGATTATCTTATCGTTCGAGTGTCGTCGGTGGGGGAGGTTAGGATTTCGCACACGTCGTATATACGATATTATATTATCGAGAGCTGTATTATTAAAGAGTTTAAAAGATAAGTGTGTTACGGAGTTGAGCCACTTTTAATTGAGTTATTTAACGCGTTACATTTCCCCTCCCCTCCCCAAACTTTTTTTACTAAACGATAAATTATACAAAAACGTACAATCGTTTACGGATTGAGTTGAATTTCGTTGGAAATGCGAATTTCCCTTATACGGGCGCCAAGCCCGGATTAAGAAAACGTTGGGCCCGGGGCCGAACATAATTTAGGGGCCCATGTCTGAAGCGGGTTTTGTCCGTAGTCCTTATACTAACAGACGGAGCATGGTAGTAGTTCCTGCGGTCCACGGTAGGTGCGCTGTACATGTTGTTCTACGCTTCTGCGCATGTGCAGAGGACAAACCAAGTTGTGCAATATTCCTATACAATACTAACATTGAATTTTGATAAATGATATAATGAATGTACTCGTTTTTTTAAATTTTGTTTTATTAATATTATTAAATAATATAATATAGTATATATAATTAGTATTATATAATATAATATACTAGCTGACCCGGCAAACGTTGTTTTGCCAAAAAAAACAATCATCAAAAAAATTTTTTTAAAAAAAGTGTTTTTCCAAAATTTTTTTTCGTAAAAACCTTCTCCTGGCAATTACGAACAATTAAAAAAATTTGAGCCGAATCGGCCCAGCCGTTCTCAATTGATGAATTGTTATACATTTTTGGCTCCATTTTTATATATATAGATTATGTTATAGTAACATGTAATGATTTTCACATCATTTTTTTCTAATTTTTATTGGAGCAATATTTTGTACTAGAGAATCGGCGTCACTGCACAACTATAATTACTCAAAACCGTAGTACCCACCCGCACCCCGCCCAAATGCTCCGTCTATTAGTATGAGGTCTATGGTTTTGTTACTCATAAGGAAAAGGTTATTTTTAAAAAAGTTAATTTTTAGGCAAGAGAATTCGCCAAATGAATGAAAAAGTATATTTTCATATCGTTGTCTGAACAAGGCCATAGTGTTGAATTTCGTTTATTTCAAAATTAAGTCTTCTCGTACGAAGCGGCCTACAATCAACTGGTTTTTGGTGGGCCCGGGGCCATGCCTCCCTGCCCCCTTAATCCGGGCCTGATGGGCGCTCAAGATTTTGAAAAATGTCACACTGCGAGTAGAACAAGCGGAATAAAAAAACACGACTTATATACAATAATAAAAATAATATTTGATTTTAATTTCCTACGCTTTAGAATGACACGCGGACGGTTCAACGTTTGTTTCGAAAGTTACGAAAAAAAAAAAAAATGTTTCAAACATTTTCATTGAAAATTTTTCACTCCATTTTTTTCTCTCTCTTCGATTTTAGGCGATTTTAACTTCTAAATTGATTTTCTTTTTTTCCCCCGATCAATATATATTAATATGAACAGAAAATATTTAAGTAAATTTCAACATATTATTGGTATTTTTTAATAACGAAAATTAATTAAACGATTTGAAAAAAAAAAAGAAAAGAAAGATTGATCGACTACTCGCCCGGTACGCATGGATTTATACCGTACCTGACCTAACCAACTATACCATCGCATATATGTACGACTGCGTATACAACGTTTTATGTTTTGTTTTTTTTTTCAAATAATATTTACGATTTTACATTAATTTTTTTTTTTTTATCGCCCACCGTCACCTGCACACGGCGTATACATAATATTATTATTGTATAATACTGCACACTCGTACATAATATATTATTGCCGACCACGTCAAAGTAGCCGGTATATATATATATACGGGATGCTGTATAATATAATAATAATAATAATAATATTATTATTATTATTAATGTACGTTTACTTTGTCGATAAATCCTCCGGAAAAAAAAAAATCGTAATCTCGCTGCTTCGTGCGCATGTGAAACGGACGCGCCGCCGCCGGTCGGGTATACGCGATAATAAATCTCGGCGTACACACGCTCGGTTGGTGCCCGTTTGATTTCCAATGTATTCGAGAGAGGTGTTTTTTTTTATATATATAATTTTATTCCAGCAGTGAGTGATGGTCAGTGTTGCTTTCGCGCACAAATTCCATGATATTATAACGCCCGTTAAAACGCGAAACCAGTATACCGCGAATAAATGGGTTTCGAGTTAACGTGGAAAAAAAAAAAAAATTCCGCGACGTTTTTATGATTACAAAAAAAAAAAGCGAAACTCACCGAAAAACTACTACTACGAAGCGCACCTTCAAACCGTTCGTTAAAAAAAAAAAATAATGAAATCGTTTCACTGCGTAGAGTAGACTGTTTCGGTTATTTTTATGTCTGGGGATTCAATTTGTATCGATGACTTTGTGTTTTAAAGAGAACAATAATACACTTGACGTACGAACGATATTTCGTATATAGAAACCGCGTGCCACGTTACTCGTGTGTACTAAACGTATGTAAATAAAAACGTTTTTATTTTTCTAATCGAAAACGATTTAAAAATCGTTTCGAAGACGACGGCGTATATATATAAAAAAAAAAAATCGTTTACGCTTTATTATTACACCGTGTTATTGACGTGGAAAAAAAAACTCGAATATCGTTATCGATAAAAAAAATATTTGTGAATTGAATCCGCCCTAGACGTGAATATAGAGTCTGAAAACTGAGCCCAACAGATTTCAGAACACACATATTATATTATACAGACTAAATTAATTCGAACACGGCGTTTTGTCCGCATAATTTCGTTAAAACGGTCTCGACTATTACGTGTATTAATTTCGCCGTTCGAATTCCTTCGATTTGCTTTTTTTTTTTTTTTTGTCACCCCAAAAGCCACTCGCTTGTACCTGCGTAGCCGCACTGTGAGTGGCGCGCGGTCGACTCGCTCAACACGACACACCGCCCACAACAGAAAAATGTCAACGAGAGCACACATGCTCGGTCTGTATGTGCGGAAGCATAAATTTAAAAAAAATAAATAAAAATGTAACGAGCCGCGGAGTGTTGTGGATATCGCTACACTCCTATGATTTTCATCAAAATAATTACTTAACGCTGGAAAGAACCCTGAAGGCCACAGTTGTACTCAAGACACCAAATTTTCGTCTTTCATAAATTACAATATTATCTATACGATATCTTAGCGGGTTTTTAAATATCTTTATTTCTTAAAAAGTTATTAGGCATTTAAAAAATACTATTTTTACAATTTTTTTTCAAATCACGTAACTCCTTAAGAATTAAAGATATTTAAAAAAAGAGCTCTAAAATCGTATAGACAACATTGTAATTTATATTGTGCGAAAATTTAGTGTCTTAAGTATAACTGTAGCCTTCGGGGTTCTTTCTCCCGCGAAACGGTTTTATAGTTGAAATTTCAATTTTTAAACATTTTTTGCGTTTTTGCAATACAATCGGAAACGCCCAATATCCCTTCCAATTCTAGCTTGGTAAATTACGCCGATAATTTGTGCAACGAAACACCTAACAGCGCGTTCTATCGGTCGTTGCATACGTTCTCGTTTCTGTGTAGCGTCCTCTTAAGTGAATTACTCGGACAAAGATCTTAGAGTTTTGTTTTTATTTTAAATTTGAAAGCAACGGTAAGCCCGATTGCATTTGATAAAACGATTCCGAGCGGAGCTCATTTTTCGCGTAAATATAGTCTAAAGTTATACATGTTTGGTGAAAATTTCAGGTTTCTACGACTCAGGAGCGTATTTATTGGCTCCGCTCAGAATCTAAAATTTCGATACTATATTTATAATACGAGTAATACTAATGGTAAAAAGAAAATAAAACGCGAAGCGGACGGTAAAAAGAAAAAATCCTTAGATCCGAGGCCGATGTCTGAGAACTTAAATGCGACCGATCGTCCTTTGTGGAGCGAAGGACTGAGGATCGGAGAGAAAAGTACAACACGGCGAAAAAACGTACGCGGCGCGTGTAGACGAGTTGTAGACTACGCGCATACGACGGCTGGCTGCAAATCCTTTTTCCGCGACGATACGTATACTCTATAGTGATGGACGAGATCGGTTTGGGCATTTGCACCGATGGAGTCTGCCGGTGTAAGAAAATCGACCGACACTTCGGGGGAGACCAAGAGACGCGGGAAGACTACGTCGAGACACGGATGGATTTATTTTTGACCGCGGATACCAGCAAAGATCGAGCGGGCCCTGGTGTAAAATATACGACACGCCGCCGTTGCACATATATTTTTAATAAACGTTACACCGAAATCGGGTTAACGTTAATATATTATTATGTTCACCGACACGCCGCGTGACTTATAAAGTGTAATTTAATGTAAAAAAAAAGCGCGGAATGCGTCCAAAACGATTTGTCTTTCGATTCGCCTTTTAAATATTTTACAACACCGTCCATCAGATCCGTTTTCGGGCCGATCGCGGTGTAATGTCCGAATGAATCGCCGGGAAATTATGTGCCGAACTCCGCGCCGGCGCGCGTATTACAATATCAATTCAGTGTTGTTAAAAAACACTTTTTAAAAGTATTCAAATACAGATACAGGTACTCGTTTTTAAAAGTATTTAAATACTTAATGAGAAAAGTATTCGAGTATAAAATACAGATACCTTGGTAAAAATATTTACAAATACTTTCAAATACTTGCGTAATTATAAATTTTGTTTAACATTCGTTTTACTCTTCGATTGAACTCTTAAAAAACTAAAATCACTTACTCCCCCTTGGACTAAAACTTGTTAACGCTACCTACAACTTTTTGTGTGACGAATAATTACACAGACGACACAACTCACGGCACACACGAGTACACGACACACAATTATGGAGGAACATCCGAGAAAAGAAAAATTACAAAATATAATTTTATATAATATATTATTTGATGTGTTATACGAATAAAATATACGGTGACCGTTAAACAAAATGGAGTTCGACCTGTCACGACCTGGGATAACAATAATATCTAATCGACCTAATTGGGACTGTCTACATCGATTTGAACGGAAAAATCACAGCAGCGGACAACGATACCCACGACCAAAAATAGTTTGCCAACTCATCATAAACGATTGTTATGAAAAGTGTCAAAAGTTTTGTTTCATCCATAGTTCGTGTCACAAAAAAAGATTTTAAAAACGTATTTGATTTTAAATACAAATGATACTCTAGAAAAGTGTTTAAAATACGTATTTGATTACCATAAAAGTATTTGAATACTTTTACACGAATGCTTTACAACACTGAATATCGTATACGAACGAGAATCCGCGCGCGTGAATCTCGCGACCATAAAATATACTTTACTGACCGTCGGTGTACGTGCGCCTGTCCAAATGAAACGCATTACTTGTATAATATTTTTATTCCTGTTTATTGTGCGACGATGCCGGTCAACGGCCGCGGGGGGTAGAAAAAAAAGAAAGAACGCTTACAACAGCGATTCAGGTAGGTGTTTGGTAATACAAACGGCATTATACCGCCGAATTTATATTAAGAGCGTCCCCGGCTCCCCGAGTCCGCGTGACGCGGATTTATTATTATTATTATTATTATTATTATTATTGATCTTCGATATTATTATATTATACTTAAACGCGTGCGTACCGAGCTCGCCGGTTTATTTATCATTGTCACGTTTTTCCTGCAACGATAATCGTTTCGCCCTGCGGGATACGTTTTCGAATGTGAAATTCGTTTTTTTTTTTTTTGTTTGGTCGCTTTCCGAAGGACCCGAATACGTCGCCGACTGTATATATAGGTACTGATCCTTTATACACTGCAACAGCGCACAGGGATTACGCGAGTAATAACCGTCGTCCTGCAGCACGTGCATAGTGTGATAATGCGCATTTTTCGCATTTTTCCATTTTTTTTTTTTTTATCATTTTCTACCGAGCGTGACAGTCACATTCGTGAAAACTATTCGGTTTAAAACTACTGTACGCGGTCTCGTCAAATAACACTCGACGATATTATTTGCCGTGCATTACCCACGCGATATTACCAGACGTCCAGGATTCTTTTTTTTTTAATTCGGATAACGTCAGGGTTTTAATAAGGAAAACGATTTTATATTGATATACCCGTTAATGATTTAAGCCGTCCGAAACGGGTACGGTATATAATATTCCGAGTCCAATAATAACGTGACCAGATTTTCAGAAACGATTAGAATTTGTACAGTTTTTTTTTTTCATCCTACCCGTAACGTGTCCGTAATACTATGCAGACAAAACGTATAGTGACTTTTCAACGGAGACTAAAGAAAGAAATAAAAGCGTAACGTTACGATTTAATTGAAAATAATTTTCGGATTTTTATAAACATTTTTTAAGACGTGAAAATAACAACTATTACGATTCACTGGAAATTCAATTAAGTACGTATATCGTCTGGTGTGTTTATTTCGGATAACGTATAATTGTATACGTGTAATGAGATTATAAAGAAATTATTAATAATTTTTACGATATCGGAAAATAGTCCTATTTCTTTTTTTTTTTTTTTTTGAACCATAACCACATATTGGTATTACGAAAACCGCGAAGTTCTACGTTTTTTTTTTTGTTTCTCGCAGGATTAAATATCGGTTCTAATATTATTATTAATTGTATACGAGCGTGCGGATGAAAACGCGTGATTTACATTTAACAAATCTGACGCGTTTTACGGGAACAAACACGATATTACATTTGTTTATCTCTCGTCGAGTGTCTATCCTTAAGTGCGCCAGAAGGAGAGTGTTCGACGATTCGCTGAGAACAATATTATAGTTTGACATTTTCTTATTTTTCAACGACTCGTTTTTCGTTAATACTTAAATAATACCGCGCGCGTACTGTTGCAGGTCTCGCATCGATTTCGTCCCTGTTCGCCACGGTATAATTATTTTTTGTCATTATATACTTTACGTTTTGTTATACGCGTTGTTGGCGTGAAACTTTAGAAAATCAGTTTGTGTAGTTTAATGAAAAAAAAAAAAAATTGGATTATTCAATTGAAATATTAGTGAATAGCTCTAAGGACCGCGGATTGTTGCGAGTTTTAAATTATTATCAAAGAAATTACCGGCTGTATAGAGAAATAAATAAATAAATACTACACGAAATGTATTAATGTAGTAATTAAAGTTTTATTATTCGAAGGGCGATTTGTAATAATAATATTTGTAACACGTGTGCAATCGACTACGATTGTTGTCAGTAGATTCTTAATAATTTTACAATAATAAAATATATTAAAAAAAAAAAACACCGTGTGATACGAGGCGTACGTGACGACTATGATTAGACACTATCCTGGTAACTGAACCGTGTTTATAATCGAATGATATCTGGTAACCGGAGTCGTTGAAACGCGTACGTGTGGCTGGAAATCCGATGCAAGTTCACGCGCGTATATAAAGGCCAACGCGTATTATTAGTGACACCGCGCCAACGACACACGTGATACGTTTAAATACAAACGCATCAAACCGGTATATTATGTAGTGTTGTATGTGACACAGCGCGCGAATCGTCAACGGAGTAACAATTAAGACGATATATAATTTTAACTATAGAACATTACGTGTAATAATATAATGCCGAAGTATAGGAAACACACGTGTGAAACAACGATAGTCCATTAAATGGGGAAAACTACTATCAACGGCTTTTTTTTTCCTCAGAAAAATTCCGTCGAAAAAGTCACGGATTTCCAATTGATATTCGCGGGCATAGGCGTGCGCAGGAATTTCGTATGGGGTGTGCCATGAAGAAAATTGGGCCGCTTTCCCTTATATGAGCCTAAGCAAATCTAACCTAACTCTCAACCTAAAAAAAAGGATAAATTTAATGCAAAATATCAATTCATAAAAACTTATTGATTAAATGTTGTGCTTCACAACATTTAGATATATTTTTACAATATACGTAGTATATACCTATATACCTAGTGGTCAGTAACCTACATTAGAATATTAAAACATTTTGCTAGAGCGCCTAATTTATTTTCTCTAATTTTTATTATTTATAGCTTAAAATTCAAACAGTCCCCGAATGAATGAAAGTTGTACAAAAAGCCACGGGGTGTGCCACGACGACACACCCGGCACACCCTGTGCGCACGCCTATGTTCGCGGGTATCGTTTTGATACCTCACCGAAACAAATAATGCGGTAGAGGCCCCCACCCCCACGTAGACGTAATGAATTTAAACGTATGGAATTTGATTGAAAACGTTGCGAAAAGACGAAACGTTGCGATTTTTTTTGAAAATCGCTCGTATTTCAACCGTACGTGAAAGAAAAGACATAGAAAAATAACGTTAAAAGTTTGAAAATCATATATACATTTAATGGATTAAGGTCCTAACCGCCTTTTTGATCACTCCTTTTATTTAGGTCTTAATTCGTCTCCTCTTTGTCTTCGTCATTTATCACCCGATATTGGCGATTTTACTCGCCTTCTAATAATGTTTATACACGCTTAAATTCTATTCTTCTCATCCGTCGAATAAAAAAATACGAATATTTTCATTGAACGTAGAATGATAAAAAAAAAAAATTAAATAAATAAAAATACACCCCGTGCACGTCTATATGTATTTTATAATATGTGAGTACATTTGATAAGTATTATAATTTACACGAGTACGACAGCCGAACAGAGGATGTCGGAGGTATGTGTACACACGCATAATATTATGCGCGCGAAGGGGCGAATGTGTGGATATCGAACGAGACATGGGGGAATTGTGGAATACTAATGGGAGCTTATAATATACGGTCGGGGTGGGAGTGAGAGGCATCTCGCTAGACGTCGAGACGCGTATGTATTTTGTAAAACGCGTGAAATATTCTCAGTCGAGGGGCAAAACAATAATTTTAGTATAAGACCGCGTGGTTAAAGTGGACTTTATGTAAATGTTTTTGGATTTGACTTTGAAATTAGGCCGGCGCCGCTGTTCCAGATGCCGGTGGACAACGACGTCAATATACCACCCGCACGCGCCGTATAAGTCGCGGTCTCCTAAATCCCACCCTCGCCGCGCCGCGAGTTTGTCAATAATTCGGACTGCGGACAAACTGCGCTAGGGCGTTGTTTTCCCGCTGCGTTGTTCTCGACCATACCGTTACTACTACTTACACGTGTACGGGTACCACCGTACCCATACCCACTCATAACGCTTGCGTCCACGGCAATCGTGGAAAATTCGAAAAAAAAAAAAAAATCCCTCATACAATTGTCCATTCCGCATTAAAGAAGAAGGATCAAGCAGAAGATTGGGAAAGATCGGAACAAAACGGAACAGCACACCTTCCGACACGTCGTTTTACGTTCCAAAAACACCGGCGAGTCCTAGTAGAATATCCGAAAGATCTACTGCAACTGAGCGAAACCCTGACATGGTTATAAAAACAAACGGCGGATCTAGAAATCACTATGAATAGATCGAGAACCGGTGTAGCGCGCTGTAGAGTCGGTTGGAAGAAACTGGGACTAACGATTGATGAAAACGCGAGACATCTACTCCGATCGGGTGCCCGGAGTGACACGAAAATCACCTCATACCAACAAATCAAAATACTTTATAGCTCAATACCGGGCAAAGGCTATGACGTCCACATCAGTGCCACAGCATCCGGTGTTTTATATTATTTGTATAACGTTATAATATTTACTCGTACAATTACCCATATTTTATCATTCTACCGTTCGTCCGAGTACTTTTATTTATCACCATATTTTATCCGTTGTTTTAAATAATTGCCTGACGCGTAAAAAAAAAAAAAAAATTAACGAATTTAATAAAACGTTTTAAAAACGATTCTTGTAGAAACGTGACTCGTGTAATGTACGATATTTCGTCCTGTACACGTATAGTATATCATGACTACCACCTAACCCGACTACAATATTCCGGTGTAGTCCATAGTGAATGTAGTCCGGCGCAACGTTTATGACACGGGTCCGGGAGGTTTTCGAAAAAAACGTATCCATCTATAATATAATAAACGAGTTCGCGAACGGATCACTGCGCAGTGCGCATACTGGTCAGACCGGCTGCTGCTGCTGCTGCTGCTGCGTCATGTTTAACGAAATAAACATTTTTTTTTTTTTCAAAAATAAATCGGAATCTTCGCGGCCGATAAAACCGTATGTACGTATATTCGTTTTTCGCGTGTTAAGTCCAATCGGATTATTATCGGACGTGATGTGCCGGACCGCTGAAACTATAATAACTATACGATATACATACTCTGGACAAAAATAATGAGACTGATTAAAAAATAAAACACACGGAAAATATTTTATTCGCCCGAATTTATTGTTTCTCCATCAAAGTAATCCCCTCCTACTAGAATACACTTATTCCCGACGTTATTTACAGTGTTCAAACGAGTTATTATACTCTGTTTCCGGTATAGCATTCAAAGCGGTCAGCGTATTCTCTTGTATAGCTTATGTTGACTCAAAACGATGTCGACAAGTGGTAATTTCAATCGAGGAAGTAGGAAAAAATCACACAGAGCCGGTTACGCGCGGTGCTTGCGGTATGAGATAATATTTTTTGTTGACTGGCCAGTTGGAAGGAACTATTTCGTGGACAACGCAACGCGGTAGTCAAAGAAAACAGTCAACACGACCTTGATTTCTGACTCGCTTTGACGTGGTTTTTTTTGGGTTTTGGTTCACATGCAGCACAATATTCATTATAGATTGTAGAGCTGTTTCCGGGTCATCAGGCATAGATCCCCGAGTCTAATCGCCAGTAATTACGCATTTCAGATCATTTAGGTATGGTTATTAGTCATAGAAAGCATCTCTTCAGACACTTTAACAAGACGTTTTTTTTTCAAACAAATTCAAATCTTTTGGAACAAGACGAGAAGACACGCGAGATAATCCTATTGCAATTTGTTCGTATTGCAAATTTTCATACACGACAGTATCTACAAGGTCTCTTTGAGTCAATCGACGATTGAAAAATATAAGCTCCTCGATTTTGTTAATGTTTTCATCAGTAATTGAGATTGACGGCGTTCCTGAACGAGGTTCGTTTTCGACTGCTTCACTACCCTGACCGAATGATTTGTACCACTTAAAAACTTGTAATTTCGATAAACAATCATCGCTGTAATACTTTTATAACATTATTTTTAATGCTTTAGAGAAATGAATTTTATTATTTGACAAAATTTAATGCAAATTCTTTGTTCCGCAGATTTTTTTCCATTTAAAAAATCTCTGACACCGATTTTCTTTAAACACAAAAAACGCCACAATTTCTAACCCGACAAGGCAAATGTTACGAAATTTATGTCAGCTGTTCACAACAGTCATACCGACCTATCAAATAGATGTAGACGTCGATATTCACAGCGCGCGTATTTTTAAAAATACAGTCTCATTACTTTTTGTCCAGTATATGCGAGGAGTGCACGTTATTATATTATATGTACACAATGGCGTGTAATAATAATATGTAGGTCGGCGGTATAGTTATGGACAGAAGGTATATAGACTATACACGCCGTGGTCGTTTTATATAATAATTGCGTTGTGTCCCGCGATAATATATTATACTGTACGTGCGCAGTTTGGCGAAATTACCGGGCGAAAACCGAGCGCGTGGTCCGCGGGGAGATGTGCTCGTGAAATATGCTTATAATAATAATAATAATAATTATTATTATTATAACTGTAATTACACGCGAAATAAACGTCTCGTCGTCTTGGTCGTCCAAATGTGTGTTGTTGCTAGGCCCGGAAACATACGTACGTGTCACGTTTTAAAATATACCACCGCGTTCACTCTGCGGAGACAATATCACGGTGTTTCGTTATGAATTTTATTATTAATAACATTATTCCAGTGTAATCAAGAACACGTACGCGAAGAGACAAGGACGAGGAGCGTGTGAAGAATCTTAGTGTAAACTAATAGGTTTGCGACGAAGCGTTATCATTTTGAAGCCCCCAACCTTTCTCTTTAGTATACGGAAGACGTACAAGGTGCGAATGATGTAGTGTTAGTGTGTGCAGGGAAAAGGTGCAGAAGAACGGGCTTGAAGAGCGGAGTTTGGTGCTTGAGAGGGGATAGGACAAAAGATGATTTTGATTTTAGAGGCGATTGAATCGAGAAATTCAAAAGACGAAGACGAGTTTGTACGGTGGTTGACAGATTTAAGGTATCAGTAGGATCGGTATAACGAAATAATAAGGTACGAGAAATAGAATAAGGACGTAGACTGGGACGTAGCGGAGAGAAGCGTCTAGTGGTTTGCGTTTGAAAAGAGAACGCCGATAAGATTGAAAAATAGATTTTATAAAAGAGTAGCGAGCCCGACAATGTGTTGTATGGTTCGATGGGATGTTGGTCCTATGGAGACGGAAAAACGGAACGCAGAGTACGAGTGTAGCGGATGACGAGAGTGATGAGACGGACGTGCGGAGTAACTAGGAAGGATAGAATGATTACGTACGGGGTAGTGCAAGGCATTCATTGTGGAGAAAATCAGGGAGAATATAGTTTGAGATGATTCGGACACGTTACGCGGAGAGATGATTCCTAAATACATTTTACGCAGGAGTAGGAATCACGAAATTTTAAGTCGTATCCCCCACCCGTTTCTAGACTTGGTACTAACAGTGGCAATACACATAATGTGTGGTCAAAAACGTATTTATAAGTACGTTTTCATATAATCATCTCCACGTTTTCTGAGTTCGCGGGCCATCACCACTGCTGCAAAAGACCTGAATGTTTTTATTCGAACACGCGTGACGTGTGATTTGGACGATTCTGTTTATTTTAACGCGATTCGTTCGGACTTGACGTTCCGAGGATCGGCATCATTGGTTCGTCCTTATATGGCGAATGAGTTACCGGTTAGTTTTTAAAAAAAAAACATCAAACAAACGTTGAAAAGAAGACGCATCGTCGACGAATGAAAATAAAAAATTAAAACACTTTATTCGTCATTATTATGATGAGAGGCTTGTGTAAACGTTTTTTTTGCACATATTTTATAATATTATAACGACCATCCCCGAAGTTTGCGATGAAAATTTTCAACTCGGATATCCTCGCCGCCGCCGCGCCGGTGAAATTTCCCCCGTTTGAAAATTGTTGTACCGTTTCGTAACGGTTATAAATTTTTTTTTTCTTTTTTGTACGCGTTTTTATATTATTATACACGCGCGAGCTCTCTTCCTGCACCAGTGCTAATGGATAAAGCCATTATAAAATGGCGTGTGTCCCATTTTAAACGCCCAATACGTGTGTGTGTGTGTGTACGGGTTAAGTGCAATTTCGATATTTTAAACGTACGGCCGGCCATATCGAATTGTCCGAAGCAAAAAGCAAATAAGCAAATTGGTTTAACGTTGGCCGGGGTCCGTCATCACGAAATTAACAGTCGTTTCGCGTCGGAAGTACCACCTACCGTACACGCCGATTGGACAGTAATAAACGACTGCAATAAAAAATAATAATAAAAATAGCTGGTAATAGTAATAACGATAAATATATACGACGTAATGGCCAAAAGCGATTTCCATTTGTACGCTAATAGATAATTTGTATGTACGCATGTAGCTCATATCGAGCGTATTTAAATCGTTTCCGTCGGTTTTGTCGCGCGCGCGAATTTGTCGGCAACGGAGGGGGGAAGGGTTTTTAAAATTATTTTTTTATTCAATTTTTATTTTTTTTTCTATACCACTGTGTCGTTCGACAATGTGTCCGTCTGCGGCGTTAATGAGTCGAATAACGCGCATATAATAAACGCGTTGCAGTAATTATAGAGCTCGGATTCTAAAAAAAATTCCCCTTTTAAATAAAACGCGTTTATATGACTTAAAAATTTCGAAAATACGATCTAACAAAATTTTGTAAAAAAAAAATTCCCTTTAAATACATTTTTTTTTTGCTATTTGACAATTGGCCTGCACGCGCGCCTTCCAAAACAATGTTATTTATTTATTATAATTTTTACGCCCGAGCAGGCATTGAACTAATAACGGGTTAATTAGGTCAGGACTAATAGTTGAGACGGCGTAACGTTCTGTTTAAAGACGATTGTATCCTTGTATAGGATATATGACGGTGTATAAGATTATAAAAGGAACGATTTATTGCGTTGTGTGAGATGAGGGGGGTGGGGGGATACGGGAGGAAACAGAAGAGACGCGAGATCAGGCGCACTAAGAGAGCCATTGAGAAGGGATGATGCGATGAACGAAAGGTCGGTTTTGGATATTCGACGATTTTATCATGCGAAAAGAAAAGGATTTGATGAAAGTCGTACGTAATCGGCTAATAGTGCGGTGACATTGAGATAAGTTGGGGAAACGTTGTGCTTAAAAACCAAACGTTATTTTAGTACAAAATTATGCGTTTGTATTTCGTTTGCGTTTGAGCGAATTTTTATTTCGTAATATTTTACTGGAAGCGGCCGATTAGAAATTACCTAAAAAAAAAAAAAAAGACACCGAAAAAAACGTTAAAAAGTACTGTTAGACGTCAAAAACCACGGGAAAAACTTTCGTCGTTAGAACTGTGTGTAGTTACAAAACGTTCGTACCTCGCTTCGTGTAAAGTCGTTTCAGAAAGAAAAAAAAAGATGGAAATGCATCGAAATCCGGCGTTTTATTATAATATTACGGCTACAACGTCGTTTACAGTATAGTGTTATTGTTTAGGGAATTTAATAACGAAAATTGGTAAGTATAAATTAACAATCGAACGTCGTACGCGTCTCTAAGTATCCGACAAGTATCTGTTTAAATAACTTTAAGGGTGACCGCACACTGGTAAAGCAAAAGTGCTTTGAAGCGACGTTCGGACGAGATTAGTCATTGTGCTCTTAGTCACAATAAAGCGCGCGATAACACACTGATAAAACATAATTAATCAAACCACGATTAGTCAACAAAATGTCATCCGAAGAGGAAGACGTTGTACCGACTGTCGTTTACGAGAAATCGAACGGGAAAAAAACAGTAAGGGTTTTGGGTTCATCTTTTGAACTCGGAACGTACAAAAAACTGTTTTTTTTTTCTGTATTATTAATGTAGATAATAATTGATAATAAAATACTGAATGTAATTGGGGTATGTAAAATACTCGGGTGTTAAGAATACGCGAAGAATAATGAGAGCAGCCACGATAATAAAATAATTGAAATAGCAACAATACTCGTCGGCTGCTTTATTATGACTAATCGAAAAAGAACATGTTCCGTTTCAATAAAACACGACGTTAGACAAGACCGAAGGCAAAAGTGTTTTGCCTGCGTTTTATCAGCGTGCGTGTCGTCAATGAAAAACACGTGTTTTGTTTTTCGTTAGTAAAACGCTTTAAATCGCAATTATTCTTTACCAGTGAGCGGTCGCCGGTCACCAATAAAACGATTAAAACGCCCCCGAAACGAGATAACTACCGTTCAGTATTCCGGTTGGGGATAATCTTTTCTCGTAAATATCAAACGAACATTGCGGCAATTTATAATTTCGAACACCTCATTACTATGGTACAACGCTTTTTATACGGTTTTTTCTACTATAGACCACCGCTGAAAAATAATAAAATTCACATCAGTGGCGGATCCAGGGTGGGGGGGGGCCGCTTAGGGCGATCGCCCCTCCCTTCCGTTTGCTAAAAATAACCATCTGATGTCTGGTTGTATCTGGAGTCCATGTCTAAATCTATTGGTCGTATAATCTTGTCAAGTTCCGGTTGGAAAATTACTAACCATTTATCTCGACGCAGTTTAAATTACTGAATCCCCCCAATAAACCCGTAGAAGGAATAAAAATGATAAGAAATTTCTTATCTTCTTTGTTCTTTCTCATAACCACGGTCTTATCCTGTAGTCTTACCGCCATAAACTTCAGACAATCATTGTGTACAAGTCAGGTAACGCGTAATAACCCTTTATTGACTGCAAGTAGATAATCATGATTACGAATGTTCGTTTATAAATATAATTTTTTGAATCGTGTTTTTGAATTTTGACGTTTTATTTTTTGATTTGTAATAATTATTTATTTTAATATTACTGGACATCAAGTATTTAGGTTAGGATGAGTCTACGCGAATGGTCTAAAATAGCGATGTTACAAATAAATGATTAATGTAATCATCAAGTTTTAGTGTTATTTATAATGCGTTATATTAATCGCCTCTCCCCCCGTTATTTTGTCCTGGATCCGCTCCTGCTTTACATACAACAATCTCACCGAGGCGTCTCTATATATACGGAGAATGACGGTTCGTTTTAATAATTTAATCGGTTGTAACGGCCGGCGGAATACACCACGGTTATCGCGTCTGGGCAATCGATTCCTCCCCACACGTTGCAGTGCTCGAAACTAATATAGTGGGCGACACCGACAACACTATATATATATGTGTCGCACACGTTTTACTCACTCGTACAGTTCCCAGTGCATATCGCGTATCGTCGCGGCCATAGGCGGTTAATATTTTATTCGAGTCGTTCCCCGCCGAGACACGAACCTCGGTCGGCAGGTTTCAAAAAGCGTCTCTGCTTTTTCTTTTTGTTTCAGATAGTACGGAGTACAGTGATTCTGGAAACATCTGCGACCGTTTTGTTGTCAATATTTAGGTCTGGAAACGAAGGCGAAAACACGGTCGACGTGCCGCCGCGGCTTATACGAAAAACGATTTTTTTTTTTTTTTTAGGGCTGCACGTGTAAAAAACGTGTGTGTGTGTTGCTCGGAAAGAAACTCGTACGTATTAAGAAATGAGTTATTGGTATTTTCGAATCAAAAACGACTTGACAATTCGCGAGTCGGTATAGCTGGCAGTGAGCTGCAGAACGAAACGCTTTCGTAGTCGTACGATTCAACATTTTTTTTATCTATTTCAATCGCGTTATCGGACGTCAAACGATCGTCTAGTTTGTAAATCTACGATACCTACGCGGTTTGTTTTGATATTGCACGAACATTCTCGGTTAAGCCATTGTAGCGATGTGTATAAACTCGAAAGCGCGTCTCGTATAAAACATAAAAAACGAACGTTCGGTAAAATACAGTTTAAGAGGGAGGGCCGGGGGAATACTAAATAGAAATTTACTATAAATCGATCGTTTTTTTCAATTTTTTTAAACCTTTAACTGACGACATGTGCGTGAGCGTATCTATGAGATTCTATGAGTCACCAGATAGCGCTACGGCACGACATAGAGGGCGTGGCAAAAATACGCATATAAACAGCGGTCAGTCTCGAACACACGCATACACACACCACAGTCAGACGCGAACTACGTTGTTCGGCGGCCGGACCGCCGTGACTACACTGAGCGGTCCGATGGTTTCGGACCGCTATTTATATGCGCCTTTCTGCCACGCCCTCTTTTTTTTTGTGTCGTAGCGCTATCTGGTGACTACTTTTTTCCCGTTTTATCACGGTCGGCTGACGCGCTATGTCTGTATACGCGGGTGTTTAGTTTGACGCTGACCGAGCGACCGATCGTACGCGCCTATGCAATCTTCATTATTTATTTATTCTATTATTATTATTAATAATAATATTATTATTATTTCACGTATTTCAATGAAACGAACGTAAGGATTCGTCTTTCCTCGTTGTACACTCGTTGTTTCGTACCAGATCCTTACACGATCGTAAAGAAAATAGGTTACCGGAAACATAATTATGTATAGGAATAATCGGAAGCAATAATAATAATTAAACTAACATTGAATTGCGTGTGACGAATAATAATATTGACAGAAAAAATCATTAAATAACGTTGCATTACAAACAATACTCAACAATAAAGGTGACAAATCTAAATAACATACGACGTATAATATAAATTATACAATAAAAATAATTGTTAAACAATTAACTCACACGATTAATGGGCATCTGGACTGACGATCCCAACAAACAATGATAACAGCAACAGAAACATTGGCGATGACAATTTCGGTGATATATAATTTTTAAAAGAATTATTATAGTTTATAATATTTTAAAAGAGTGTGTAACAGTAACACAACACGACGACGTACGCGTAACAACAACGACTTTGAAACATTCGGCCAACAGACGATGATAAAACGGGTTTCCACTGACGAGTCGAGAACCCATATAAAATATCGTGCACACAGTACGAAACACTCGTGTATACGTTTACTCGTTTATTTTACACTTTTGCTATTTGTTTAACGTGTACTCGCATTTATTACACTGTACAAGACCGTCCGCGTGTTTGTCCGTCAGCTAAGCACTAAACGCTCGATCACGACCCCGATGATCAGCGCGTACCGATCGTCGGTCGAGCATTAATTCCAGCCTTATACATGATCAGTGGCGTGCTCAGGGGGAGGTTAGGGGTTATATCCCCCATTGCCTTTTTTGCCGACCTACAGAAAACAACTTATTAGCTATAAGAGCTGTTTTAGAGTCATTACTTAATACTTTTTATTACATAGTTATTAGCAAAAAGTTATTACTTACGAGTTATGACAATAAACATTTACTATACATAACATATGTTATGTTAATTGAACAACTTGGTATTAGTGTGTTATAATTTAAATTGATTTTAATTATAGAATAATTTACAAATGTACACAATTATAAGCTATAGAAACGATTTTGGAGAGCTTGAAACATAAACATTTGAGTTTTTGGTATTACCATGACAATTTATTAAAATGTATTATTACTATTTGCTTATAACATCCCCCCTCTATTGAAAATTTCTGGGCACGCTACTGTACATGATGACGTTCAAAGGGGGGTGGGGGCGAAAATGGAGCATAACCGTAACGCGATTGGACCAAACACACACGACACGAGTCGGTGCTGTTAGGTCAGGGATATACTAAATTTAGAAACATCAAATCCCACGAGGAGAGGAGGCGATCCACATATTATCGCCCCCTCCCCCTTATAACCGGCCACCGGTACGGCGTTTTTCGCGTTACTCCCCGAACAGCCCTCGACATTACAATATTATTACGGTTGTGTGTTATAGTGTCACCGCCAAAAAGTGAGAGAGAAAATGAAAAAAAAATTCGGATGTCCCACGCGTGTTGTCGTACAGCGAAGTCGTTGCTGCAGGAGTCGGCTTACACGCGTTAGACACGGACCGTTCCCCGAGCAAACAATATCGACGGCGGTGGTCTTGCGCGAACAAACTTATTTCAAAGGTCTTAGACCGCTGCACTATACACATAAACCATCTCCCCGCACACATTTATTATCGTATTATTTATACCGTACACGTGCTGTACGAGACGGTGTTATATGTGTGCGCGTATCTGTTTTTAGTTTGTTTTCCGCCAAAAATTCGGTTAATTCGGTTAAAATAAGGACGTCGGACAACACCGCCTCCACTGCTGCTGCCGTATACGACGCGCGCATACGCCCGTCAATTTGCACGTTTTTCGCCGTCTTTCGACGTGCGCGCGTGTCCAGAGATACGTTCGAGTTTTTACGCGCTCAAGGCGGTTTTTATTTATTCCAAAGGCGTTTTCTCGTGCGGTATATATACTTGCTCGCTTATACGTATATACGGACACAAGATTTCTAAAAGACGATACCCGCCGTACTACGTATAGACGTCGTATAAAATAGAACGAACTCTTTTCTTTTTTTTCATCCGCACGAGCGTAGTATATTAATTATGTATTAAAAGTATATATATAAAGAGGAGACTTTCTGTTGCCGTCGTTATTAATATATTTAATGAAAACGTACCGACGGAAAAAGTAGTGCGTCGAAAACGCTGCAGGAGAACGCGGCGAACGACGTTGGTGACGTTACTGACGTATTGGGTTTTTGAAAATCTCGTATGAATCCGATTATATATATAATAGCGCGCAGCAATACGACCAGGGCTCGCAAACGTTGCAATAACGTTTTGATTATAACGTTATAATTGCAAAATATCATTTAAAATGTATATCAAAAAACGTAAAGGAAAACGATAAACACTAATTTTAAACTATCACAAATTAAAATATATCATTAAACGAAATAATGTATTAACGTTATATATCAAAATATCAAAAACGAAAAATAGAATTACCGTTATTTTAATATTTTTTTTCCAATTTACTACGGAAAATATAAGCATATATGGTGTAGGTTTATTATAGTTCTATAATAAGACTGGGTTCACACGGACGCGTAAAAATTATTCAAAGATACGTGTCTGAGAAGATGTCAGCTAATAGTTTCTATTGGTAATATAATCAACATTTTAAGAGAAATATTCTACATTAGAATATAAAGTCAAAAATGAACCAAGGTTCTCACCGAAAAAATGTATAAAATCAAAAAATTAAGGATAAAAGTTTAGGACTTTTATAATCAATGAAGTTTAATGAAGTACATTACGTTTATGAGATTTGAAAACGTGCTGTAGTCTACGGAATATGAATGGATTTATTTATTTGGAAAAAAAATCGATATTAAACCAAATAACGTTAAAATACCGATAAATGTAAAACGCAATTATTATATAACGATAAAACTTTCTTTAACACAAATAATCCATAACGCTAAAATATACCATAACGATAAACGCTAAAGGTAAATAAACGATACGTACTTTTTTTTTTACGAAATATTTTTTTAAAATTAATATTTTCGGTATCTACCGGATTGAACGCGGCGCGGATTATTGTTTGTCGCCGGATATTATTACTTACCCGCGGATCCAGGACCGTGATGAACTGCCGCCGTGTAGTGACGGCTGAAATTCTTATAGAATTTTCAAAAACCGAAGAATTAAAAATACTGTGTACTTTAAAAACTGACATTTTTTTTTTTTTTTGTTTCCACCGTGGTTCTCCGTACAGATATCGTATATAGAATCGCGATGAATAATACTGGAACACCTCGGCGGGGGGCTATCTGTTTTTTTTTTCACGCGATTATTATTTAATCAAATTTATATATTTTTATACGTTATTGTTTCGCCGTGTCGTCGATAATCACATTAACGATTTTCGACCTAGGTACGTGTACGCATAACACGTTTTCTGAAAGGTTTTTCGCCCCGAGGGAAAACTAGTGGCGGTATATATATAGACAGACGTTCGAAAATCGAAATGACCGGGAAAAAAAAAACTGAAAATTCGCTATTTCTGTTGTACGGGCGTAGACGACGAGGGGCGGCGTATTTGTGATTTGTGTTGACACGCACAGGCCGCATTATGCAGGGGAAGGGGGTGGGGGTGGTTGCAGAGTTTCTTTTTTTTCTCTCCGCGTTTGCGAAAAGTCATTATTTAAATCCGAAAAACATCTTTTATTCGTTTAATTTTTTTTTTTTTTTCGCAATTTATTTCGACGAAATTATTATTATTATTATTATTATTTTTCTTCTCGTCGTTTACGTTGTATACACACTTTAATAGCATTATAAATATATACAAAAAGAACGAATATTGTTCTTTTACGAAACGATTGCTTCTCGCGACTGCGTCTCGCGGTTACATTATTTATATAAAATCGAGAATTATTTTCATGTCATTATAGCGTGTTTAACGTCTTGTTTTCTTTGAGATACAAAAAAAAATGAAAAAAAAAAAATCCTCTCCTCGCATTGCCCAGCCCGTTTGAAACGCGCGCCGTGGCTCGAACGATACGAAGTACGCGTATACATACGCGTACTTCGTACACCTACCTAACTGTCGCGTTTGTATTTCAGTTCATTTTTCGAAAGCAGTTCCAACGGGTTTTGGATCGAAACGCATTGGACTTTAATCACCTCGCGTCTCGTTTTGTGGACCACGATCGAGAAATTCGTCTGGCTAAATTTTAGAGTCCCGCGCATTTCTCAATACACCGGCGTACGTTTGTAACGTACTCCTTCTTTTATCAGCTTTAGACGTCGTTTAGACCCATTGCTGCGTTACACACGTCCTACCGCGTCTCTCTGTCCGATGCTGTTTCCTCGTCGTTTTCCACTCCCAGCGTTGTTAGATCCTTTACGACTTTATCACGCCATCGTTGCTGCCTAAGGGCTTTTTTCCTCGTGGTTTCCACTTCATAACTTCTCGTGCGAATATACGAATACGAAGGAATAAAATAAGATGATACGTGTCACAACACTCGCCGACAAAACGATTAAATAGTATACACGAGTTATCGACACCGAGAGACACGAGACACCGGGTACAAAACTGAATTAGACGCAAACTTTTGCAGTTGGTCGAATAAACCGGCTAACGTATCGTCGGAAAGTCTTACGGTAATTTCTACAAAATATTAGTTTTGCGTGAGATATTTTGTAGGGGCGAAAAAAGAATATTCGGACGAATATTGGTAAATGGTCGGTGATTTAAAAAAAGTTCGACATCAGTTAGAGTATAAGAACCGCTGGCATAAACGATTTTAAACCGTCGTCGTCGGAACGTCTATATGATATCGAATATTGTCGACTTCAACACCGCGGGCGAAAGAACTTTATTTTCCTTTAATTCAGCGTTTGATTAATTTTCCGAGCTTTACTCGGAGTCGTTTCGTTAAACATAATCTCGAAGAAAGTTTATCGCGGTTTTTGCGTAGGAATGCGAGTACCTATACGGCGTAATATTATCGCAGACCAAATCCGCGCGTGCCGGATTATATACGTATTATTCGTGGCCGAAATGATTACAGTCGGATTAATAATATTATATTATATAATATATATATTATTTTTGTTGTTCGACTCTATACATACGTACGATCGTACTATAAACGATTGCTCCGGACAGTAGCGTGCCCAGGAATTTTCAATGGGGAGGGGGGGATGTTATAAGTAAATAAATTGTAAACAATTTTAATAAATTGTCATGGTAATACCAAAACCGCAAATGTTTATGTTTCAAGCTCTCCAAAATCGTTTCTAGCTTATAATTGTGTACATTTGTAAATTGTTCTATAATTAAAATGAATTTAAATTATAACACACTAATACCAAGTTCTTCAATTAACATAGCATACGTTATGTATAGTAAACGTTTATTGTCATGAGTAATAACTTTTTGCTAATAACTTAATAAAAAGTATTAAGTAATGACTCTAAAACAGCTCTTATAACTAATAAGTTGTTTTCTGTAGGTCGGCAAAAAAGACAATGGGGGATATAACCCCTAACCTCCCCCATCTTGAGCACGCCACTGCCTCCGGACCACGTGCGATAACATTTGATTCGTTTTTGCGCGTACGTCATAAATGTCACAGTATTTTTTTTCCACACCGACATTCGACGTTGATTTCTCGGTTTTAAAACCGTAGACATTTGTAAACATTATTTTATAATTTATATAAATATTTTCTTTTTGCTCTCTCGCGATACCGTGTACAGTTTATTCGTTAAAATATTATTATAATTGCTTATTTATTAAACATAGACCGCGAAATTGGCTCGATGAAAATGATCGCGTTTAAACTGTGTACATATAAATGCCAAAACAGACGATTTTATTTCTCGTATGGGGCGGTATAGAAACAACGGTTTCGATCAAAACGATATACTGTCTATACTATGGAATTAGTAAAAATCGTAATATGGCGCTTTAAACCCGAGTTGGTACATAATATTGTTGTACCTTCAAAGTATCTCGTCGTCATATTCATGGATAATATAATCTCCTGTTTGTGGTGGAGATCCACAGTACCAGTTTGAACGTCATACAGTCGTGTGATTGACCGCTCGTATACGATTGTCCAATCTTTTTATCGACAATAATCGCGTGATTATATAGTATTACTACCGTATAACACGCTGACATCGTTCGTTTTTAAATTAATATACAACCAGTAGGGAGGTATTGACGGTTTAGAACCGCGCACGTCTGATTTTTACCGCCTCTGCGACGATTGATTTGGATCCCCGGGGCCGCCTCTTCTGACCGCGTTCTGACGTCATTTTGTTCGTCATCCTCCTTTTGTCTGAGTGCCGAGTGAATCATTGTCAAGGAAGACCGACAGGTTTCCGGTCGTAAACGTCCAAGAGTTGACTTTCTTCCGACCGCATGTAGTTGTATATACCTTCTATACCCATACGTCCACCGATTGGAGGGGCGTCAGAGATGCCGAGTGACCTTTCGTTTCTTCATTCTGGGCTCACGAAAAAGATGTGTTTGGCTTTTTTTTTTTTTACGTTGAAACTTGTTGAGAATACTCGCCGTGGATCCAGCATTGTATTCTGTCGGTTCGATGAACGTGCTCTAATATCACATCGAGATTACTGCACGGAGATTATGTGGATTAACTTTGTGTCGGACACGAAGACTGTTTGATTTTTGCCGAACTGTAGACGATACGCAGCCGAATAACCGACGTGGGGATTTAGTGAACTCCGATACGCGTATACACTGTTGGCGCGTGTCAAATTTATACGGTTTTCTGCAATAAAAGAGAAAAAAAAAAACGACGGGTAGACAACGTTCGGTTTAAGATTTTATGCTTTGCAATTAGAACGCCGGAGAGTCTACCACAGCTCGCGGTCGTTTCGAACAACAGCGTAAAAGCTAAATTAAAAAGGATCATTGTCCGAAGAACGACCGAGTCAAAAAAACATTGTTTTGTACGAACAACGCGCGAAAAGATCCGAATCGTATATTTTAAAATATGCGCGTCCGAGTCGCAGTAATAAGCGCGAGTTTTTACACACCGTTTCGACGAATATTATTGCACATAATATAATTAAGTACAGAGTATGAGTAAACGCCGCAGGAAGTATGTCGTGCAATCGAACAATATAATAATTTTAATAGGTACCGTCTTCGCGTTTATATCGGATAGTGTATTTTTTTTTACATTCTAATACACGGCGCGCGATCGTGAAAATACCGATGGGAAAATTCTTCTTCTAGTCAGAACACATATAATATTATATATTATACAGTACGCGTTATTGTTTTTTTTTTTTTTTTTTTTTTTTGCGGTATAATTAACTCGTTCGCTTGTACCGCGCACGCGGAACAACACACTTTTTCTCCGTCGTCATTCCACCTCGGCGGACGGTCATCGCTTCTATATAATACACATATACACTGTCCGCTTGTTACTATTGTATATTGTTCGTATAAATAGCGTGTATTACGTGCATTACGTTTCTTATTGTATACAGGATGTGTCTCACGGAGATTCGAGACAAATTCTAAAAAAAAAAAAAAAAAGTATTTGTAATATTCCCTCGCTGTGCACACAGTGTAAACGTATTTTTAATTCGATTTTAATTATTGTAAAGGAGTTAAAAAATAAAAATAAATAATTTACCTCCTACTCTTTAAAATAACGATGGTCGATTACGAAATATACGCTTTCTCGGAAAACTTTGGGAATTTTAAAAGTTTTAATTGTTCTACGTCGTTGTTACAATTTTTAAACAATTTTTGAAATTTTATTAAAATCCGAATAATTTTCTTATGCTTACCGACGTTACAGCAACGATAATTTTTACTCGATATTTATATATAGAGTCAAAAGAAATAACTTGTTATCATTTGTAGGCTATATATGATCTGTAGCGCAGGATTCTAGTAATTTTTACCAATAAAAAAAAAAAAGACTTATAACTATCGAACAGAACAAAAATAAATTGCGTTTGTCGTGTGCCCGTAAGACACACTATACACCTGTAAGTGTACCTGCAGCAGCGGGCGTACTTCTACGACTATCCGCGGTCACAATCTATCGTTCGGTGCTGCGCAGTAACAAACTCGATTGTAAATGATCGGTGGAGCGAATCGAACGTGTAGGATTTGAATCGTTTGAATGATAAACGAGTCGAGATAATATTAGTAAACGATATATAATTTACATCTCAAAGGACTCGACTAGAAGTAAAAAAAAAAAAAAAACCAAGTTGCCAGTCTAACGTACAGAAATGCTAGATTGTACTGGACCAGTGATTGCCGACCTCTTCTATTCTACGCCGCCTTTGTAGATTTTCAAAAATCTCACGTTGCCCTCCTATAAATTGATCACTTTTTTTTTTTGTATACTCTATAGATTAAGAGCGTTTAGCCGTTAAATGGTTAAAAAAAAACACTCTGTAATTTAATAAATACAAATTTTACTCCGTGCGACTCCCCAGCAACGCGTTGTTCACTCCTCCCACGTTGGGAAACACTGCAGTACTATGTACGTACAAATGGAATATTGTTTTTATCGACAATTTTCACATTCGGTGTTTTTAATCGTCGACAATAAGTCGCTATATATAGTATTTCGTTGAAAATTGTAATTTCTTAAAACCGTGCGCGCGTTCGAAAAATTCGGACAATCTCATCACGTTGTTGCCGAAGGTCAATCACGTTAAGTTTAACTCGATTTAGCAATAGGTCACTTTGGTAAAAAAAGAATTGCATTCGTCATACGTAATTATCTATTGTTTTTCGCACGACGCTTATAACACTGGTGTTTGCGCCAAATGTTGAAAAACGTTCGCGGAGAATACAAAAAAAAACGCGCAGTTTTCTCGTCGTTATTATCGCGACGTAATTTAATCGCCCGTTTAATCACTGTCATTAAATTAATTCGGTTCGCAAACGAAAATTCGGGGACAATGAGAATGGGCGGTTACGTCCGAAAAAATTCGGTTTTAGCATATACGCGCGGCTTAAGACGGTAACGCGCATTTAAAACGTGGATTAAGAGATCAAGGATCTCCTCAATGCGGTTTTCTTTCGTTATAGTTAAAACTCAAATTTATTTCAATAAAAACCGAAATAAATACGCGTAAATAATGTCAGGGCTTAAAATTTTCGGGGCTCAGTGCTAAATTATTGTATATAGTTTTGATTTACAAGTGAAAATACAACATTTTTGTATCAGACGAATGATGTTACGTACATATACTCTATCAACTCTATACATTATACATAAACATTTATATTCCTAACATTTTATACAATTATGTAATCTAGCATATTTTTTTTTTTTTTCTCTCTTTACTTTCTCAGCTAGACCGCCGTGTTTCAAGCATAATGTTTTTATTTTTATATTTTAAGATCTCTCCATATTATATATCTTGTAATCAAGTATTTTTTTTACTTTGTTAACTTTTTCCATTTAGTTTATATATGTTATCCATATCTTAAAACGCTGTAACAACCATGTCTGAACGTTTACACTGTGTCATATAGGCAACCCGATTGGCGGGCAGTTCGCTTAAATAAAGCTGTTTCTCTCTTTACCGTTCGTGTTATTGATTAAAAAGGACCGAAATTTCTATTCGAAGTGTACAAATCTTTTTATTGATTAAACGTTTTTATTGAGTACAATCAGGCGTTTTGAAAACTATAATAAGGCTCGATTGGAATTTTACAAAAATATTATAATGAGAACAAAGCGTATAATAAGTTTTTAATTTTTATACGTGACAACTGATTGAGCAATTAAATTGCCAAAACGCAATCCACACACAAAAAAAAAAAACGAATTTTAAAAATATATTTTTAAGACTCAAGGCTCGTCCATTCTAAGGACTGTCTTGATCCTAAATAATGTTATCAATGGTTTAAAGGGAAACGACGGTCTATGATCGTAAAAAAAACAAAAAACGTTTTCTACGCGTATGGTTACATATCAATTATAATATCCCGAGCACACGTTTGTAATGCTGTAAATCGCGGTCGAGAGTATGAAAATAAATGAAATATTACCGTTGTTAGTAAGTAAAAACCGCGAAGATTTTGCACATTAATCCAGTACGGTTTTTCAACGAAAACTTTTCCCATACACGCGAGACACGACTGCAGATAACCGGCACGCGTAATTTCAACACGTCTGCGGCCTCACAACGTCTGGATTATCGTCAGATTTCTGTGTCCTCTCGACTGCAGTTTACGACGAAATCCGGGCTTAGAACGAAAGAGTTGGAACGAGGCGTTCTGAAACCGTGCTAACGATAGGGATTTATTTACGTTCAATAAATATAAATTCACCGTGTTCAGCTATATAATATTCTCGTGGCGTGTTTTACACTTACTGGTAATATATAGTGACACAAGAGTCGTGTACTGTTTTCAGTGCACCGAAGATCCACGGAGATGGGAGAATTTATACACGTATATATCGATTCGGTAGAAAATTTATGAATACAAGTATTATTATTATTTTTTTTTGTTGGTTTCCTGGTCATTGAGACCATACCGCTAAACAAATTTCTCTCCATCCATCTATCTATCTTCTGCCGCTACTCTCCGTGGGGTATCTCTGGTTTGATGCTTCCCGCGTCCCTTTTCACAAGGGTATTATTATTAAATTTTTGAAAATTGTATTTTATTATAAAACGTTGATATTTAACGCTGTACAGATGACGACGGCGTATAATAGTGACTGTCGGGCGGGCAAATGTTAACGTATGACCCGTCAGATTTAAGGGACCATTTTTAACTTTTTTTCCTGTTATATCAATTAATATTTAATTTAATTTAAGCGAAAAAAAAAGTAATTAATTTTTTTTTTTAAATTAATTTATAAATGGTTTAATTTTGTTACTATATCTTATATATATATATAGATACTTTAATTGAATTGACGAGATTTCGGGGTAAAGGCGGCCGTTCATAAACTCTGTTTACATTCACGTATATTTCTTATAAACGTAAACAAAACGCAAAGAATCTTTATAACAAAACGTATCTATATAGTTTAATATTATAAAGTCATTGTGTGTAAACAGCGGTGGTGGTCGTATTTTAATTATTATCAGATATTGTGATTATATATATATTATAATGCGTCGACAAAGGATAAACGGAGTAAAATATTGTAAAAGTATTGTACAGGTATACAATATAGTGTACATCGTAATTTTTAGCGATTTTCGACGGCCGTGCTGCGGGACATTTTAATTTCACGTAATTTATATACGCGCGGTTAAATTGAACTCGTTTCGAGTTGAAAAATTCGCGTCTTTAAATTTTTTTTTTTTTTATATTAATAAAACAGCATCGAAATAGAAGGATTTTATTTTTAGCCCTGCACGCCCCGCGGATACGAAATAAAATATTTATCATTCGGCCTTTGCGCCCACGGCCACACGGGGGTATGGAAACAAACAAAGTGTATACCGTTAACATATTATATTAACATTTTATACGCAGTTTTACGAGTGTCTCGCAGGCGGATTTTTATTCCTGTACGAAACACGCGAATGATTTGCTCGTAACGATCAACGCGAATCCCGCGGTCCTATATTGATATTTCGCCCCGGAATCGCGGTCGTCTTTAAAAATTGTCCGAACAGCTGGTGTACATTTTGTACACTCATCGTCCTACACGAACGATACGTGTGATAAAACACTTTCTGATGTACATTTCGTATTTCTGTCGTGTATACGAGTATGTTGCTGCGGTTAGGTTAGGTATATGCAGGGGCGCGATTTCACTGGAAAAAACTGGGGGTGCTAAAGCCCCTCGATTTTTCATGTTATTTCATAGAGTTATCGATATCTGCAACCCTTCAATGACAATTAAACAATTACATATTTAAGTAATGGCTACGATGCTTTGTAAAGTATAGGTATTATTATTTAATTACAGTAATTACACATTCACTGATAAACGTATAACATATGAATGCTATAAAACCATAATCAACTTTAAAGGGATTGAAAGCGGGTATTTTCTCTCTTTGTCTTACACGCACATGAAACATAGCAAAATAGACGTTTCGTACTTCCAACGTACCGATCGATCTATTGGTGCGATAAGAAATTTGAAAACAGATTTGAATTCCTCGTGAATTTTACTACAAAACGACTTTCCCACTTTTTCATTTTTTTTCATAAACCCTTAAAAAATTAACCGAACAAATTAAAAAAAATTGTTAATAATTCATTTTGAAGGTCTTAAAAAAAAAATAAAAAAGTGGAAAGTCGTTTTGTAGTAAAATTCACGAGGAATTCAAATCTGTTTTCAAATTTCTTATCGCACCAATAGATCGATCGGTACGTTGGAAGTACGAAACGTCTATTTTGCTATGTTTCATGTGTGTAAGACAAAGAGAGAAAATACCCGCTTTCAATCTCCTTAATTATAAAATTTAAATTTGAGTTTACACTTTATTACTTATTACAATAACAACATCCTCCTTTCACTTTGAGCAAAAATATTTATTACTTCGTTCATATCAATTTGATTGTTATGGTCTTTTTCAATAACGATGATAATCTGTGATAAAACTAAAATAGTATTTTGAACGTTGTCACACTGCGATGTTTTCGCCGAACGTCGAACAGTCGGAACGATTTTATCGCCAGTCGCCACACTAATCAAATTGATGGGTCGGGGGCAGTTGTCCGAAAATGATAACAGATATGAGATCGAAAATGGCGGCGTCGAATTTGTACCAACATAACATTTTCAAAAATTTAAAGACCAATGTTTTTTTTCCTTTTGTATGTGTACTGTTTTGCTATATGATAAAAGTTATATTATGATATTAACAGAGGATAATAATTATATTTATTTATGTTATAGTCTATAGAGTATTTGGAATTTTGTAGTGTGTTGTGAAACGTAAATATAATTTTGTTAGCAATGGTTGGCAGTATTTTGTCGAGTTCAAACCTTTATCAATCTCAAATCTGTTATCATTTTCGGACAACTGCCATCGACCGCAAATTGATATATTTTATCAATAGCATATTATCATATTATAAATTTGTAAAATCGTCTGAATTTAAATTGTTTTCTTTGATTTTTTTTTTTTACCAGTCTGTAAGACGACATATTTTCAGTCATCACACGATTATTGATTTAAATAATATCGTAGAACAAAACTGTTGTTATGTATGCATTGTGTACATAATAACTACTAAAACTTAAATAAATAGGAAAAAAAATTGGGGGTGCTAATTTCAAGACTGAGGGTGCTAAGCACAACCAAGCCCCCCCCCAAATTGTGCCTATGCGTATACGAGATGTGTCCTTTATAATATCGTTGCGGTCCACCGTCCAGAATCGTCTAATATTTATCCACCGGTATAGCGTTTAACGTTCCGATCATATTTAGGTTTAATCCGTTTTTTCGAGTAACACAATTAACTTTTTTTAAATTAAACGCACAAAAAAGTATGCGCGAGTATAAAACGAAACCAAACACAAAAAACGGTTATATATAAAAAAAAACCTAAACAAATTCAATTAGCGCTATAGACAATTATTAATTATTTTCTCTGGAAATAAAGGACGCGATTTTTTTTTTTTTGTATGTTTGTGTATAAAACAAAACACAAGACGGTTTCGTCGTATAACGAGGGGAAATGTGACGTTTCGTTTCGTAATTTCGTGTCGATTGTCGATTTTTTTAATTAATTAAAAACATTATTAAAATAACGAAACGCGTATTGCGATCGATGGTCATCATTATTGTGTATCCAGTATGTCTATCGCGCGAGACATTACTTCCGTCCGAAGGGAGGACGGATTGAAAAATTAGATCTACCGTCCCGTGATTCGCTTCGGGCAGACGATATAGGCATTTTGTTCGAAACACTTTTTTCCCGACCAGTATTCCAGTCCTTTTTTTTTTTAACATTTCTCTTTTTTTCCGATAATTTAACAATCGAGTTATTGAAAGCTGTCCGGTAGTCCATTGGACATTCGCACGGCGCTATACGAACAGGTAATTCTACTACGGTCGTGCAATGCAGGACTACCGTCGGTATACGATGGCGACAAGAGCGGAATGTAATGGCAAAGCGGCAGGCGTATTATATTGGATTTTCATCACGTTTTCGAGAAATTTTCGATCTCGCCATGTTATATGGTTTCGTGTCAAAGCACAAGCAATACACGTATACGTCTCACGGAGATCCGACAAACGACTTTCGTTCTATTCAATATTATTAGAATCCCGCACTACAACATTATCGTGTATTAGATTTTATTTTCGACTAAAAACGAAAACGTCAAAATTGTGTACTTTTCAGGCAATTTTTTTAAATGGCCGCTCGAGTCATCTCGTTAGTCCGAAGCGAAAGAAATCGACATTTTCGTGAAAACCGTAGAAAATCAACGACCTAACAGGAATATTCTAACGCTATTTTTTTCAAATACACGTGTAAAACGGTTATTTCGGATTTTTATTTTTAGTCATAAAAAATTCAAAAATATTATGATTTTAGGGTCTTATTAGTGATTTTTCATACTTGATAATAACGAATCGAAACAAAGGTTATCGCATTCGTCAGATCGTTCGTCGGGAAAAGCGAAAAATTTTCTCGAAAATGCCGAGACAATCCAATACAGTATGTCTATTTTCTTTCAATATTCTTTTAGATGTCATAAGAAAAGACGCGGAGACACGAGCGGCTGACGGGGAAGGCTGGAGATTCGGATGATGTGTGACGGGATGGTCTTGATTGACCGACAAACCCAAGAAGAAGAATTTTCTTTTAGTAAAATTTCTTACCCAAAATTGTGCCAACAGGCAACAGCTGGGGGAGGGGAGAGGATAATTTACTCATAGTTTTCGTACAAGACTGCTGGCTGGCGATTCGGGAAATCTTTCCACGTTATTATTGAAAGAAAAAAATTAATGTAATGGCAAGATAAAAACATTATTATTTATCGTCACGCGTTGATCGACATCACGTTTTTTTTATGGCGTTATAGAAAATATGTCCATCGCGACACCACCGATTGTCAATAATATTTGTTAAAAAAAAACAAAAAAATTACGCTTCCTCGTAACAAGACGTCGAGGAAGGGGTGGAAGGTGAAACGTTTTGATTTTCGTCATAAACGGGATTCGAGGAGCGCAACAATGGAGAATGAATAACGTCAAAAAATTTAAAAGCCTTTGAATTGCCTTCTATTCGCGTGTGTAAGAAAAAATCCCGTTATTGTTCCAGCAGAAAAACGAAAAAAAAAAAAATATATGCGTCTTGTTAAATTCACTCGTACATTATGTTGAATCGTTCGCAGCCGTCTCCTCCCACGCTGTATTTGCGTGTCTCACTTAGGCGTATCTGATCCTGGCGAACATGTCTTCTTATCTCCTTCTAGTGTACGCACAAGAAAAACGTACACGCGCCGCTTTCGATTTTATTAGTGGATAACCATTAGTGTTATTGATGCGTTACGTGAGCGTGTAATTCGAATGTAATTTACGACGTCCGACGCGTCTGTCGACGAAAAGCAGATACGCGAATGACGAGAATTATAATGAGTTATAAATAATAAAAGTAATAATTAGTGATAACGCTATAAGGCTGGTTATTTGAATGAGTTGAAAGTTAAAATTACATTGTTCATTTTCACACGACTCGTAAATTTTGGTCGAAAATCGACTTTTAACCAGGGCTCGCAAACGTTATAATAACGTTTTGATTATAACGTTATAATTGCAAAATATCAATTGAAATGAATATCAAAAAACGTAACGGAAAACAATAAACACTAATTTTAAACTATCACAAATCAAAATATAACATAAAACGAAATAAGGTATTAACGTTATATATCAAAATATCGAAAAACGAAAAATAGAATTAACGTTATTTCAATATTTGTATCCAATTTACTACGGAAAATATAAGCCTATATGGTGTAGGTTTATTATAGTTCTATAATAAGGACACGGACGCGTAAAATCATTCAAACATACGTGTCTTAGAAGGTGTCAGTTAGTCAGAAAAGTTTCTATTGGTAATATAATCAACATTTTAAGAAAAATATTCTGCACTGGAATATAATGTCAAAAATAAACCAAGGTTCTCACTGAAAAAAATGTATAAAATCAAAAAATTAAGGATAAAAATTAGGACTTTTATAATCAATGAAGTTTAATAAAGTACATTACGTTTATGAGATCTGAAAACGTGCTATAGTCTATGGAATATGAATGGATTTATTTATTTGGAAAAAAATCGATAATAAACCAAATAACGTTAAAGTACCGATAAACGTAAAACATAAATATTATATAACGATAAAACTTCCTTTAACGTTAAACACAAATAATCCATAACGCTAAAATATACCATAACGACGAACGCTAAAGGTGAATAACCATAAAAAACGTTAAAACGCTAAACATTTTTTTTTCAAATGAGAGCCCTGCTTTTAACACGTTAACGAGTCACTGTTTCTTATCGACTATAAACGTATTAACATGAGAACGTACGGTTTTCATACAAAACAATTAAGCAACAAATTTAAATTAAACCAATCACGATATTATGACACAGATAATGTCGAATAATGTATATTATAATATTGTTTACATAATATAGAATTTGATAACATAAAAATGTTAATCGATAAAACGTCGGGAGGGCCTATTTAATTTGTTTTTATTATTAATTGTCGAATAAGTTAAATTATTTTTTTATACCTAATTTTGAAGTTGACAAAAAATAAAAATTAAATTATTAATTTTTACCTCAACTTCTACATTAATTTCAACTATTGAGACTACCAGTTATTATTATTATTATTATTATTATTATTATTATTATTATTATTATTATTATTACCCCGTCCGCAGTACCTGCCGCAATCGATCGATCTTTTATCTGGTTTCGCGTTTCGTCTTTGTTATTTCGACGGCGCAGGTGCGTGCGCTACGCTACACTCATATACTACGCTTTCTCGCTGCACTTCTTCATAATATGACGTGAAATGTTAATTTTACAGTAAATAATCGATGTCCGATCAGTAATTTATAATATAAAAACAACTCTGTATTATGATATAAATTTACCGTCACCGCGTCTGCACCGTCATTACCGACTTCCCCTGTACGACACAGGTCTGTACGTTTTATAGACGCATTTAGGTTTAATATAAAAATATTTAACTGCATTATACTGTCTGAACGTCTCTTTATATACGAGAGAACGACGACAAAGTGACGATGGCGCCACCGATGATCTGCAGACGCGATCGCGTCGGTAATCCTGCACGACGTTTACGTATGATTTTATCTCGTAGTGTGTAAAGAAGAGGAGGGAATAAAAAAACCCGTTTGAACCGCGGAGACGGACAAGAAACAGCGTATTTATTATTTTGCCTGTTAAATCGGCCGAACGCACGGGTGCCTAATTAATAATATATTATTTCAGAATTTCAGATATAATAATATATTAGTAGCGAATATACTGTTACGTGGATTTTTCGTAAAATTAAATGTGGCCGAGTATCGAAATTGAAAACGTTATTACGTGATGGATAGGATAACGACGCACGAATATAAAATTATTATTATGGCATCGGCATAAAAAAATTGTAACAATTAAATAAAAATAAATAAGTAAATAAAGAAAAGTTTTTGTTAACGGGATTGAAAACGGGTATTTTCTCTCTTTGTCTTACACACGTGAAACATAGCAAAACAGACGTTTCGTACTTACAACGTACCGATCGATTTAATGGTGCGATAAGAAATTTGAAAACAGATTTGAATTCCTCTTGAATTTTACTACAAAACGACTTTCCCACTTTTTTTATTTCTTTTTTTTATAAGACCTTCAAAAAAGAATTATTAACAATTTTTTTTTTAATTTGTTCGGTTAATTTTTTTAAGGTTTATGAAAAAAAAATGAAAAAAGTGGGAAAGTCGTTTTGTAGTAAAATTCACGAGAAATTCAAATCTGTTTTCAAATTTCTTATCGCACCAATAAATCGATCGGTACGTTGGAAGTACGAAACGTCTATTTTGCTATGTTTCATGTGCGTGTAAGACAAAGAGAGAAAATACCCGCTTTCAATCCCCTTAATTAAAAATGATAATGATAGATAAGATAATGTTAACTTGCAGTCGGACATCCAAGTTAATTAACCATTCAGTTGCGGCACTTCAACCTAAGTGAATTCCCAGCACCACTCCAGCATATTTTCTCGACGGGCAAGATCCTACGATGTGTCTTATCGTTTGAATTTCTCCGTGCAAATCACTTTAAATAATAGACGTAGACTAAAAAAAAAATACCGCATAATTCATTAAATACGTGTACACTTTGTTACATTTTAGACAATTCGTACACATTTATAACAATTATAGACCAACACAACGCAGTGGCGGTTATACATGATGTTCAAGGGGGGCAAAAATGGAGCAAACCTCTCCTGCTGACGAAATATTCACATTGACGAATAATAACCAAGAAGAAAACTATATTAATGTACTTTAGTCGCGAACTACGTAGTTCAACGCCTGACCGCCGTGACTACACTGAGCGGTCCGATGGTTTCGGACCGCTATTTATACGCGCCTTTCTGCCACGCCCTCTTTGTTGTGTCGTAGCGCTATCTGGTGACTACTTTCTTTTTCCGTTTTATTACGGTCGGTTGACGCGCTATGTCGGTATATGCGTGTGTTTAGTTTGACGCTGACCGAGCGACCGATCGTACGCGCCTATACAATCTTTATTATTAATAACAATATTATTTCGCGTATTTCAATGAAATGAAATGAACGTATAAAGATTCATCTTTCCTCGTTGTACACTCGTTTACTCACATTCACACGTTTACTAGTTTACACTGTACACGACCGACCGAGGTTGTCGTCAGCTATGCTACGAACCAGTGGTTCTCAACGGGGGCGATAACGCCCCTCTGTGGGCGGTGGAGTGGTGCTGAGGGGCGATGAACTTTTTTTGGGCAGTAGGGGGGCGGTAAGTATACTTTGGCCAATAGAGGGGCAGTAAGTATATTTTCGACGTAAACTATAATTATTATACCGTAAGACTGTCAGTACTGCGACTGATCTCATCACAACAAAAAAAAGAAATCGACTCGATATCGTATAAAAAGAGAAGATTTGCGCTTTCATCTTACGAATATCGAACCTGATATAAAAAAAAACTGGCTTTGCAACACCAAGCACAACCATCTCACTGACCAGTGTCCGCTTTTATACTTTTCACTACTTTTTCGTTTTTAATATTAAATTGTTTTTGATATTAAAATGTATAATTTTCTAATGCAAAACGTTTTTCTGGCACGCTGTTTTTATTTTTTTATTGGTCACATAATTTTGTTTTAGATTTACAATTAACTCTGTCCTCTTTCCCCATAACCATAATTATTGATTTTTCAATTGGGGGGAGGAGGGTGTTGAAAAGTCGTTTGCTTTTAAGGGGGTGACTGTTTTTAAACGGTTGACAACCACTGCACTAAACGGTCGATCACGACCGATGATGATCAACGCGCACTGTCAGCGCGTACCGTACGCGCTGATCGTCGGTCCAGCACTAATCGGTCCAGCCTTATAACAATATGATGTTTAAAGTGGGACGCCAAAATTGAGTATAACCATAACATAATTGGACCAAATTACACGACACGAGTCGGTGCTGATAGGTCAGAGATATACTAAATTGAAAAATATCAAATCCCATCATGGGGAGGGGGATATCTTCGTATAACCGCCACTGTCACAGCGCGTAAATATACCAAATAAACGAGCGCGCATAAAAAAAATATAAATACCGTATTATTATTATTTGACACTTTGACAACATTCGAGTAAATCGTCAGCGACAAAAAAAAAAAAAAAACGGTCGTTCTCTTTGAACTCGAAGACGTGTGCCGGTGCATTGTTTAACGTCAACCCGACATCAAAAGTTTAACACAATTTTACCTATACGCTTATACTACGACGGAAGGAAAGGGCGCGTAATATGTGTAGGTATCGTCGCGCGCGTCTTCCGTACGGAAAGGTTTGGTTTTGAAATGATTTATTTATAAGAGCGTAAAAAAAAAAAGAGAAAGAACGATATATCGTCGCAGCCGTTCAATTCAATTCGAACCGTTTTCCCCGGAATTTTCTGTTATTTTTCTTTTTTTTTTTTATTCTTTTGTTGGAAATTACCGTTTTTGCATTCGATTCCGACTATACAAATATATTTATACACGAAGAGCTGCGGATTTGAGTTTCGAATGTATTTGGCGACCTCTTTTAAAGGTAAACACTCTATATTCAACTACGGAGTATAAATATACGTATAATATAGTTATTTTCTATTCCGTTGTCCCTTCTAAAAATATATACATTGTATATATATTTCGTTTAAACGTTTATTTTCTAGTTAGTAATTCTCGTCACACGTCTGGATAAAACCGACGATTTAAAATGAGATATAAGGATTTAGTACTCGCCAATGTCAGATGAAAAAAAAAAAAAAATTGTATTTCGTTCGACGCGGCCGATGTTATACGCGAAAACGATTAAAAACCAGCAGCGTATAGCCAACGGATCGGGCGGCGTTTTTTTTTGTAAATAATTTTCTATCGATTTCTCTAACTTTGTTAATAAATATTAAACTTTTCGCGTACGTATTCAAAATATTATATCTGCGATTACGTTTGTATTTCATTGTTGTTTATAGCAAGCATTTCTGAAGAATCCGAAATTGTTATCGGTATATTATATATAGACTACATTATATTCATCGCAGTTATTAACGGTAATTATAAATTATTAATCGAGTTTATTTATTTTTTATTTTTTGTATGTTTATATTTTACGTTTATTTTCAAGAGCGTTAACTGTATGTGACTAAAACTCGGCATAAAAAGTAAGCATTATAAAATCCAGTCGGATTCTGTTGGAATTTTCAATAAAAAAAAATTTGGACCCCCCCCAGAAAAAAGTTGAAAATACGCCACTTATCACAATGTTTTCCATTCTGATTTCACCTATTCTGCAGTGGTATAGGTACACGCCTCTGCGTTACGTGCGAGATCTCGGCGTGGGGGGATGAGCGCGGCGGAAGCTGCGGCGCGGGCGACGATCGTGCCGGTGATACCCGTTTTACCACAGATTAGATGAATACAGATGGATCACTCGCGATGTAAACAAAAAAAAATTACGTCATTCGAATCCCCCCATATCAGTGTTACCGCATGGTGGCACAATATATTTACCTAAAATTTAAACATTACTCCCGTGAGGTAATCTATTTGTGTTGTTTACATAGTAATTCTGGTTTAGCGATCGTGTCATATAATGTCTCATGTTAAATATTATACTCGTTTCATACGCACAGTTGAAAAAAAATCGGTGCTTAATCTGCGTTAAATTTTTACCGGCACGTGATAACCATTATTATGATAACATTATTCGAGATAATAAAGAAGTCGTACTCAGGGCTCTCATTTGAAAAAAAAAAATGTTTAAGTTTTAACGTTTTTTATCGTTACTTACCTTTAGCGTTTATCGTTATGGTATATTTTAGCGTTATGGATTATTTGTGTTTAACTTTAAAGAAAGTTTTATCGTTATATAATATTTACGTTTTACGTTTATCGGTATTTTAACGTTATTTGGTTAAATATCGATTTTTTTTCCAAATAAATAAATCCATTCATATTCCATAGACTACAGCACGTTTTCAAATCTCATAAACGTAATATACTTCATTGAACTTCATTGATTATAAAAGTCCTAATTTTTAGATTTTATACATTTTTTCAGTGAGAACCTTGGTTTATTTTTAACATTATATTCCAATGCAGAATATTTTTCTTAAAATGTTGATTATATTACCAACAGAAACTTTTCTGGCTAGCTGACATCTTCTCAGACACGTATGTTTGAATAATTTTTGCGCGTCCGTGTGAACCCAGCCTTATTATAGAACTATAATAAACCTACACCATAGGCTTATATTTTCCATAGTAAATTGAAAAAAAATATTAAAATAACGTTAATTCTATTTTTCGTTTTTCGATATTTTGATATATAACGTTAATACCTTATTTCGTTTTATGATGTATTTTAATTTGTGACAGTTTAAAATTAGTGTTTATTGTTTTCCGTTACGTTTTTTGATATTCATTTCAATTGATATTTTGCAATTATAACGTTATAATCAAAACGTTATTATAACGTTTTGCGAGCCTTGGTCGTACTATAATATTGTGAAATACCAATACAATAATTTATATCGTCGTGTGCGCCCACACTGATATGCGGGGTACCAATCAAAAGAGCGTATTTGCAATTCTTTTGTTCTCGGCCGGAGTGATCCATCTGTAGGTATTCATCTAATCTGTGGTTTTACTGGCGAGATGTGGCGGCGATAATAACGTGCGCGTCGAAGCGTTCCGGAGTAACGAAGAATCGTCGTGACAAAAGGAGACGGCGAAAAGATTCGGATCTCGCGCGCTCCGCAGTTTCCCGCGACGCACCGTATACGCGGCCCGCGCAAACGATAATAATATTTTCACTCGCTCTACATTAAAACAATATTCTCCCGTTGTATTACGCACTTGTATATATTTATATATATTTGTATATATTTTATAACGCGCGTCGCAGTGCCCCTGCACTACCTACACGCGCGTCGGATATTATTATTATTATTATTATTATTATTATTATTATTATTATTATTATTAATTATACGTGAGCGAGAATTTTCGTGCGATGAGAGTGTATAAGGAGGAGTGAACGGGGAGCGGAGTGGAAAAAATTAAATAAATTCGGCGGAACGATACGGTGCGCCGGGACAGTGGCGGAGGTGTAATAATTAAACGCGCGGCGGAGGAGCACTCGGGACCGACGAAAGTTTTGCCGGCGCGACCGACGCTAATTTGTTGTGCGCGCCTCGACGGTACAGCCGACGCCGTCGTCGTCGTCGGGTCCCTCGGGGATCCGTCGTCGGCGGCGGCGGCGCGTACGACTATAATACACTGTTACACACAATATTATAACGACGAGAGTGCGGACGAAGCGGCGTGTGTCTACGGCAGTGTTTCCCAAATGGTGTGCCGTGAAATTTGAAACGTGTCCGACATTTTTCGTTCGGAAAGTAGATGACGTTTATCCAAAGTGCGGCGCGACGACTTATAACGACTGTATAACAACAACGTGCCGCCGCGACGGAGAAAAAAAAAGTTTGGGAACCACTGGTCTACGGTATAAAGCGAAGAAAGTGTAGGGAAAAAAGAGCCGCGTCACGACGCTCAAGTCGTGATTTAACCCTCTAAGATAACACTAATAATTTTACGAAATTTTCATTCAATTCGTGATATCAGTTCACAGCAGGGGCGTGGCGAAGGGGTCTTTTTTGAGCCACGGCTCCATTTCAAAATTTAGGGTGGACGGGTGGGTCTGACGTCAGCGCTCACTGCTCAGTAGTGTAGTACAATGCTACAAGTGAGTTAGTTGTTATATAAAAATGATTTGTCATTGATTATTATTTGTTATTACATTATAAGTTGGCTGTATATATATATATATAAAATATATATTATATATATTTTTTTTTTTAAAAGGCCAAATTTGTGCCCGTTTCCTGTGATATATTTATATCATATGACGGACCAATATCCTGCAACCCGCATTTCTTCTCTATACTTTCTTGTACATCAAATATTATTTCGACTTGCACATCTTTAATATTGAAAACGATATACTATATGTGTAGGAATCAGTGGCCCGACCAGTTTTCAGAGGGTCTTAAATAAGTTTTATATATACTTATATATATATGCCATAGAGTACAGGCTTGGAGACACCTTTTGGTTGGTACATTAGTAGGATTAAAAGATGCAGGGCTGATTTTAGAGGTTTTACATTTTAGTAGTACATACTTTTTCCCCGGGTAGGTGGGTGAGTGGGTGGGTAAAAAAAAATGTCTGGCTCCATGTAGGAAAATAGTTCACCACGCCACTGAGTTCACTTCGGTGTTTATTTTACGTGTGAATACGAGCGGGAAAAAATCGCGAGTTTCTGCGGAGTAGAAAAAAAAAATTTAGAATCGTAGGCTAACGCGATTTTTAATTAGATTACGTTTTAGAAAAATCCCATAAACACATTTATGTCGATAAAATAATTTTTTTTTTTTAATTCGCCGTCTTCGTGTGCAGGGGGCCATGAAAAATTGCTTAGCGGGCCTCGGGTTGCCGACCCCTGGCTCAAACTATTGCGTTCGGTAAAACGCGATTCTGAACGGAGCTTCGCGGTGTAAATACGCTAGAATGTATCTCTGTAATCGGTCGCACAAAAACCATCCCCATTATCAAAAAAAAAAAAATTCCGCCCACTCTTATGGGCCAACTCGACCTGAACGACCAAAAAAAACTCCCATTCCATACACCTTTTAACATTCTTCTACAACCTATAAACGGGCATCGCCCGAAATGAGGTAACAGGCCAAGTCCGTCCCCCTCGCAAAGCAGAGCGAAAATAGACTTTGTAATGAGTCGATTGAGCGATCAACAACTCATAAATCAACTTCGATTGTGCGCGTTACCGTAAATCAGTAAGTGTATAATATGGCCACGTGTCGTATAAATATTGTCAAACGCACACGTGTACGCGATATCTATATAAGTTTTAGCGGTAATAAAACGAGGCGCGAGAAGACTGTGAAAAATAACTTACTACGTATCGTATACGCGCATAAAACGAACACCTAAATTATCTGTTCCAGAAAACGAATAACTATATAAATCCAAATATTTTCATTGTCAACAATTAAATCACATAAAACGAATAAATTTAGTCTTAATGTGATTAAATCCATACGGATTTTCTATATTATATCGTTATAATGTCTGGTGTGTACGACGCGTTTCCTCCATTTAATATAATAGAACAGTAAAACAAAAAAAAAATAAAATAAAATAAATAAATGATATGTTAAAGAAATAGAAACAAAAACAAACTATAAATTAATACTCGCAAATAAAAATTTATACATATATATAAAAAATACGAATTTAATACACGTAAGTATGTAGTGAGTTGTTATATTTTTTTTATTTATTTTTTTACTTAATTACCCGATGATGAATTTTTGTCGAAACCGGTAGTAAATAAATATATTTAATACAACAACTATTATATTTTTCTTTATTTTGCGTAATACTCTTTGGCTTGATTGTATATATATATACTCGCACCATAGATAACACATAATAAATAGGCCATGTGTGTACAATATGGGCAGCGGACAGCGTTCCTGAATAAAGAAGAGAGATAGCAATATTAAAATCACATCTTCTGTCCTACTCAGCAAGGAATTATTTTTTGTTCCATGAAATAATAATTTGTTCCATGAAATAATAATTGAAAAACAGTATCTACATTCTGTTATCTACGTATCGCTTGTCTGAATAATTTGCTGAGTGAGACAGTGGCGTACATTCAAATTTGTTCTGGGGGGGGTTTAAAAAATAACCAACACTAAAACCATCCCTTTAAACGGCGCGTGAAGGAATTTATGTGTAGGAGCCGATAGTGCACACAATACCTGTGCACCGTTGTAGAGTGTAAAAATTAAAACATGTTATAACGCGCAACGGGCCTTATAATAATATCACAATTTTTTTTTTTTTTTTTGGTCCTGGGGGAGGTTTGAACCCGAAAACCCCCCCGTATGTACGCCACTGGAGTGAGACAGGAGATCCGGGAACGTCTCTTCGCAGGAAAAATTTTTCGTAATCCATGACGTCACTACGGTTTGTATGCTGTTATCAATATACACTTTTCTGATAACGAAATAATTAATGACAACAATAAATATTCCGATGGAAAATGATCTATTTGCCTAGCACAGTTAGGTAATCTTATTCGTAGAATAAAAGTATAATTTGGAAAGTGGAAAGTGTCATTTCATTTATTGTGCTCTAAAAATTGTATTTATTTTATGTATAAAATTGTATTAGTAGAATTTAAAAAAACTGATTCTGTTAAATATTTCTAAATCATTTAATTTATTTCAAATTACTATGAGAACGGCAACTCGGTTAAGAAGTAAATGGGATTCATTTAAAACAAAAAAGAGCTTACCGAGGAAAAATTAAATATTTTCAAAACAGGTTAGATATTAATCCATTCATTGAATAAAATGATTCTGTACAATTTGTGAATGAACATAACACGTTAAATTGTTCATTTAAATGAGTTTTAACATTTTTAATTAAATTATTTTTTAAATCAAATGTAGCACCACAATTTTTACAAATATATACATTATTTTTGTCAGTTCTTATTTTATCTTTATGTTTCATTCTAAGGTGCTTATTATAACCCGACACTGAATTACACTCAGAACTATCAATTTCACAATTAAACATTTTGTTAAAAATTTCAAATTTTCAACGAAAACGTTTTGTTATGATAGAATCATTGATTACATTATTATTTTGATAAAATAAACAAAATACAGTTTTCCTTCCATGAATCAAATTCCATTCCATATTTTTCGAATTATCACAGAAAAATGTATATTGATACAGCGTACAAACCGTAGTGACGTCATGGATCACGAAGAATTTTTCCTGCGAAGAGACGATCGTGGAGATTCGGGAACGCCTGATAACAAATATGGCCTATCCATTATGTATTATCTATGACTCGCACATACGTACACATCGTGGGTATTTGTAATTTTTTATATACATATGTACATTTTAATATTTATACATTTTTTTAACTTTAAAAAACCTAAAATATATATTTATAAATATATATATGAAAACTGTGTTTAAAAATACTATAAAATGATTAATTACGAAAAGTCGGCTAAAAAGGCGTGGGAAATGACAGTAATATTTTGTGTGTGTGTGTGTGTGTGTGTGTGTGACTGTATTAGATTCTCTCATAAGGGTCGTAAAACCCCTCGGTATAATATGATCTCGTTCCTTATAATATGAAGTTTTTATATTAATCAAATGCTTTTTCTACAGACAAGAGGCGTATTCAAAACCTTCTCATCCGTCATTGCTTTATCGCGGCACATATACTCGTATGTTACGTCGTTTTATTTTTGTCTTTCGACACTCGAGTTGCACGGAATTACGAAAAAAAAATAACACCACGTGGGTTTTCGGTAAGCATTTAAAAAAAAAATAAAAATACCGTCACTACCGCGATTTAGAAATATTCAATATAAAAGTTTTTACAGTTTTTTTTTTGTATTTTAGAGTTAACATTTTACTGCCAAAAAGTCGCCTGGTGGTACTAGGTAGCTATTTTAGATACGCATCTTCTAACAAACGTTTTCGTCAGAGTTGCAGTCGTTCAAACAAAAGATACCTGTATAAAGAAAACACGGTCACGAATAAATAATATTGTATAACTTCACGAAAGGCTTAATTAAAAAAAAAATTAATAATTTTATAATATTCCGGCCTTATATACTCTTATAACTGCAGGCTCGTCTGTTATCACTTCTCATCTGGGTTAATTTGAATTCGTCTTTGGAACGTTTTACCGGGCTAATCGGGACCGGATCTAAGGGAGGACTGGTAGTTAGGCTGCAATCCTGCAAGTGTTCCACAATTTTAGGAAACTCACAGTTTTGTAATTCTCTGACGGTAAATAACAAACAAAATTAAATTCACATAATACAAAATACGTATATAATATTAAGATAATATATTATATAATTTTATTGAGTAAACACCGTCGTCAATTACGGGCCAAGCCCGGATCCGAGTGTGAAACTTGATTTTCAAGATGTAATTTCGTACAAAAAAAAAAAACAAAAACAAGAAAAGTTGAAGGTTTTTAATTTTAATTATCGGTTTTTATACAAATATATATATATTTTTTTTAGTTAATGTTTAAGTTATTTTAAGCTTCGTTGTTTATTAATTCGTTAATTAAATATAGAAAAAATGTACCTACTAAAGACATTTTCGTGTGTGTGTGTGTGAATTTAATATACGTCTCGCTTATTTAGCCATCACCAAATTTTGCGCCCGGGGGCTTCGCAAACCTTAATCCGTCCCCGCAGGAGCTAAATAGCTAATCCATTAAAACGGGGTTTTAATACGTTTTTAAATGTCACAAATACGCCGAAAATAAACGTTCTAATGTAATAGACAATGCGTGTAACTACAACTGCTAAAAGTCTATAATCTATTCGGATAACGAATCCCGGCGCAATGTTTTGTCAACTCCGATGCGTTGACAGTAATTTTCTCTTTAAATTATACCTATATAATTTTCAAAACAGTAATGTACATTTTATTTTTGAATTGGAAACAAACAATTAAAGCTTTATAATAGTGTTTTTTTTTTAATGTTAAACTAGATCGCATTTACACGTGTTGTTGTCTTTATTGGCGTTTTGTTTTTGGAAGGGTACAACAACAACAACAACAACAACTATATTACACGCATTAAATACGCGCGACCGACACTCACTATAATTACCATAGTCGGATATTGTATTGTCGGTAAAAATGAGTCGATGCGACGGTTCCGTATCAATGAGGTTATATATCTGTAATGAAAATAAATGAATCTAAATTGACGCGTGAAAAATACAATTCGCATATCAATGTTATACGCAAAAAATTTTAAAAATTTTTTATTGAAATTTCATCGTAAATTTGTGTACCATATAATTCGGGCTTTGGGGGTGGTTTCTATATGTTATCATTAACGTGTAATATTTTAATGTTTTAAACGCATTGCTACAAACGAATACGACATTATAGAGTTTGGAATCGATAAAGAGTAGTTTATCCGATTATTATTTTCAATGAAAACAATATCAATATTATAAAACAAACATATTCCATGTGTGTCGCACGCACTGAAACGATATATATCGTATTATATCATTCGTTCGTTCGTTTTTCTCGTAATTTTATGTGAACACGTTGTGCCTTTGTCGTGCAGGTGTTCAGATATGACTATAAAAACCTTTCAATCGAATGAAACATCATCGCGACAATAATATTTATCTGCGTTATATATTGTTATATTATAGTATGTACAATGTCTTTAAACGCGATATCGATTCGCGCCCTATTTTTAATCGAACCAACGAACAGATTTCATGTTCCACGAAATCGACGACAAAACAATTAACGACTCGTTAACAATTCTATATTGTACTTGTACTATTCGACGGTTGGTTTTATGACGTCTTATAGAAAAAACCGCGACACTAACTTTGTGCAGTGCTAATTTTAAAGTTTTTTTAGAATTGCGAATTACTTAGAATACTTTCCTCATACTTAACTCCTGCCCTTCATCCCTTCACCACCATTCATTCTCTTCTTATTATGTTCTTCACTTCCCTCCTAAAATAAACTACTTTATGTGTGCAAACGCATCAGATGGTGCCCCCCAAAATGTACTTCAAATGTACTCTGGTGCCCCGGTGTAAGTACCACCCAACACCCCCGCTTGTTGCGCCACTGCTCCCCTTTCCTATCCACAAACAGAGGGATTGTAGTGATTTAGATTAAGTTGTTTAAAATATGGATAAATGAAAAATTTGTTATCAAATTAAAATAATTACCAAATGCGAATTTTAACATTAATGTATTCTCGATCAAAATAATAATAAATGTTAAAATGATTTGTACCGTAGGAAGATACACGCTGACGGCGGGCACGCGCACGCGCACAACTTGTCTACAACGAAGCGACGCAACGGCGAATTGTGATTGGTCAATGGTCGACCAATCACAGTGCGCCTCGCCGCCGAGACAAAATTATATATTGGGAACGACCGACCGAAAGTATTCATTCCACGTCCAGCAGCAGTCCGGGTCACTACAAACTCCGGACAGACAAACCAACACTCCGGACTCACCTACGAGTTACGACTTATGGATTCAACGTGTTCAGTCCAGCACCGGTGCCGTCAGCGATCCAAAGCTCCCTCCGAACGACTTACGGTTCACACTGATTCATCAACCACCTAAGAGTGCACCAATCCCTTCTGTAATCTAGAGCTCACGCCTAGCGACTCACGGGTCGCATGGAAATCTCCAGCGAACGCGACGACACAGACCAGCGAGAATTCCAGTCATCGTTTCTCGCATACCTGCAGTGTTCAAGGCCAAACCCGCAAATAAAATAGTCTTATTCAAGACTAACAAACCAACGAACTCGGGAACCCGTAGTCGTGGTCCTCACCAGACACAAATGCCGATCCTCATTCACCGTCACGCAACACCTTCGCACCGGATTCTTGGAGCGTCTCCGCGCAAGATCTCGTCAGGCCGAAATTCTTCCAAAAACGAAGGTGGTACATCTCCGATTATCCTGGTCGGGTTTTCGACATGTCTTTTGTCAGCAACAAATCCATCAAAACACAACAAACCGAATCCGAAGACATCGGAGCACAGCACCCGAAAACAGAAGAACAACCAGTGAGTATTAAAAATCCATCAATTTACACTACTTAGCTCTGACTGGAAAACTGATTGCTACAATCCAAGAAGATACATTCCGAGAAAAATCTTTTTGTGTCAGATTCCGTGAAGATCCAACGTGTAGACGTCGACATTTATCGCACCGTGCAGAAATATTTTACCGAAACTTAAAAAAAAAACGCTGACTTCGTGTTCCGTATACGAGATGCGACGATAATTCCGCCGGAGAATCGGCTATGACGACGAGTAGCGTAAAACCTCAGCCGAAACCGTCGCGGTATCGATTTTGAAATCAGGTTTTCACTAATGTATTGAGAATTTATTCCCTTAGGTTTTATAGCTATCAATCATAAAAATCGGTACGATCAATAACATATTATATACTCGCTTAATATAATAATAATAATAAATTATTTTCAAAGTAATAATAACGGTTTGTGCTATCTACACTTTTTCACATTTCATTGTGGTCGTCGTGAAAATATAAATATTTTTATCGAAACTTTTGCCGATCAACGGGTTCTGTCGTGTTTTTTTTTTGTCATCAGAAATGATAAATATATGTTTTTTACCGATGATATACAAATGAAAATATATTAATACCCTATAAAATATACATATACGCGTTAATATTACCGCATTACGTTTGAACGTTTTTTTTTTTTATGAATGTGTTAAGTAATGTGTTTTTTTTTCATTTTATTATGTTGTTTTTAACAATATCAGGTTGTGTTACGTTTCAAAGACGCGCGGTAATAAAATATATTAATTTTACGAAAACATCACAGTTATAATTTCGGGTCTGAAATAATACGCGATAAATGGAAAAATATAAATTTTTTTTTTACGTAATAATAATGTTCGTAAACACGAATTATATTATACATTTGTAACGTTCGTTTAGACAGCCGATAAGAATTATTATTATTAAAAAAAATATATATATATATATATATTTTTTATATCGCGTACGCGTATATTTTACGGGTTAAAATGTGGAAAAGGATATAAAATAACATTCTGACAGAGTTACGACGTATTAGTTGAAGCAACGTAAGACAGCCGCCAACAGGTCATTGTAAATGTATAAATACGATTTGTTGTCGAACGTACATATATAACATAATGCGTATGGAAAAATAAATTAAAACGTCTGCTATATACTTCACGGGGGATTGAATATTATTATTTTATTATTATTATACACGAGTAAATTATAATGACAAGACACGATAACGACTGAACAAAAATCCATTCATAAGCGTGATGTCGTAATACGTTTTTTTTTCCATGAAAATTTTGTTTTCAAGAAAAATGTTCGGTCGTTTATAACGCAACGTTACGCTTATGATTTTATTTTAAATACCAAAGTTTTTATCGAATAATTTCATTAAATTAAAAATGATTAGAAATTAACGGACAACAGCGTACAGCGTATAATTATGTTATACTGTCTAATTTGAATAAAATAAAAAAAAAATAAACCTACAAACGGGACAACGAAAACTGACGGTTCAAAAATTGAAGTCGACTAAAAAAAAAAATTGATATATTACGGCTATTGATTTACGATAGATATTATTTTACTACAACGCGCGGCGAAAATGAAAATAATCAATAAAAACGTTCGAATAAATAGGTGTATTATTATTTTCAAGAAAATAACGCGCTAATTAATAAACCCGTTTACGATCTTTTATTTATTCGAACCGTATATTGTTACACACAATTAGTGTATGTCACCACGTGACAAATATATATATATACATATTACCGCCGGTAATAGATGTGCGCGAAAACGTTAATTAAAACGGAAAAAAAGTTTTTACTTGTCAAAATTGTGTACGACGCGAAACTTTTGAGACTGATCATGAAACGATTGACGATTTATATTCAGTATAAACTTGATTTTATTATATAATAATAATAATATTATTTTATTGTCTACTTGTACGCTATCTACTTTTATTTGAATATTAACGTTTTTATTTTCAAAAAACTTTTTTTTTCTCTCACTATAAGTATTTAATTTGTAAAAATGTGTTATCAATAGCATATAAGTTACACGAAAAAATAAAAACCTTTATGTAATTAAAGTGGTATATCGGCTTATAATATTTCTTTCTTTTTCTCTGGCGCCGCAAACATACATACTGTAGTCAATTAATGGAATTATAAAACTATATAACTATTATATATGCTATAGTTTGTAGAAAATAACGTATTTTACTGGTGAGACTTGGTGTGAGTTAACGACTAAAACCAACCGAAAAAAAAGTTGTAAAATCGCTGAAAAAAAAAATTAATCGAATTTTCACGTATTTACGTTATAATATTATGTTTTAGTGCGATTCGTTAACGATTTATCACAACCAAGTTACGCTTCGTGATTTCACGTTTTCGATCACTCGGATTTTCAACTAATCCGTCGATAATTTCGTCAACGACACACCGTTGTTGTATACTTCCAGTATACCAGAGTATAATATTGTGTTTCTTGATATTCGACTCAACAATGCCCGTTGAAATACTGCAGAGCCGTCACATTGACGTACTACAAAAAAAAAATTACTATAATTATTATTATTTTCATATTGTACAACTGTTGATACGTTTAATGTATATTTAAACAATTTATTAAAATAATGTGCATGAACGTAGGATTAGATGTATATATTTATATTGAATTAGTTTGTTTAATCGATGTTAATGTGTATCAAAAATGTATTTCCTATTAATAATAAGCGTGCGATAACAACTTAATTTTATTTAGAATTTTTTAAGCTAATATTATACTTTATTAATGGGCATTTGCCCGTCAAAAATAAATAAAGCATAGTTCGTCGTAGCGCGCGCTTGCGCGTGTGTGATTTTTTTTTTGTTTTTCTTACAGAACCGGTTACACGTTCGGACATTCGGGTCGCCGTGTTTCGGAGATCGCGGGCAAGGGTTCGACTACTACTCCTACTGCACTAAAACAAATACTTATAATTAAACGGATTAGCGGGGGATCGGTGGTGGTTATATTAATTCGTTATGTCGCCGAGGACGAGATCACGACGGAAGTGTGTGTGTGTGTGTGCGAAGGAGAAGGGAAGAGTATAAAAAGGACCAAACCGTTGAGTATATATACGTAATATACCATTTACTGCGATTGTAAACGAAAGATTTCGTCCGGTCGTATACGGCGGCGGTCACACAGTCTAGTCGCGTATACATATATACAGGTTATTCGGGTTTGGACGAACATAAAAATCGAGAAAAAAATATATTGAAAAAAAAAAAACTACTAAGCGTTTCGATTAAAACGTCCATTTTCGAGGGAGACGCGCGGAAAAAAAAAAGTAATTATAATAAATACGATATTATATTAAAACCGCTGCACCGGAGCGATATGTCGTCGTGCGTATATGCAGTATCATCACGCTCGACCGGTAGCCGCATTACAAGTCGATAAACTCATTTCAGACGGGTTATAAACAACTATAAGTCGCTTTTTTTTTTTTAATGTATTTTTGTATAAATGTCTTTTTTTTTATTATCGAACCGGTCGGGACCGAGATTTCAGTGAGGTCCCCGGGACCGGACGTTTTAGACTCCACGTATATATGGCGTGTAGCTGCAGCAGCAGTAGTCGACAGAACACGATCGTATAAAAAAATAACTAAAAACAACGCTTTATTATTATTTCGTGTATATAAATTATTAATGTATACTATCGGCCGTCGCGTGTAATATACGTAATGCGTCCTTGGCGTTTTTTTAGAAATAAAATTCCTCTATCGTTTTGTATATATATATTGTTATTATAGAGACGGGCCGGGCGCAAAAATAAATCGGACATTTTTTTTTTTAAGACACTGAGTATTGGTTTTACAACGATTGTGTGTGTGTGTGTGTTTTTTTTTTTTATCTTGTCCGCGGTATACCCGAAAATTCTACCACAAGGAGATATTTACGTTCGTAGTTTGTGTCCGGTAGCGAATCGCATTGATTACGGTTGGCCTACGTCTTTAGAGATGAGGTCATCGTTTTTCCCGTTTTCTCAAAAACTATTATTATTTCCGCGTGATTTTTCCGATACCAATGCCGTTACGGAAACTCGGAATATTCGATAAAACGTGTAATTTTATATTAGCGGAAAAAAGAAATTTCAAAAAATTTCAAAAAATTTTAGGCTATACATTCGTCCTAGACGTATAATATATTATACGGACCAGTGTATCACGTGTAATGCACTAGAACCGAGACGTGTGCGAGAGAGACCGTAGACCCGTTAACTATAGGTGTATGAGAGAGACAGACACTTAGAAGAGATTTTTTTCATGGATGATAAAACAAAATTGTGGCAACAAGATATCCGGAACCGCAGCGAATGGTTACGAATACATGATTCATCCGTGAAAAAACCCTCAAATGGCCCTTTTCTCTCTAGCGCATATCTTTGCTCCGTACTTCTTTCTCTAATCGCGGTCTACGTATTATATACGTCTATATGATATTTAGAGCGATTATTATAGATTTTGAGGTATTTATAATTCATAAAAAGTGATAATTTTTGGTTTTAAAGCTTAATGAATTTAATACAATATCGCAGACGTATAAGCGGGTTATTTCAACTATATAAGTATACTAAAAAAAAATCTTGAAAATCGTTTGTCATCATTTTCCTTAATGAACATTTCAAATTTTTCGACAATTAATTTTTTTTTTTTTTGTGTGTAAAACTGCGTTTGTTCAATACTAATGGTCTATAGAGTTTTGCCGTTTTTACCGAATACGTATATAACTTTGTACTCTATATAGTACTAAAGAAAACAATTTTTTTCGTCAAAAACGATGTGTAATGTAAGGTTAATGTGTTATTACTGTATAGACTATTTTTTTATATATTAATAATATTACACCGCGAAGCTCCGCTCAGAATCGTTTTATCGATTGTAATGATTTATGCAATTGCTTTCGAATTTATATATAGTAATAAAAAAAACTCTAAAATATCTTTATATCCAAGTAATTGGCTTAAGCGTCTTGAAATTTTTTTTTTTTTGAAAATATTTTTTTAACGATTTTAAGTTTAACGTCGAATTTCATATAAATAATTCACTTCGTTCCTTTAAACCAGTGGTGCTCAACTCGCGGCCCGCGGGCCACATGTGGCCCGTCACAAATTTTTTAAATACAACAAAATATTCAAAAAAAAACTAAAATTATATTTATTTATTTATTTTATAATAATAAGAAATGATGAAAAAAATGAAAAAAAAAAGATCAGTGTGAAATTTGAACTTGCGTTTTAATACGTCGAGCCAAATACAGTTGTCATTTTCATTATAACGTCTCTTAAAGCAAGGAAATGTTCGTGTGAAAGTTGTGAATAAAATTTGAAAATATCGTTTTTTTTTTTTCATTTTTCGAAATTCATCGCAGTAAAATGAATTTGTTTTCAACTCAATAAGTTCAAGTCGAAGAGAAGTATCGACATCATTTTCATCGATATTAAATGCAGACATTTAGAAAACAAGTTCTAATAACCTACGTCATGTATATTGTATACCTACTATGTACAACAAAATTATATTATTATAGTTTAAGATTAGGATTATTGAGTAGGATCACTTGAGCCCACATGGGCGTTTATGCAAAAATAAATAAATTATTCGACTTTTATATTTGGTGGCCCGCTCGAAGATGATTGTTTACCAAAGCGGCCCGTCGAACAAAAAAGTTTGGGCATCACTGCATTAAACGGTATTTAAGTCCATGCCGGATCACGTTTAATTTCCTAAATACACATCAAACAAATATTATTTAAATAGTACCTAACTACGTCTTATGATGAATCGCGTTAACAATATTATTATTTACTAATAATTAGTACGTGCACGTACACAGTTTCGAATATAACGTAAAAACTTTATAACGTATATATTATTAGCACGTAGTATAGTTGTTAAAAGCCGTAAGTAATCGTTTTCTCGTTAAACCTTTAAATTTAACGGCACGCGTTATTAACATCATATACACATAAAAAAACATACATTTTATGACTCGTTATTAAATTCACGTGATAAAAACGCATGAGTCGATCGTTTATTTTTAATCGTTAAATTCGTCAAATTTTTTTTATTTTTTTTGAGTTAATCAAATGTTAAAAATTTTACTCACAAACATAAAGATCGAACACTTTTTTACAATAATAGTGTAAAATGAACGAATACCGAAATATCAAATTTTTCTTTGACGAATTTATCTGCAATTATATACTCGTATATATATATAGATATATATATGTGTAAACGATAAATGGATACACCTAATATTTTTGCGTAGAACAATGCAATTTGAATTCTGTTTTTTTAGATGGAAGTTATACTTAATAATACACGTTTTTATGGTCTCTGAACTTAAATCTGTTCATTATACTCGCGCATGCGCAATGCAACTTTTTTTTTTTTAATTTTAACTTAATCATGCTTATTTAACCTAATTGGTTTGTCCGATCTACATAAAATTTGTACAGTGGGTAGTTCAAAATGAAATAAAACTTTAGTAAATTAGAAGGGGAAGTTTTCAAATGTCTAGGACCGTTTTTTTCAGAGTAATAGGGGACAAAAACGAAAATCGCGTAATTTTCGATATTTTTCGTTAAATCGCTGTAATTCATTCAATTTTGGACACATAAAGTTGGTTGAACCACTAAAATTCATAAAAAAATATGAAAAAAAATAATTTGTGCTCAAAAGTGGGGGTTGTTATTTAAGAAAAAAAAGTTGCATCGCGCATGCGCGAGTATAATGAACAGATTTAAGTTCAGAGACCATAAAAACGTGTATTATTAAGTATAACTTCCATCTAAAAAAACAGAATTCAAATTGCATTGTTCTACGCAAAAATATTAGGTGTATCCAATTATCGTTTACACACTGTATATATATATAATTTTTCTCGTTTCACTTTACAGTTCTTATGTTCTATCGATAACTATAGTGCACGAAACGATAATTTCGCTTGACTTTTGCCAAATCATTGAAAACGATCGTATTATCCACTTTCGGAAGAACATCCAAATGTCGCTGAATAAATTACAAACGCACTCGGACGAGAGACCACTGCACATGATTAATCGAGTACGCGTAATAAACGATTAACATTTTTTTTATAAATAGACTTGTTTTATTTTTATTTTGCTCGAATCCGCTTTTCGTAGGCACTCCGTTTATCCGTAAGCCGTGATCATGACGTGTATAAGGAATAATACGTTTTTTTATTTTTGGAATTTTAACGTTACGCTAGGTGGAAATATGTCCAAAACGGTATTTTTTTTATTTCCAGAATACTGCGACAATAAAGACGGGATTAAATATTTGTCCGTTTATCACTATCTCTCACAACGAGTGTGTGTTCACGAGAAGTGTTTTTTCAGCTCCCCTTCCTGAACTCAATTTATCATTATCACCCTCCCTCCTTCCCCGGGAACCGAAAAATTAGAGAAAACCTACGCGTTTTCAAATTATTTAACTAGAACGCGTTATTATAACAAGTTGAGTATATACTAAAATTGTTTAAGTCGTGTGCAAAGAAATAAATATAACATTTGACTACTGTCATACGTATACTATACGACTGAAAAATCATTATCGTTAATCGTTTTCACGTGTCAGCTTCTATACTGTAAAATTGTCTAAACTTTGTGAAACACTTTTAGTCGTTCCCGTCATTTTACGGCTTCAGTAGAAAGATTATTATCTTTAGTACGACGAATATAATACCGAGTAAGGCCAGAAATAGGACGATACCGCAGGAGGTTTGGGTACCTCGACGTATGCTTATGAGTAGGGCCCGGATTTATTAGAGCAAAAAAAAAAAACGCCATGAAATATGTACATTCGTATCATAAATATGAAAAAAAAACTGTTTTTCATGATAAATCTTCAATTGACAGTTCATTGATCGCGTTCACTTATCTCGCCGTTGATTGCGCTATTGATTTTTATCAATTCACAATATCCACGATTTTTTACAAAACGTTCAAACATAAGACATAGGTTTTACACACACCACTACAAAATTAAATAATCCGTTTAACAAATAGCTACCGCGACCGGTCAAATGAACATTGTAGAATATGCGACATTTATGCGATTATCCAGAAATACGCAATTAATACGGGTTTTCGTTCGGAATATGCGGGAAAAAAAATTGAAATCCTAGACTCGCGAAACGTCGACATTTCCAACTCGAATATTTTTAAGCGAGGTGTACAGAAATACGCATTTACATATTATATAAATCCGTGCCGTACTTATGAGTATTGAGGGACCTGAGATTCCAACCCGGGAATTTTTAAATAAAGTAGTAGTAGCTGATTGTATGCGATGAAGAATGCGATTACATTAAAACATTTTTTTTTTTTTGTAAGCTGTTTGTAATATATTATACGTTTTTTTTTTAATGTTTATACAAAATATCTATTTTATTTTAATTCGTTTAACGGACTGACGGGGACAGATTTGTACGTTCGATTGGATTTCGTACACGTCACTCTGTCGACATTTTGAAACGACCCCACTCTCCCGGAACAAAATGTCTGAAAGAAACGCCGAGTACGAGTGCTGCATTATATACTCAAAATATTGTCAGGGCAAAAAAGTATAATAATAATAAACCACCGCGATTTCGTATACTCTTATACATATTTCGCGCGTTTGTGTAAAGCGGCTCCTAGACGATCAATATATTGCGCAATATTTTGTACAACAGTATTGCTCGGTCGATTCACACGGTACAGTAGGTATTATTGCTCAATAAATTAGTTCACGGGTAATACTTGCGCAGGAATAATAAGAAGACAGCGAGTTGTGATGGCCATAGCATTATTAGTCATAGCTTCAAAAAACTGAAGGAGAAAAAGAAGCGCGGGTGGACGAAGGAATGGTTTAAAGAAAATAATAAATAAGCTCAAAAAAATCCGTTAAGTGAACTAAGAATCAGCGAACCAATTGATTTTCAAAACTTTTTGCGACTAGACAGTACATTATTTGACGAACTTTTGACAACGGGTACACCTGAAATTCATAATAGGGATACTACGATGCGAGACGCTATCACTCCAAGTCAGCGTTTATCGATAACACTACGTTATCTAGCTAGTGGAAATGATTTTGAAGATTTTGAAGCCACGGTAGACGTTTATTCCAACGCTGTTAACACAGAACCGAACCAGTATAGCGCAATATTGCCCTCGCTGCAGACGATGCAATATTTTACTAGATTGCACAACAAAAATCAAACCGTTTTCGATTGACTGAATGCGATATACAAACGTTCAATATTGATCGTCTAGGGACCGTTTAACAGGCACACACCACGCGCGGTGATCGACTAGCGGTTTCGAACAGAAAACGTTTTCGGACATAATGTGGAATTCGATTAGTGTATCGTAAACAGTCGAGGAAAAAACACACACGCGAACGGTGTCGCGCGGCAGTCCGACCCGTTTGGGTTTCTTCGGCGAATCGGGGGAAATCGACAGGAGAAAAAAAAACACGCGGAGCTCGTTTTTATATTCGGATCGAATATTAATTTTTTCCCGTGTACCAAACGACTGCGCCGCCCGCGTGTATTAAAAACAATATTATTTCGTTGCGGTAGTACGTAGTTAATACATTTCTCTAACGTTGTAAATAATCTCGAAGCGATAATTTATTGTCGTGCAATAAAAGTGTATACGACAACGCGGTGTGTGCAGAGTAGATCCGCCTGACCGCGGCGGTGTGTGCAGCGTTTTAACGTATGCGCACCTACCAATAACCACCACCACTCGTCGCGTCGGGTTTTACGTAGTTGCTTTTTAGCACTTAAAATAGAAAAATTACATAACAATAATAATTGTATTATATACAGACGCGCAGCATCGTCGAGTATTAATAAATTTATTCGAACGCGAGTGTATACTAAACATATATTTTAATCTATATTACGCGTATATAAGGAGAACGCGACTGACTGACTGGTCTGTCAACGCACAGCTCGAACCACTGTACGGATCGGGCTGAAATTTGACATACAGATACTCGTAGCTACCGTAGGCATTCGCTAAGAAAGGATTTTTGAAAATTCCATCCATTTAAGCGGTCGGACAGGGGTTTGAAATTTGTAAGAAACACGGTTTTGCGGGGAAAATACAATTCCAAAGGCGGCCGTGTTTCTTAAACGGGCCGCCGTCCATTCCGCATCGCCACAATCGCACGAATACGATAATATTACATTTCACAATTCAATACCGGGCGAAACTGTTCACGGGCGAAGCCGAGAAATTCAGCTAGAAATTTACAGAAACGTAGTCGGCGGGTGTCTTGGACGTGCAGTCAGACAGAGATTTTTAGAGTTTTTTGCATAGATAGTATATAATGGATAGGCCATGTGTATACAGAATGTATAGCGGGCAGCGTTCCCGAACGAAGAAGAGAGATAGCAATAGGTTAGGTTAGGTAAAATCATATCTTCTATCCTACTCAGCAATAAATTACTTTTTGTTCCATGAATTATTCCATGAAATAATGATTCTCGCCTATATCACGTAGTATGAATATACAAAAATGTTTACCGATTTTTTTTTTTTTTGTAATATCTTTCATTGTCTTTTCATTAACCTTTTAATTTTTACTTTTTACCTACTATGGTTTATTCTGTAAAATGTGTAGTGTATGGTATAAAAAATTTGGACTATCCAAACATTTCATTTCATATGTAATGTAACATAATTTCTTTTTATATTATGAGAGTCGTATGGGTAACATCGATCAGTTTATACCACGACTAGCTCAGTTATATAAAAACTACACACGAGCGAAGCCGAGTAATTCAGCTAGTAATAATATAAAATGACAAAATGTACAATAATATACTATATATTGTTATCTACATATATGATATCAAAATATTTGCTGAGTAAGACAGAAGATTCGGGAACGCCTGATAACGAATGTGGCCTATCCATTATATATTATCTATGGTTTTTGTTTTTTTTTGTCCTTAGTTAACGTCGACGACAATATTAGTTACAATCATTTGTAGAAAATCCGGTTTCGTTACGATTTTACGTTAATTCTATTATATTAAATCATACGAGCGTTTGATTTTTTTTTTTAAGAACTCGCAGGTCGATGGTTTTGGTCCTAGTGTTCCGTCTAAGGTAATGGGAACGTTGAATTTCGCGACGTATACCGACGAAATTCTGTAAATCTGTGTTTTATTGTGAGATCCGTTTCGCAGGCTATATGAAAATCGGTTTTTCGTCCAATGTCCTATGTCCGTGTGTTGGACCGGTATGGCCGATGCGGAGTCTGTTGCTCACGACTTTTTCCCTTCTGTTTAAAAAGTGATTTGGCCCAATCGGAGATACGGTGTTTTTAATTTCTCTTGGTTTTTGTTTGTTAGGTTTAACATCATTTTGCGTTTTGTACGAGCCAGTGGATTTTGATTGTGTTCTTCCATTTGGTTTTTCGTTTGTGTCTGCGTGAATCGTTAAGTTTAATTTTTAGAGTAATGTGGCGATTCTATTGCTTTCTCGGCTACTCTGATTCTAGAGTTTCATACGAAATCGTTGTATTCGGGAAAAAGATTCCGAGCGGACGTTGAGCTTCGCAGTGTGTAATTTACGTATAAACACAGTTTTCTATGCAATTTGTGTTATAATCGATAACGAGAAAATCGAAAAATCACCTCTACAAAGTAGGTATACCATCGGGAAAAAAATTTACCAACCATCTTTAAACGTGTAACGTTCTTCGCTGGTCAGAAAAAAAAAAATATACAAAACCGTTAGCTTTTTTCGCTCCGATATCGGGTACTCATTAACCGTTATCACTCATCTGTTCGACGCACGTTTGGAATCGGATGTGTACACATTTATTTATGCGCGTAAATAATGCGAAAAATAACCGAAACCGAGCGTTGTGTTCAGCGAAAATATTTACCTATAAATCCAACCGTCTTTCGAGATGTTCGTTCCTCTAAATCCAATTATATAACGCGGTTCGCAGAAATGAATTCGATTCTCGATGCCGCGTATTTCCGTATAGATCATCTGCGCGTTTAATCGAACTTTTTCAAGACGTTTTCGGGGTTCGCAGTGTTCGTCGAACGAGCGAGAATTCTCGCGGAAACGGAAACCGTACAACAGCAAATAGTATACGCCGAACGCGTTATAATATATTCGTGTGCAATACGTAGAATTAAATATCGCCGCTGGTGAATTATCCGTCTCGCGAATCCGAAAATTTTTCGTTTACAGGGCTACAAGTAGACAGAGTAAAATAAATAAGTGACAAAACTATACTATTAAGTGACAAAAGTGACTAAAACAATAACAGTACAAAAATAAACTAATACGAATAACTTTGTATTTTTGTGATGAGTTTGATGGCAGTTTAGAAGATAATTTTGGGGGTTCTGGTGATACAGCAGGAGATGAATATTGTGATTCTAAATAAAATGCGTTTATTATTATTATTATTATTATTATTATTATTATTATTATTATTATTATTATTATTATTATTACCCAATATGTATCGACCTAAAACGAGTATATATATTTTTTAAATTATAGATGAAGGCTTGTTGATTTGCAATAAAATATTTTCAATGTTTTATTTTATTAATATTTTGACATTTTGTTAAATACAAATCATTTATATACATATATTTATATATATATATATATATAATAAAAAGCAAAAAAATAAATAAATATTTTTAATAACCTATTTATATCTTAAATCATGATTTACAGTACTATCGGTGGGAAAATATTCATATATAATCCATAGACATATAAATATATTGTATGTATTTATATGTTTATGATATAATCAAAGTCCGTTGGTTTAAGGAGATATTGATAATATTGCTAACAGAAAAAAACACACTGACCACATTATTGTACATAAGTAAAATTATCTGTTGAAAATATTTATTCGGAAAAGGTAATTAATTTATTTATATTTTCTGTGTTACTAGTGCAAATTTTAAATTTTAAAACATAATTGTTGAAAAAAGTGAGGACTCGACTAAAAAAGTGACTTTAAGTGACAAAAAAAAGAAAAGTGATCTCTACTTGTAGCCCTGCGTTTATTTATTTTCCAAACCGGTGCTTGGATAAGGGGTTTCGTTCGGGAATCTAACGCACCGTGTTCGCTTTACAAAGGAAAACTATCGTTTTTGACGAGCAGTAAAAAATGTGCGTATACGAGAAAACACGTGCGCGTTTTCGAGATCAAAAAGCGTTTTTTCGTCGCACACGATGTTATCTCATCGTCGTCGCAGTGTGCGCCGTCGAGACGTCGTCAACGTCTGTCGACGAGTATATTTTAATCGTTTATTATATTATACACTGCGCAGAGGCTGTACGTGTGATGTAAATATAGCTTGACGCGTGTTGAACTCTGCATTTTAATGTGTATTTGAAACCTCACCACAGTGTCTCGTGTTTATTACCGCAGAGGTGGTTTCTCTCTCTCTGTTTATATGTTTAACCGAATTGTGGCATCGATGAGAAAGCGAAAAAGTCCACATCGAATATTCCAGAAGATCCGCGACGAATCGAGATAATAATCGAGAAATACGCTTTGTGTTTCCTCTCACAAATTACGTTATTACACAGTACGCACGATTATTATTATAGCTCCTACGGACTGGAAATTTATCTCCGGAGCCTTACACCATAGGTAGGATACTCTGAAGAAAACGACGTAAGAGATGAATTTTATTTGCGGAAAAAATATACAAGACACTGTCAAAAATTATTATTTTATAATAAAAAAAAACCCCGTTGTTGTTACCGCTATTACGATTTCATATAATATATATATATATATATTACAGTAGAACCTCGATTATCCGTCCTCCGATTAACCGTCTTTCTCGGTTAACCGTCAGGCCAAAAAAGCACGTAATATGTTAAAACAACAAAAATTAAACGATTTTTATAATATTAATTGTTAAGTATGTATGTAATTGTAAATAATAAAACTTTTTAATAAATTAAAAAATAATAATAATAATGTACCAATAAGTAATAGTACCTAATTATATCAATATGTATGTCATAATTACTAAAAAAAAATAATAAATACGTTTAAATTTTTGTTGCTCGCTTAACCGTCTTTTCGATTATCCGACAAAGCTCTGGTCCCGAGATTGACGGTTAATCGAGGTTCTACTGTACTTTCGATATTTCTCGTATGGTTATAATATTGGATAAAATAATAACGATGTACGAATAAAATATATTCCATTAGACAAATAAAAACGTTAAACGTATAAAAACATAGAGAAATATTCTCTGGCAAAGCGAAATATTATCCGATTACAATTTTACTATAATAATACGTAAAAATAATATTTACACTGGAAATATTATAAAGTAATAATTTTAATTCTGTTTTTAATTACTATGATATTCAATAACGGTCGCAAACGATCGCATCCATTTGACACGAGATTGGAAAAAAATATTGTCGTTAACTAATTATTAATTTACTTATAAATATAAAAAGACAAATGTCGCAGAAACGTAAATTGAATATTCTAATAAGTCGACTGATTTTATTTTAAAAACTAGTCGATTTTATTTGATTAAAGAACACTGAATGTGTGATTAATATTTTAAAAGATTCTGTATATTATTTAATTATCTCTTAAATAACGAGGTGGTTTTTTTTTGCTCGCTATTTACTAAAAATAAGATGGTTTTTTTTACGACTTTTCGACAAGTCAATTGATTTCGTTCAATTATTTTGTTTCACGACTGTTGAAAAGCTTCGTATAATAAATTTTTACTATACGTTTAATTATTTTTATTGACAAAAAAACAAAAAAATCGGCTAATACAAAGACGAAAAATTAAAACCCAATGGTCACGTCATGTATATATAGGCAATGCTTGACTAGTATATTTCATTATCATTATTGTCGGCATACATTTCTCTTATCATACATCTCTAGCCTAGAGAATGACAGTTTTTTTTAATCGAATACGATAAAATTTCATTATGCCTTTGAATCGGCTTAAAAGTACATCGTGGATTATTTTTAATCATCATAAATTATACTCTCGCGGATCGAACATAAAATATTCATAATATTTACTGAAATACAAATACACTGCACGAATTGTTTGTGTGTTTATACTTATCAAATATTGATGAAAAATTTTCGTTATTAATCGAATAAAATCACTATATGTTTTTGAATATAACACATTGTCACGAATATTACATATTACAATAATAATGATGTAATACGTACGGTCAGGGAGTACAAAATGCGCGTTAAAACTATGCGTTATATTTAATTTTCGATATGACCAAAAAGGCTGGTGTACATCTTAAAACCGAGTAAAAAAATAAAAAATTAGCGCTAATTGATAACTTCAGTTTGTTGCTGGTGTAATTAACTATGGATACGAGAGACGATTGGTATCGTTGATACTGTCTAACCCTTCACTAGTCGTCAGCCTCCGAAATTCGGTTTTGAAAGTGCAATTTTCAACTGGCTACCGTACAGGAAAAAATCGAACGGGGTTTAGTAGGAAGTCATCGGAGGTCATCAATTACGATATTTATGTCCGTATTATTTGTGTGTAATAAACAGTGGCGTGCTCGGGGGGATGGTTAGAGGTTATATCCCCCCATTTTCTTTTTTGCCGATCTACAGAAAACAACTTATTAGTTATAAGAGCTGTTTCAGAGTCATTACTTAATACTCTTTATTAGTTATTAGCAAAAAGTTATTACTTATGAGTTATGACAATAAACATTTACTATACATAACGTATATTATGTTAATTGAACAACTTGGTATTAGTGTGTTATAATTTAAATTCATTTTAATTATAGAACAATTTACAAATGTACACAATTATAAGCTAGAAACGATTTTGGAGAGCTTGAAACATAAACGTTTGAGTTTTTGGTATTACCATGACAATTCATTAAAATGTATTATTACTATTTACTTATAACAACCCCCCATTGAAAATTCCTGGGCACGCTACTGGTAATAAGTGACCACCGTTCGTTTTAAAATGTACAGTTTAGATTTGACTATAGCCCGGGGGAGGAAATAAAAATATTTATAAACGTTTTGTACAAACACTGATGTTTTTGTAGACCACAGAATAATAAAAATGTATCAACGATGGCTGGAGATTTCGTGAGGTTGCCTCAAGCGGTTGTCACTGATCGCGTACGCGTATTACTACTCACCGGCGGCTTTTCTCAGAGTGATGAAATTATATAATATGTATAGGACACGTAAAAATTAATCGAAAAGCGTATTATTATTTGTTTTCGTGTATGTTACGCGCGTATACGATATATAAAAAAAGAATGAGAAACGCGTTTTTTTTAAAAAAAATTTTAATATATTATACAATGGGCGTGTGTGTTTTTTCGAACGAATAAACAACGAGTATTTCTAATTAAAAACGAAAACTACTGTTTGCGCGCGTAGAGAGAGAGAGAGAGACAATAGAATATATTATTAATTTTTTTTTTCTTCTTCACAAAATGGCATTCGTGAAAACAACGAGACGAACACTTCACTAACGTTCGTCTCGTACAATTTTTATTTTTTATTTTTTTTATTATTATTATTATGTGCACCGACAACGACGCGTCGCACTTATCTACGCATCAGTGACGCAAACAAGATTTATTCAAGGAGAGATGAAAAAAAATAATATAATATTCTTGGAAATTTACTTTTTCGCAATTTACGATACATATTACAGTTTAATATTTTTCAAACGCCTTCGACCGTATTGCAGTGGTCAGAGGACGCGGTGGCGTACACACCGATAGCGGAATATCACTATTGTCGTCAAAAAAAAAATTATGAGACATGAGACGTTTTTATGAGAGTGATATTTGAATGTTATGTTATTGTCGAAACGTCCGCACGTACTCGTTGTGTTACACCCGACGCGAGGGCGTCTATTAATTATACGTCGAATTAAAATATTATAATATGTACTCTATTCAGTTTAAGATTATACTGGGCGGCGGAGGAAAATTGGTTCGTGTTCGCGCAGACGAGTTTCAATCGGTATTCTGATTGTCGGAAACCGTCGTGTGCCGACTGCCGCCGACAGCAACAGCCAATGACAGAGCAGCTACTAACCGCCGCCCGGGGAGTGTAGCTTCGGTGTTCATTCAGCGCGCGCGTTCCGGTATAATCTTAAACTGAATAGAGTTCAGATTATTTGCCCTGGCGGCAATTTTAGAGGGCGGCACACTGATCATGGACATTTGAATTATATGTTTTAGTCTGTTGGAATTTTAATCTGTAAATTTAGGGGCGGCAAATTATATTTGACAAATATTGATTCTTAATGCGCCCCTGATAGAGTTTAGTAACATTTAGACAAATAACAGATTGAAAAAATCGATACGAATCGTGTATTTGTGTGACGTAAAAGGATAAAAAAAAATTAGATAAATAGATACATAAATATAACGTTAAACACGCAATAGAATATACTGTTTGGCGAGAGTATTTACAATATTAAGATGTAAAACTTCAAAATAATTGAGAATGCACAGAGATTCTTTTTTATTATTATTATCAGTCGACGATTACCACCAATTATTAAGCGAATCATGTTGCAGCGTTTTTTTTTGTTTTGTTATTTAATCGTTTCAGGAATATTTATAGATAATTTTCAAAATTACATCCGCATTCCTTATACATTAAACAGACACGTGTATTTTAAATTTAATAAATGTAATAGTATATTACTTAGAAATTTGATTGTCGTATTATAATATTATATTGGAGTAGCTTTTTACGTATTATACAGTTCGTATTATGTGCAGTCGCACCAACAATTCTGTGTTAAAATTACGTGGCTACACTGAGTCCCAAATCGTAGGGTCCGTCTTTTTTGCTCGATCCCCGGACCTCTCTCTCTCTATGAGCGTTCCGTGAATTTGTATGTCTATGATTGGATGAAAGAAAAGTTGCCGCTGACGAATGTATTATAGACGGCGTCACGAAAACGGGCCAGTGACCGTCACGCGCCCGGTGGCAAATTTTCGGTATGGGTTATCAAACATGCATTACGTGAACGTGGCCAGCGCGGTAAACGTATGCGTGAACAGTTTGAGGTACATTGGTTTTCAATGATAACGCCACCAGGCGCGCGACGGTCACCGGCCTGTTTTCGTGACGCCGACTATAGCAATCTTTTTTTTCTTCTGACAAACAGGGGTCCTCAAAATTAGTAAAAATTTTAAAAATTAACCGCGCTACCATATGGTTGTTATTACTTAATGTACAGCTATTATCGAGTATACGTATAATATTTTATCAAATTCTAACATTAGCGCTCCTAACGGAAAATGTTTCAAATAATACATCGTAAATATTATTAATATTACAATATTATTCGTAACTATAAAAAAAAAAAATTTCAAAAATAATATAATTATAAATAATTTTTAAAAATTATAATGTTTTTCGTCAAATAACAATTTATTTGTGAAATAACTTGTTTTACCGTCAAAATATCATAATCTCTTTGCATAGCACAATCACGGATTAGATGAATATTCATCTAATCCGTGGTATAATAACGAATAACGTAATGTAGTTAATATACGAAACGTCCAAACCACTTTAAGCGCTAGTAGTATAGTGAAATTTCTCAGCCGATTTACAAAGAAGGTTTATTAATCACGGTGAACGGGCTGAGTAGTATATAGCTCGTTGTTCAACCTGTCTGTCTTTAATCGTGTCGTACAGTAGTACCACAGATTAGATGAATACAGATGGATCACTTGCGATGTAAACAAAAAAAATTACGTCATTCGAATCCCCCCCCCACCATATCAGTGTTACCGTATGGTAGCACAATATATTTTCCTAAAATTTAAACATTACTCACGTGAAGTAATCTATTTGTGTTGTTTACATAGTGATTCTGATTTGGCGATCGTGTTAAATATACTATCGTTTCATATACACAGTTGAAAAAAATTCGGTGCTTAATCTGCGTTAAATTTTTACCAGCACGTGATAATCATTATAATGATAACATTATTTGAGATAATAAAGAAGTTGTAGGTACTATAATATTGTAAAATACCAACACAATAATTTATATCGTCGTGTGCGCCTACATTGATATACGGGGGACCAATCAGAAGAGCGTATTTGCAATTCTTTTGTTCTCGGGCCGAGTGATCCATCTGTATTCATCTAATCTGTGGTAGTACATCAATGATAACAATAAAATACGTTATCATGATTCTGGCGCGTATCACTAAAAACAATTTTACGACAACCCGACGAAAACGTTTCACTCTCCCAACAGTACGTGTGTGAACACCGGTTGTTCATGTTCGAACATATTTTAGCATATTTTAACACATAAAGTAGATGGCACTAGTGCCACCTAGTGAAGAATTAGTGCCGCCCAGTGGTTGGTGGACGTGCCACATATATTATTATATTATTTTATACGAATGCCTTTATATTTTAAGTAAACTAAAAAGGTACCCGGCACTTGGCTCAGTCCTTAATCATAGTGTCGCCCAGTACAAATTCTTTAAAATATGCTCTGGAACACTCCCCCCACACACACACACACACACACACACACACACACACACACACACTACGGAATACACGGATGTGCTATTTTCGGCTGACTGGTGTTTTTAAGAGCGCGCGTAACGGTCGATTTGCGGAGTATAAAACGACTGCACCGGCACCCGCGGGCCCGTGTGCGCGATCGGCGTTCGTCTGCACCGTACCGTAATGTCGTTGACGCGCAAAACAAAACGCCTTCGACGCCGTTCTCTGCACCGGTGTGGTGGGGTGAGGGGGGAGAGGAGAAAAGAAATAAATCCTTTTTTTATTTTTTTTCATTCTCTTTATATATCTCGCGACCACAATGAAAACGCCTGCCGTCGTCGTCATGACGTAGATTTATTATGGGGCGTATAGTGTTGTCGCGGTACAACAATCAACAAGCGCATATATGTGCAATATAATAATAAAATAATAATATGAATACGAGACGACACTTCCGTACAAAATCGTATCGTATTTCCTCACCGTATTTAGTGACCCCCCCTCGAGCCGTCTGAGCGTATAAAACGCCAATTTTTTTTTTTTTTTTTGCTATCAGTTATTATATTTATTTATTTATTTAAGTTTTAAACGGGCCAAGCCCGAATACATACAATCAGTGGCGTATTTGAGACTTCACCTCAGGGGGGGGGGGCGATGGTAAAAAAACTCCCCTTCCACCAATAAAAAAAATTATATGTAGGAATATAATTATTGAACAAAACACATTTTATTTATTTTATTTACAAAACTAAGTCTATATTTCTTTTTTTACTATTAGCAAATGTGTATCAATTACATCATCTACATTTAATGTTATAGTATGGTGAATATTAAGCAATACCAAAGCCGTTAGGCGATCTTGCCCCATTTTTGATCTCAGCCATTATAATATAAAATAATATAATTTTTAAATCTCTCGGGGGGCGATTGCCCCTATCGCCCCCCCTCAAATACGTTATTGCATACAATATATAATAGTGACAATCGTTCGTAATAATATAATAGTAATTTACAAGAAAAAAAATAATAATAATAAAAATATATATAGTTATGTATTAACAAGTATGGAATTACAATAATTTTTAAATGAGTTGAAGTTTGGTGATATGAACAAATCGATTTTTAATTCATTTATAGTTTTCATAATCCTATTGAGGGGGGTGTTGTTTGCATAATTAGTTACTTCTGTGTTTAAATAAAATGTATTTTTAGACCGGGTGTTACGAATAGGGATACGGAAAGAGAAACGACTTAAGGAGAAGATAGGACAGTCGATATTACCTGTGAATAGCTTATGCGCTGAGTACATGTCTTCAATCGTAGACGACGTTGCTCAAGGGTTTCGAGGGATAGAAACGTTAAAGGTGGGATGTACGAAGAATGAGGTTCTCTAGGTATGGAACATTTAAATGAAAGGAAACGTAAAAATTTTTGTTGGATTTTCTCAATTTTATATTTATGATCAGATGTGTAAGGATACCATTATTGTTGAGCCATATTCACAAACAGAACGTACCAAACAGCAATATAACGATTTTAAAGCTAATGGATCACTAAAGTTATTGTATAGTGTTAAGGTGGCGCAGCCGTCGGACTCGAGATCGCTGAGTTCAGTGTGGCGTCATTTCGGTTTTCGAAAGCGGGAGGCAAAAGGTTTAACCGGCCCGTTTAACTATTTTCCGCTTACATTTAGCTCAATACGATTTCTGTTTTACATAATTTTTATATTTTCGTTATCATGATGGGGGCACGAATCACGCGATATTTTTATTATTTTTTTGGAGTGGGGGGAGGAAATTCGTTACTTTGTCAGCTATAATAAATGTATCATAAAAGACTGAATAGTACATATGAGATTCAAGTTTTGGAGTTTCCCTTGTCGTGACATTAAACGTGTTAGAAACGACGTTTTGTGACCAGTTCTGAGCATCTTGTTCAGTGTTTTCCTATCTTTCTCGCCGTCTTGGTCACGCGACCTTTAGCTTTTTTCATTTGTATTTTTTTACACTTGCCACTCACACATTGTATATACCTACGTAAAACATACGTTCAAAAACGTTAAAAAACGGCTAAACACATTCGTTTACGCCGTACCTCAACCGTCAAACGTACATATTATCGTATATTCTTCGAATTAACGTAAATACGATTTACGCACTGCCTTAAGGTAACGATAACCATGTTGGTTGAAAAAAAAATCCACAACCGCGGCTTACCAACTAACTTATTGTAACCACGAATTAATCGCCTTCTTTAATCGTGGTTATAACCCGTATACTTCTTCATTTTATTGGTAATTTAATTTTAATCCACTGTTTGCCACGCGATTTGTTATTATTACTCATAACTCGTTAGGGCGTTGGTCATTACTACAGATTTGGTTAGAATAACTATTATTTGACATCATCTCGGCACAAATCATGTCGGCCCACTGTTAACAGGGGGGGGGGGTAAATGCACACCCTTCCCCTCGTCAAATGACGCCACTGGCTGAGTTTTCGTGCGTCGCGAGTGGAACGGCGCTGAACCCGTTTATATGTAAGTCGTGATGGAAAGTGATCGGAGAGAGAGAGAGAGAGTTGAAAAATTGCAATTTTTAAGTTGACGTTGACCTGCAGAAGAGTCGTTTTCGTTAAAACGATCGGTTGGGTAATATTATCGAGCGACCGATTTCGGAGACGTGTTTGTGTCGTGATATTTGATTTGCGAATAAGACGGTCTTAAGAATCATTTAGTGGATAGAAATATAGTAATTCAATCGAGTTTAATAACTGTTCGTTTCGCTCACGTACAGTAAAACGGCGTTTTCGTAATATCGTTTTTAAGTTTTTGTTTTCGAAACATTTCCAATCGGAGCGGAAAGTCCAGTCCTGGATATTGCAGACATTTGATAGGTTTGAAACTGGAATTTCGTCGGCCGGGGCTCTTGATGAGATGGACACGTATTTCATTGGCCGTTGTCTGACTGGTTTTGACAATTAAGAATCGCACATTTATCTCACGATCGGCGTGTATAATGTGTTTCTTATGCCGTCGTATTCGTGTTATTCCGCCAATGACGTGTGTCCGTCCACGCGCACCCTCGTCCGTGTATGGCGTGTGATATTCCGCCTTATATTTTTGAATCTCCCTGCTAGGGTGATTATAATATTACCTCGGTAAAATCCGGCACACAAAAATCGATTTATTGTGCTAAGTAATAGCTAAAAATTAGTCTCAAGACACTGCAACAACAAAAATATACGGTATCTATAAGATTTTTATCAAAATATTATCATACCTATATATTATTGTATGTTTACAGGATGAAAGACGTTTCAACAACTCAGTATTGACATTAATCTTAATAAGTTTTTTTTTTTTATGGAAAAGTACGTTGTTTTTTTTTTCTTATAAAATATAAAATCAAAAAGAAAGTCGAACAATATTACAATAAGTATAATTTCAATTGCAGTCGATATGACGCGGCGAGCTCCACAGATCAGAGGAAAGTCTAACCCGACCAGATCCTACGTTCTACTGGATTCGTCCAGTGGATTTTTTACAAGGGGGTAATATTTTTGATTCGATACAAACGTTCGAACGAGATGACATCTATAATCATAAATCATTTGATAATATTCAATCCAAGCGACAAAGAGAGCTAAAACTAAAACAAACAAAAAAAAAATATATATATATATAGGCACTTCGTAATATTCGTTGGATTCGTTTATTTCTTCTCGAAATTATATGTGTACGAAAAAAAAATTACGTGCGATGACTTTCTGATACATCTCGTCCGTATAACGACAATATTATTTATACAAAATTAAACGTCTCGATTTTATTTTATTTTTGACGTTGAAGCCTTTGTTATCCGCGGTTTTTGTTTTGTTTTGCACAGTTCGTTAAATATCATAACCCGACGTTCGGGACGGAAGGGAGAAAAAAAAACAAACTTTGATTATTCTCTCGAATAAATTGAATTACTACACTCTGGTGCGAGACTGATATCGTTCAGACGATTCTGCTCCTCCTCTGCACCACCGATCACCGTACTCGTTTTAATAAATCTGCGTACAGTGATTGATTGCAGCAGCGTACATACGTATATATATATATATAGTGATTCGAATTTTGAGTTTTGAGTACGACCGTGTTAAAGTGTTGCGCGAAACGGTTTTTGAAACGATAAATACATTTTTAATTCGTATTTACGACGATACGCGCTGGACGCTTGTGGAATTAAATTTAAATCGTTGTTCAGGGAATGTTTGTAAAACGGCCGATTTGGTTTTTAATATCCTTTTCGGGGAGTATCAATAAACGTGCGAAAAATACACCAAAAGTTCAGCAACAGCAGCGACTACAGCAAGCCGTAAGTGTTTTGTCGCCGTTGAATTCGGAAATTGTTGGAAATTATCGAAAAAATGTTTTTCCGCGAATCGCCATCGAACTGATATTATAGGCGCATCTATTTCGAATTGAAAACGATATTTGTACGCGGATCGAGTATATAATATTATCGTTTTTCACGCAGTAAACGTAACACAGTGCCGATTTTTATTATATTTTTAATTTTTATCATAATAATGTTTTATAATATATTATAAAAAAAATAAAAGAAACGTTACACTCTATTAATTGATAGTTAATAATATCGTTATAAATATTAAATATAACGTGTTACGCACCTACATATATATTATCATATTCATTAATAATTTATTACAACACGTTCGGTGCAATTTCCAGATACGTTTTGGACGTATTCTGGTATAATGCACATAGTAATAGTAATAGTAATAGTTATAATAATAATAATAATATGATAATGTTCCTATTATCACCGATAGAACGATTAAAGCAAACAGACCCGACATTGTGACATACATGACAAGAAAAACAAAACGTGTCTCCTCGTCGAAATATCAGTTCCAGATGATGCAAATGTCCAAACGAAGGAAGCAGAAAAAATTAATAAATACAAAGATTTGGAGCTGGAGATAAGTAGAATGTGGGGTACAAAAACAACTGCATGTGCCAGTGATAATATAGGAGCTTTAGGAACCATCAAGAATGGAATAGAGCGACATCTACAAAGAGGATACCAGGAAGAATTTGTACGAAGGAAGTGCAGAAAATTGTTCTGCTTAGCACCGCCCACATCTTGCGTATAAAGTGTCGGGTTAAGTCGCTGTGAACTCAGGCAGAGATCTGGACTTGACCCACAAATACCGGAAAAGGAGTTCATCCTCCAACTCTGTAACAATTATGTGGCCAGTGTGTTTTTTTCTGTTAGTAATATTATCAATATCTCCTTAAAGCAATGGACTTTGATTATATCATAAACATATAAATACATACAATATATTTATATGTCTATGGATTATCTTATGAATATTTTCCCGCCGATTGTACTGTAAATCATGATTTAAGATATAAATAGATTATTAAAAATATTTATTTATGTTTTTGCTTTTATTATTTATATATATATAAATATAAATATATGTATATAAATGATTTGTATTTAACAAAATGTCAAAATATTAATAAAATAAAACATTGAAAATATTTTATTGCAAATCAACAAGCCTTCATCTATAATTTAAAATATATATATACTCGTTTTAGGTCGATACATATTGGGTTAATAATAATAATAATAATAATAATAATAATAATAATAATAATAATAATAATAATAATAATAATAATAATAATAATAATAATAATAATAATAATAATAATAATAATAATAATAATAATAAGAAGAAGAAGAAGAAGAAGAAGAAGAAGAAGAAGAAGAAGAATGTTAATTAGTATATTATGTTTTTTATAATGATTTATGCAATTTTTCTAATTTATATATATATATATTATATTATATGTATTATATATCAATCGATAAAATGTTACCTCGACATTTTTAATTATATATCCTACAAAAAAAATAAATAAATAAAAATATTTTTTGTGGCTGCTGAAAATTTTGAAAACTCGGACGTTTTTATTTATTTAGACCTACAGCTATTGCATTTGTGTGTCTTCGTTTTTGATCTTTGAACTCTCTACGAACAGCTAGACGCGCGTATTTTTTTTAATAATATCCGAGTGGTGGTTGACCGCGCGTATTGGAAATAAATAAGACGGTTTTCGATTTTCGCGACCGCATTGATTTTTGCGCGTTCACGGTTTTTGCGTAATTGAATTGTACGCGTGCCAAATCCGACGACCGGCGCCGCCGTTCCCGTCAGTCCGCGTTCGGGACGGGCGAAAAAAAAAACCGCAATCATTAGGAAATAAAACAACGCGGAAAGCGAAGAACGTAATATTCGTGGTCGACAGCAAAAAAAAAAAAGTGTCTACATCATACAAATAGACTTTTTCGTGCCGCAACGCGTTACTTATTTATTTATTATTGTAAACGCCCATAGCAGGGCCGTAAGAAGCACTTCTGGAGCCTGAGGCAAGTCTGAGAATATGCGCCCCCCCCCCTTCCATCAAAAAAAATTATCATAATTTTGAACATTTCGAATTATTATTTATTTGTTATTCAGAGAAACATCAGTAAATAGGTATAATTTTAGGTGCTGATCATCGTGTAGCTCCCCCATTTGTAATTTCTGGATCCGCGCCTGGACGACATTGACTAGTTATTGTTATGCACTTACGTGCAGGGTAACATTAATGTTACAATATTTGTAAAATTAAGGTGACCGTATAGAAACTTTACTACAATAATAACAGTAAAAGAATAATTATCAAAGGCAGAAGATACCTCACAATAATAACAATTGAATAGTTCAATAATTTTTTTTAAGTAGGACATTTTCAAATGCTACCTGTTAATATGGTGGACAAATATTTTAATTTAAAAAATTTGTCAAGGTTTTGCGCCCCCATTGCATTGGCGCCTGAGGCAAATGCCTCAACCGCCTCACCCTTGCTACGGCTCTGGCCCATAGGCTCAAGTACAGTATGTAACTACAATACCTATAAAATTAAGGAATTAAGACAAAATTAAACATTATATAAATTAATTCGTAGTTACGTGTAACTGTATAACAACGTACAAACAAAACAAACGACAATAAAAATGAAGGAAACTCGGTTTAACGTGTGAAAGTATTATATACAAACAAATCATAGTCTTTTAATTCGTTACATTCTCTAATCGTTATGTTTGGAGACCGGATTTTTATGTTTTTACATCATTTTTTTTTTGGCTGAGAGTATGCAGCTGTCCGATCGATCGATGAACTTTCTCGACGACACTAATTTTCCTATGTGAACTGATATACGAATCGGTTTTAGCGCCATAAAAGAGCGTATTTCGATGTCAGAGGAGAACATTTTGTGCAAAACGATATGTTTTTTTTTAATACATACTGACGTTTGATTTGAACATTTCACGAAAAACGTAATGGTTTATTAAAAAAAAAAAAAAAAAAGAATTGTGACATCCTTCAGTTTCTACCGGACCCCGGACGCCATCATGATTAGATCGTGTGAAGTTTTCCGCCGTTCGATACGAACAATATTATTCAGTAAATTAATTTTTTTTTAAACATATTATTATTTTCAGCTCATAATACTGAATATATTACTTTTATCGCGTAACAGGCCCCTCACATGAATTTTTGAACTACGGTACTGTAAATAAATCCGGCCCCCCATTTTATATTAATATTTATAATCAACTAATAATTATAAATTATTCTAACATATAATTTTTTATTTTTACAAAAATTACCTAAAATATGGGTTACACGGCTTCTTTTGCTGTTATATACACCTCTATAAAATATCAGTTATTTTAGTTTAAAACACAAGTACATTAATTTACTACAATTTAATATAAAAATCAACATTTTTTAAAAAGTATTTATTTATAATGAAATACAAAGTAAATTATTCAAAATTAAAAATAGCATTTGTACATACAAAAATACAATTGTATTGTACATTACCCATGTACATTTTGTGGGAATATCCGAATACGAATACCTATTGACAAAATAAAATATATAAAAACTAATAATTATCTCATTTTCGACTGGCAAAAATAGTACTAATAGGATGACAGGCAGCACAACATTAATATTTCTATAGCGGCAGACTAATTGCTCTTATCTTCCAAGATTTATTTGCCTATTATTTTTTCCATGAAATGCTCGCGCCGCACGCACCACCCGCCAACACATTTTGTTACAAAAAACGATGTAGTAAGAAATCAAATTATTTATATACCAATATTGTATAAAGATATGGTGACTAGGGTGGCATGACTCATATGTCTCATTTTATTTTTCTAATTTAAATTAATAATATGTATAGGTATGTATATTATGTTTTTTTCCCCGGGCCCCCAGAGAGCCCCGGCCCCGGGACCATAGTACTCACTGACCCCCCCTTTGTGGGGGCTCTGTCGCGTAATATATTATTTAGATAATTTTATTATTTCTTTTTTTTTCGAATACACACAATAAAGTAGAATACGCATCACCAAGTATATATAGATTAAGTACGGCCGTTTAAGTATTTTTTATTTTAAAGATCAGGATTAATTTGTCTTATAATTTTTGTAAATATCGTTAATTTAATTTGTTTTTTTTTCAGTATATTTAATAGATTTTTGTGAATCATCGTGTATTTCCAAAAAAAAAAAAAGAATACTTACGCACGTATAAAAGATTATTTCGACGAAATTGTAGAGCACAAAAACATCTTATTTTCAGGATCTTAAACGCGTATAAATCCGCGGACTCTACTCGTGTTACTTGCTTGACTTTCGGTTTTATGCGTTTGCGCCGAGTAGCACTCATTTCTCGTCGTACGATTCTCATCGGCGTAAATAGGGTTAGGGCTTAGTATAGCCTCCTAAAAACGTTTCTAGACCCCGTCGATACCAAATCCTTTCGAAAATGAGAACAATTTTTTTTTTTTTTTACATTTATCACGGAAAACTGTCTATGCGCAGCTAAGTTGATCCAGGGGCGCATTAAGTGGAGGGCAAAGGGTGCGTTTGCCCCGGGCGGCAATTTTTAGAGAGCGGCACACTGATCATGGACATTTGGAATTATATGTTTTAGTCTGTTGGAATTTTAATCTGTACTGTAAATTTAGGGGCGGCAAATTATATTTGCCCCCCCCCATCCCTAAATATTGATTCTTAATGCGCCCCTGAGTTGATCTTTATTTCTATCTCTAATCTATCTTCGGTGTCAGTGCGTATAGCCCGCCACCAAAATTATTTAATCTCAGTTACTCCGATTCGTCGATTTCGCGCACTCAATAAATCGATAACAGTTGAGAAACCCTTTAAAAAAAAAACACGAATCACTTAAAATAACAGTCGTTTTTAAATTGTAAAAAATTTAATACGCTCAACGTGACCCACACGTAGCGTGAAATTGTGGCGTTCATCTCGTCACCGTTACCGCAAAGTTTGGCGTTTCGTACGTTCTTCTCGTGTCGGCCAGTGGTTTTTTTTTTTATCAAATCACAATCCTTCTTCTCCCTGCAGTATTCAACGATTCCTATCGTTTCGTTATGGTCCAATTAAATCCTTCATTTCGCACATCTGCGCTAGGTAATCAATAATAATCAACATACACACAAGCGAATGCCTTGATTTTCGCAGTTTCTCTCCACGTACTCGTATTCGCAGTTCGCATCGTCTGGCATCGTAGTCCATCTCTTTAAGTTCTTCTCGCTTGTGTCCTCGGACGGTCGAGAGTTTTCCACGTTAACGGACACTATACGCCGAAACGATCAAATTAAAACACACTTGTGCTCGTGTCGGCCGAACGGTCGCTATTATAATCATTGCTGTGTGCACTCCGGAATTGATTTTCAATTGTAAATAAATAACTCGACGAAGCGCGCGTATGACGGTATTACAGATGAACTCGTTTTCGTCTCGTTCGGTTCGGCCGGCGAGACCGCTGCAGTTTTCCGTATTTTATTATTTATCTCGTATAAATATATAGTTTTTTGACTCTACGGTCTAGGGCAATTAAAATCAATTCGGGGGAAAAAAGTCCGGTTCGTTTTAATATATAATATAGCGTTTTATTATAAGCTGCACGTGTATATTATGAACGAGCGATAAAATATTTAAACGTTTCGACGTTTCGTTGACCTTATAATATATCCATATATGAAGAAATAAATAATTTACAAATATTAATAATATACGAGCGAACTACCAATCGTAATATTAAGAAACGTTTTAAATATATAACCGTTAGGAATGAATATAATATTTTCGACGCGATTCTAATTTTTTTCTTTTTTTTTTTTCGAAAATTTCGAAAAACGGTTTAAACACGCGTAATAATAATAATAATAATATCATTACAATTCTTTTTCTTTTTTTTTTTTTTTTTATTCTGGTACGTTACGCGAAATCGTTTTGAAAATTACAATATAATATAGTCCCCGCTTCACTGAAGATCCTAAAATATGATATTCGAAAATTATTTTACACTAGATATATCTCGATCGCAATTAATTATATAATAGCAGAAAATTAATGCGTATACGTCACAGCAGTTGATACAATGATATAATATCGATCGACAATTAATTGCATATATTATACATATATATATTTCGTTTGATAATATTTACTGTGCAGACGTGTTACGAATCTGTTTAAGCGATTTATGTGTACTTACAGAGTTATGTTTGTATAAGTATCGTCATATATACGATTTATTTCGAAATTTGAAACAAATAAATACAATAATATTATTATATAAAAAAAAATATATTTACATTAATCAAAACGCTTTATTCCTTTTTTTTTTATACGTGTTAAATAATAATTATTATTTTATTTGGATCATAAAAACATGCGATCCAGTAATAATTTTCCGCCGTCAAATTGAACGTCGTATTCATATTTACTGTATAATCGACTTTATAGATTTGAATTATGAACTCGACAAAAATTTATACAGTTGTTTAATACAGAAAACAGACAAAAACAGCATTGGAAAAATCACTATTACAGCGGTTCGCTGTATAATAATAATAATAATATTGATTCAAAAATTATTATTATTATGATATAATGGTTTCTCAGTTTTCTCCCGTTTTTTCTTTTACCTTTTATCGTTGTTTCATCCCCACGCTTTTTCATTGTCGTCGAGGTTGGAAAAAAACAATATTTAATGATAACAATTACAGAATTTCACTAAAGTGAAACGTCGTCCCCCTCCTCCCTCGTTATAATTCGAATTTTTTCGACCATAACAATTTGCATCCCGTTCTCCGCCACTATCGTTTTTTCATGGAAATATGCTTTATTCGCCGTGAAGTTTGCAAAGCTTTTTGGTCGTTTGTAAACTCATATTAAAAAGCAATGGTCACAATAATAAAAAAAATAAATAATAACAATAACAATGTGCACAAAGAGAAGGAATACAATTTACAAGTAGCCAGAAAGTATATACGTATCGAAAACATTGTGGTGTGCAGTGTACGATCCAGTGTAACGAACCAGAGTACACTTTGAAATATTTTATGACGATGCCGCGGTTGTTGTTCAAAGTGATCAGAGACCGATGCACTCGAAGTCATTATTATTATTATTATCGTTAATAAAGAATTTCCGTTGAAAATGATTGTCTGTTTTGTACGTTTTTACTTTATACATATTCCTATCGGTTTCACGGAAATTATTTCCATTTCCGACGGCGGCGCGACGACAGCAACGAACACGAACTTCGGGAAACGCGGTTTTTTTTTCTTTATTCATTTATTATTTACAATCCGGGCGAATTTAATAAAATTATAATTTAAGCGCGCACGTGGGGATGTTTAAATGGAGCGGAGTAGAATGTTCTTGTATACGCTTTGAGGTGTAGTTCTGGGGAAAAGGATGTTGTACGCGATGTTAGCCGGAGAGAACGGCGTGCAAAGGAAAACGTACTCAAACAAAACGTAAACGCACAAAGAGAAAATACTCGGAACAATTAGATTGAGGCGATGGAACGCGATTGGGAGTATTTGACTGGGGCGTGAACATTTATAAGACATACGTATGTGAGACAGAAAGGGGCGAAAATCGAGGGCGAGCGGACTAGTCGAAAACACTATATGCGCGGTCGGTCGATTGGAGAGAGAGAGAGCACGGGAAGACTGCGAAATCAATCGTTTAGAGTTGAAAAAAAAAGAAGTGACACAACATAGACCTTATACTAATACAGTGCTTCTCAACCTGGGGGCCGTGGCTGTATGACTGGGGGGCCTTGAAATATTTATTTTCATATGGTCATTGGATTATAAAATACGAATAAACACTATGTGTAAGTCATGAAATAGATAAATAAAGTAATTTGTCGTAGTGATATATGGTAACTATCCGTTGTGTTAATCGTCATTAAATTTTGTCCATGTCCAGTGTGCTTACCGCTCAGACAATTTACCGTCTTTTGTAGATGCTGCTTGCTAGGGTTCTGTTAAATTTTCTTTTCGCATGTTCACTAGACCAATGCTTCTCAAACTGGGGGCCGTGGCTATATTTATTTTATTTAGACCTTATAAGCGTTTATGAAAAATTTTGATTAAGGGGGCCTTGACAGATTTACATTAAATTTAGGGGGCCCCATGGCAAAAAAGTTTGAAAAGCACTGTACTAATAGACGGAGCATTTGGGCGGGGTGCGGTGGGTACTTTAAATCCTTCATTTCGCACATCTGCGCTAGGTAATCAATAATAATCAACATACACACAAGCGAATGCCTTGATTTTCGCAGTTTCTCTCCACGTACTCGTATTCGCAGTTCGCATCGTCTGGCATCGTAGTCCATCTCTTTAAGTTCTTCTCGCTTGTGTCCTCGGACGGTCGAGAGTTTTCCACGTTAACGGACACTATACGCCGAAACGATCAAATTAAAACACACTTGTGCTCGTGTCGGCCGAACGGTCGCTATTATAATCATTGCTGTGTGCACTCCGGAATTGATTTTCAATTGTAAATAAATAACTCGACGAAGCGCGCGTATGACGGTATTACAGATGAACTCGTTTTCGTCTCGTTCGGTTCGGCCGGCGAGACCGCTGCAGTTTTCCGTATTTTATTATTTATCTCGTATAAATATATAGTTTTTTGACTCTACGGTCTAGGGCAATTAAAATCAATTCGGGGGAAAAAAGTCCGGTTCGTTTTAATATATAATATAGCGTTTTATTATAAGCTGCACGTGTATATTATGAACGAGCGATAAAATATTTAAACGTTTCGACGTTTCGTTGACCTTATAATATATCTATATATGAAGAAATAAATAATTTACAAATATTAATAATATACGAGCGAACTACGAATCGTAATATTAAGAAACGTTTTAAATATATAACCGTTAGGAATGAATATAATATTTTCGACGCGATTCTAATTTTATTCTTTTATAAACATTTTTCTTTTTTTTTTCCGAAAATCTCGAAAAACGGTTTAAACACGCGTAATAATAATAATAATATCATTACAATTCTTTTTCTTTTTTTTTTTTTTTTTTATTCTGGTACGTTACGCGAAATCGTTTTGAAAATTACAATATAATATAGTCCCGGCTTCACTATAGATCCTAAATTATGATATTCGAAAATTATTTTACACTAGATATATCTCGATCGTAATTAATTATATAATAGCAGAAAATTAATGCGTATACGTCACAGCAGTTGATACAATGATATAATATCGATCGACAATTAATTGCATATATTATACATATATATATTTCGTTTGATAATATTTACTGTGCAGACGTGTTACGAATCTGTTTAAGCGATTTATGTGTACTTACAGAGTTATGTTTGTATAAGTATCGTCATATATACGATTTATTTCGAAATTTGAAACAAATAAATACAATAATATTATTATATAAAAAAAAAATTTACATTAATCAAAACGCTTTATTCCTTTTTTTTTATACGTGTTAAATAATAATTATTATTTTATTTGGATCATAAAAACATGCGATCCAGTAATAATTTTCCGCCGTCAAATTGAACGTCGTATTCATATTTACTGTATAATCGACTTTATAGATTTGAATTATGAACTCGACAAAAATGTATACAGTTGTTTAATACAGAAAACAGACAAAAACAGCACTGGAAAAATCACTATTACAGCGGTTCGCTGTATAATAATAATAATATTATTCATTCAAAAATTATTATTATTATTATTATTATTATTATTATTATTATTATTATTATTATTATTATTATTATTATTATTATTATTATTATTATTATTATTATTATTATTATTATTATTATTATTATTATTATTATATTATTATTATTATTATTATTATTATTATTGTCATTATTCATTATTATTATTATTATTATGTATTATTATATTATTATTATTATTATTATTATTATTATTATTATTATTATTATTATTATTATTATTATTATTATTATTATTATTATTATTATTATTATTATTATTATTATTATGGTTTCTCAGTTTTCTCCCGTTTTTTCTTTTACCTTTGATCGTTGTTTCATCCCCACGCTTTTTCATTGTCGTCGAGGTTGGAAAAAAACAATATTTTCCAACCCCCGTAATGATAACAATTACAGAATTTCACTAAAGTGAAACGTCGTCCTCCCCTCCTCCCTCGTTATAATTCGAATTTTTTCGACCATAACAATTTGCATCCCGTTCTCCGCCACTATCGTTTTTTCATGGAAATATGCTTTATTCGCCGTGAAGTTTGCAAAGCTTTTTGGTCGTTTGTAAACTCATATTAAAAAGCAATGGTCACAATAATAAAAAAAATAAATAATAACAATAACAATGTGCACAAAGAGAAGGAATACAATTTACAAGTAGCCAGAAAGTATATACGTATCGAAAACATTGTGGTGTGCAGTGTACGATCCAGTGTAACGAACCAGAGTACACTTTGAAATATTTTATGACGATGCCGCGGTTGTTGTTCAAAGTGATCAGAGACCGATGCACTCGAAGTCATTATTATCATCGTTAATAAAGAATTTCCGTTGAAAATGATTGTCTGTTTTGTACGTTTTTACTTTATACATATTCCTATCGGTTTCACGGAAATTATTTCCATTTCCGACGGCGGCGCGACGACAGCAACGAACACGAACTTCGGGAAACGCGGTTTTTTTTTCTTTATTCATTTATTATTTACAATCCGGGCGAATTTAATAAAATTATAATTTAAGCGCGCACGTGGGGATGTTTAAATGGAGCGGAGTAGAATGTTCTTGTATACGCTTTGAGGTGTAGTTCTGGGGAAAAGGATGTTGTACGCGATGTTAGCCGGAGAGAACGGCGTGCAAAGGAAAACGTACTCAAACAAAACGTAAACGCACAAAGAGAAAATACTCGGAACAATTAGATTGAGGCGATGGAACGCGATTGGGAGTATTTGACTGGGGCGTGAACATTTATAAGACATACGTATGTGAGACAGAAAGGGGCGAAAATCGAGGGCGAGCGGACTAGTCGAAAACACTATATGCGCGGTCGGTCGATTGGAGAGAGAGAGAGCACGGGAAGACTGCGAAATCAATCGTTTAGAGTTGAAAAAAAAATAAGTGACACAACATAGACCTTATACTAATACAGTGCTTCTCAACCTGGGGGCCGTGGCTGTATGACTGGGGGGCCTTGAAATATTTATTTTCATATGGTCATTGGATTATAAAATACGAATAAACACTATGTGTAAGTCATGAAATAGATAAATAAAGTAATTTGTCGTAGTGATATATGGTAACTATCCGTTGTGTTAATCGTCATTAAATTTTGTCCATGTCCAGTGTGCTTACCGCTCAGACAATTTACCGCTTTTTTAGATGCTGCTTGCTAGGGTTCTGTTAAATTTTCTTTTCGCATGTTCACTAGACCAATGCTTCTCAAACTGGGGGCCGTGGCTATATTTATTTTATTTAGGCCTTATAAGCGTTTATAAAAAAATTTTGATTAAGGGGGCCTTGACAGATTTACATTAAATTTAGGGGGCCCCATGGCAAAAAAGTTTGAAAAGCACTGTACTAATAGACGGAGCATTTGGGCGGGGTGCGGGTGGGTACTGCGGTTTTGAGTAAGTAGTTGTGCAGTGACGCCGATTCTCTAGTACAAAATATTGCTCCAATAAAAATTAGAAAAAATGATGTGAATACTAATTATATATACTATATTATATTATTTAATAATATTAATAAAACAAAATTTAAAAAAACGAGTACATTCATTATCATTTATCAAAATTCAATGTTAGTATTGTATTATTGTATAGGAATATTGCACAACTTGGTTTGTCCTCTGCACATGCGCAGAAGCGTAGAACAACATGTACAGCGCACCTACCGTGGACCGCAGGAACTACTACCATGCTCCGTCTATTAGTATAAGGTCTATGTGACACAATTAACACGTTGTTCGGTGTTTATAAAAATCGACTGAAAATTGAACGGGCCATTTAAAAATTTACCGGATAATTTCAAAACGCCTTTAACCGCCGTACACTAGGATTATTTTTCAAAAACGCAAAAAAAAATCCACTTGAAGCGTGGGGCTCGTGGAACTCAAAACTCGTTTTTCTTACGTAAGCTGTTATGGCTGCAGTGACTACGGTTACCATATACACGAGTACATAGTTAAAATCTACGACGAGTCATTGCAGTAGAAGGATCAAATCAAACGATATGTATGCGTGTACGGTAATAAACGAATCATCTCCGTTTACACAGACTACATACGTCCGCTCGTTGTCGGTTGAGTGTTTTTTTTATTTATTTTTTTTCGTATTTTAGATTCCGAGCTGAGCGAAGTACGTGTTGGTTTTACAATGATGTGTTTTTTTTTTTTTATGTCTTACCCGAAAATTCTACCAGAAGTCCTCCGGATCTATACAGTCGCGCATATAGTACGTTTCCGGCAGTGTAAATCGCGTCTAGCCGGCACTTTTTTAGATTTTCTCAAAAACGCATCATAAAAAAAAAAAAAATCTCAAAAAAACTACCGGAAAATCACACGAATACAACGCGGGATTCCGTCGAAATCGATTATCGAATTATTTCTTCGTAATTTCTAAACTGACCGACATTGAAATATTCGACAAAAACGTGTGACTTTTTATCGGGAAAAAAAATTTTCTTCCGATTTCGGGATTTGTATAGCGTTTATAATAATACTGAAGTATTCAATTCATAAAAATCGGTAATTTAGAGGCATAAAAATTCAGTACAGCGTCAGACGTATGAGCCACTACGACTACGTACTCAAAAAAAAAAAAATCTCGAAAATCGTTAGTCACACGATTTCAAATTTTCCGACAAAGCAAAGACAATTTTCAGACAATTTTTATTGATTGTGGAAAATTACGTTTGTTCAAAACACTAATGGTCCTATAGAGCAGGAGTCGGCAACCATTTTAACCATGTGGGCCGTAATTTTTTTCACGTTTTCATCGAGGACCGCATTAATATAAAAAAAAACAAATTTTACCCGTAATACAATACAAATAATTGTATTATTATTATTCGATTTATAATATCAGTGCTATTTTACGTGTAAATACGTATGAATGGAAAAAATACGAATTACTGAGTGGAAAAATTTGCTTTTAGAAAAAAAATGTAAAAATGTAGACTAATGCGCGAGGTCAGATTAAATGTTAGAAGAAAAAAAAAAATCTCATAAATATATATGTACATTTATATCGATAAAATAATTTTTAAAAATTTAACATCTTCGTGTGAGGGCCACAAAAAAATAAAATTGCAGCTGACTGCCGACCTCTTTTATAGAGAATTGAAATGTTTTCGAATTTCGAAACGATTTGTAATCGCTTTCAAATTTATACAGTAATAACAAAACTCTATAATCTTTATCCGAGTAATTCGCACTTGAACGACATCCACTGTAACACTACCTTTTTTTTCTTTCTTTGTCTTTTTAAATTCCCTCAACAATGTCTATCGTTTTGTTCAAACAGAAATTTTTGCGGAACAGTCGTCGTCGTATCATTCGGTTTTATACAAATGGATTTCATTTCGGAAGTTCTATACACACCTATTCGTTACGCGGTGTATATTCTCGTCAATCGCATAGTTTTCTTTTTTTTCTTTTACAGGATACCGTCGCGGTATTTTATCTTATTTTTTTTCGTTTCGCATACATCTGCTATTGCTGCAGCGGGTCGAATTTATCAACATCCGTTTTACAGTCGCGAGAAAACATTGCGTTATATAAATCACGTTTTACAAATATTTGAGAAAGCGCGTACGGCTTTGACTTTAAAAAGTACAATTCTTTTTATTCGCTTTTTGTTTCTGTGTATCGCAATAACGATTTGATCTCGCGTGAATACAATCAAAAACGGCTGCGCTTTCTCCTATCGACGCGTGCAACTATAGCGCAATACTTTTTCGTATTTACGTTGATTTATTTCTACATCCGTTGTTGATTGCTTATAAAGGGTGTGCACGGTTCAGACCTCGCGGGTATACTTATCGCGTAGCGTATACGGTGCACGTATATACGTATGTATATGCCCAGGCGTTTGAGCTCCAGGACCACCAGAGTTTTGAAGAATACCTACCCACTCATAAGCCCGATTCGAGTTGTAGAAGAGAGAAAAAAAAAAAAATCAAAACTGGCGTTACTACAATAAGAGGCTAATTTAAAAAAAAATTTATAGCGCCGGTTTCACCAACATTTGTTAACGATTTAACGTGCTGTTGTTAATAATTGTATTTAAAAAAATTAGTTATAGTCGGGTGAATGAAAAGTGGCCGCTGATCTTTACGCTCCCGGTGGCGAAAACACGTCAGGTCGGGGTAAAACAGTTCAGTTATACGTGCTAAAATCGTGATAACATTGATATTATAATCACAGAATATATTATATGTGCTAATACTCTTACACGATAGGTTATAATAGCTGTATATTACGTGATAACAACAAAACGATAACGCATTTAAGATTTTTAATTTCTTAATGATTTTGAGGATCCCTAGGAAAAAGGTTGCTAACATATTGGCCAGCGGCCACTTTTCATTCACCCGACTATAGTGAAAATTACGTTTCACCGAGATTTGTTAACCTCGACGCGCTGTTAAGTCAACCGCCCCCGAAATCGACTTGTTAAAATTTGTACGGGGCATTTTAAAACGCCACAGATCCACTATAGTGAATTGTAGGTTATAATATCGCCTATTTTCACGAACGGATCCATTGTAGGAACGATCGAAACGATCCATGACGTCATTATTTGTTGTTATCAAATTCGGTCGTTATCAAAAAGCGCGGTTGTTATCAACCGTTCCTATAGGCGTGTTTTCGCGATTAACCAAATGTAACCAGTTTACTGTTGTTTATAAACAAGTCGTTTTCGCGATTTTGGTTGTAACTTTGGTAATACATTTTGGTTATAGGTTACTGATATTTTATAACCGATCAAATTTAATGTTTACGTTGTTTGGTTATTGATAACGGAAATGTGATAATAGGAGGGAAATTTAAAATGGGAATCCATAAATATAATATAATAATAATATATTGTTTTTATATATTTTTGATTTGTATTTAAAACTGTATAAGTGTGAATCAGTGTGCGTATAATATCGGCATCGGGCGCCTTATCATTTTGTATTATCTCTAATAACTGTCTATAACCATAAACACATCGTTTTCGCGGATCTTCAACCAATAACCAAAATGTCTAAACACGACTGATAATAAATGTAACCAGGTTAATCGCGAAAACACGCCTTATATTTAATTCGTATTTGAACGGCTGAATATATAACTCGCTCGAAATCATCACGTAATCGCCGAAAAATTGACATTTCCTTTAACATTTTATAAATCGCTACGATTTGCTGCTGCTTGGTAACCGTTTTTGAATCGATTTAAATTCAAATTTATAAACCACAACGTATGACCAAAACGAACAATAAATTCAATTTAAACAGAGTGAACTAGTTATTAACACGGACGTACTACCAGGGTTTTGATTTAATTAAAATATAGGACTATTTTGAAATCCAAAATTTTTACACGACAAAGAGCCATTTATTAATCGTGATAAAAAATACACAAAACTCGCAAATACACATAAAAATATAAATTTATAAATACCTATATAAACATGGGTTTTTTTTGTACACGCATGCGCGTGTAAATAAGTAAATTTGATAACAACAAATAATGACGTCATGGATCATCTCAATCGTTCCTACAATGAGCCATTCGTCTATTTTTAATATTATATTATCACTTATCATATTTCGTGATGACCAGTATAAGAACGTTAGAATCAGCGTAACCGTTTCGGTAACCCAAATGACATTTTGTTATACTTAACAAATAGAATTTAACAATAATCAGTGTAATGGTGAAACTTATATAATTTAACCAGATGTTAAATTTAAACAAATTGTTAACTAAACACGGTGTGTTATTTTCGTAAACAGTATATTTTATAAATTCGTATATTAAACTAAGAAAGATCACGGAACGCAAATAATGTGTACTTTACCTTTTCTCGATTTGTACATTAATTTGAATTTAACATTGAACTTTACTCAGTGCTTGAAAAAGGGAGGTACTTACACTACTTACCTTAAAGGAGTACTTACAGTTAGGTACTGATGGTATGTACTATAAAATATTGCTATTAATATTAAAATTATATTTAAAAATTCCTACTCAGTTTGAAATAAATCTCAATACCTATAATACATTTAAACAAAAATAATTTATTAATTTTAATATGTTTGGCATAAATCATATTTAAAGAATGTTTGTTTTAAGCAAAATAAACTGCCAAAAAGTATTTAATATGTAATAAATAAATGAAAGCATATTAACATTTTTAATAAAGATAAAATTTGTTTTGATTGTTTGAAAAACTATCAAAATTATCAATTATCACTAATAATTTAAAAAATAGAACCATAATAATCATTTATGGGAAAAGAATATTCTAATATTCAGATAAATATAATAATAATAATAATAATATATTTATATAAGCTGAGCTACAAATTAAAAAAGGGTTCATTGTTCAGTATTGTATAATTAATAATGATAACCAGTATTAAGTTTTATTTTTTTAAATTTTCACAGAAAACGAAGAAACTTGTAACATCGCTGCCTTATTGTGTTTGCCGTTTTTAATTAGTGTATCCACTTGTAACAATGTATTGTAATTAAATTGTGTAATGTTTTTATAAAATAAAATAAGTGTTATAAATTAATCATTCAGCTGTTTTATTATGTTATATTTTTTACCTAATTACAAATAATGTATTAGAAAATATTGCAATTTAACTAAAGTCTGTTCTGTAGAAATAAATAATCCAGACACAAATGTTAACAAACTAATATTGTAATAGCCACTACCATTTACATAATTTGTTGTCCACTACATAGAAATATGTAAACATAACAATATTAGAGTGTATTTAACAATAGTCGGTGAAACCGGCCCATAATATAGTAATAAAAATTACTCGCACAGACTAAATATAAAAAAAAAACGGAATATTCGTTTGGAATATTTTATCTTTTTTTTTTTATTTTCGCACACTTAACGATAGTGTTATAAAGTGGAAAAAAACACGATTCGCTTTTACAGTGCGTAAATTAATTTTATTACAAAACGATTTTTGATACGTTTCCCAGACTCTTTGGAACAAAACGTGTATTAAAACGAATATTTTTCTTCCCCGTCTATATTCTGTACATACAGGAGCTAAATTATTATTTAAGTTTAAATTACACGGGTGCGCACATGCACAGCAGCTGGACCGATTTTTCCGAAAGATTTCTGCAAGCGTTATATTCTGCAGTACAACGCGCGGAAATCTTGTCGTTTGCCGAACAAGAGATTATATCTCTGCAGTTCTTCGATCGCGTACGGTTTCAGAAAATTCAAACAAAATCATTAGCTTTTATTTAAAAAAAAAAAAAAATTTTTTTTCATATATACACGCAGAGCCCCCACAAAGGGGGGTCAGTGAGTACTATGGTCCCGGGGCCCGGGCTCTCTGGGGGCCCTGGGAAAAAACATAATATACCTATATATATTATTAATTTAAATTAAAAAATTAAAAAAATTAGACACGAGTCACCATATCTTTATACAATATTGGTATATAAATAATTCGATTTGTTACTACATCATTTTTTTGTAACAAAATGTGTAGGCGGGTGAGCATTTCTTGGAAAAAATAAAAGGGAAAAAAATCCTGGAAGATAAGAGCAATTCATACGCCGCTATAGAATTATTATTAATGTTGAATACCCACGTCTGCCGCCTGCCCTATTGGCGCTATTTTTGCCGGTCGAAAATGAGATAATTATTAGTTTTTATATATTTTATTTTGTCAATGGGTATTCGTATTCGGATATTCCCACAAAATGTACATAAATATAGGTAATGTACAATACAATTGTATTTTTGTATGTACAAATGCAATTTTTAATTTTGAATAATTTACATTGTATTTCATTGTACATAAATACTTTTTTAAAAAAATGTTGATTTTTTTACATTAAACTGCAGTAATTCAGTGTACTTGTGTTTTAAACTTATTTTAGGGTAAATAAAATAACTGATATTTTTTAGAGGTGTATAACAGCAAAAGAAGCCGTATAATCCATATTTTAGGTAATTTTTGTAAAAATAAAAAATTATATGTTAGAATTTATATTAAAAAATGATTATCAATATTAATGTACAATGAGGGCCGTACAGTGCCGTAGTTGAAAAATTCATGTCGGGGGAGGGGGCCTGTACACACGTACCACTATTACTCGTTTTATAAATTAAAAACGATCGAACGGATCCGTTTAACCTAGCGCGTGTATAACAACGTCTAAAAATATGAATTTTATAATTATATATATATACAAAAAATAAAAATAAATAATTAACTCGATAGGAAAATTCGAGATTTTTAATCGGTTCCAATTATAAATATGTGTGCGGACACTGCAGTTTACGCGTATCACGAACCCGTCCGTATTAAAATTCGTTCTAATACACACTCGGGGAGGGGCCGTCTCGTCGACCTATATATACGTTATAATATTATAAATAATGCGTTCTGACGATTAAAATAATGTAATATTCGCCTTTATGCGTGTGTGTGTAAAATACATAATTTATATGTATATTACACTAAATTTACCACCAATGCGTCTTGCACGCTTGTACGATTTTAATTATTTATCGCGCGGCTCGTGATTAATTAATTTTTTGATTCTAAACCGCGAAAGGTTAAGACGAATATATATATATATATATAACATTATGCCGAACGTTTTTGTGGTTAAAACGGCATGACCTACATTGCGCACAGATGATATAATATCACTGGATGTTATCTATTCGGCGCGACGAATGATGAGAAGAAAAAAATTGCTCAAAATTGCCGCGATTCGGAAACAAACGGTGTTTGTATACCAAAACGTGCAGCGGTTATGGTTGAGTTATAGCCAATGGAGACAAAAAAAACAACTCGAAATAGCAATTTCCAAAAAAAAAGGATTTTTTAAAATTAAAAAAAAATATGTTTTTTTTATGTCAAAAACAACTATGATTTTGGAATTTTTTTTAGAAATTATAAATCAAATTCAATATATTTTACGATAAATTTGTTACTTCTCGATTTTTTTTTTTATTTTTGTTTTTTTAATCCACGCTTAAGTAAACGATTTAAATAAGTACAGCTATATATGAACGTCAATTCGCTTCATATTCTGATTTAATTAAAAATATCCCTTCATTTCATGTGAAACGCGTCACAAGAAAATGCAAAATTACACAATGCTTATTACGTACGTATGTAAATCGTGTTGGTACTTAATTTTTTTTTTTTTATATTAAATTTCCCTATAATACATCACTCAAAACTAACAATTTCAAATAAACTGTATCTTCGCCAATAACATAACGGTAAAAAAAAAAACAGAAAAATCTATTTTTTTTTTAACTATAATTTTTATACTACTGTTATTATATTTCTATTAAAAAATAAAAAGACGATAACGTCGAGTTTTTACCCTTAACGTCAAAAGCAAATACGATACGAACTTAATGTTTCAATTATCTTTTTGTTTTTTTTTCAAAAATATATAAATAAAGAAGTAATTTAAGTTTTGATGCATCGCGACTTCGAAAGCAAGTTCAATTTCACATATTGAATTCAGTCGATTCCGCGATGTCGAAAAACAGATAATTCGAAGAAAAATAAAAGCAATCGGGTTGTTAGACCGTATCCGTATAAGCAAAAAAAAAAACATTATTTGACAAAGTGCTGACACGATTTTACGTTATAAAATTTAAAAAAAAAATTAATATTATTATTATTATTATTAATATTTACCCCATATACGTATATTAGCGCAGAGGTTCCCAAACTTTTTATGGTACGACTCATTTTGGAAATTTTTTAATTTTGGCCACCCACCATTTATCTATAATATTGATGTGTATTATTATATAGCGATCTAATATTAAATAGCATTAACGTACATATTTTTTAAAAAAAGTACATATTTAAAAACGTAACGTGACCCACTAAAAACATAACCGCGACCTACGTTTGGGTCGCGATCCACGGTTCGGTAAACTCTGTATTAGCGTCGTATATATAGTAAATTTTTACGCGATTTTTTATTCAATTTCTTCGATTATTACCAAGTGAATCCCTTCGCGAGTATAATACAAATAATAACATAATGACACGTGCGGTTTAACACTAATATTACGGTCGTGTTTAAAACCGCGCGGAGCTTTAAAAACCGTTTTTTTTTTTTGCAATGAAAAAGCGAAAAAAAATATTTTTTCGGATTTATTTATATATACGCGTGCGCGTGTGTATTTCCCGGGAAGAACGTTTCGCGTAGTTTTTTTTTGCCTCCCGGCCAGTAAAAAATACGCGTCCTTACAAGGATTGGATATGACACGCGAAAACAAAACGAAAATAAAAAAAATACCAAAATTACTAAAATATGATATATCACCACCGGCCTTTCTCGCCGCACGTTTTTCACACACACACACTTATTATATAATATAATATAATATATATATATACGCTTATTCGCGTACGTATATATATATATATAGGTATGCAGTTGTGTGTATTAAATTATGTAAATCGTCGAATGCGCCGTGCGATGATACAACGACGCGTAGAAATATTATAATACACCGCGTATATATAGTGTTTTTTTTTTTTTTGGCCGACAAAATAAAAGTCTCTGCACCACGGCCGTCACCGCGTGTACGAAAGTGTTATACCTATACAAGAGAAAAAGAAAAGAAGAAAAAAAAAAAAGAATCACGTGATAATAAAATTGTACGACGTGCAGAATATATGTACGCGTGTCGTTTTATTATAATGTACACTCCGTGTTTGTGTGTTGCTATATATATATATATAGGAAATTGACGAATTTCCCGTTCAGCTTGCACCGCGCTCTGGTGCAGTGATGTAGCGACCGGTGTCTCAAGCGACCGGTGTAGTGATGCCGAAGTAAGAAAATCACTCCGTGTGACTTTTGTGGTGGATATGGCGGAGACGCGTAAAATGTCCGAAAATATTTTTTCCGAACAGTATTTTGGACGAACAGTATTTTATCCGAAAAATATAACAACGGAAAAGTATTTTTTTCCGAACCGTATTTAAGCCGAAAAATATTTTCTCCGACCCGTGTTTAAGGGGATTGAAAAGCGGGTATTTTCTCTCTTTGCAGTCTTACACACATGAAACATAGCAAAACAGACGTTTCGTACTTCCAACGTACCACCGATCGATCTATTGGCGCGATAAGAAATTTGAAAACAGATTTGAATTCCTCGTGAATTTTACTACAAAACGACTTTCCCATTTTTTTTATTTTTTTTTTTTAAGATCTTCAAAAATGAATTTATTAACAATTTTTTTTTAAATTTGTTCGGTTAATTTTTTTAAGGGTTTATGAAAAAAAAAAATGAAAAAAATGGGAAAGTCGTTTTGTAGTAATATTCACGAGGAATTTAAATCTGTTTTCAAATTCAAAACCGAAAGCATTACTGTAGAAAATATTTTTTCCGAAAAATATATCATAAGAAAATATTTTTTCCGAAACGTATTTTATCGGAAAAATATTTCGTCCGAACCGTATTTCATCAGAAAATTTTGTAAACATAAGTGTGACCAATATAGTCCACCTCGGTGGTATCACTGAATATCGGTGGTACCAGGGGGTGGACACTTCTGGGCGGCGGGCCGATAACAGAGAATCAGTCGCCATTTTATTTCAGGTAGTTTTTATCAAATTTATTTTGTGATAAGGTACATATATTATATCGTTTCATTCTGTATTCCTGACTTCTGTGATATTTACTGCTGTATAAAATACTTATTTTAATCAATAACATATTTAATTTTTACAAGGTGGGTCACACTGCGTTACCTGAAACAAAATGGCCGACTGTTTTTGCCGCCGTCCTGTACCACTCGTGTTATTTCTTATCTGCAGTGTCCATTCTGATTGTTTTATTCTGTGGTGGTACGATGTTGTTATCAATTAATTATAAAGAAATTGTAGTTTTATTTTATTTTTATGTACGAATTACGAAAAACGCTAACAAAAGGATTTTTTATTTTATATAAATTACTTTTTGATACCCGCCACCCCCCACACACACACAAAATATTTCTTAGCTCTGGCCTTGAGACCGGTCAAAATTTTGCCCCTTTCTAATAAAACACCCGAAATGACGCCATTGTTTTGAATAAAGGGGTTTTTGTGGAACAAAAAGTAAAATTCGGATAAAGAGCTTTTGGACCATATATATATATTTTGAAACAACAATTTTGTGGCGCAAATAGTGGTGATCCATTCTTATCAACGCTATCTGAACAGTCGGTCACACTTATATGTTCATAAATTTTCGGATGAAATATTTTTCTACTAAACGTTTCGGGAAAAAATTTTTCTACAGTAATGCTTTCGGTGTATACAATTTTCGACCTAAATATTTTTCGGATAAAATCATTTTCGGCTTAATTACGGTTCGGACAAAATATTTTCGGATAAACTATTGTCGGCTATAATATTTTCGGATACTTTATATCCCATCGATATCGCGGCGGATAGCGTCTAGTGAAATTGACACCAAAACACTCTCTTTTTTTCTTTTCCAAATTTCTTTCTTCCTCAAATTACTTAAGTTTTCTGAAATTTACAAAAAAATTCGGCTGCAGGTTTTAGCGTACTGAATTACAGTGGTGAAAGTCAGCACGAATTCGTTGTGCTGCTAGTTATTGCGCGCGCGAGGGAGAGGTTGAGGGATTATAATAAATCCACCTAGGAATATTTAAAAGCCGTTTTTACACTATATATATACAAATAATAAAAATTAATTAATTAAAAAGTCAGTGCGATTTCCCGTACTGCAGTGTCTCATCTTACGCAATGTCCGAATTAAAAATGCCCGCGAATTACACGATTCCTCACTGTACACGCGTCCCGGGATTATTTACTAAATATATATTTCGTATTTCCACGCGATAAAAAGGAAGGTTTTCAAATCCTTTCTCTCTCTCTCTCTCTTCGATTATTATCCGTTCGGCGACGATATATACATTTTTTTGAAATTTAGACATATTTAGTGAAAAAAAAAAAAATTATGACTTTTTTTTTTTAATTCGCGTTAATTTCGAATATAACCGATTATATTGAGCTCGCTTTTATCAACCATTCGATGAGTAAACTTTTTATTTTTCACGAAAATTGTAATTTTTCGTTTTTTTTTTTCTCGATTTACATTCCGATATTTAATATATCGCGCATTATTGTTCGTGATCGCGACACGCGAAATTAATGTTATCGATACCGTGATCGCAATTAAATATATTGTGACGCGTATTATGGTAAATGTTTTATTCGTATTTTGAATCTATATAAATATCAAAAAAAAATCACAGTTTTTAATATTCGCGAAAAACATTACTTAAAAATTTAGTGTTCAAAAATCACTGTGTAAACGTTCACTTTTCAGTATAGGTGTATATATACATTTTTTTTTTTGTACAGCTATCAATTTTCGTTAACACCGCGCGAGATTGACAAAACGAATTCGTCCAATTTCTAAAATATTGGTCCATAAATCCGTGTACGGAACAGCGCGCGCGTCTTTCGAAACAAGACGTTTTGGAAAACGAACGTGTTTATCGATTTTTGAAATTGTCTAATAAATCGCAAACGATTTTAATAATATTGTTTTAGACGTAAACAGTGGCGTAGCCAAGAGGGCTTTTATCACGCACCTCATATACATGTTTTATTTAATATAATTTTTTATCGATTTCTAATATTTCAATAAACATTTAAAAATCTGTTGTCCGACCGCGTCTGCGATCACGTTTAATATTGTTCCCGTCTATATATATGTGTGTTCAGTGGCGTGCTCAGGGAGGGAGGTTAGTGGTTATATCCCCCCCACTGTCTTTTTTGCCGACTTACAGAAAACAACTTATTAGTTATGCAGTTTTAGAGTCATTACTTAATACTTTTCATTAGTTATTACTTATGACAATAAACATTCACCATACATAACATATATGTTATATTAATTGAACAATACTTGGTATTAGTGTGTTATAATTTAAATTAATTTAAATTATAGAACAATTTACAAATGTACATAATTAAAAGCTAGAAAACGATTTTGGAGAGCTTGAAACATAAACATTTGAGTTTTTGGTATTACCGTGACAATTCATTAAAATTATTAAAATGTATTATTACTATTTACTTATAACATCCCCCCCACCCATTGAAAATTCCTGGGCACGCCACTGTGTGTGTTTGTCCACAAAGTCATCGTAAAAAGGTCTCAAAAGAATCTCAGGATAACTCAAAGAACGGGTCCGAGTGAGATTTATCGTTTTACGCATATAATAGTGTTTAATTTTTTCAACAGTTATATACCTACGCAAAACTCACCGCGTACAAAACATCTCACCTCGTTATACAAATCCTGGCTACGCGTATAAAACGACAAGTAACGGCGCAGGCGTATACGGAAGTGTAATAAAATAATATGCACAGACAACCGTTAAGACTCGGTAATAAAACGATCGACTACGGGAGCTTTATCGGCGGGCCTGGCAAAGATTTCGGTTAACGATAATCGTGTACTGAACATCCGCCGGTCCAGACAACCGCACGTGATCACCCCTCGTGATCGCGTAATCCGCGGCAAAGAGATTTACGCGCGGGGAAAGAAATCCGAACGCCGCCGGGGCAATTATCTCGGCAATTACAACAATCGTTGCAGGCCTTGTGTGTCTTCTATATTATAACGTTGATAATATTAATAAAAAAAAAAAGGGTAGAGAACCGCAAGGGGTGTTGTAGTGGATGTCGTTTAAGTACTCGGATATAAAGGTTTAAGAGTTTTGTGATTTACTGTAATTTTTGAAAGCGATGCGCGATAAATCGTTTCGAAATCCGAAAAAAAATTTCAATACTCTATAACACACAGGGCCGTTAGTGTTTTGAACAAACGTAATTTTTCCACCAAAAAAAATACACTCTGTCGGAAAATTTCAAATTGCGTGATTAAAGATTTTTTTTTTGATGAAGTAGCGTACATTTTTTTAAACCTCGAAACCAAAAATTACCTCTTTTTACGAATCAAATAACGCAAAAATCTATAAATAACGCAAAATCGAAAGAAATTTGTTGAAAACAATTTTTTTCCCCCTACTATAAATTATAAAAGTCACATATTTAGTGAATATTTCGTTTTGTCTATAACCGCGTTAGTTTCAAAACTACGAATAGAAATAACCTATAATAGATTTCGACGAAATCGCGATTTTATGTAATTTTTCGGTAGTGTTTTTGTTTTTTATGCCTTTTTTTTTTTTGAGAAAATCGACGAAAATCACTTCACCAAACTATAGATGTAATTTGCTACCGAATTTTTTGGTACGGACACATAAAAAAAAAACACACACACATTACTGTAAAACCAATAAATTCCTCGCTCCGATCAGAATCGAATAATTCGAGAAAATTACGTTTGTAAATAACATTGAGCTGACGACATTTTTTTTTTCCCCCCCCATCTTCTGTAATCCATAATAAATCTGTGAGCATTTACGCACGCAGGGGCTTCTTCGCCATTCGATTGTGCGTCATAGAACATAATATAAAAGCTTTTCGTTATACACAGTCGGATTTCGAGTAAAACGCTTAGAGCATATAATATGATAACATACCGAATTTTCATTGACTCGACTGCGTTAATAACAATAATAATAATCAATAATACAAGGGGATTTGACCGAATATCGTCTCCCCGACTTACAGCGTATTCCGTGTATTATTCCATATAACTTCGGAACGTACATTAAAGTTACGTATACGTAGTATGCAATGTAGTCTCGAAGTTTCACGTACAGGCACGTCGAAACGATAACTTTAACGACAAATACCGGCAAAAATGTTTTGGATTTATTTTCGGATCCGGAGCGCTATAGCGACAAAACGATTTGTATGATAATTATTATTAGAGACCGCGGATTCATATGCGTTTAAAATCCTAAAAATAAGATGTTTTTACGCTCTATAATTTCATCGAATTTGTATAAATGCATAAATATTCTTTTTTGGAAATATATGATGTTTCATAAAAAATTTATGAAAAAACAATTAACGAAAGTAACAAATTTATAAGATAGTTAAATTAAGCTCAACGTTAAAAAAATTATTTAAACAGCCATATTTAATCTATATATATGCGTATATCGTTTAGGTATATTTCACTTTATCAAATGTACTCAACAAAATTATGTACATATTATATTATGCAATAAAAGTAATATCAGTGGCGTATTTAGGCTGGGGCCACCGGGGCCCCCAATATAGGTCCGAGTTGAAGGGCCACAAGAGGATCTTAATTATTACAATAAAAAAAACTCGAAACATTTTTTTTTATATATAATATTTATATTGAAACTAATTTAATTTAAAATACCAAAGAAAAAAAATGTACAGCGGTGGCGTTTATCATTTTACAGACGTCGCTAGTTTTTCAAAGTTAGTTTTAAAATTTTTTTTTTTTTGCTTTTTGCTTTTAGAACCACTATTTAATAATTAATATTCTTATTATAATTTAATTTTTGTGATAAACAGGGCCGCCTTCGTCTCTTATTGGCCCTAGGGCCACCGAGTTTCACGCTACGCCACTGAGTCATATTCAATATTATAAACCTAAAATAATAACATGTTCAAAAAAAAATATATATATATTAATTTACTAAATTAATTTCGATATATCGCCTTCAAGTTGAACGGTAAACTTCACCGGATCTAATCACGGGGATAGAAACTGACGAAAGCGATAATTCTTTTTGCATTTTTTTTTTTTATCTATAAAACCATTACATTTTTTGTAAAAAACGTTCAAATTAAACCTCAATATATTTCTGAAACACATATCATTTTACACAAAATATTTTCTTATCTAGAAATATGCATTTTTATGCGCTAAAAATGTTTGTATATCGGTTCGTAAGAAAATCGAGAAAACTCAACCCATCATACGTGTATACTCTCAGTGAAAAATATTTAAAAACTAAAAATTCCATCTCTAATATTGTTATCACCGCGGATATTCGAAAAGAAACTAATATCGAATAATTGACAAGTGGAACGAACGTTATGGGAACGAACTTTTTTTCAATGTTCAGTAATGTATTGCGTTTATAATAATAATAATAATAAAAAAGTAAATATTTATTTAACGAAGTGATTCGAATGGGGGTTTGTTATTTTTAACGAAAGGTGTTGGATGACGTTCGATACGAGCCGAAAACGGTGAAAACTTCAAGAAATGATTTTCTATAGGACAATTATCGTTTTAGTTAATATAGTTGCGTTGGCACGGTTTTTAGTACATAATATTTTACAATATTAGATAACGTTCATACAATAAACGTATAAAAAAAATAATTATGACGTAACTTGTAGTTTATTCCGTTCCGTGTCATACCCACGTATTTGTATTTAGGCACGAAAGAACATCATCCGAGAGATTCGACTAACACACGCGGTTAATGGCGAACGATAATTGTTATACAGACAATATTTATCATTCTCCGATCTTTCTATTTTATAGGTCGCCTATTCGTAATTCTAACGATTACGTGTACGGTAACGATAGCATTTATCGCTGGTCATGTCCAGCTCGAACGCATTAGTAGGATTTTATCCAGCTATTATATTATACTTTGTCGTTCGATCTGATTCCGTCGAATTCTGCCATTCCCGTTTTCATTCACGCCAAGTCCATTTCCGATAAGGACAGCATTATAGCAACGACTATAAACAAAGCTCACGTTCAAACTGTGGATAAAATCGGATTACATCTATTACGCCAACCAACGCGGTAACGGTCAATATTATTATTTGTTGCCGTTTCACGCGAGCTTAATGTCATTTGAAGTATTAAAAACACGAACGATACCGGACGATCAAAAAGACGCAATATTATACGGTTAACAAAGGGAATTCATAATAAAACAACATTACTCGAATATAATAGCCAATTCTACAATATTTCACTGTTAGTTTATCTGTTAAAATTGCAAACTATTTACAGGTAGTAACGTGCAGTATGTTCGAAGTGCACAGAATTCATTCGGCAACGAATAAAAATTATTATTTGCACTGCAAACAGTACGCCCAGTCACGTCAAACAACAGTATTAATTAATATTGATTCGACGCAAATTCGTATACCCCGTCTCACTATAGGCGGATATTATTGTTAACGGATTAAACAACGCGTTGAGACGCGTAATCGCATAATATATCGTTCGGCGGTGACATACGCATAGTTGGAATTTCAAGTGGATTAGAACGGATTCGTTTTCCCGTTATCATAGTGATTCGCGCGGACCGATCTCGCCAATTACTCTGTCGATCAAGTGTATTCGTTTTTCGCGCCTGATAAACGCGTGTATATATGCGATACAGTGTAAACGGTTTTTTAATTCAACGTTTCATCGATATTTCAACAAATGCGATTTTTTTTTATATATATATATAATATCTAATAATAATCGAACCGGAATAATTGTAAGTTACAGAGCTTTATTTGTAAGTCGGTTTTTAGAATTTGTAAGTTCACCGCTCTATAATGCATTTCAAAATCGATACACGTAATCTCCTCGTATCGTACGAATCGGACAGGACTATTTTGTAAGTTATACGGAGCTTCATTTGTAAGTAATCTTAAGCAGCGGCGTAGCCAGGATTTTTATTTGTGGCGGTGGCTGAGGCTGTTAATTAATTTATACGTTAATAATTAACACGTATAGACGGCATCTACTAGAAAAAACTGATTATTTATTCATTTCGGGGGGCTGCAGCCGATGGTTATAAGTAAGTTTTTAGAATTTCCAAGTTCACCACTCTAGCGCATTTCCAGAACTGATAACCCGACCACGCCCGTATCGTCCGAATCGATATTGCAAATACTCGCGAAAGAAGACCGTTAATTTACAATTCGATACTGAGAGGCGACTTCACAACCGATTTTACAAAAAAAAAAATCTAAAAACCGATAGAAGAAAAAATCATATTTTGTCGAAAACCGCAAAGACGCGTAGTGAAATTCAATCGCTCGATATTATTCGTGATCGACGTTCGACAACGGGACCGCTTAACCAGTGCCGTAGATAGGATTTTTATATGGGGGGGAGGAGGGGTTCAGTGCTATCTTGATTCGTGCATTATAATCGTGTATCGTAATGATTTATCAGCACAAAAATCTATAATCATGTTTATCGATGTTTATAATGGCATTGACCAAATTAAACATTTATATACATAATGTTATTATGTACACATTGTTATTAGCAGGCCTACGAAACTCTACAGTTTACGGCCAACAGTGTTTATGACCTTGAAATTTTAGTGGTTCAAAACATACAACATCAGCGTTAGAAAACATGAATATTTGATAACATTTTCGTTGTTATCGCAATATCATATAGAAACAGCGCGTAAAAATGCCAGTATAAACAGACCGTTAAATGGCCGACCAATCACAGAGAGCCTATACCATCACGTCTCCGTTTCTATATTTCCGTAATCAATTCTCCGGCTCTATGTTCACGGTCAATTTCCGTTTAGAGTTTTCCAGCGTATACATCTAGTTAAATTCTCCAAAAACTCGATCAGTGACGTCATTTGATGGTGGCAGGGTGGGCATTTACCCCCCTTGTTAACAGTGGGCCGATGTGATGGAAACATCACAGTTATTCTAACCTAATCTGTAGTAATGACTAACGAGTAATAACATCGCGTGGTAAATAAATGCAGGTTATAATAACGATTTACAGGAGATTAATTCGTGGTTACAACTTGCCGCGGTTCTGGATTTTTTTCGATAAACACGGTTATCACTACCTAATGGCAGCGGTTAAATTATTATATTCGAAAAATATACGATGTACGTTTGACGGTTTACGTACTTGTATAGCGTACGGCATAAACGAATTTGTTTAGCCGTTCTTTAACGTTTCGAACGTATGTTTTATGTATATATAATAATATGTGAGTGGCAAGTGTAAAAAAAACTAAAAAAAGCTAAAGCAGGTTGTGTGACCAAGACGGCGAGAAAGAGAGAAAAAAAGCCGAACAAGATGCTCAGAACTGGTCACAAAACGTCATTTCTATCAATGTTTAACGTCACAAGGGAAACTTCAAAACTTGTATCTCATATGTATACTATATAGTCATTTATCGTAGTAGTTGAAAAAGTAACGAATTTCCTCCCCCAACCCATAAAAAAAAAAAATATCGGACAATTCGTATCCATGATAACGAAAATATCAAAATGATGTAAAACAGAAATCGTATTGAGCTAAATGTAAATGGAAAATGGTTAAATGGGCCTGTTAAATCTTTTGCCTCCCCCTTTCGAAAACTGAAATGACGCCACTGAACTCGATCGGCTGATCGAGTTTCGCTTCTCTAACGTTATCTCTGTTATTATAGGTACTTATTTTTCATAAATAACAAATCTATTTAACAGCGTCAGGTTTCCCTACAAGCAGAACAAGCGGGTGATTGGAGCGGCGAAATTTTTATGGGCGGCAAAGAAAACCTTTTTTAATAATATATTCATATTTGTGTTTTTTGATGTCTAACTGTTTTATAATATACTTTTAAATAATGAATAATAATTTAATTAATAATATGTTTTGCTAAATAATGCGTTTTGCTGATCAAAAAAACACTTGTGAAAATGAAGGGGCGGCAAATTTTCTTCTGCTTGTGGGCGGCAAATCGCTTGATCCGCCGCTGCTACTTAACACATCAAGACGTTGGTAAAATCTAAATATGAACACACATTTTACTGTAACGTCTGCAATGCTGTTGTGCGTAAAAAAAAAAAAATTGAAATTTCTACTTTTCCGATGTTAAAGGGTGGGGGGGGGGTTGAACCCCTAAACCCCCCCCCCCCGTGTCTACGGCCCTGCGCTTAGCCGATACACGCGTAGGCGTTCGCAAGACGTGTCGGTTGCGTGGAAAAAAAATAAAAATAGGAGGTGATGGGAAATAAACAGGCGGAAAGCGTCGTCGTTTGGTTTGGCGTTTTTCGTTATAAAAACAACAAGAAAATATAGCGCATACACGAGGCCGGCGCATTTTTCCGCGCTCGTTTAAGTGAGCACCGTGAAATAAATTGCCGTTCTTATATACGAGCGTGTGGTATATGCGTATACGCTGGCACACGTATATTATATAGACAGTCGTTCTTCCCGTTTTTACACACGCCCCGACTGTACCAGTCGCCGCTCAAAAAAAAAGAAAAGAAAAACTCAAAGACAAATTAGCCCATTTTGTTTTTTCGCTCCCGCTCGGCTCATTTTATTTTTATTTTTTTTTTTTTGGTATTTTGGCGCGGAACTGCACGACGACGAAACGCGCCGTGAAACGTGTCGAATGTTTTTTATTTGTATCGGATTCTGAGCGAAGCTATCGCTGTTTTACAACGACGTTTATTTTACTATAATTATTATTATTATTATTACTTTTATCTCTTTAAATATTCCTTTTTAATCTCCCTGCTATCCCGAAGTCAAACTCCGCTCCTGCTATTATCCTTATTATTTCCTTCTTACATGAGGCTGGATTCTCTATTTAATTCATATTTATATTTTATTTTGTTGTTTTTTTTTCTTCTTTTTTTATGTATGAATTTTATCATGTAATTATTGTTATTAATTTTGTTACATTTTACGACTACTATATTATCATCATTGTTGTTATTATTAATAGTTTTTTTTTTATTTATTTTATTATGCTATATATATATTTTTTTGTGCTTTCAATTAATTGTCGAACTTGATAGTATCTACACTAAGAGTTCTAAATAAAAATTTAAAAAAATTATTATTACTTTCTGTGCGGAAATTTTCGACTAGAAATTCTATAGAATACTCGTGACGATCTCGCCATACGTTCTGCGGTTAACGAATCCAGTTGGTAGTACTCTATATTTGAAAGGTTTTTTTTGTCGATTTTTCTCAGTAGTCCAATAAGAACGCAAAAAACTACTCTTGAAAAACTGGAAGAAAAACTGTTTTCCCGATAGTTTTCCAACTAAAATCTACCAAAAATAACGGTCGTTGTAGAATCTCGAAAATTACTACGAACACGCGACTTTGCACTAATATATGTACGTGAAAAATTTTTTCAAAAAAACGTATTCCGATTTTAGGTTATTAACATCCTAAATGATTAGAGTTCGAAATGTATTTATTAGGTTATACGGCTTATTCGAGGGGTAATTTTTGATTTTTAAGGGCTGAACGTTTTATAAAACCTATAGGTCCAACGCGTTATTACTTCGACTATATTCAAAAAAAAAAATCTTGACAATCGTGAGTCGCAATTTTTTTTTTAATATCACTTTAAATTTTCCGACAGAGTGTGTTCAACACCGCCGAAGTTCCGCTCAGAATCGTTTGATCGAATGCGCAACGATTGCTTTCAAATGTATAGTAATACAAAAAAAACTCTAAAATCCTCAAGTAATTCGCTTAAGTGACGTCCGTACACCTGCAAAAGCGGCTCGCTACTCTTTTTTCTTTTTTCTATTATTTTTTCTGTTATAAAGTTGAACGTCGTATACGGGGTACACCCGTTTCGTTTCCCAAACGATATTTAATCGATACACGCGTGCAGTGACGTGCCCAACGGTAGGTCTGTTGTTAAGCTCGGTCCTTACAAGGGGATTGAAAGCGGGTATTTTCTCTCTTCGTCTTACACACATGCAAAATAGACGTTTCGTACTTCCAACGTACCGATCGATTTATTGGTGCGATAAGAAATTTGCAAACAGATTTGAATTCCTCTTGAATTCTACTACAAAACGACTTTCTCACTTTTTTTATTTCTTTTTTTCAAGACCTTCAAAAATGAATTAGTAACAATTTTTTTTTTTAAATTTGTTCGGTTAATTTTTTTAAGGTTTTATGGAAAAAAAACAATGAAAAAAGTGGGAAAGTCGTTTTGTAGTAAAATTCACGAGGAATTCAAATCTGTTTTCAAATTTCTTATCGCACCAATAGATCGATGGAAGTATACGAAACGTCTATTTTGCTATGTTTCATGTGTGTAAGACAAAGAGAGAAAATACCCGCTTTCAATCCCCTTAATCTGTTCTTTGAACTCGAATAACGACCACCGCGACGTTCTCGGCACAATAAAAACATATCCGTTTGAATACGTATTTTATATAAAGAACTGTATCGAAACGAAATCTTTTGGTAAATACGTTTTTTATTTTATAATAACAGACGTGTATATAATAATTAATTATGATTATGACGACTGCGAGGACGAAAATTCCGCCGACACGTCGTACAAGACTTTCGTTAACCTTTTATACAAAAATGTATACAATATTTTTGTGTTATTTAATTGTAGATTTTTTTTTTTTTAATGTTTAAAATTTAAAATTCACCCGTTGACTCGTTTCCGATAAATTACTGTAAACTAGTCTTCAACCGCGTAATTTTACGCTATATCGGCCGAGTCGGTCGAGCTAGGGAAGAGAGTTATAAAATTGTTATATTAAAACACGGAGTGAAAATATCGAAGATAGAATATTATTATAAATTGTCGCTTGGACGACGATTCGACTCGAGGAAATTACGCGTATCGACATTAAATCTAGACCCGAATTCGATTTATACATCGTTTTTAAATTTATTCGATTTTGTGATTTTTTTTTTTTTTAGATTACACTTGTACCCTCGTCAAAATAAATTTCTATATTTCTGCGCGCGTATACCCGTGAAAATAGTACAAGGCTTTAAATAATATTAGTTATTACGCGAGAAATTAAATTTAACCGTTATTAGAAAAACAATTTTTTTTTTTTTAATATCGAAAGAAAAATACATTTTTTCCGGTAACGTTTTTTTTATACTTGTATCTAGCGGCTTTCTGTTGACGTTAACGTATATAGGGTATACTTTTGGTCAGTCAATAATGAATTTTGAGATTTGGTAACGTCGCGTTTTACATTATTTTTTTAAAACACTATAAAAATATGAACAGATACGTACATATATTATATTATGCGCGTTACACAATATTATAATAATTGTCAAGACAATATTAAACTGTATCTGCAGGGGCGTACCCAGAAATTTTTTATGCGGGGGGGGGTCCAACATTTTTATTTGTTCTCTATAATTATAATAGTATTTAGATGGTAAAACGGAAGAAAATATAATACGCGCGATTTTTTCCTCCCAAAAAAATAGTTTTGCTCGACGGCCTTTGGGCCCATAATATACAGGTATAATAGATTTTCATTTAAGTTTTATTAGATTAAATTTGAATCTTATGAAAATATTTTTAAATGTTAAAATTGCAATGGGGGGTCCGGACCCGAAATTCCTTCCGCTTGGGTACGCCCATGAACTGTATTATACGTTGTTATTATGGCCCGGATTCCATATGCTTTAAAAACTTTAGAAACTCGCATTTATGCTCTTATTTTACAGAAATATATATCCTTTAAAATAAAGAATATACAAAAAAAAATTTTCTTTTCATACAAATTTTCATTTATATTAATTGTTTAAAAACGTTTTTGTAAAAATACACGTGGTTCGTTTTCCGTGATATTTGATACGTGTCTTTCAATCCGAAAAGCAATATTAAAAATATTTTTTTATAACGAGCGGTTATCGGTGTAACGATAAAATTCAACGTAAATATTATCTGGAAAAATAAATATAACCAAAATATTAATAGTGTGCGTTTAAAAACCATTCGTACGCGATGACAAATCGTAAAATACAGAAATATGCAGTACGTGTCAAAAAATGGCAAAACTTTGTACTACAGATCCATTGACTACAATTCAAACCCGTAGCTTATCCGCATACTTACATTTTGGTCTGTTTAAAAAGAAAACATGGAAATGCGAGTAAGTCCGGGCCTCGGTCATTACATTCTTTCGACCGCGACTGTTATACGATTTTCAAAAAATAAATAAACGTTCCAGTTAATATTTACTTGTACCATAAGCTAGTACTGTTTAAAAACTAAGATTTTTTTTATTCATTAAAATATTATCGCGCAATTAAACAAAAAAATATAAAAAAAAACGAGTATTATTTCGCGTATTCCAAAAAAGAGAATATACGTTTCTAAAACGTTAATCTCGCGACTTAAAATTATTTTCATTCAAATTCAGTAGGTACCTATATATATAATATTATAGTACCGGACACAATTACACGATAACGAGAAGACCGAAGACCAGGGCTCGCAAACGTCATAATAACGTTTTGACTATATAACGTTATAATTTGCCAAATATCAATTGAAACGAATATCAAAAAACGTAACGGAAAACAATAAACACTAATTTTAAACTATCACAAATTGAAACATATCATTAAACGAAATAACGTATTAACGTTATATACGTATCAAAATATCAAAAAACGAAAAATAGAATTACCGTTATTTTAATATTTTTTTTCAATTTACTACGGAAAATATAAGCCTATGGTGTAGGTTTATTATAGTTCTATCATAAGGCTGGGTTCACGTGGACGCGGATAGTATAGCTGGTCTATAGTGATAAACAACCAATAACCGGTTATCGCGACGACTCGCGACTGTCAGAAAAACCACAAATGTTATCACTATTTATTAACTTGTATTGTTTTTAGCATTTTTATATTTTAACAATATTGTAATACACTGTTACTTGTCTAATAAGTAAAACCGTTATTATTGTACACAATACACAATTTTTTTTTTTTAATGACACCTAATTTCATGTACTTTATTAACGATTCTTTTCTTCTTAAAATAATGTCATAATAACTCGTACTTCGTAGGTGCGACACGATCTTTCACGTATAAACCTGCATCATTTTGTCTGCGGTAAGTTGTCCCTAATTCCCTATACACAGACACGTTTAGAAATGATCAACTGATAATACCACCCCCGGTTTTGAGTCTGAAAAAACATTATAACGATTTTAGCTTTGAGTCGAAAAAAATAACAGTAACATTTATTTTCACTGTTATTTTTTTTTTTTTTTTTTGTAACAATAACAATTGATAACAGTTATCCGTTTTTATAACAGTTTAACATCACTAATATTACTACATATAATCAGGGCCGGTTTAAGGCGTAGGCTACGTAGGCCCAGACCTACGGTCGCATTATATAAGAGTGGCATATTTTGAATTGAAAACGAAAAAATTATATAATAAATTTAAAATATCAAACGATTTTAGATTTGCCTGCGTGTAAAAAATTGCTCGAGCACCGGCCCTGCATATAATAATATCATCTACAACGGCTGAACTAAGAGGAGGACACCGACGCAGCGCAACGGTCCGGAAACGATTATTATAATAATATCGGTATACGGCGCGCGCCGTATATTTTATCGCGCGGCGCCGGCGGACACTCTGCCGCGGTTGGCGTGTGAAATTCTCCGTCGCCTTCGCAGATGTGCCGCTTTTCCGGAGACCGAACCTGAATTGCCCGAGGGGGTGTGCACAATACAGTTGGTTCGCGATCCTCGCCCCGGGAGATCTTCGGCAGCCTCCGCGGTCCGTTCTCATACCGGAGTCTGCGTGCGGATGTTTATTACGAGACGCCTACGTCCGCGCAGAAAGCACGAGTTCCGTTTTTCTATTTTTATCGCGTGTCGTACACGCGTCTACAGCACTGAGTTACTCAGTACGCACGGAACGCGTAATCGAAATATGACCGCAGACAGGAGGCCGCCTGCATATGCGTTCTATAAGGTATACAACAATTCATGGAGAATACGATGTGAAATGTAGTTTTTTTTCCGTGATATTTATATCACGTTTTATTATTTGCTTTGAGATAACAGGACACAAAACGACGTGATTATAGCAGTGGCGTTATTTGGTGGGGGGCAGGATGGCCATTTGCCCCCCACTCTTGTTAACAGTGGGCCGACACGATTTGTTCGGAGATGATGATGGAAACAGAATAGTTACCAAGACGGCGAGAAAGAGAAGAAAAAAACTGAACAAGCTGCTCAGAACTGGTCACAAAACGTCATTTCTAACACGTCACGACAAGGGAAACTTGAATCTCATATGTACTACGTATTCATTTATTATAGTTGAGAAAGTAATGAATTTCTTCCCCCCCCCCTTCCAAAAAAATTAAAATTAAAAATGTCTGGCGATTCGTGCCCATGATAACGAAAATATCAGAATTATGTAAAACAGAAATCGTATTGAGCCAAATATAAAGTGGGAAATAGTTAAATTGGCCGGTTAAATTTTTTGCCTCCCCCTTTCGAAAACTGAAATGACGCTACTGGCTTATAGTATCAATGTATTAGCACCAAAATCGACGATTTTTAGATAACGAAGTTGGTAACAAAAACGGGAAAATAGAAACGCGTAATGCGTATGGCGGCTCACTATAGGGGTCCATTTTTTCATATTGGAGAAGTATACTGCAGAATGCGCGTTCCACGTACTGAGTTCAGTGGTCTACAGTCTGTCCAAGATCGTTTTATCATCGCTCGCCAAAGGGCGAATTATTAAAATTTAAAAAAAATAAATAAATTCGTATATTGAAATGATATTAATATTCGTCAATCGAGGCCAAAAACAGCGGCGTACACGAAAGGGGAGTGACGGGAGATGGACTCTGTCCCTCTCGGATTTCAACGATAATGTTTCCTACGATTCCTCGGATAATTTACTATTTAAAGAACGTCTTCTTCTTTCTTTTCTGGTTAAAAGGCCTTTCAAGACCATCCCATCTCACACCCATTCCTCCATTCTTCTCTATCCACTGCTCTTTCTTTCCAATTCGTTCCTCCTCCTAGCGATTGCACATCCTTTTTAACTAAGTCTTCCCATCTTGTTTTGGGTCTTCCCAGCGGTCTTTTTCCTCGCGGGTTTTGTTCTAACACTGCTCTAATTAGTTCATTTTGGCTCCTCCAAGCGTGGCCTGCCCATTGGAGTCTTCGCCTTTTTATCACTTCTGTTATTGTTGTGTTTTGGAATAATATTTCTAGCTCTGTATTCTTTCTCCTTCTCCATTCACCGCTGATGTTATCCTTAACTGGTCCATAGATTTTCCTCAATATCTTTCTTTCCATTATCAAAAATTTATTTTCGTCAGATTTTCTTAGTGGCCACGTTTCCGCTCCATATAGGATTACTGGGCGGATCAGTGTAATGTAAAATTGCTTTTTTAGTTCTATAGATAATACTCCGGATCCTAATATCTTTGCAAGCCCATAGTAACATTTGTTGCCTGTCTGTATTCTAGCTGCTACTTCCTTCGCTATATCATTATGTTTATATAATAAATATAACATATTTAAAGAACGTATCGGACCATAATTATTTTATTCGTGTTGTGCAATCGCGGAGTTTTCGAAAATTTAATTTATTTATTGTTGTACGCTTTACTTCGGTACACTACAAATAATAAAATGTCTACGGATTATATCACATGAAACTATATTCAGTTATTTTAAATAAAAACACTCGAAACGTTGTATATTAATTATTTGATTTGTTTAGTTACATTAAAACCTCGGTTAAGATCAAAGATGGGCGCGAACGACTGAACGATTGACCGGTTTGGCTTAATTCGAGATACTGAAGTTGAATTTCAAGCGATCAAATACGGATACGCAAATGAAAAGGAAAAAAAATCGATATAACTTTAATGAAATTCCAATAATAAGAAAGAAACTACTACTAAGAAAATCAGATAAAAAGACGAGTCTGCATATTTTTATTAAAATATTAAATTTAAAAAAAATGAATATTATTGTATAAAGAAAAAAAATGCAATGACTGTTGACTTTTATGTGTGGGGGAGGGGCTCTCGTATTTTTGATATTTCGCTATATTTTTAGGTACCTCGATTGAGTTTCAGATACGCCGCTACAGCTAAAGGAAGGCCCCTCAGATCCGCCCTTGGAACCGTATAATACTTACTGTATCGTTTTGCTGAAAATATTTTCACCGAAAATATTAATCGTCTGTGGCTCGACGGACATAGGTAATTTGAGTACGCGCTTGGCGGGTTCGACGATTTTGGAAGGTCGGACAGTAATGTTTTATAAATCGAATATCAGATATCCTCGAGAACTCTGTCGGGAATAGTGTCAAACGTTCCGACACCATTTTGTTTTGATAATTTTTAGCGAGTAAACAAAAACACACACAAAATGCAATCGACGCACCGGTTGAGAGTTCGTAAATTTTATTACAATTTAATAGACGCGATAATACGTTTGAACCTTCGCTGTTCGCTCGTATTTAAACAATTTTTTCGGATATTATTTGTTTTCCATAATGTTCATCATTATTCGATTTAGTGACCGACCGAAATCCACTGCGCGGATAAAACGTAGTTATAACAACACAATATCATAAGGATTTATAATACGCGCATTATGAATACACGCTCGTGATGGGTGCGAAGGAGAGAGTTGATCGGGTCGTCGGTACGATCAAATAACCGCACGTATCCGGTATCAAGCGATGTTTGCCGTGGCCTAAGCGATACGTGTGATTTAAGCAGTCCGTCATCAGTATGGGATAGAGTATAGATATGTATAGAGTAGATGTTTGTTTTATTATAATAAACGGGCAGTTCAAACTGTCAAAATCAAATATTTAATAATTCAGTTACGCGCGAAATGTGCCCGTGTTATGTTCGAACGGCTTATCACGTGCATAGCCGTCCCAAGGGGGTGGGGGCAAATGGGGCAAGTGCCCAAGGGCGTCCGAAGTATTACGAATTCAGGGGGCGTCATAAAAATGAATGAAAAAAGAAAAAAAATGTGTTGTTTTATTTTGGATATTAATTTCCCTTGTATCTTTATGACGATTTCGAGGATGAGCAGGTATAGGTAAACCCACCAAATTCTATATTTACTATTAAAGCATATAAAATTATGTAAATAATAAAAATTATTACCTACTGTTGAGAAGTTTGTAAAACTTAAAGCAAGGAAAAAATCTTTTATTCAATCTAAACTGTATACATAATGTTATAAATGTTATAATATATTTATGTTGAAAAAATAATGTAAAATTATTAAAAGATATTACGTTAGTTGTACATTTTTTTTTGTGGGAGGGCATCAAATATTGTTGTCCTAGGGCGTTATTGATGGTCAGGACGACACTGATCATGCGTGTGTGTGTGAGTGAAGATAATTTGTTTTTATTAAAACACGCGACCATATAGTAATAAATCCGGAATTTAAAGTCATTAATATATTATGAAATGTAAATAAAGCATAGGTATAATATTATGTGATCGAAAATTCGAAAGAAATCGTCCACGATTATATAATATCAGACGATTTTCCCCCGTTTCAGGAGATCGAATAAGAGCTTCGACATACAATATTGTACATAAACCGCGATGAGGAACGAACGAAACGAGAGACGGTGGTTATAATATTCAAAACCTACACAGGAACATTGTCGATAGCGTTTTAAATACCGTTGACACTGTCGAGCACAAAACGTTAAGCGTTTTTATATACACATATATAATATATATGTATATTACGAAATAGCGATTTCGTTGAAAAAGTATTTAAATTCCATTTATTTTTATAACGGCGACGGTATAGGTATTACACGCTAGCGTGTGTATACGTGTATGAACGTTATTATACGAGCGGTGTCAGCGGACCAGAAAATTCGAAATCCCAAACATTTCTGGAATGCATATCGTCGCGAACAGGGAACGTCGGACGGTATACACGTATATAATACGCGCGACGTGTATTATAATAATAATAATAATACGTATACAGCAGTATTTAAATCCGTTTCAGCCGAATTCCGAGAGTTTTGAAAAAAAAAAAAAATCAAAAGACAAATACCTAAAAACACGAAACGAAATGCGTACATATGATTTATAGAAAAATATGCTGTTATGTGTACAATGTACGCAGTGTTAAAAAAAAAATAAAACGACGAAATATTGAAATAATATTAAGAGAAACTGCAGGCGGAGCGGAATTGAAACCAAACGGTTGCAGATATTTTACTACAGGCGTTTTATGTCGTTCCTTGCAAAGGACCAAGCGCGCAATAATTTTTTCGCACGGACCAATGAAATCGATCGACTTTCACCGTAAGAAGCGCTAGAACCACGCACGTCTCCGTTCTTCATTATTCGTCATCATCCCGTGTTCGAGCGATAGCAAGCTAGGTATTTCCAGCGTCTATCCCGGCTCGGCACAAGCTAGAATGGTTTACACGATACTATAGGAAATTCTGTGCCCAACACTATTGCAGCGACTGCACGAGACCCCGTTGCTACGCGTTCACGAAGTCGCACGACAATCGAAGCGAAGTGTTAATCGAAGTTAGGCGAAAGTACGGTGAACCGAGTATTAATCGGGTGATTGGCAGTGGCGTAATTACGAATGTTATATGGGAGGGGATAGACAATTTAGCATTATTGGATAATCCATAATAACTGTAACGACTAACGACCCTTTAAACGTTAATCAATCGAAATTAATAAAGTAATTGCGATACTCGTATTTTTATTATTTTCTTTAATAAAAATGACATATTTTATAATAAAATTTCTAATTTTCTTCGTTTTTTTTTTTTTTTTTTAGCTAATTTATTGAGTACTTCATCCGATTTTACTTAAAAATCTGAATATGGATAGACCTTTCTTCAGTGATCTAACCTAACCATATCATACCAGTAACTAGTCAATAAACTGAAGAATCCTATGAATTATGATAAATACTAACAAATTTTGTTAACGCAAAAAAAGTATTATTTTTAATTATTACATTTTTTTGTACATTAGACGATATGTTATGTAAAAAAAGAAAGCCCATGGGAGGGGATCCATCCCCATATCCCCCCGTAATTACGCCCCTGGTGATTGGTCTACTAATATCGGTGACCGCCCGAAGTCCGTATGTGAAAATGAACAGCATTCGTAGTAGAAACCTTTAGATTAGACCGAAACAGTCGCTCCGGAATCTGCGTATCGATTTGCATAAGACGAATTGTTATTAGAAGAGTCACTAGAAAAACCTTGGGTTTTAAAAAGGACGCGGAGCGTCTGCACTGCTTTCAGAAGACGTGAAGATCTAGAAGCGAGTGCATGAGCGTGTTGCGAACAGATGTTTTTGATATCCTGTTGAGTGTTGTGACGCCAAAAATACAACTATAGTACGTTTGGTACCGTGATGCGAGAGAGGCCTTATACTTATACTGGGTTTCGAAATCCGTGGCGCGGGGCGCTCATACTAACTAGATAAATGAAAAAAAAAAATAGAGAAAGCAGTCGTCCCAATTAACTCTTACTCTGTTCGGTGTGAGATCGTACCGGAACGCGCACGCTGAACGAACACCGGAGCTGCTCTGCCACTGGCTGTTGCTGTCGGCCAGTGGCGCCGGAGAAGGGGGGGGCAGAGGGGGCAGTTGCCCCCCCCCCCAGATATAATTCTGGGAGGGCTAAGTTATACTTTTGCCCCCTCGGATAAAATGAACAGTCATCATCAATGTAAACATATATAATTAATCTCAAAATAATTCTATAAATCATACAATAACAAGCAGATGGTAAAACTACAGTACATTTTATCAACATCTAAAAATAAATATGCTACGGGTTTTTAATTTTTGCATCTGTGTCAGTCGTGGATTTTGTTTACTTCCTCGAGCATACGTATTTTTTTTTATAAAGGAATAACTTCCTTTTATTGGTTATTAATGTTATTAACTTTGTACATATGTTACTAGTTACTACAATATACACAAACACACATATTTTAAGTAAATGATACACATACTAAATAATATATTATATATTTTATATATATATATATAGGTTAGGTTAGGTATATATATATATATATATATATATATATATAAAGAAAAAACTATGATATTTTTAATATATATTTTTTTGTTTAACTGGTTTCATATATTCTTAGACATTTTATATACCTCAAAATGAGGCAACATTGATAAAAAAAAAAATGTTTAGTTTTTTGTTTATAAATTATTGAAAAAAAAATATATATATTTATATATATCAAATGTTTGCCCCCGAGTGAAAAATAGTTCCTGCGCCACTGCTGTCGGCTGTACACGACGGTTTCCGACGAACACCGACGGAACCTCGTCTGCAGCGCGAACGCGAACAAATTTCCGTCCGTACAATCTCAAAGTGAATAGAGTGTAGCAACTATTGTATAATAGTTTAAGACGCTCGGAGCCGTTTATAGCATCTTTACCAGCTTAGAAACTAGAATCGCTAGTTTTCTTGCTGCGCTCGGACAAACCAGCCGTTAGCGCGGTGAAAACGGGAACGGACAGTTATTACATTATTACGAACCGAGTTTTTCGGGCGAAAAAATTAATTATTTTTCGACCGCGCGTAGCCGAGACAAAGGCCGCCGCCGCCCCTCCATCCGTTATTATCGCCGGCACGTCACGGCGGCGTGTCTAATAAATAAAATGTGAGCGCGCGGTCCGGCCTACCGCCGCAGTCGTCGGCGGCGGCGGCGGCGGCGGCGGCGGCGGGTCCTTTTGACGGACGACGTTAATATCAATTTCATTGCCGGCAACGGCGACGGAATCCGAGTGTGGCGTATATATATATTGTATTATACGAGAAGACGAGGGACGTCTGGCCGGCGCCGTTTTCACTGGGGAGAAAAAAAAAAGAAACACGTGTAAAACGGATAAAAATACGAGGTACTCTATCCGGGGCGGTGATTTTAAAGATTAAAAATAATAATAATAATAATACGTAATAACGTCAGTCACGTGTAGAAAGCAAAATTATTATAATATACAGAGTAGTCCAGTGGCCAGGGGCGTATTTAGAAAGTTTTTTTTTTGGGGAGGGGGGTTGTGGCATTGAGTAAATATCATTATATATATATATTATTATAGATAATAATATATATTATAATTTTAATATATAATATATATTATTATATATTTTATATAATAAATTGTCGAATTATTTCTAAATTCTAAGTTCCAAGACTAAATCTTAAAAATAGGATAAATTACCAAATTCTCAACACTTTAAAAACAACTATGTATTAGGAATTTATTAAAAATATTACGTCCTACAGCCGCGTAGGGCATAGGAATTGGTAAAGAACGTTCCTGAAATTTCGGGGGGCTGGAGCCCCATCAGCCTCCCCCCCTCCCCATAAATACGCCCCTGCCAGTGGCGTATTTACGAGAGGAGATTCGGAGATACGTAATAACTTGGCATTTTTTTTTCTAACACGCGTATGTTTACGTTTTCTTTTTATACACTGCAGGTAATAAAGCAATACGATTTTTGCAATCGGAAAACATTAATATAACGGGTTATGGGACGTTTGTGATCTTCAGCTACTGAACTGAACGCACATTTTCACGTTTAAAAACGCATTTGAGAAAATCCGCGAACAAAGTATATATTATTCACTATATATACTTATTACGAAATATACATATATTTTTTTTTTAATAATAATTGATTTGAATTTTAAACATTATTTTAATTTCATAGTGATGGATCGGAATGTGATTAAACGATAAAATATTATACGTTATCCGTCCATATAATAACGTTAAAACAGGTGTTGAGGAAATAATAATTATTATAATCGACGAAAAAACCTAGAAGACTATATATATATTGTAGTGTTCGTTTTTTATTAACAAATTTGTTGTAAATTAGAGGTTTATGTGCACCAGTGGCGGCGTTTTTTTTTTTTTTTTGGATTTGTTCGTCAAAAAAAATTTTTTATTGCAATTTTTAAGTGCGATTTTGGGTTTTTTTATATAGCAATAATGCAATCAATTTTATAACATTTTTAGTGCAATAACGTCCGAGCCCTAGTAATAATAATATACGTATAAACTATATTATTATTTTATTGTGTCTTCGGATCCACAGCTGGCGACCTCCCGCAGAGCGTCGGTACAACGATCCATACGACGCGGATAGATTTCGAGTCTGAATCTTCAGGACCGTACAGGAAAGAGTAATACGGTCTGTCTCGTGTGATATTCGTGTTCCGAAACACCTGGACTCGTTTTATTTTGTAATCTAATAATAAAAAAAAAAAAAAAATTATCGATTTACCCGATTGCGCTGCAGTATTTTTCGATACGTTTTATTATGAAACACGTAACAACTCTCTCGGGTAATTCACAGTCGTACGCGCGCTGCAGACACCGCGAAATCGTAAAAAAAAAAAAATTATCACACATCTCGTCGAGCCAATTTTTTTTTTTTAGTTTTTTTGACACGTACATATTACGCTTTCGGGCCAATTCCCAGATACGAGCGTCGTGAATTTCAATAAACGCCATTTTCCGCGACAATTTTGAAAATTCAAATTCAAAAATACAGTGTTTCAGTGTTTTTTTTTTTTTACAGTACAGCGGCGGAGAAAATACAATTTTTTTTTTCCCCTCTAATACGGTATATATATATAAGTCGATAAAAACGGATTTTTATCGTCCACCAAGAACGTATTCAAATATATTGCGTTCGAACGTACGCTGCAGGAGGTTTACGCCGCCGTTGAATTATTAAATACGTGCGCACTTGTACTACACAGCGGCCGGCGGTGAACAATTTCATTTTACTTTCTTTCGGCGAGACGACTCGTTGCTCTTCCACGACTCCTATATACGCACTCTCGTATTCATTTATGTGCGCGTGCAGTATATATATACGAATCAGACATTTCATACTCAATATTCGTCGGTCTCCAGAATGACACAGTAAAAAATTGTTTTTTTTTTTTTACTTTATTTTCATGATATAAAATAACGCTTAAAAAATAATAATAACAACACGTGAATTACACGAGAGGGGAGGCATAGCCGTCCCAAGGGGTGGGCAAACGGGGCAAGTGTCCTAGGCAGGGGCGCATTAAGTGGGGGGCAAAGGGTGCGTTTGCCCCGGGCGGCAATTTTTAGAGGGCGGCACACTGATCGTGGACATTTGGAATTATATGTTTTAGTCTGTTGGAATTTTAATCTGTACTGTAAATTTAGGGGCGGCAAATTATATTTGCCCCCCTCCCATCCCTAAATATTGATTCTTAATGCGCCCCTGGCCCTAGGGCGTCCAAAGTATTACGAATGCAGAGGGCGTCATAAAAATAAAAGACAAAAAAAAAAAAAATGTGTTGTTTTATTTTAGATATTAATTTCCCTTGTATCCTGTATGATGATTTCGAGGACGAGTGTATTTACTATTAAAATATATAAAATTATGTAATTAGATATTACGTTAGTTGTAATTTTTTTTTTTTTTTGGGGTGAGAGCGTCAAATATTATTGCCCTAGGACGTTATTGGTGATAAGGAGTAAGGACGGTACTGTGGGGGGGAGTAGAAACATTATATTATTAGTGTAGGAATACGAGAAATATAATATAATAAAATATTATACGTATGCTACCGATAATGTTATTAATCGCGTCAGCTTAGGTCTAAAATATTATGTTATAAAATGAAAATATTTTACAAAACGCCAAAAAAAAAAAACGAAATTTTTTTTTTTTTTTATTAAATTATTTCTCATTCTATACCGTAATGGCAAGCTGTAATTTATTCGTACGAAAATATTTATATAAATATAATATTAAAACAGGATTTCCGTCCTGCGCATTATGTCGCACTGTGAATGTGGCAATAAATTACGATTCATTATATATATATATATGTACATTGACCGTTATAGTATTATAATATTAGATATATCCTTGTTTATTTCTTTAACGCAACAACACGATATAATAATTTTTAATTTATTACGTTCTCTACTCGATAAGTTACGAAAATTCGATTGTAAAACACATAACGTCGTAAGCGTATATATAACCCATTTTGTGTTCGACTCGAACTGCTGCAGGTTTACGTGGAGAAGACGCGAAGACGAGGAAGGAAAAGTGGCACCGTACGAGTTTTTATAACGTATATCGAAAACGATTGTATAATTTTTTTTTTTTTTTTTACCTCGAGCAAAAAGTATTTGACGATTTTTACAATTTTTAATCCCATCGTAATTACTGCAGTCGATCGTTTTTTTTTACTTTTATACAAACCCTTTCCCCGTCAAAACAAACAAAAAAAATTAATTAGGTACGTTCATATAATATTAGATTAAACAACGCGACACTGTAAAACATGACTGCAGACCGTCATTACTTTAAAACTCGGTTATATTTTATACCGTGAAAGTATGATCGGTTATTAAAACGGCCGTGGTTCAAACTCAATACGAAACGAAGTAGAAAATAACAGCGGTCGATGTTAATAAAAAAAAAAAGACATTATTATCCAGTCTGATTGGGTTTAATAATATGTGTCTTAATCGAAACAAACAGAAGTAAAATAAACCCGCACCATCAAATCACTAGTAAAAAATCGCTGTGAGCTCGACAATTATATTTTAAATCGTTGTTCAGAGTACGCACAATAAACGTGTTCTATAAAAATTAATTTCGATAAATATTTTTTCGAAAAAAAAAAAAATGATATCTATCTTTCATTAAACATTACAATAACGTAACGCGTACAACAACGCGACAATTTGTGTATAAATGCGGAGAACATTATTTTGTACGAATTACAGTAGACTACGGACGGAAAACGTTGAAAAACGATAAGATTGAAATGTCACGTTTTGCCTGTCGTAAAACGCCGCAGTAGAACGTTAAAAATTATGTAAATACGTATATAAAATTCCGATTAAATAATCGGTTGGTTAATATTACTATTAAGGAGATTGATCTCTCTTCGTCTAACACACACAAACACACAGGAAACATAACGAAATAGACGTTTCCTAATCCCAACGTACCGATCGATCTAGTGGTGCGATAATAAATTTGAAAACAGACTGAAATATCTTCAAAAATTGGTTATTAGCTATTTTTTTTTTTAATTTGTTCGATTTCTAACGATTTATGGGGGGAAAAAAAATTAGAAATGCGGGAAAATCGATCACGACGAATTCAAATCTGTTTTCACGTTATTTAATCATGTAAATATTTTTTCTATTATCACATATTCTTATTGTTCCTAAAGAAACAGATTGTATATATCGTTTAAATAAAAAAAAAAAACATTATTTAACGCACCACTACTAGATCGATCGGTACGTCGGAAGCAGGAAACGTCTATTTCGCTGTGTTTCGCGTGTGCAAGACGAAGAGAGAAAATGCCCGCTTTCGAACCGCTTATTAATTTGCTAAACGACCCAAAAAATAGGCGAAATCTAAAGAGACTGGCGTTTGACGCGGTTTCAGTTTCGAAAACACTTTTGAACTGTTAGTCGCGTCTTCTGGGCTTTAATCGTGGCGATTTTTGTTGTTCAAAATCATTGTCAAATTATCCGTTGCTGAAAAAAAAAAAAACTTCCATTTTTTTTATACACTTAACTGCGTATTCAATTAATTTATTATGAAATAATCGCCTCGGTTAAAACCCAGAAGACACGGCGAGTGATTCAAATCTGTTTTCAAAATGAAAATCGGTGTAACACAAGCCTTACGACTTTGTCTAGCTTTTTGGGTAGTTTCGCGTGTATTTTTGTACTGCCCCCTAAATACTTACAGTGTGTATTTTATGATCGTGTACGAATGCAGTGCGTACGTTCGAGTGTTCGAAATTTATTCCTGAAAACCCATTGTTTACCCAGAGGATTATATAAAGAAATATATTTTTTAAGACCGTTTTTTATAAAAAAAGAAAATTCGTCCGAGTGGAAATATTCGTTTTCCTGTTCGTCGTCGCGACTTGCTATGGATCGTGAGGTCTAGCACGTATTACTTTTCAGTCTTCAGAGACACAGAAAAAAAAAAGAAGAAGAAGAAGAAGAACGTGACACGATACACGGGGCCATTTTTAGCCGTGTCGGCGGAGGAGAAAAACTCACGTGGAGGACGAAACGTGAACGGTGAAAAATGTGTTTTATACACCTGAACGGCACACAAACGCGAACATCAGCCGTGTAACGTACAGTTATGCAAGGCGCTTGAATACGTCGGAACCGGAGCGCGTTTGTCATGAGACAGGAAAAACGAAATCCCTGTATAAACTCGAGGTGAAAAGGCGATTTTTTTTTTCGGAAACACAATACTGTGATTCGATGCAAAAAAAAATCCAAAAAGTATTTATATAAATATACGTTTATTTTTTTACTCTATTTAAAAAAAAAAACAGAACGTAAATGAATCGTATAGGTAATAATATTCGTGTCACACTCAATCAAACCCATTTGAAATCGGTTTTTCGAACTTATATCCAGTTAATGAGATAATATTATAATAATGCCATTGATTTTGTTGTGTTCGCGCGGTAGGTATGCAAAATTAATAACGTTACACGTTATTGACATTTAAAATGATGATACCGCGGTATGATTTCGATTTATTTTCTCATTAAACATGACCGCGTTACGTAATAATATTACGTTAATATTGTTGCCTCGACCGTTTTAATTTGTCCGGACAAAACGTTTTTTTTTTAATTTCGATATGAAAAAATAATAATAATAATGCGTTTTCCGTCGAATCAACTGCAATATTCATTAACAAACGACTCAAATCGATAATTATTATTTTAGACGAACCGTGCGAGTTGGTAAGTAAACAGTCCGTAGATTTTTGTTAATTTTGGTTCACGTTTTTATGCGTAATACGAGTATATTAGTTTTTTCGTAAAAATTTCGTTTTACGAAGCGATCGATACGAGCAACTGTAACCAGTGGCGTACTCAGGGGGGGAGGTTAGGGGTTATATCCTCCCCCCCATTGACTTTTTGCCGACCTACAGAAAACAACTTTTTAGTTATAAGAGCTGTTTTAGAGTCATTACTTGTTTTAGAGGACGTCATAGATGAAATGAGTACGAAATCTAGGCGATTGAATTTCCGCATTTGGAATAAGTAATCTATAGTTTCTATAGTAATTATAAGTATATTTTATTTTTTTTGTTTATTTTTAAAAATGCAATAAATTTTTTCACTTTAATGGTGTTATGTTAATCGAACAACTCGGTATTAGTGTGTTATAATTTAAATTCATTTCAATTATAGAACAATTTACAAATTTGTGTACACGATTATAAGCTAGAAACGATTTTGGAGAGCTTGAAACATTTGAGTTTTTTGTATTATACCACGACAATTCATTAAAATGTATTATTACTGTATTTACTTATAACATCCCCCCATTGAAAATTCCTGGGCACGCCACTGGCTGTAACTCGTATACGATACGTGTTGTTCATCGTATTATATATTTTATTCCTTATTACAGACAACTCGTACAGACGTGTTTTCCTTTTCCTTTTCCTTTTTCTTTTGATTTTAATAAAATATGAAATCGTTCTGAAAATGGCACTTCCTTCGACTGCGTATTCCGTACAGCGTATATATATATATATATATATATAGTACGAATTCGCGCATTTGCTTTTTGGAATTTTAATTAGCCATTTTACATATTATAATACACAACAGACGCGTATTATATTATATTATAAAGACGACGATATTGCAGTTTGCTCGAACGATTCCCCTCCCTCCTCCGTTACACGCGACGACTGTAAATTTAACGGTGTCAAAAACAAAAGTGGCTGTGTGTGTGTGTATATATATATACGTACGTACAATATACAATGTCAATTGTTATTTTAAAAAACAACTTTATGTAGTAATTTCATCGGTTTGAGATGAATTAATTAAGAAAATTATGTTTCATCGAATGACGCAAGCGTTTCGAATATATAAGTCGGTTCTCATACGAGTGCTGTACGTATACGTGTACAAGGATATTGTATATATATTGTGCAGTGTACGAAACGTGAATATAAAAAGCATTTCCACCAGAAGTAAGTCGTGTATAAGTGCATTGGAAACTTTCGATACTCGTTTCGAATCTCTATATACCTCACGGTATACTGCGCGTACACGAGGGAAGAACGTTTTTCGAGAATTTGATACATTCAATGGTGCGGACTCGAAGAAATTCCGTTTTAAGAAAAGTATATAACCATCCGTTTATCACAGTTATATAATATGTATGTGTATACACAGATACGCCGTACGCCTTCGTACCACTGTGCGCGTTATGAGTAAAAGGAACGCGTATCGATGATGAACTCGTATTTCGACACGATAGGACGATTTTTTCAAATAATGAAAAAAAAAAAGATCAACGAATGATATTGTAATGAATTCGAATAATTAATTTTTTAAACTATAAAAAAGTATGTACATAAAATATATAAAATCGCGATATTATTTATCATTTGTATTAATAGTAGTGTTACCTAACTATTATACTATTTAACTTTGTTATAGTTACTGGTATAATACGGTTATTTGATTAACGTTTAAAGGGTCGTTAGTCGTTACAGTTATTATGGATTATCCAATAATGCTAAATTGTCTATCCTCCATACAACATTTTAACTATTAGTTTATTTATATTTTTTTCGGTAAAATTAATAACGACCGCGATCGTATTGATGTACACGGGCTATACAGCAGATTTCATTAAAGTCCTAAAAAAATGAAAAACACATAAACTACACGTTATATATAGTAATCCACATCCACAAAGTGATATTTAAGAGTCAAATGCTACCGGATTTTTTTTCTTTCTGGAAAGATTGACACGATGCTTTGCGAACTACAAACGCGCGTTTCAAACACACATCGTTATAGTAACGATTTTTTTTTTTACGTTTCTCGTAGTCTTACTTTTCTTCAGTTTTACGTCATATTTTTTTTATACGTTTTCACGTCCTATTTGACCCATTTCCTAAGAACACGAGAATCAAAAAATTTAAATATAATATATAGTGCGTATAATATTTAAAGAGACAATAGTGCAAAAATATTTTTCATTTAATGAAAAAAAATTTCAATGTATTTTTAGTTTATTTCAAGATACTTTCTCGGAATATAAAAACGCTTTTATTCGGGAATTTTAAATTATTCTATTTCGTATTCATGAAAACTGCAAAATGCAAATTATTATTCTATAAGTGAATTTGTTTGCGGTTTTTATGTCATAAATGGACTTTTTAATTTTTTTACGGAATTAAAAATCCGAGCCCTGCAGCATTAATAATGTATACTAGCAGTCTTGTTAACTGTTCCTGTCACCGTGTTAAAGTTCACGATATTCGAGTTCAAATAAAAATCAATACAATTATAAATACGTAAAAAAAATATTGAATTGTTATGTAAAAAGAAAAGATAAACGTATATTTATAATTTCCCGAAATACACGTTTCGCCGTTGATCCGTGTCGATCAAAGCAGAGTGTACACTGCGTTTTATTATTTCGTTTCATACGATCGTTTAAATATTTTTAATTATCGTGACGAATACAAATGTTAATGTTTGTGTTACTCGTATGCACAATAAAATCGTTTTTTTTCGGGTTTTAACCTGTCCTCGACATAAGTTTAGACGCGTACAACGAGACGAACGGCTCGGCAAACATCCCAATACACCGAAAGTAAAATAAACCTAACCAGACTTTAATAAATTGAATCGTCCGATTTGTTTTGAACGTACTGCGTATATAAAAAAAAAATATATTGGGCATTCAGAAAAACGCAGTAAAAATCGAGTGTATTTCTGATTTTTGGATATTCTACGTTCACCGCGGAGTATATTACAAAGAGGTAAACAACAATGTTGTTGAGAATGTTATTTTATAAAATCGTGTACATAGAAATCGATATGATTTACCGCGAATCACAAGTATAATATAACGGTCGTTATAGAGCAGTGTTTCTCAACCTTTTTTTTAAGTTACCGCCCACTTGAGAAGCGATCAATTTTTTAACGCCCCTACGTGAGAATTCTAAAATAACGGTACGGGGAGAGAGATAGGAAGGGAGTTGATGATTTGATCGTCAAAATTATTTTGAACGGGTTTTATTGTCGGCAATATTTATCGATATCGCTAAATACTTTATCGAGTATTCGGTATGGCCAGTTGATTTAACGTTTATAAAAGTACCCGTACCACAGATTAGATGAATTCAAAGACGGATCACTCGCGATGTAAACAAAAAAGAAATTACGTCATTCGAATCCCCCACATATCAGTGTTACCGCATGGTAGCACAATATATTTACCTAAAATTTAAACATTACTCCCGTGAGGTAATCTATTTGTGTTGTTTACATAGTGATTCTGGTTTGGCGATCGTGTCATATAACGTCTCGTGTTAAATATACTCGTTTCATACACACAGTTGAAAAAAAATCGGTGCTTAATCTGCGTTAAATTTCTACCGGGACGTGATAACCATTATTATGATAACATTATTCGAGATAATAAAGAAGTTGTACTATAATATGGTGAAATACAAACACAATAATTTATATCGTCGTGTGCGCCTACATCGATATGCGGGGGACCAATCAGAAGAGCGTATTTGCAATTCTTTTGTTCTCGGGTCGAGTGATCCATCTGTATTCATCTAATCTGTGCCCATACTGGTACATATAAAATATGTTCATAATGCGTATAGATTTAAGATTGATCGTCAGTCCGCATTCGTCGACCGCTGCAATTATTGTCGTTTAATAATTTTTCCACGTTTATTCTGTTCTGTTTTTCAATATGCCGAAAGCAAAACAAAGCGACAATTCCGAGTTGAAAAAAATATATTAAAGAATTCGGCGAAAATATTTTTTCAACCGATGGATTATTAATTTTATACAGTGAAATTCTGTAATTGCTCTTTTATATAAACTAAATGCTTTTTTTTTCGCCTTTTTTCACATTTTAAATGCTTTTTTTTCAAATCCGAACCCTAATGATAACCAAACGAATACGCCAGTGTAGAACCGTAAATAATTCGAATAATTATCAGTCTGACGATATAACGTGACGGGGACGAGTCCTCGTTTCCGAGGGGCATAGGAAGCGATAGACAAAAAAAAAAAAAGTCGGACAAAAAAAAAAATAGCGCGTAAAAACGAGAGAAAATAAAAAGTGATCCGCGGTGTGAATTTCGAAGTGAATTCGTACGGCGAATAAGCGGTACCGAAAACTTATATCGGCGCAAAAGAAATTTGTAATGGAAATTCGTCTACGGGCCAGAAAGGCCGAATAACGTTATTGTTAAAAGTTTTCGAACACCTATATAATATGTGTTCGCGGAGAGGACAATTCGCGAGAGTCAAAACGTATAGGAATTATCTTTGAACTCCTTCGAGCGTTCGTTGAGTCGTTCGTTTGTAGTGCAGACACTGATGAGATGCAAAATTGTTCACCGAACAATTTCACCTCGAAACGCTTTGCAGTTCGATCGTTTAACGTGTTTTTAGATGTTGATAAAAAAAAAAAAATTGTCGAAAAAGAAAATTGAAAAAAATCTTAAGGTGTCGGACATTAAACGTAGGTATCGGTCACACCGGCCGTCATATTTTTACAGCGAAATTCCACGCGATGCACTCCAGTGTTGTAAAGTATTTGAGTAAAAGTATTCAAATACTTTTATGGTACTCAAATACGTATTTTAAATACTTTTAAAAAGAGTATTTGCAAGTAGTATTTTAAATACTTTTCTGGAGTATCTGTATTTAAAATCAAATACGTTTTTAAATCTTTCTTTAGTGACACGAACTATGATCAAACCTGAACTTTTGTCATTTTTCATAATAATTATTTATGACGAGTTGGCGAACTATTTTGGTCGTGGGTATCGTTGTACACTGCTATGATTTTTCCGTTCAAGTCGATGTAGGTAATCTCGATTAGACCGATTAGATCAGATTGTCATCCCAGGTCGAGACCGGTCGAAGTCCATTGTTAATGTTCAACGTATATTTTATACGTATAACACATATTGTATACATAATGGATAGTCCATGTGTATGAAATATGTGTAGCAGGCAGCGTTCCTGAATAAAGAAGAGAGATAGCAATATTAAAACCATATCTTCTATCCTACTCAGCAAGAAATTATTTTTTATTCCATGAAATAATAATTTGTTCCATGGAATAATAATTGAAAAATAGTGTATTCCGTTATCGACGTATCGGTAATCTAAATATTTGCCGAGTGAAACAGACGATTCGGGAACGTCTGATAACGAATATGGCCTATCCATTACGCCGTATTATCTATGGCAGCGTTTTCCAAACTCTTGTTTGACCTGGCCCGGTAATTAATATTTTTTTCCCTTCGTGACCCACCATAATATTTTACATTTATCGTTTTGTAAACAAAATGCAAAATAAAACACATTTGAATGTCATACGGGTTTTTCATGAAGTCTAGTTGATAATCTCAATAATTATTATTTTTGTTGTAAATAATAGTTATTCGTATTGATGAATTTATTTTTGCTAAAAAGTTAAAATTATCAAACAAAATGATAAATAACAACATTTAATATGAGAGTTTTATCAATTCTACGACCCGGTATTATATTTTCGTGGCCCGGTAGTGGGTCACGACCCACCATTTGGGAAACGCTGATCTATGGTATAACGTAACAAATAATATATAAAAATATATTTTTGTAATTTTTCTTTCCCGGATGTTACTCCGTACTCCAGTGTCGTGTACTCTCTTGTGTGCCGTGAGTATTGTGTCGTCTGTGTAAAAATATTTATTAGTCACACAAAAAGTTTTATAGATAGTTTTAACATGTTTTGGTCCAAGGGAGTTGGTGATTTTAGTTTTAAGAGTCCCAATCATTAGTAAAACTAATGTCAAACAAAATATAATTACGAGTATTTGAAAGTATTTGTAAATACTTTTATTAAGTATGTGTATTTATACTCGAATACTTTTCTCATCAAGTATTTAAATACTTTTAAAAACGAGTACCCGTATCTGTATTTGAATACTTTTAAAAAGTATCTTTTACAACACCGAATTTGTACTCTCCTTCGAGAAATCGATTTATTCCGAACGGTTTACCACGTCGTCGTTTTCATTTCTTTACTTTTAAAAAAATAATAATAATAATAATATTACGGAAAGAGTTGTTTTTTTTTTGTTTTGCGCGTTCGTCGGGGGCTCGAGATAAAAATCAAATTAAATATTTTCACTAAAAAGCGATAATTTCGAAAATTATTATTGTTTGTATACACCGGCGCGGCGTGACGTTCGCGTTTAATATTTCGTTCGGCGACGACGATTAATGGCGTGTTTAATATTTTCTCTGTTTGCGAATGTGTGTACGTTTTTTTTTTTTCGTACAACTAAAAAGGCGGTCGTGTTAAAAAGGCGAAAACAAATATTTACTCGACGATTTCTTAAAACAGCAAAAAAAAAAAAGCAGAAAAATATAACTGAACGCCACTGTTTACGAGGCCAAAACGCATTTCGCGCGGTATTATCGTTACTGCCGGTGGCCAGCAGCTACCTTTTTAAAAGGGGGGTTTCGTTTTATTATACCAAAAGTTATTATACGGATGACTCTTGTGTGTATTGTAATAAAAAACAGGATACTGGTGAATTTTTGTTTTTTTTTATACGATCGCGTAAATCGGCCGCGTAAACGGGTTTGATGAGTCCATTTATAAACGGACCGTATTACGTTACGCGCGCAATTACCGTTTTTTGTTTCGTTTTTCTACGAGCAGTGCTCGAGTAAAATCGTTGACCGCGGCCGGGCCTTATTCAAGTTCCGACCTGCAGGTGATTAGCGCGCGTGGAACGGGTTGACGACAAAACGTCAACGATTTATTACACGGTGTGCGTATATATACTATGTAATATTAGAACAGTGGCGTCATTTCAGTTTTCGAAAGGGGGAGGCAAAAGATTTAACCGGCCCCATCTATTTCCCATATTTACATTTAGCTCAATACAATTTCTGTTTTACATAATTTCGATATTTTCGTTATCACATTCACGAATCGCCTGATATATATATATATATATTTTTTTTTTTTTGGCAGGAAATTCATTACTTTGTCTTCTATAATAAATGTATCATAAATAACTATATAGTACGTATATTATATTACCTGTGATTCACATTTTGAAATTTCTTTTGTCATAATATTAAACGCGTTAGAAACGACGTTTTGTGATCAGTTCTGAGCAGCTTGTTCAATATTTTTTCTCTCTTTCTCGCCGTCTTGGCCACACCGTCTATAGCTTTTTTCATTTTTATTTTTTACTCTTGCCTCTCACAAATTTATGTATATACATACGTATATTCGTAAAACATATACGTTTAAATCGTTAAACAACGGCTAAACGAATTCGCTCGTGCTGTATGCGATATAGGTTCGTCAACCTATAACTGACAACCTGTCAAACGTACATCATATATTCTTCGAATTAGGGGTAACGTCAATAATTTACGCACTGCCTTTAACAATAATCACGTTTATCGAAAAAATCCCAGAATCGCGGTAAGTTGCAACCACGAATTATTCACCTTTAATCGCGGTTATAACCTGCATACTTTTTTATTTTATTATTAATTTAATTCTAGTCCACTGTTTGCCACGCGATTTGTTATTACACATCACTATAGATTTGGTTAGAATTATTTATATTTACATCATAGGTTCAGCATGAATCATGCCGGCCCACTGTTAACAAGAGGGGGGCAAATGCCCACCCTGCCCCCCACCAAATGACGCCACTGAATTAGAATTGCAAAAAAAAAAAAAAAGATTTAACGAAAACATTAAACGAAGAAAAATAATCGCACAGACAATAATTTGATAATTATGGCTCCCGGTCTCGATGTATAAAATGCATTAGTTTTTTTTTTTTTCGACACTCCGTCACAATGCTCGTTCCGTTCGATTTTAGTTTTTAGTGTGAAACGAGGCAATCGAAAATTCAAGAATACACACTGTTTTCGCATATAAGTTTTATCTTCGATTTAATACGTGTATATTAATTACCTATATAATAAGACCGATGCGGTTTTATTCGTTCTTCGTTCGTGCCAATCGTCCGTAGATAATACATAACGGATAGGCCATATTCGTTATCAGACGTTCCCGAATCGTAGCTCTGTCTCATTCGGCAAATATTTAGATTACCGGTACGTTGATAACGGAATACACTATTTTTCAATTATTATTCCACGGAACAAATTATTATTTCATGGAACAAAAAATAATTTCTTGCTGAGTATAGGATAGAAAATGCGGTTTTTAATATTGCTATCTATCTCTCTTCTTTATTCGGGAACGCTGCCCGCTACACATATTAGTATACCATACATTGCTAGAGACCCGTATATAAATCCTGAGCGCTCATTGGCTACATATCAGAAAAATGATAACAGTATTGACGTGATAATATTCATATCATACCGCTACAAATTTAAATATTATTTTCCAATATTTTGTTAAAATATAAATAAATGTCTCCATCAAATTTATATTCATGGTTTAACTAAAATTACCTAATTTATTGTCAATACAATATAAGTAAAATATAATTAATGTTTACCTTTTATTTGTTTCATTAATATATATATATATATAATAATTAATAATTAAAATTAATATCTGAATAATATAATGACAAAAAAATGTTGATGGCTGGTCACATCTTAAATAATATGCTATTCTCTGTAGTTTAACCCGTTAAGGACGAAGGAAGTTCTTAACAAATAATACAATTTAAATGTCAAATTTAGTCAATAAATAAAATATAAATATAAAAACACCGCTTAAAATAAATTTTAGAAAAGTTTCCTAGTCAATCAGTCTATGTAGTCAATAATTTAATGAATAAATCGACTTCAAATTGGTTCAATTGACCAAATTCTGCAACCCATGCATTAATTTGGTCAATTGAATTGACATTACAACATCTCACGGTAACTTTTGTTCCACAATCTGACAATTTTTCATTTAAAAAAGACGTAGGAAAAGTCATTTTCTATAATTTAAATAATAATTATAGAAAATTATTATAATATAATTCACAATTTTCAAAAGACGTTATCAACGGTAACTGCGAGGTTTATAGATAATATGATTGTACCGTGTTATCTCAAACGAAATGTAGCCAATGAGCGCTTAGGATTTATATATGCGGGTCTCTAGCAATGTATGGTATACTAATATGCTGCCCGCTACACATATTGCATATACACATGGTCTATCCATTATGTATTATCTATGCAATTGTCAGTCATTTTTTTTCCCCCTTATGATTTCGACAACGCCTTTATTTAAATTATTTACTCAATGCGGTCGCTTTAATCGAATACAGTGCGATTAACGACTGACGGTATATAGGTAGTTACCGCTCACCGGGACTCGTATCGCTGTGGCATTTATATTTCGCGTTCAATACAATATTCCCTATTTATTTTTTCGTGAAATTATTTCGTACAGCTTTTGTCGGTTTCGAGACGTGTTTGTATGAAGTCGTTTTAAATATCCCACCATAATAAACGAGCTTATTATATCCGTTGACGTTGATAGGAGGTTTTTTTTTTTCGTGTACAAACATTATTCTTTCGATAGTCAAAACATTTGTGTTAAATTAATTTTTAATTACGCAAAATATTGTTCACAGGAAAAAAATCATATCGTCGTAAAAACAACGAGTACGTCGCTTCACTACTCTGAATGTATAAAAGAAAAAATAGATTGTCGAAAAATTCTAGACGAAAATATTGTATGTTATAATAGTACGTGCGGGTATACGATTAACTCTCACGAATCATATACGCAGTTGACTTACTATGTAGATATATTAGAAATCACCGGTAATTTTAAATGAAAAGAATATTTTGGTTTTACGCTGGTGTGTTTAAAAAAAAAAAAAAAATCGAAGAAAATATTTTATCTGTGATCACGTTTTCACGCGGAAGTATATATAGTTGTTCCGTCGATCCGTACGTACGTTATACTTTCCAGTTTATTCAGTCATTGGTAACACGTTTATATTTGTTCGACAGTTTTCTTGAGCGTACGTTTGACAATTTATTACTATAGTACTGCTCGTTACAGACATGATGTTTCTTTGTATTCAAAAATCGTTTTTCATAACTTTTTTTTTTTCAAGCGCGCGTGAAGTTTGAATTTCGAAAAACTATACACTACAAAATACCGTAATAATAAAAACGGAGCTTCGCTCACAATCGTTTTCCGAACGCAACGATTTATCGTTCGTTTTAAATTCAAAAACAATAATACACTCGATCAATTCGTCCACAATCTGGGACCGGCATCCACGGCGCCCCCCGCGACTCGCCACCTTATTTTCTTCTTAATAAATAAAACCTTTAAACGCTAATGTGTAACGAGAAATTAGTAAAAAATTATAATTATATACGTCGATATATCGTATTTTATAACTGCAGCCAGGGCAGTGAAACATGTAATATAAGTACTGTCCGAAAATATCGGTAAGGACATATTATTATGTATACGATAATGGCCAGGGCGAAGTATATTATTATATTATTATTGTATAAATACGACGACGGCCTACGAATGAAACGAATAAATATTATTATTTTACATTTTTCATTACACCGCAGCAATCCCTTATTGTTATAAAATATGGTCGACGAAGTTTCAACAACGGCCGGGATCGCCAACCTTTTCAATCAAGTGAGCTACATTCGGAATTTTAAGTCTCTGGTGATCGACATCTAGGAGATTTTAGGAGGAGATTTGTTTAATGAGCAAAAAAAATAAAAAATAAAAAAATCTAAAGAATAATTATTTATTACGAGAAAAAAAAAAATTGAAGTTTATTAATGTAATGCCTGCAGGCATTGGTATCGACCGATAATGCGGTAAAATTAATTTTTATTCGCGATCGACTGGTTGGCGGCGACCCCTGAACAACGGTATTACGCTCGGAAATTATAAATGTAAACGAATCGGTTGAAAAAAACAAAAAAATCATCTGTATACACGTTTTGGTCGGATTGGAAAAAATTACTGAAAAATAATAATTCACGGATTTTTACACGAATAAAACAAAATTAATCCTCCGGCGACGGTACAAAAAGTTTTGAACGATTTAAATCTATATGTAAAAAAAAAAATTATAAGTACCTATATATATATATATATATAGAAATGAAGGCGTTCTCTTCAGACTGCACCTTGGCGGAAAAACGTATTTGTTTCAAAACGAAAACGTCTACGGAGTCGAAATGAGTGATGCGGCCAAAGTTCAACTACTACTCAGTATATATATATATATATAGATACATGTATATATACGCGTCATCCGCGGACCGGGTTAACAGCGAACACGACTTTATACATTACATTTTGTATGTTTTTTTTACGTTTTGAAGTTTTTGACAAGACACTGCAGTATAAGGTATACGTATATAATAATATTATTATTATACACGGAACTGTTGTTACAACGTTTTCTCGTCAAATTCACTGTGTACCGACACTTGTTCGTCGTGTTTTTACGCGTACATTTTAGTATAAAGTATACGTACGCAGGGGACAGACGGCTCGTACTTCACCGCCGTCCGCAGTCGAAACGGTCTTACCTACAACACGCTTGTATGTATATGGCAAACTAAATATAGAAGAACTGATTGAAAGGCTCTCGTGCAAACCAAAGGATTTGGTTCGGTCCCAAGTCTTTACGGTCGTTAAATACCCCGAAGTGTTTATCGCCGCCCGTCACCGGATTAAGTATAATAATAATTTACAACGTTTGTACGCGCGTTCCACTATTGCTCACTACGTGGATTTCGTTTACACTTTTCCTTTGTAGAAGAAACGAAAAAAAAAAGAAGAAAATTGAACGAGTATTTTTTTTTTTTATTTATTTTTTTTTTTGTCACCGTCACCGCCGCCAAATATAAGTAAATATCATAATATTTATACATCAGAACGAAACACGAAAAACGCATTGGGTTTATATTATATACACCATAAACTGCACACGGCTACGGTACGCCGCCGGGATTTCGTATATACGAGTATACGACGGGAACGTGCGAAACTAAACATTTCGTTATTTCTTTATTTTATTTTGTTTTTTTTTTGTGACGTATCGTTTGTTGGTATATAATATATACCCGGTATTGAGTGTTTTACCGGAAAAAAACGATCCTAAGCTTTATTTTTAAAAACCGAACGAATTTTTTTTTTTAACGCGCGTCTCTAGGACATTCATATATAGCTCCTTTGTGCGTGTTAATCCGCAAAGATTTTAAATGGAAACGGGAAGAAGACTTCTTTCAAGAAGAAAGAAATTCCTTCTTGAAAGAATTCATCATAAGTTTCCCCAATTTATGACAAACAATTTCATATGACGACCGATGTACCCTTATAGTAGCAATACAGGGACCGAATTATTTCAGATAGATAAAGAAGGTATATAATCGTGCAAATATAGCGTACACACAGTAGACTTCTTAAACCAACGGAGACCTGCAGGTACGCTACCACAGAGCAGGAAATTTTAGAAATGTGTATATGAAAAACGTAGGAACTATACAATAGGATATAATACTATTACTAATTTGTTTTTTTTGAATAATTATTTTTTTTTAATTAAAAAAATTACTCGTACGAAACTGATATAAACTGTAACGAAATGCAGATATAGAAAAAAGAAGAACAACGTTTATGGTGAAAGTAGTCATCAGATAGCGCTACGACACAACATACGAGAAGGCGTGGCACAAAGGCGCATACAAACACACCGCAGTCAGACGCGAACTACGTTGTTCACGCCTGACCGCCGTGACTACACTGAGCGGTCCGATGGTTTCCGACCGCTATTTATAAGCGCCTTTCTGCCACGCCCTCTGTGTTGTGTCGTAGCGCTATCTAGTGACTATACTTTCTTTTCTTGTTTTATTACGGTCGGCTGACGCGCTATGACGGTATGTGCGGATGTTTAGTTTGACACCGACCGAGCGACCGATCGTACGCGCGTATGCAATATTTATTTATTTATTTATTTATTTCGCGTATTTCAATGAAATGAAATGAACATAAAAGGATTCATCTTTCCTCGTTATACACTCGTTTACGAATACACTGTACACGACCGATCGAATTTGTCGTCAGCCAAACACAAAACGCTCGATCGATGATCATCGCGTACCGTCATGCGAGCACTAATTTCAGCCTTATACACGATGTTCAAAAGGGGGGGGGGACGAAAATGGAGCATAACCATAACATAATTGGACCAACTCACACGACACAAAAATCGGTGCTGTCAGATCGGAGATATAATAAATTTAAAAATATAAAATCCCATGGGCGGGGGGGGGCGATCCACCTATCCGCCCCCTTATAACCGCCACTGCGTAGGACCGCAGTTTACCAGTTTTATTTTTGCAATTTTTTTGGAAAACTTTTCTTTACACGCATTATTCGTCCGCTGTTTATTTATTAAACTATTCAATTTTGTATTCACCCCCAAAAAAAAAAAAAAAATGAATTCATTTTACGTACATTTTTATTGGAGTTTTTCGGTCGTTTTAGGACATAAAATCCGTATATACGTACGCTATAGAATATTCGGTCAGTTCTCCGCACATAACGGCCGCGCAACGTATAAATAAATTACAATTATTTTATATTATATTATTATGTATAATATCGTGCGCAGTCGTTTACTATATATTGTTGCACGATGCGGTCACGATACGGCGCGCGGCTGCGGACTTTTCAGCGTCGTCGCTGCGAAACGATCGTAAATTAGAACCGCGCGAACACACGCGCCGCCGCCGCTGCTGCTGCATACACTTCACATAACTGCACCGTAGTAAAGTCATTATTCTGATTAACGCGTATTTATATTATATATATATATATATATAAATATAGTAGAAAGTGGTAAAATGTAATATTGCTCTCTAAATAGTTCTGTAAATTACACCGCTATGCGTTTCCCGCCAGTAACGCGACGTCGAAAATGTGTGCGCGAATGTATCATTACTTCTGTTATTTATTGTTATTATTATTTATTTATTATTATTATTATTATTACTATGATTATTTATAACATATTATTATTAGATTCGGAGCGAAACGAGGAATGTATTGGTTTTAAAACGATGTGCTTTTTTTTTTATGTCAGTGACCAAAAATTCTACCAGAAGGAGTGCTCCGATTTTTACAGCCGTGGTTCGCGTGTCCAGTAGCAAATCGCGTTTATAGTTTGTACTTTGGAGGGGAAATTTTTGATTTTTTTCAAAAGCGCCTAAAAAAACCGCCTCATTCAAATACTGTAACGAAAAATTGCATAAAAACGCGGTCAAAAGGCGATTTCGTCGAAATCGATTATTATTATTTTTATTTTTCGTAATTTTGAAAGTAATGCGATTATAGAAACTTTAAATAATCACCGAACACGTAACTTTATATTGAATTAGGGTAAAAAAAATTTCAAAAAAATTGCCTTTGAATTTGTGTCTATTTATACTTTATAGCAATTATAGATTTTTAGATTCTGAACGGAGCGAGGGACCTAGTGGTTTTACAATGATGTTTATTTTTTTTTTTCTATCCAGTCTACAGATTTTCGACCAGAAGGAGTGCTCCGATCTCCTCGGTCACAGTTTGTTTCCGGCAGCAATTCGCATCTACAACTAGTCGGTATACTTTAGAGAGGTCATTTTTCGATTTTCTCAAAAGCACCTAAAAATATAACACAAAAACGCTAAAAATGCAATTTCGTCTTAATCCATATTGTTGTTTATTTATTCGTAATTTTGAGACTAATAGTCATAGAAACCTGAAATTTTCACCAAATATGTAACTTAAGACTATATTTATTTATAAGAGAAAAGTAAGCTCCGCTCAGAATCGTTTTATCGAACGCGATCGTTGCTTTCAAAATTTAAAATAAAAACAAAACTCTAAAATCTTTATCCAAGTAATAATTCACTTAAGCGATATCCACAACACCCCGCGGCTCGTTACCTTTTCAGGTGTTTAATTCATAAAAAGCGATAAATTACTGTTTTTTGGGCTTAAAAATACAACACAATGTCAGACGTGCGTTACTTCAACTATATACTCAAGAAATCTTGAAAACCAATCGAATCACAATTTTATTTCATACATTTTTCGAGTTTTTCGACATTTTATTTATTTATTTTTTTTTTTTGTAGACAATTACGTTGTTTCATTTATTGAATAATATTACACCGAAATTCCGTTCAAATACTTTTTATCGAACGCACTGATTTGTAATGTTGCTTTAAATTTTATATCAATACATCTTTATCTGAGTAATTCATTCAAGCGACATCCACAACACCCCAATGTTCGCTACCTTTTTATTATTATTATCACACGTGTTGTGCAGTAGTATTGAGTGTATGCGGTATCTGAAAACGATTATTATATACCACAGGAACTTTTATACACATGAAAATTCACTCCCACTGCAAAAATTTACGAATAATTAATAACATTCGTTGAAAATACGTATGTGAAATGCGTTTAAACGGAAAATAACTAATAAGTGTCGTAAAAAAAGTGTTTTAATCCAACTCGAGACGGTTGAAACGAAATCGAACTACTGCGTGTTCGGAATAAGCGACTCGGGAGTGTAACTTATTTCCCTCCGCCCCCCTCCCAAAAAAAAAATGAAAAAGAAGTTTTTCGTTTTACCGCTATATAGCGTATATATACGACGTATTATATCGTTTCCAACAAAAGTAAAAAAGTTTCGGTTTTCGTTTCCGCCAAAAACAATAATATACACACGAGTAGGTATAACCAAAGTTTTTAATAATAATAAAAAAAAACATTAAGCAATTATTAAAATAAAATTATTTTTCGAAGAGCTATTTCACGTACAAGTATTTTTTTTTTATAATACTGACATATTTTCCCATCAACGCAAATAATGTAAGTAATTTGTTTGCGTACGCGGACTGTACTTTTTGTCGATCAACGAACGGACATTATTGAACCAGTGAATTTACGATCTAATAATCACTGTAAGTATAGTCAGGCACGTATACAGGGGGGATTTTGGGGTTCAAACCCCCCCCACCCGAAATAATTTCTTGTCACATTAAAAAATAATGAGTAAGGAGGAAGAAATTGTTTTATTATGTTGCTGTACAATTTGTATTGCTATATTTTGTAAACCCCCCCCCCGCCGAAATTTTATTTTGTGTACGTGCCTGAGTATAGTTATCAATGACGTGTTTCGTTAATAATATCACTGTTTTCGTTAGAAAAAAGCGAGACATTTTTTTTTCTTCGTATAACGCCATCGCAGTGTATTTTTTTTAGATATCACAAATTAAACGTATTATCCATCCAAAGTTAACATTTTTTTTTTTTTTTTACCGCGTTTTCCATAATACTGCGACTCTCGTATATTCGTTTGAAATGTACGGAATTATAGTGTTCTTTTATTTTATAAAAACAATAATATAATTTAATCGATTGTCGCGTAAAAAAAAAGTTAACGCGTAACACGACGAAACGTCGTTAATTCTATATTTATTATTCATTATCCTACAATCAAGTGCTTATCCGCAATACGACGGAAATCAATATAAACTTATATATTATTGTATTCATTGTTTTCCTGGATCTGTAATTGTTTTTTTTCTTTATTTTTATTCAGAAACGAATTTTTTTTTTTGGCGGAAACAATAACAACACCTATAGCCGACTTACAAACAAGTCTGTTTGATATATTATTATTATTATTATTATTATTATTATTATTATTATTCGGGTAACTTAATTATTATTATTGCAATACGATAAGAGAATATTTTAATTCGAGTAAAATATATTACACCTCGTAACGGATTCGTGTATATTGCGCGTTATACGTACATCGCCTGATGTGTATACGAATGCGCACCGTAAACGGTTTTTTTTTCTTCTTTTTACACGGCCGGCAGCCGAAATAATTTCTATTTTACACGCTATATTTCTAGAACGACGATAAAACCGATAAGAACTGCCTGTTCAAACTATATATTCTTATCAACGAGCTCGTGACAAACGGTTTGATTTATACCCAGTATAATGGAGTCATCAAACTACTTACAGGGGGCAAAACGTATTGGATTTCAAGTGAATGAACTTTACGATGAAATTAATTTACTTAAATTATTGCCCGATCACGTGATGTGCTTATATACTGATAACTAGCTCTGAAAAATGGACACAATCCTTCCAATCGCTGTTGGAGGTTCGAAATTTAAAAAAAAAAACGTTGTGAAGTATACGTATTTTCAGTGCCGCACGCGCGTGTCGAAAGAGTATTCAGTCACATGTATGGTATATATATATATATAGACCGCACGGATATATGAAAGAAACAGAAGACTTGGTGTTGATACGGTAAAAGCAGAAACAATCTTATTTAGTATTCGTTTACTGAATTTTTTTTTTTAAGATCAAACAGATTTATTGGTTGCTGCAAGATTGAGTAAAAATTCAAGAAATTATATATAAATCACCCGTAAATATATTATACAAATACACAATGATGGGCATATTTTCAACGAAGGGAAGGCATATTCCTATAGTTTTTCTCGAACGAATATTCGTGTGCATAAACCGATAAGTCGTTTTTCAAAAGTAGGCGTACCATAACGTCCAAGCAGAACATTAAAATCTTTTCTACAAATTTATTTTATTTTTCAATTAATATAATTCGCTGCAATATATACGTGCGTAGTATTTATCAGGATGATTTTGAAATTCTTAACGTCTGAATAAACGATTACAATAAATATCAATTTAAGTATCAAAAAAAAAAAAAAGAAAAAATAAATCATCGTAAAAACATTTCCGTTGTTATCGTTATTATTTTAACTACCTTTTGTGTTTCATATTTCTATTTTGAAAAACAAAAAAAATTGACCAGAATGAAATTCGCCATAAAAATATTGTTTTACAACCGATGGGAAATAATAGTGGTCCATAAAGGGACTAGGTGTATATAGGTATGGCGTTTTGATCATTAAAGTGTCTCGACACTGTTTCGTTTTTCATATTATATAATATAATATAGATACTGTCATCCATCTCAATTCAAAATAATCAGTAAAGGGATAAAAAATAAATTACGAGTTTTACAACAATTTCACCGTCAAATCTATTATAAAAGATTAATTTTTCAAACGTAGCAAATTCAATTTCTATAAGTCATTTAGGGGGTGAACGGAATTTTGTATTTAAAAACTTAATCGTTAGTGTAATGCGTATGATAAACACGAGTAATTGTTGTACTATAGCTTTCGTTTTTAAGTTTATTTACGGACACCGATATTTTGACGTAGAAAACTTTTAACTGCTATCATATAATGTTTTTAAATTTATTTCAACCAAATATACGTGCAAACACAATAATCGACTGTGAAAATGTTTATACAACATATCCCGTTAATTCATTTAAAACAAATAGGTACTAAAACACACGTTTGATATTATAAATTACGGCTAAACATGTAATTTACCCTAGTGTTGAATTTTCCCGGTTTTTAATTTAAATTTTTTACGTTTACTAAGTGGACTGTATAATTAATTACACTGTTAAATGTATAAATTTTCTTTTATTGATTATAATATAAAACGATTAGAAACGATTAAGCGTTTCTGTGTCGGCTTTACACATTGTGCGACTTGTATCGATCGCGCGCACACACGGACTACACGATTAAACTAAGAGTAGAATTGGTCATTCGCGTTATGACAATCTTATCTGCCCGCCTTTAATTGATTTTAACTTTGTCACTAACACCTAGTATAAATATTCGATCATTATTGAATCTTAATTACGTTTCACTATATGTTAAAATTAAGCTGTAAATGTATAAATAGATAGTTTTTTTTTAGAAATACATTTAACGCTGTTTAATTTTGTTTACACATTTTTTAATTACACGATTACACAATTAAATTAAAACATTATAAAAATAGTTATTAATTTGTAAAAATAGCCGTAAACAACCAAATCAACGTACAGTGTTATATACACATACATACTTTTTTATGAATTGCCGCGTTTAATATCTGTTTAAATCATACTGTATGTATTTTAGGACTTGCATATAAGAAAGTATATATTCGTGTTAATTTTTTAACGCTTAATCGATATGTTTGTTTTTTATTATATTAATAATAAAGGCGAAATAGTGTCTGCGTAGTATAAAATATTTTAAAAAATTCTATTTCTTATTTTTTTTTTTTTATTAACAAGTCTATATTATACAAGTTGTATTGTATAGGCACCATCCTCGAATTGAAAAATTATGGACTCTAAAAACGCTCGTTAGTTGTTATACGCTATATGCGCAAATAATAAAAAATAAATTGTTTTTTTTGAATTGAAACATTCGTGTTTTCAAAAAAAAAATGTATATAAAATAAGTAAAATATTAAATTTTAAATATGAAACGTCTATATTTATATAATATTACAGCCAAGCTAAGTGAGTCAATCGCTTGAATCATTCGTCTCCTCATTAGAATTTCATAATCGACATTACACAAATAATAATACACTGTGAACATTTTGTTTACTAGAAATCGCACGAAAGTGTAAAACGTTTTTCCACGCTCGTTTACGTAATGCAAATGAACGCATTCATATATTTACTCTTCCATGGAAGAGTAAATATATATGTAGAATAGAGAAATAGTGAATGCAATTAGTCTCCGATACACTGTGAACTGTTTGAACACACAAATACAGTTGGATCTTTACGACGTAACAGTCACGGGGATTTATTAAAAACATATTTTTTTTTCTCTTTAAATATTGGTATAGGTGCTGCACATTAAACAAATACTTTATCGAATCCTACGCGATCGTTGAATTCGTGACTACTTCCCAATAATTTTAAGAGATCATTCTCGCGGTACTGAAAAGAGAAGGGCAATTTTACATCAAATAATATACACAGACGTCGAGTGTGAATCGCGAAGAAAATCTCCATCGACGAATTATTTTTTTATTGAACTCCTAAACATGCGCCAATATATATTTACATATATTATTTGCGTATACACGAGTGAAACGAACGAGAACGGTGAATTTTAATATTGTTATGTGTACAGGATTCGAATCGACGGCGGTGTATCGTTATAATAATAATAATAATAATGTATTGTGAAATCGTATTCGAAGTTTGGGGACGAAGAGGTTTTCACTGAAACGCGTATAATACGCATCCGACTCGGTGACGAGCGATTTCGTGTTTTCGTTAATGAAATTAATTTTGTTTCGTATAATAATATTCGATCGGCTCGGCGTCGTCGTCAGAAAAGTGTGTTTAACGAGCGTAGATAAATCTGCGCGTGCCTTGTATAATACATAATATTTCACGCGGTCTTCGACGAATCCGCTGTAGTGAGAGGGCGCATGTTTTAATCGTTTATACACTACACGTGACACGTACAACGGGTACGTGTTTGGTACATTTTCCGGAATGATACCTAAAGGCTACCAAAGGAGCGTTTCATTATACCGATATTGATTTCCGTAGTCAGATCGATAGTTAAGCCTGGTCCACACGGTGAGAGTAAAACGTGATAGTCGCTATCGCGAGAGTTACTATCATGAGAGTATCATCGTGTGAACAGGGCGATAGTGACTATCGCACTCTCACGAGAGCGACTCTCGCACTATCGTGCATGCATGATAGTTGAGAGTAGCTCTCGTGAGAGTGGTAGCAACTATCATCGTGGAAACATGTACTATCGCGATTTTTTCACTATCACGAGAGTATAAATATATTGTCAATTGTTTAACTTTATCAATTTACCGACACATATTCAAAATATTAAAAATATTTCAAAGTGACTCAAAAATTTAAATTCCTTTCCCTTTAAATTTCAAAAATTCCTTCTCAATAACCATTTCTTAACCCAAATCCTTTTTTTATTTGATGAAATTCTTTTTAGTTTTATTATTTTTTCAGTAACATCAATTATACCATAATTAGTTTCCGACATTTTCAGACTTGTTTAGAGTGGAAAGCTTGTGACAAGGTCACAGACCTTTACTATTATACTCAACTATCAACGTGTGGACACAGTCTCTAGTGATAGTAAACTCTCACACACTCTCGCGATAGTAACTATCACGTTTTACTATCATCGTGTGGACCAGGCTTTATTCATTTCGTTCTCTGAACAGTATACGAAAAAACGAACGGTATTATATTCTGTTATTCGGTTTAAGAATATACCGGACCGCGCACACTGTATGAACCGCGATGCCGGATCCCCCAGGCGGCTAGTAGCTGCTCTGTCATTGGCTGCTGCTGTCGGCGATAGTCGGCACACGGCGACGGTATCCGACAATCAAAATACCGACGGAACCTCGCCTGCAGCGCAACCGATTTTCGTCCGCCGCCCGGTATAATCTTAAACTGAACAGAGTATAGTTCGCAACATTTGCTCGTCTATCAAATTCAAATAATATTCGTAGAAAACCAAATCGCCAATAATACTTTTCAAAAAAATATATATTTATAAAACGTACGCGAAAAGTTAACGTAACTGTATAAATATATATATATATATATATATATATGGGGAAACAAATGTAGTTTAGCACTTTGTTTGATTTTTCCTACCCCAGGTATTTCAACGTTTTAATACGATGGTGCGAACAAAAATCGACGGAAATCTGCAGTATATAGTTAAATAATAATAAAATTTGCATGTTTACGAGTATAAGTTTGTATACATAATTATTTTCACAACACTGGTGTAGTTGGTGGTACACGCAGAGAAGTGTGTAGTGGTTAGCGATTCGTGTTTTTAATAAATCCACGGTACCCTCCTATTTGTTTCGCTTAAAAAAATTAAAAATAAAACTCGTATATTCAAATACAATAAAATTTTAAATTTTATTAAATAATATTAGAAAGGAATTTTCGCATATTTTACGCGCCTCAATACTAGCTACATTACGCTCAGACTCCTCCGCGCTCGCTCGTGTCGAAACTCAAAAATATCACTCCAACCCCCAACGATTTCTTATCATCATCATCATCATCAACAGCTTAACGGCCCATTAAGGACCTGAGCTGCCACTAGTAAGCCTCTCCATTTTTCTCTGTCCAAAGTCCAGTCTAACATTGCATTCTCTTCTAGCAGTATCATATCCTTTTCTACTGTGTCTTTCCATTTTGTTCTTGGTCTTCCAAGTGGACGTTTTTTATTTATTTTTCCTATCACAACATTCTTTAATAAATCTCCATCAGCTCTCCACACATGTCCCAGCCACTCTAAACGTTTACATCTTATATATGTGAGTATATTTGGTTTTTCATAAATGTCATACAGCTCTTCATTGTGTCTTTAACGATTTCTTATAAAAAAAAAACCCCCACCTCAATATTCAAACGCATAAACGTGAAAAAGGGTTTAAACGACGAAAACGGTCTACTGTTTATCGTGTCCGGTGCTGAACCTCTTGTCCCGAAAACGATTATCCTCCTTTTGGTTGGGTGCGAAAACGTGGAAAAATTGGTCAGCTGCAGACATCGAATGTCCACAACATTTTAACAAAACCGTGACGCACCGTTCCATTACAGCCGACTACAACGCGCGAATCTAATAGTACAATATAATAGTTCTGATTATTATTTAATACAATAAAATCGACAAATTTCAAATTGCCGCGTCGTAACTTCGAAATTACAGACGCGTCGGACGAATTATCGAAACCGCACCGTCGAGCAATCAACGGAGGAGGGGAAAATATAATATACAGTAGAACGTCGATAAGTCGAAAACCTTGATAAGTCCGAAATAAATGCCGTTCCCTTGCGAAAACCTCGATTACTCGAAAGAAAAACTGTAGATAACTCGAACATTCCGTGTTCCGAATATAGACGATTTTTATTGGTTTTTACAATTATATATTTTAATTTTATTAAAGAACCTAGCTCAAAGTAATGTCTTAAAATATTTTTTGTAAAATTGTAACACCATACCTACGCATTCTATATCATATTTTTTTAATGATCATTTAAAGATAATTTATATAATGTTTAATAAATTTAAAAAACTCTTAAAGTCGAATTTTTTTTTATATTAAACCTCGATGACTCGAAACCCTTATAGCGAGTCGAAAACCCAGATAAGTCGAAAAAATATCATTTCCCTGGAATTTCGACTTATCGAGGTTCCACTGTAGTTTATACCGGGAAATGTGAGAAATCCGAGCTGGTGTTAAACTGTACTAGATTTATAACACGTGTATACAGTTTTATTTGCTGCAGTATACTAACTTGTATATACGAACAGAGAGGTGGTATACGCGTGAAAATCGGTGTAAACACGCCACAGTAGTCGCGGTTTATCGCGCAATATAATTGGAATATAAAGTGCGTGTACCGAGGAGGCGATTTACTACTACCGTTCCGTGGCAATTTTCAAAACATAAAAACGCGTTTTACTCGATAAAAACACCACACGAGACCGCGTAAACTTACAATACTTTATCGTTCGATCATCGTTCGTCGCGCGCACACACGGCATAATATATGATGTAGTACGATATTGACCGACACGCGTCCTGCAGCATCCCCCTCACAAATAGTAAGGACATCACGAAGAAACTGCACCAGCAGTGTCTGAGCAGTGTACAAGCGACGTCGTCGTTTAACGAAGGGGTGAATGTAAAAAAAGTAAAACGTTTTCGCGTCGTAAACGCGCGCGTGATATTTTATTTTATTCGTCACACACACACTATATGCCACTGCGCAGTACGGCAAATAGTGGTTTTCGCAGGTTTTTTTTTAATTATTAGATTTTGAGCGGAGCGCAGGAATTTATCGATTTCACAATGTCTGTACCCGAAAATTCTGCAAGAAGGAGTGCTCTTACGGCCGTACGCGGTTTCCGATAGCGAATCGCGTCTATATATAGTTGCCGGTAATAGCGGTACTTTAGAGACATCATTTTTCGATTCAAAAGCGCATGACTAAAAAAAAAAAAAAAAATTTTAATTACATATTACCATTTTATCCTATTTCCTCTAACAGAAATTATATTTTAAATTCCCCCGCTAATCTTTTAATGAATGCCGGTAATATTTACAACACTTTTGATTATATTTAATATTGTTTTATTATAACTTTATATTCGCGCATGTGTTTAAGTTAATACTTATGTTATATTCAAGTTAAAAACTCCAACAATATAATTTTTTTCTATTATTGTAATCTATACATTTGTGTCACAACAACATATTATGTAATAGGACATTAGTCCGTTAATATTTGTAAATAAATAAATAAAAACTGGTTTTCGTCCAAAATCGATTATTCCTTCGTAATTTTGAAACTAATGCTATTGAAAAAACTCGAAATATTCGCACCAAATATATTTAACTTTGTGTTACGTTTGGGAGAGAGAAAAAAAATGTTCAACAAATTTCTTTCAATTTTCGTGCTACGTACAGAGAAATTATAGATTTCGAAGTGTTTTTTTTTAATAAAAAGAGGTGATTTTTTTGGTTTAAAGGCCTTAAAAAATGTCGGACGTACTACGCGTTACTTCAACTAAATGTATACTCAAAAACTTTATTGAAAATCGTTTGTCACGATTTCGAATTTTTCAACAGTGTGCGCGTTTTATTTCCCGTGCGGAAAATTACGTTCGTACAAAACACACTAACGGTCTTAGATTTTTGAAATTTTCACCAAACACGTAACTTTCTACACTACATGTTTTAACGAAAACGATTTGTTTTTCCAACATTTTTTTCCCTATAGGTATTTATTGTAAAGAAATCATATTGAAATGATGCGTGTAACTGCGCGTATGTGGTTAATCGTATATATATTATTAATAATAACACGCAGATAAGACAAAACCAGATGGTTCACATTTAAAAATTTCTTATTCAGCCAATGATGTGATTCTCAAAAATGTAAACAGACTAAAACCCTCCTGAGATCAGTGTCATCACTGAGAGGGAAAAACATTTTTTTTTATCAGTTCCTTGAATGTATACATCACTGATTTTTACCGTTTACTATATGCGACCCGCTATTGTACAAACGCCCGCCGCCCATACTCGTTCAGTCGTTCACTTGCAATTTGTGTTTTTTCCGACCTACACGCGTAAAACACATTATAGGCATATAGGAAAATATTTCTTAAAGTGTAAATAATAAATTTTATAAACACATATTGTCATATTGAGCGTATAAACTTATATAAGAAAAAATATCATCTATTCCGTGAGTTTAAGAAGATAGGTGTAGATAAAATAATAACCCAATATATATATATAAGAGCTACGAAAATTTTGCATTGACCACACGGCACACATACTAAAGTTATTGGATACAATAATAATATTATTGTAGAAAAATGTGTACGGTAATTTAAATTATCGTATGTGCACATACTGATCGCAGGAGGGTCGAATTATCAGTAAATCAAAAAGTGAACCGTCCGGTTTCATCTTATCTGTGATAATAATAAATAACGTTACGCCGCGAAGCTCCGGCTCAGAATCGTTTCGTCCTCGGATTATAAGCGTTGATTTTATTATTCACATAGTGAATAATAAAACTCTAAAACAAACAAAAAAAAAAAAATCTTTATACGTCCGAATAATTCGCACTTGAGCGGCATCGTCCGCTGCTGCAACCTACCCCGGCGCGGCTCGCTACCAATTTTTTTTCTTTCTGTACGTACCGGCGGCGGCGCGGTGGATTAATTTAATAAAACTGTATTATAAACTAAAAAAAAAAAAAAACGATTAACCGCCTGCACCGCGTCCTGCAGTGAGCGGAATATACGTATATATATATATATAAATGAAAAAAAAAAAAATTTTTTCTGCTTTAATCGCGCGAAGGGGAAGCTGGAAGAGACGAAAAACGTCATATATATTATTTTACCGCGGGGAAACGGTTTTAAGTACGTCCTGTGCGCAGTAAAAAAAAAAAAAAACTCGTAATAACCACCACGCACCACCCCGGTGTTGAGGCCATTCGCTGTTAATTCGTTTCGACAAAGTGTGTGTACGCGTTTTTTGTATCATTAACGACGTATACAGTATATATAGATTTTTATATTATTCATACGCATCGATAATTAATATAGGGCCAACACTTGTATGCATTTGCACGTTTTTATTGGTTGTTAAAAAAAAATAGCTGGTTTATACCAGAGAACATTACAGAAGCGAAACTCGATCAGCCGATCGAGATTTTGGAGAATTTAACTAGATGTATATAAGCTGGAAAGCTCTAAACGGAAATTTACCGTAAGTAAGTACAGATAAATAAACGCGGTGGTGGTCACTGGTCACAGTGGTCAACAAAAGTTTTTATCAACTAATTCAATTTCAAAATATGTATAAAATATTCATACCCCAAAATACAGCTAGCAGTTTTTAGTTTGAAATATTTTAGGTTATATTTTAAAATTATTATACTTTATTTTAGTAAATTAAGTCAAAAAACTTTTTTACTGAAGTGAAAATTGGTAAAAATGCACTCCAAAAAAAAAAAAATTAAATCAAGGTTGAAATTTTATTTTGGGAGAATTGGGTTATGAAAGTCAATTAATTGTTCGCCCCCCCCCCCTGGAATCATCCCCAAGTGCCGCCTATGAGTCGGTGTTGCATTAATTGCCGCGCTGCGCGTTCCTTATTGAAAGTTCTATTTTATTTCAATATTATTGTATACGCGCTGGCGAAGATATTTTGCGCGCGGGAAACGCGAGCGTACAACCACACCGGCACTAAAAGGCTAAAAAAAAAAAAACGTAGTCGGTATATACGGGTCGCATTTTCTTCTTAAGCTGACCCCTATACGGGACGTACCAGCTGCAGTGCGGCCCCGGGGCAAACGATATTTAATCTTGTGCACGCGAGGCAAACGAACCGTTTTTTTTGAGCGCATTGCTCCGCGTTTTTATATAATAGAGTTATATTATTTATTTATTTCTCGGCTCGTTATTATAGTTAATATAATATAGAGAAGAAAAAAAAGCGGGTAACGAGCCGCGGGGCGTTGCGAATGTCGCTCGAATGAATTATTACGCTATTGGATAAAGGTTTTAGAGTGTGTGTATATATATATATATATATTTATATAAACAGTGGATTCCGCTTAACGTTGGGACCAGTTCTGTTTGCCACCACATTAAGCGGTTGCCCATAAAAACCGAAATTAGTAAAAAAAAAAAAAATTTGAAATTCACGGAACTGACCGAGTATATACATACATACACCTGACCGACCGATAGCGACCATAATTACAGAACAGTTACTCATTTTGTGGTTGTGATAACGATGCGCGACGTGGTGCCATTAATCTATTCTGTGGTGGCGCTTCTTATTTGAAAAAGCCCATATTCGCTAATGTTGTTTGGTCACCGTTTATATCGTCAAACTGATTTAAGGGGATTGAAAGCGGATATTTTCTCTCTTTGTCTTACACACATGAAACATAGCAAAATAGATGTATATATATATATAATTGTAATATATTGTTATCACTATATTATATATGCACTTGAAAGCCATTGCATTCGCGGCGAATAAAACGATTCTGAGCGGAGCTTCGCGTTGTAATATTTATTTGATATATATATATAACGAAAACTAACTCTTTTATTTCTATCTATTAAAACCTATTATTGCTATAAACGATGCAAAATCAAAATAAAGTTTTAGAAAAATTGTTTTCCCTTAATATAATATACGTGTATACAGTTACAGTCCAGTGGTTCTCAACCGTTTTTGTGTGACGACACCCTAATTTAGATCCGTAAAAATGGCGACACACTTTAACGGATATTTGTGAAAAATTAACAAACATATACCTACGTAAAGTGTTACACTTATATGTTACCATTTTATTAAAAAATAAATAAATAAAAAAATTATAAATTTACGTAATTAAAATTCAAACAGTTTAAGGTAAGTGTTGAAATTAAAAAAAAATTTTAGTTTATAACAGTGGTGGCTAAACTACGGCCCGCCATCATTTATTATCTGGCCCGCGAAAGTATTCTACATTACAGCACTTATGTATATTTGCGTGTATATAATATTTTACATTTACGTTAAAAAAAAAAAAAAAATTAAAAATACAGTATACGTTCTTCATATTTAAAATAATGTATTTAAATAAAAATAAATAGTTCCTAGTTTCTTATTGCTTATCGTCATTTACGTCATTGCTTATCGAATTTCAGGCCCGGCAAAACAATTTTTTTTTTTATTATGGCCCGCGGTAAAAAACGCGGTTTGACCACCACTGGTTTATAAAATTAAATCAGTGTGTAAAGTGTATAAACAACTATGAATAAAAAATTTTTTTGGCGACACACATCACGGTAACACGAGACACACCGGTTGAGAACCAATGAGTTACACATATATTATTTCGATGAATATATATATATACTCTGACTCATTTATAGTTTCGAAATTACGAAGAAATAACGATTTCGACGAAATCGCGTTTTTATCGTAATTTTTCGGTAGTTTTTTAATTATATTTTCAGGCGCTTTTGAGAAAATCGAAAAATCGCCTCTCTAAAGTACCAATTATATACTATAGATGCGATTTTCTACCGCAAACAACCGTGTGACTATGTATAAATATCGGAACGCTGCTTCTGGTAGAATTTTCGTGTACAGACATAAAAAAACAAACACAGCTTTTTAAAACCAATAGATTCATCGCTCCGCTCAGAATCTAAAAATATACGGTATTAATATTAAAGCTTTTAATATATATATTTTTTTTATGTGGACACTTTGACGATACGGTGGAAAATTGCAAGCGCGCGCAAAAAAAAAGCGACTTTTATACGAGTTAAAATTTTATAATTAATAAAAACACCGCGAAAAACGTAAAATAATAATATATTTCTTAAAAAAAAAAACAACATTACCCGTTTATTAAAACGCAGTCAAGGAAATGACGATTATCGGTTTTCGTATATTGTACACGTTTTGAAGAGTGACTTTTTTTTCGAAACTAAAAGCTCACGAATTATTAAGTCTATATAATATATATAAAATTCAAAAAAAAATTTTTAAAAAAATAAATAATATATATATGTAAAAAAAAGTAACTGTCGTTTCGGCCCAGACAATCGACTAGCCGTACTGATTTATCGCCGTTGCGCGAGACTATTCTATTTCTTTCGTGCTTCTGCAGAAGATCATCGGGTCTGTTTATTACCATACGTATTTTGTATTGTAAAAAATGAAAAAAAATATATATTATCGATTTCAAATTCCGACTTTCGAGAGGCAGGATTTTCGGAATTTCTCAAAATAATAATTAGTCGTACAGTTTATTATAATGTTGTAACGTCTCGAAGCGTACGTATAATACGCGTTATTTTTGTAAATTTGTTTGTTTTAAGACGCCGAAAGTATCGTTAAATTTTTATTATTTTTTTTTTAAGTATAAATAGCGATGCTGTCCTGCAGATCGTGAGGCGGAACGCGTTGAGTTTTTAAAGCGGTTTTCGTTGTATTTACTGCATTCCGCGGTTATAGGATAATACGTAGTTTCACTGTGAAACTAACTCCGCGTGACACGCCGCGTGATGCAGCATCTTCTTCCTCCGGCCATTAAGGAGATCCGCGCCATTTTAATCCCGTGCGTGTCCGACGCGTAGACGATTTAATACCCGCGTGCGTGTTTCCTCTTTCCGTTTTAAAGTCGAGTTTTGCCAATTGTCCTTTGCCGTTTTGACTTCATTTAATTTAGTGCGCCTTTTTTTTTTTTGTTCCTGCAGACGTCTCGCGCCATTTGTCGGTCGTGTAATATAATTTAATATATTATTTTCTCGTGACAACGCCGGACCGGTCAAATAGAATTCTTATATATACGTATGACTTACGGCCTGTTCATCACCGCACACCAGATGAATCCTTTTTTTTTTTTTTGTTCTCATACAGAGGCGGATTAGGCACTGTAGGCAGCTGCCTAGGGCGGCAAAATTTTGTAGTGTTTTTATTTATTGTAGGTTTTTATTAAAATTCAGTGGACATCCATTGACATTTTTTTCAAAGTAGGCTAAATAACTAAAGGCGAAAAAAATAGTCTAAAAATTCAAATGGATGTCCACTACTATGGTCTATACGTATTTAATATTTAGTGTAGGTATTTTGGAGGGGGTATTGTAACTTGTTCACCTAATATAGGGTCGGCAAATTTTTGGTGCCTAAAGCCGTAAAAAAGATAAATCCGCCTCTGTTCTCATATAATACTAGAAATAATGCATTATTATATCGTAACAACTTTATGAGGAATGCTTTACTGATTTCACGATAATATACCTACTCGTCCGTGTTCAACATTTTCCGTGGAAACCCGCCGTTCAAATTATGGCCATAATAATCCACTTGACAGACTTCTTACCCGAGGAAATTTATCAAATATTGATTTTTTTCCTATAATAGTCTATCCTTACCTTAACCAGCATTAATCTAGTGCCGAGATATTAATTGTAAATTTATTGTAAATTTATTCTGTTACTATATATAGATGTAATTTATACGTACTATATAATATATAAACTGTACTTGTGCCTGTACTTAGGCGTTAACTTTAATAAATAAATAAATAATATTGCACGTTAAACCCGGCATTTTTAATAACGTATAGTTGTGTATTATTAAAACATTATTCATATAGAAAATAGACTCGTATATGGGATACGATCACCTGCAGTTTTAAACATTATATATATATATATATTTATTATTTTTAATTTAAAGTTATTAACATTATAGTATTAAAGTTTTCGATCGAGTATAATAATATAATACTTTTATTTTATTCGCTGTTATAAGTTAAAATTTATGATTTTTAATACGTGTATTCTCGTGTTTTTAATATTCGCGTAATAATTAATAACGTTGTTTTCGCGTTTCATCGTCCAAAGAAAAATATTAAATGTATTAATGGAGAGTAAAGAGTTGACGAAAAATCCCACATTATTGTTATATTAAAAAAAAACAATATAAATATCCGGCATTCTACTACGTTAACCTATAATTAGAAGAAGAAAAAAAGATACGACACTTTAATTACTAACTGTAATATTTGGTTACGTTATTCAAGGGCGGGTGGGGTGTCTATTCAAAAAAAAAAAAATTGTTTTATCAATACGCAAATTGTTTTAATACTAAAATAGTATATAGACTCGAGTAAATCGACGAGTACAGTACAATTAATTTGCTAAGGCCAAAGGGAATCGTCCTCTTCTTCCTCATCACTCGCTCAACTCGCTCGTGACTTGTCTATGTAATATTGTACCGAGTAAACGCGTTTTTAATTTTTTAAACTATATATAAGGATGATGATCGGCGGAGGTCGAACGATGAGTAAATAGTGTTGAATTCGAGTCAGATTTAACGCGGGTCCGACACAACCGGCGGAACGGCCTTCAAACTCGATTCGAACACAGCGCTGCTATACGAAAAACGTATAGTACACAGTTTATTATTATTGCTCGATTAACAGTAACAGTATGGTTTAAGCAGTAAATTCGTCTGAGTACAGTCCGTGATTTTTAATAGATTTAATCGTTTGAGATCCACGGCGCTAAAGCGAGTGCCCCCTGCCACATCGAATTATTTAATCGAGTCGAATCATAAACAATTATATAGTACGACGCCATAGAGCGAGCTGCCGTTTCACTTGTACACGACGTCAGACATTTTAAGTTAATTAATAATCGTTACAATTGAAACAAATAACGTTATTTAACTGCCCGTTTTTCGACTAAAACTTTTCAGCCGAATATTATCGTACACAGTTATACAGTGTGCGACTGTGCTCGCGTTTTGCCTGCGACGGTGACGTCCGAATGGAGACAAACGCGTCACTAGCAAAACACTACTCGCGGATTTTTCCTGCCGGATTCTGTCGCCATTAATATTTTTTACTTACACGAATAATATTAAAAATCGATTTTTATTTTAAACGCGTTTCATTCCGAAGACGCGATACGACGTATCGTTAAATTTTTACAAGCTTACTTGATATCTAGAAGAAAAAAAAACACTACTGTGCTTCGAAAATTCAATATTTTCTCGCTCTATACATTCGATTTTTACTGCGGACGATATCGCGCGTTAAAAAAAAAAAAAAAACCTGCCGTTTCATGTAAACGGCAGAATTTTACAACCGAACGAAACCGTTAGAAGTCTTTATAAATATTATTATTTCGTAAATAATTATCGAAAACTTTCAATTAATAATTGTTTTACAACTTTTGTCGACCGCGGTACCAGAGTCTTGTGCTGCAGTAGTGTGTGTGTGTGTGTGTGTGTGTGTATAAACACGGCGTCAAAAACAAGCGATCGGATTATTCGTTCGCCGCCGCCGAATCTTTAAAATGAAATCAATCAAACGCGATTTTAATATATACGTATATATATATAGTATATGCGTATAAAATGTAGTGTGTTTTACGCGTTATTTATTAACGTTGAGCTGGTTCTGAATGCCGTACAGAATTAATAAGCCCGCGAGCAAATTGGCGTTAATTGAAAATAAACCAAACAAATCTTCGTTAAACGCGGCTCGAATAAACGGTGTATATATATACGTATACGGATTAAGAAGTTCGCAAGAAGTTCCCGACGTCTCCCTCCGAACTCGTTTTCATCGCGTAACACAGACTATATACGAAAATTAAACATAAATAATAAATATTAAAAAAAGAAATTCCACGGTTTTTTTTTTCAATCTCTACCAAGCGTAATGGCGCGCGGTTGTTTACTACGGCAACAAACGTTTACAACAACCGACAGAGCGTAAACGTTATATTATTATTATTATTAACGTCGAGATAAATATATGTTTCATAACATTAAACGCGTTATAACAATAGTATTCGGTATAATATACGCGGTTTTCAGTGGCGTATTTATGAGACGGGGTGAGGAGGTCGACCGGGTTTCGTCGACCCCTTGTCCACGACCCAAAAAAATTTTATTTACTAATCGTAAAATTATATCCGACATCGAACATTCCGTCAGGAAGCTCCCGGGTTTTAAGATTTGCTACAGGACTAATATTTCAAGAGACGCGCGGCTAGTCCAAGGAGAAAAATACACAAAAAAATTTCCGACCTTATATCCCTGAGAATCGAACCGTGATCATGTAGGAAACTTTTCTTTTTGCATTTGATGTGTAAAATATCCCCCGGAATTTGTACATTTTATCACCAGTTACCCTGTAGTATATAACAAATATTTTGAATCGCATAACATAGTATTCTGGTAGGCCAGTGGACGGACGGCATAGGCGCAATTAGCACTAAATTTTAGGGGGGGCTAAAAATTAATAAGCAAAAAAAAAGTATTCACTTTCAGAAATTTTGCTGCTCTGATTGATGCCACAAAATTACCCAAATAAGCAAAAAAAAAAAAAGGTCATCAACTTTCAATTACCCAATAACTAAGAATATTAGAAAAAATATATAGAAAATACTGTACGTTTTTAATGTAGTTTAATTTATTAAATTGTATCGTAATATCGTAATCATCATTACTCTGCTCTGAGTCTTTGATGAAATAAAATAATTTGCATTATTTCGATGAGGATGAGCAAAAATAGAAATGAAAAATATTTCATATACCGTAATGTAGTGCATATATGTCATTAGTTCTTGGGGGGGCTATACAACATTTAGGGGGCTTATATTTAAATATATACATATTTGCGCTTATGGCGGACGGCGAGGAAGATAAATAAAGAACTCGTTTCTATTTAAAATAATAGTACGTCAGTCGGCGGAAGAAAACACGTCATGACTGGGAGGGAACGTAAAGCCCCCCCCCAACCCCAATGACTCAAATATTCAAAAAAACTATCTCATCCTCCCTCGATTTGAAAATTTCTAAATAAGCCTCTGGCGGTTTTATATTCGCGCCATATTAATATTATGATTTACAGTAATCTATACACGCAGTGTTTTATTACACACTTACAGGACGGCGTATAAAGGGGTTTTTTTTCGTGGTCGAAATCAATATACATTTATAATTATAAAAAACAAAGGACGTTTAAATATTTGACGTACATAATACGCATTATTTCCAATACAGTGTTCGTATCGCGTAACAAAAAAAAAAAAACTCATTTCGTTTGTCCGTATACGCGCGCACGCGTGATGTACGTGTATGCGTTCTCTAACGCAATTAAAATTACCCCGTAACAATTACACGAAAACGAATTAATTATTTACCAACATTTACGCTTTTGTATTGATAAAGTAACACGTACTCTGTTGAAATCCGTACATATTAGTACACTTATTTTAGAGGGATAAAAAGGAAATGAGTTTATATATAATATATACGTTGTTGCTGTTGGCATTTTTTTTTTTTTACCGAAGGAAAATGTTCAAACGATAAACACTACTTTTACAACGAACTTTGTACGTTCGAAAATATACCGTTTAATTAATTTTTTTCATAGACGACTGCGTGAAAATCGAAGAGCATGATGGTAGAAGATTTCTACGGTACAAGAGTAAAACACCCGGCGTACGATTGATGAAATGATTGGGAGTAATTATTTATATGTCGGGAAAAAATTAAATACTCACGTCATAATCCCTGCGAGTTTCTTTAAAATATACGCGTTTTTGCATTTTAAAAAAAATCTCTTGTTTTTCGGATAACCCTCGTATTTACCGATGGAAACATTGAGTTCTTACTCTGTTGTACATTAAAAAAATGGTGTGCTCTAAACGAAATGTGTATCTCCATAATTATTATTAAAAAAAAAATTCCGAACTCGTTCGTGCCTACCGGAATAAAATTTTAGGTGCACTTTTTAGTATGTCAATAACATTTAATGCGTACACTATAAGCATGCAAAACAAAAGTCTAGGTTGTAAAGACTTCAGAAATCCAACTGGCTTGAAAGAGCTACATTGATCATAATACGTGAGATCAGTGCGTTTGATTATAACTCTGTAATTCGGTCACCGAGCACAGTAGTTCCAATACGAATTAATAATTGAGTGGATTCGAAATCGTTCTCTGAGAATGAGATGCGGTATTGTGTTTCAACCTCCCTCCTCTTGTCACCAACTCGTCTAAACCTCGACACATTGGAAACAAGAAGCGAATAAGATTTGTCTCGTTTTAAATTCAATTAACGTATACATATTTATCGTCCAATCGTATTCGCCAAATTCCAGTCACAATACCTGCAGACGAGCAAACACTTTTTACTCGCTATTTCATTCTACGAACGTGCAGCTGTTAACGCTCCTTTTAATACCGATCTATTTACACGCGTAACTGTTAACGTTTTTAATGCATATGTAAATAGTTTTTAAATTCTTTGTACTAATCTCATTACACGAATGTATACAGTTACAACTCCGTATTCATATCACTACGTTGGACAACTGCTCGGTCTAAATAAAACATAATCCGCCCCCCGAGTGGGGTGTTTATTCTCGTTGGACGTTCAAACACGGTTTGTGATAAAGGAATTATTATGCGCGAAATACGGCGCTTATGTGTACGATATAACATAATATACCGTCCATATACTAGCTAGAACGAGTCTGTTATTATATAAATTATAAGTATATAATATATAGTGTGTGTGTACACGCTGTGGAGACGGCAGGTGATCGCGAAAAGTGTATCGATCAATCATTTTATATACCCTTCCACCGTTTGTGTATATTCGTCACGGGTGCGCCGACCACGTCGTTATTATTATTATTATTATTTTATTTTTTCCTCCCCTTGTTGTGGTAAAACGAATCCGAGCGCCTCTAACCGCTATATAAGGGAAAAATTTCCCTCTATAATTCTCATCGCTCGACGTATCGTCGTCATACGTCTTCTTCTCCAGTCCTCGCCGTCCGCACCATCGATTCCATCATCAATATTATGATGATATACTCGTATATATATATATATATTGTGTGTATGTGTGTAATATTATATGACATTCGCTTTGATTTTTCTGTATTACACTTTAATAGTAGTACTGTATATATTGCACACATGTTGGGCAGCATATCATTTTTTTTTTTTAACGAAAATCCAATTAAAATTACAAACTCGAATATTTTTGATATATATATATACTTCCTCCTATGAGTGCAAAGCTTGTGTTGAAAATAGAGGGAGAGACATTAAAACGGGAAAAGGAGAAATGTACAAAAATATAACTCTTAATATTATTGATAAATCGTAAAATTTAAATTAAAATCCATTCAGAAGCCAGTTATAAACAGTTTTTTCCATACTAATATTGAATTAATCGAATGCTAAGTTCTAATATATATATATTTATAAAAATCATGACTTTATAAGAACTTTATCGAAGATTTTCATCGTATTTATTTTTTTTCTATCGTTAAATAGAAAATTTCAAGTATTAATTGAGTCGAATTATTTTTTTTCTCAAAGCTGATTTTTAATATCTGAAATTAATAAAAAAAACATATATATACGTATGTATTATTAACTTATAGCCGAACTCGTACTTTTTTATATTAACTTAATATATATAACGAGTTATAAAAAAAAAAAATTGATATTAACTCGTCCAGACTTGTCTACTTATTTTTTTACCGTTTTCAAAACGGCTCAACGGGTTTTCACGAAACGCGATTATAATATACGCCGTTTTCAAAACAAGAAAAAGCCATCCAACCCGGTCTGGATTTTGATCAATTAATTTACGGACTGAAGTAGAGCAATACCGATTTGTTAGTAGAATGCTATACTAAACGCTCAAAACTCATATTCCATTTATGTTCCTATCGCTTAATAATAACTGTGATACGTATTACGATTTGATAAATTTTTTAAATTAAGAGGTTCTCAAACGATTTTTAGGTGGGGGAATAAGAAAACATTCGTTACAATAACGTGCCACGATTGTTTTGATAAAATACGAAATTTTCGATACAACTGTAATGATTACATTATTATTGTTTTGTAATATTATAGTAGTATAGTGGATCATTATAGTAGTATAATGGAGTAGTATAGTGATCGGATCATTTTGTACCAGGCGATTTTAAACATGTTTTGTACAATGTAAAATCTATTTTTAACATAATATAAATATATATTACGTGTATTCGTCTTCAGGAGAATATTGATGTCGTTATACTGAAATGAATACGCTAAGTGAAAACCGAGGCCACGTGAAACATTTTCGTTACACAAAGAAATTCTTCGTTAACTATAATGGACTTTTGAATTAAAAAAATATTAGAACGCGGTGTGATTTTAATGAAAAAAAAAACATAAAATTACAACATATTATTTCGATCGTTTTAAATATTTCGTAATTATTAACAAAGCATCTCTCTCGGTATAAAAGCATCGAAATACTTTCTCGATTACAAAAAAAAAAAAAAACGAGACGAGCGTCTTTATTTATTATTTTTATTGCTTATTAATATCAAAAAAAAAAAATACAAATAGAATAACGAAAAGCAGCAATAACCGACGAAAAAATGTCATTAGAAAAATAAAAATATATATATATAAATACGTTTTAAATATTATCATTTTAGAATATGTACTAATGGAATTTTTCTACCCTCGTTTTCATTATTGATAATAATAATTATTAATTTCTCATTTCAGTAACGTATTTTATTAAAAAAAATACGTACACGGAATCGGGCGTAAAAGCGATCGTATACCGCGCGCATTCAAATAACATTATTGCTCACTATACCGTTTTATGAATTTTAGTTTATTAGTAATTATCTTTTATAATAATATTAACTGTTCAATACAAAGACCGATAATAATATTCTCAATTGGAAACATCCGACTGTTTCGAAATGAAACGTTTCGCTTTGATGTTATCAACAACATTTTGTTTTTCGAGTATAAAATAAATGAATTTTAGAAAAAAAAATAAAAATTTTTTTGCACAACGCAATATAATATATTGAATACGTTATACGAATATCGTATATAAAATACGTAATTATTAAATAACGAAAGCAAAAAAAAAAAAAAAATTGATTAAAATTTCGTTAGCGTTTCCAATTATCCCGATATTATATTGATTTTGTTTTCCGGTTCTGCGCCACACGGCTCCCTTGACCGGTTCATCGCGATCCGCGACGCACAGTTCGAATACCTCTGCTATGCAGCGTTACAATAAATAAATGTTTTTACGGAATTAAATAATTTTAGAATTTCCCCCCTCCCAAACTCGTTTTGTACACATCGAATATTGTTCGTTTTAAAAATTAATAACAGTTATACTAATAATAATTGTTAGGTTTTGAAAAAGGATGTTACGAACCAAAGAGAACGGCGGTCGAGATTCGACGAAAAACGACGATTTCGACGTATTTTCGTTTTTGAAAATTAATGGAAAAATCCGAGAAATGACCTATTCAAAGCGATGAACACTATACTGCTATACTCTTGGAACTCATCCTTTCGCCGACTCAAATAAAATACACTACGTTATTATGCGAATATAATAATAAATATTATATATATATATAGAAAAATCGCATAGCCGTGAAACCGTAATATAACAGCCGGTCTTTCGCTTCACGCTCGGTTTCTGTAATAATAATAATAATAATACGTTTTATCGTCTCGTGAGATAAACGAGTGTATAGCGAGCACAATGGAGCAGCACAACGTTGATTTGACAAAAAAAAAAAAAAATCTGTATATGTATATGTATAAACAATAAATATACATATATATAAATAAATGTATATTTAAGTATACTATACTGCCAATGAGTATTACGTAAAAAATGAAAAAAATATAAGTTTGTTGTATAAATACGTATATTTCGACCGGTTTCGACTAAAAGTCATCATCAGGTATAAATTACTTTTTGCAAAATTTTTTATTTTTTTTTTTTGTTGTATTTTGCAAAAATTAATTTATACCTGTTGATGACTTTTAGTCGAAACCGGTCGAAATATACGTATTTATACAACAACCTTATATTTTTTTCATTTTTTTACGTAATTTTTTTAATTAATTTTAATTTTAATTTTTTACATATTCTATTTATATTTTTATTTATTTATTTGTTATTTTTTTTTTTTTTCGTTTTGTCTATATTTTATTAAATAATAATAACAATAATACGAGCTTTTTTCCTACCGAGTTATTACGGAAATATATTATTATATAGTGTTTCGACACTTTCGAGCAGTTAATTATTCGTATATAGTTGTGAATAATAACTCGTCGAAAATTAAATATATACTTAAGTAATACTTTATTCGAAGGTCTAACATACGGTCAGACACAAAATCAGTACAGTACTGCGTTTACAAAAAAAAAAAAAAATTATGAAAAATTGTGGCCCCTCCTATCAAAAAAAAAAAAATCCTAGTTTCGCCACTGTTTTCGAGTAATTTCAAACACAATTTGTCTGTACTGAACGCGTACGAATATCGTAAAAAAATTTCACTAGTAAATATACGTTTACGGACGGCGTAAACGTGAACGAAGGCAAAACGGGTCCGAGGATTGCGCGCAGATGGGAAATTTCAAGTACTCGAGAGTAGAATATTAATGCGACTCTACGGAAACGACACGCGTATAATGAACAAAGATCGAGATTGGTTGCGGCAAATCGCGTGCAACGAGCCCCAAACGCAAACAGTAGTTCTGAACTTTTGTCCGAAGAAACATGACGTTTCTACGTTCCGCAGCGTTACTGCGCGCGATACGTGGCCGACGAACAATAATAACTATAGTTAGTTAAAGGTGACGAAGACAAGTTTGAAAACGTTTCGAAGGAGGGTTTTTGGAGAAAAATTTACAAACTCATATTTTTAACACGGACTGCACAGCTTGAACGGAGAACGCGATGCGATATGACTGGACAGTTGTTTAGACCGGCGTTTTTTAATGTTTTTTTTTTTTTTTTGTGAGCCGTACGTTTTAAATATCCACACTTTTATCCGTGAAACCCCCTCCTTATATTTTGTTAGAATATTATATTAATGCAACGTTCCGTGTAAGGGAGATTATTTGGAACAATGATGACGAGATTATTTGCGTCGTATTTATTTAATTCAAAATATACATTTTACCTATATATACTCGTATTAAAAATATAACCAAAATATCTTAAAATTGAATGATAGCGGTATTGCTTTATTTTATCGAAGACAAAATAAAGCAATAAAGTTTAAAACTTATAATTTACTCGAACACAACTAACACAGACTATCGCAAAGCACGGTCGTATATATAGAAACCAGGCGCGGATCCAGAAATCACAGAAGGGGGCTATACGATGATCGGCTACCTAAAATTATACCTATTTATATATGTATAATTTTTAAGCAATGACTACAGCCCAAGGGGGGGGGCTAAAGCCCCTTAGCTCCCCCCCCTTGGATCCGTGCTTGATAGAAACTAAACCGTCATTTTACACGTTATATAATAATAATACGAGTACGAGTGTCTATTAGTTTAACGTAGTATTCGCTTTGAGATCACGGGACAGAAAACAACGTGCTTATAGCATTGACGTTAGCGCCGAAATCGGTTATTTTTACCATAATGAAGTCGGTAACAAAAAGTGGAAAATATAGAAGAAACGGAATGCGCATGGTGGCTCACTGCTATAGGGGTCCATATTGCATATTATACGAGAATTATACAGAATGCGCGTTCCGTGTATTGAGCTGTCGGTGGACACAAGCCGTTCGCATAATAATATATTGATAATTACTCGGCTATTGTCCTGTACGGATCGTCGCGTCCGTACGTATAGTATTGTACGTAATACATATTTGCGCGCACACATTAATATAATATCACACGATTTACAACAATACAATGTGTGCGGTAATAATTTTAATCGAATTGTCGGGGCGACGACGGAATCAGAAATTCGCGCCATCGACGCGAAACGATTGACGACGATTTGCAGCGAAACGTTATATTATAATATGTATATCCTGAACGACGGAGATGGAATATTGAAATAACAAACTCGACTGCTCGTGTGCGGAAATCACAGCTATTTATACACGAGTCCTGGTGCAGTGTCTTTGCCGGGAGCCCCGGCGATTTAGGGTTTAGCGATTTAAATAGCGGATTGCAATTAAAATACGATCGCGGGAAAAACGGCGAAATTAACGGAAGCCGGATCGTTTTTAGACGCAAAAGAAGAGCCGATAGACGGGCGTAATATTAAAATTTGTGACGATTGCCTAAAGTATTTTACGAATTAAGTACAAAATCTGACCTCGTTTAATTCACTTTGTCTATACACCGCGTTTTAATAATTCCTCGCCGCACACAAGTCTCACGTGAACGTGTATTTCTTAAGCTGACATTTTTAAAAACTCAGATTCCCGATCAAATCTCGGACCTCTTGTCTGTACGTGGAACAAGACTGAATTCACTTAATTAGTAAAGATGATGTAATTGACAAGTTTTGGCGTTCGAGTCGAGAATTGAATAGATTAGAATTTTCTTTCGCGAGTTGTATACAAAGCTGTAAAGAGAGCAGAATCCCCATCGTTAACATACAATTGGATAACCAAACAATCGATCAGGTACAACAGTATAAGTGTTTGGAAAGTTGCACTAACCCGTGATAGCAGCGGTTCGGTAGAAATAAATACCGAATAGCCAATGGCAAAGAGAGCCTTCGTACAAAAAATACAATTACTCACGAACAAAAATCTCAGTCTAAATACTAGAAAAAACTTTGCCAAAAGCTAGGTATGGAGCATTCTGTTGTATTGTTGTGAAACTTGGACCTTAATAATACAAGATAAAAAACAACTAGAAGCAATGGAAATGTGGACCCGGAGAAGATTACTACATATCAGTTGGACTACAAGGCGAAGAGCAATGCAGAAATTCTCCGAATAATAGGGGAGAAGAGGGTATTTGTTATCGATCATTAAATCAAAAACTCATGGAACACTTAATAAGACATAATCCCCTTATAACCATCATAATGGAAGGTAGAACCAATGGACGCAAAGGAAGAGAAAGACCGAGGAAGACATTTCACAGGATAGACGATTGAAGTGGCCTGGATTCAGCGGGTATTATTCACACGTGAAGACTCTAGCATTAAAGAGAACAACGAAATCGATTTCCGCTACGACAAGACTTAGTATTTAGCAAAAGAAAAAGTTATACACAAATTGATGTGTTTTATGAAAATTAAAAAGGTCGTTTTTTTTAAATTTAAATTTAAATATCAGGTAAACTTAACTATTGTCGTTTTTTCCTCTCAAGCCCCCGGTGCAGCCAGTCTAAAAAATTATTACTTTAACAATAATTAGGACTAAGAATTGAAAACAAGGACCTATTGAAAACGTTTACCCGTGAACCGCCCAATCATAGACCATACACACGCACTGTGCACGAAATACTCGCGTAGGAGTGCTCTCACTCGTCCCATATTATAGTGTATATGTACACAATATTTTATATACTTCACGCATTCGTGTACGAATATTGTCTATTTAGTCACGGTCCGCGTCGTGTGTCAATGGATTGTCAAATAATATTATTATTTTAATCGTAACGCGTCGACGTGAACGTTTTTTCCGTTTTATTTTTTTTTTTTAAGGTCGTTCGCAGCTATCTGTTGTCATCATCACACAATCACTCCACCGTGCAATCTCGACGAAGGCGACCGGTACACGCGATCGCCTATACGTATGTATACACATACTCGTATGGTACGCATCTCTTCAAAGAACGCGACCGTGGGAACACTAGGATTTTACTCATCGACATGCGTACTCTCTATGTATACATAGGTAATATTCATTATAATACAGTCTATTCGTTTCCCGTCAAATAAACTATACACGACGAGTCGTAATTATTATTATGTACGAGAACGAGAAGCACTCGAGTGATTATACACGAGTATACGAAGTGGTTTTTGACATTCCGGATCTACGAATTACGGCACTCGAAACATTAAAACGTCATTTCACCACCCTTAGTAACTAAATGATTTTTTTACCTCAAACGGTTCAACATATACCCGATTGACTCGACGTTTTCGATTTTAAGTTTACCCGTTTAGATCTCGTTTAATATCGACAAATTTGAAAATCTTTCACAGTCCATACGGATCGCTGAACTTACATTTAGGTATATAGTATATGTAATAACGAAAATTGAAAAAAACCGTTCTAAACGTCTAGCAGAACGCACTCGAAAAACGTATGTTATTTCAACCTGATGCAATGATGTCCGTGCGGTACGCAGCACACCGTGCGCATCCCTCAAATAATAACAACGAAAATAATACGCCGTTACACAGTGTTGTGGTCTGCGGGTTGATTTATGTGGACACGAGTTATAAATTATAAAATGTACGTATATGCGCGCGCGCGTAAAGTATCACCGAAGCTAGAACGAGTAAGCATATTCTGTCTTTTTTAATAAATGACGTCCATAAATAACGGAAAAGTTTAAAAGTTTACAAAAGCGTTAAAAAAAAAAAATAGTCAGCGATGGATTTGCGTTCCCGTGCGGAGGCCCGTCGCGTGCACAGAAAGAACGCCGTTTGATAAGAGCGTTTCGTAAAAAAGTAAATCTCCAAATACACTCCGATTATCTTTTAAAACTCGAATTAATTACAGTACACAACGGACGCGAATTCCGTGAGTTATTGCTATACAATTGATATATTACGAATTGTAATACCGATGCGCGAGACCGGCGGAGTAAGAGAACTCAGCTGATTCGGAAATATATTTTCCTAGGCGACGAAAGCGATGACGAATTAAACCCGAGCGGCGAGTATTTCCGTACATAAATATATGAACGAACGAAATAATCATTGACATCAGCATCGTGATCAGACGAGAAAATAACGCTCTTAAAGTGCCTGTTACAAGAAGAAAAAGTTTAGTCGTCTCGTTCAACGGTGTACCACCTGTTATATACAGAATTACATAAAGAATATAATTATATATACTCACGCGAACACCGCAGGACACCATCTAATCGGTGATTCACTCCGAGTTCCATCGTCAGATGAAAAACGGCAACACCTTCGAAATCGTTTGTCTAGATGGAGACCGAGTGTCTCGGATTTTACAGAATTTTTGGCCGCGTTATAGTCGCGACCATCTCAAATAAATTTTTTAAAAAAAACAGGAACGAAATAATTGGACGAACTGAAAGGATCCAAAACGTCAGATCGTTACTGTAGTTTCAGCCCGTTGATGTCGAAACCTCCCTCCGTTGATGCGTAGTCCATCGGCAGAGTGGTTCAGTTAAACCACTGTGGTGGATAAACGCGTAGTCACGATGATGATGACTGGTCGATGTAAATATTCAAACGCGTCGTTCGAAATCTATGTCCACTACCATTCGAGGGGATAAAGAATATCGTTTCTACGATTTTTTTAAACGTCATTAATTAAATATTTCCCGCACGTTCGTTTACAAAAGACGAGACGAGGCAAATCGGGGCGAGACCAGAAGAGACGAGGCGATTTTTACCGAAGAACGTTATTGAAAATTTTTGAATATATACGCGATTAAAATTATTATAAAAAAAAAAAGATTAAAAATTGTACAGAACACGAGAAAAACACAAAACGCGTAGAAAATCGCTGGTCGAAAATAAAAGTACTTTTCTAAATATTCCTCTGCTCTGTTAGTCTGCCCGGGTAAATGCAACGTGAAAATGTATTAAACTTACTCGAAATAACATCGATGCCGTCTTATGTGCAGGGACATAATTAGCAATCGATTTCTCGTCTTTTGCAATTACGATAAATGTCTGTGTGTGTAATTATTAGTAAATAATAATTGAGAGGCGTCTGCAGTGAGACATCGGTTTGTGAGAAGATCACGTCAACTTGAACGAACGAATATAACTCGCTCGGACATTTGGAACTCGCTAGACACGAGGTATCAGAAGACGGATGTTATTACTAGGGCTAGGATTTATATGCGTTGGCATATTTTTTTTTTTTGCAACTTTTGATTACTGCTTTTGTTTGAAATGTCCGCGATGAAGCAAATGCTATGGTTGTTATTTTATTTTGCATATTTTTAATAAAACGCATATTATTGCGTATTTCAACAATAAACGCCTAAAACGCATGTTTTATGGTGTATTTTAGCCGCGGTGATTGGGAAAAGAAGATAAAACTATCAAAAAAAAAAAAAAATACCCAAGTACTTATATTAGCTACGTATATGTATATAGTTATTCCATTTACATCTTATTTTTTAATTGTCATAAACTCGTATAACTGCAACAGATTATTCTGCAATTATACACACAGCAATTGAGTTGTCGTAGCTAGTCGTTGTTTGATGCGTCAAGATCATATTGTTTCGTGTAATACTTATTCGAATACAACCAATAGTTTACAATAATATTTTTAATATTTTAGAATTTAAAATTTTGTTTTTGTACGTTGTGCCATATTTTTTCGCGTTTTTTATTGCATATAAGTCCTAGTCCTGGTTAATACCGCGTGATGCCGTCCGTAAGGCGAGTATAGGACTGTGTAGAAAAGGAAAAAAAATCGTTAAATTTTTGGTGATTTATACTCGAACGCGTTATGTCGCTATATAATAAAAATATATAAAAAAAAAAATCGTTTTAAAATTATTTTCTATACTATACACTCGAATATTTTAATATTCAACGCGGTGCAGACATTTTTTTCCGCACAAATGTAATTTGACACGCGACGCTCACCGCGTTATCGCGAATTTTTTTTTTTTTTTTTTAGTCATATATACTATCCGTGCGCACGTATTTCGAAAAGTGGCGATAACCGAAATTTGTATAAACTATATACACGGGAAATTTTTAGAATTAATATAATATACGCGACAGATAATAATATTATATTCCGCTACACTTACAACAGTGTTGGTCGACACAACGACTTAATAAAAAAAAAAAAAACTACGTATTATAATAATACAAAATTAATGGGAATAATAATTGTCGTATATTAAAAAAAATACCTCTCTCGTCACGAAAAAAAAGTAAAAAAAAAATCACTCGAAATCAAATGCACGGCGTGATTTGGAAACACTTTATAAAAAAAAAAAAAAAAAAAAATAGTGTGCCACGATCCTCGTATACAGTCGCCGGGGCGCAATGGTAACGAAAAATTCACCCGAGTCGTTATTTTTTTTTATATATATAATAAAAATATATTATTAATAATACGCCGCTTGCGCAGTGTGTTTGTGACACGCGTTTCGCCTGTATCGACTTTTCCAATGGCCCGCCGAGCCATTAACCGTATTTAATAATAATTGATTATTTATTTGCCAGTAAAAAACCGTATACGTATTAAAAAAAAATTGTTTTTTTCCCCGTCGACGGTTTGTCGCCGCAGAAGCGTGTCGATATTATTATTTTTAATACGCACCTATTTATAAGGTCGTAAAAAAAAAACCAAAACAATTTATTTTTAAATTAAATCGTTGTTAATAAGTACGTATATTTAAGCGCATATATTGCGGGCAACGAACTCGTCGGGCTGGTGTTACGCGAATATCGTTGTGCGTGTAGTAATATTAGATTTTTTTTACGTTCGTACACACAATTTTCGCACAGGCCGATTGCCAAACGCTAATAACATTGCTCGCGTACATATTATGGCGTATTCAATTCGTTTTATTTTTTTTTTTTTACTTCTGATAAAATTCTTTTACTCTCTCTTTTTAAACCACTCTAAATAACCGTAACGTCACGCGCGGAGAAATCAATATCAGATTAAGATCTGCTAACCGATGCGTTTATGCACTAAATGATCTCTTCAAATCCGAGCTGTTGTCAAGGAAAACAAAAGAACAACTATATGTAAGCTATACGTACGACCTGTTTTAACTTACGCTTGTGCTACGTGGGCAACAACGAGAGGAGATGAGGATAAATTACGTGTATTCGAAAGGAAAGTTCTTAGGAAAATATATGGACCCGTGTTCAACAATATGGAACGGAAATGGGAAATAAGAAGTAATACGCGCAATTATATATACCATTTATACAGAAGAGAAGATGTGGTTCGATTCATTATAGAGGGGTAAGGATAGAACGGGCAGGCCGTGTATGGCGGGCTGATGAGAGCGTGTTAAAAGGAGTACTGACAGATAAGATAAGTGGAAAGAGACCAAGAGGAAGACCGCGAAGAAGACGGAAGGACAGCGTCAAGGAAATACTAGAAGAAATTGGAGTGGACTGGGAACGGGCGTATAATAGAGAGCGGTGGAAGGAAATAGTTTTGGCGGCCAAGAGCCTGAATGGCTCGTAAGACCTTTAAAACAAAAAAATTCTTCTAACGGGTTTCGTATATTTCGTTATTTCACGTACATAACATTCCGCCGGTTTCACCAGCGTTCGTTAACGATTTAACTTCTCGTCAATATTATTTAGCGAAAAATCGGGTTTCGCCGAGATTCGTTATTAGTCTTAACCCGAACTGTTAAAATTTAATCGGCATTTTAAAATTTCGTAGATATTACTGAACTCAATACACGGAACGCGTATATCAATCAAAATATGACCCCGGATAGGAGGTCGCCATATGCATTCTATAAGATATAAAAATCGTGGAGGACACGATGAATTATAATAATTTCCGCGATATTTATCGTGTTTTTATTATTTATTTTGAGATAACAGGACGCAAAACGATGATGTACTCGTATATTATCGATGTTGGCACCAAAATCGGTTATTTTTAGATAATGAAGTTGGTAACAAAAACAGAAAAATAGAAACGGAATGCATATGGCGGCTCACCATATAATATGGGTCCATTTTTGATACACGAGAATTATACAAAATACGCGTTCCGCGTATTGAGTTCAGTGACGTTAGGTCATAATCGCCTATTTTTAACATTATTTTATCACTTATCAGTCGTCACGTTTCGTGATGATAACCAACGATAACGATTAGAATCGAGGTAACCCCGTTTCGGTAACACAACTAACACGTTGTTAACTCAACAAATAGAAATTTAACAATAATAACGTAACGATGAAAATTATAATGTAATTTAACCAGATTTAAAGAAATCGTTAACCAACACGGTTGTTAGAGTGTATTTAACAATAATATTGGCGAAACCGGCTAATTATATTTTAAACACGGAGAATAAAAAAAGTCTAGTGGTTAAAAATAGAAATTCTAACGGTGAACAAATCCCAACCGAATTTATTGTCACATAAAACTTGTACGGAAGCAGGAAGTTTTCTTTAGACTCTACATCTGAAGGAAGTCGAAAATCGTGGAAGAAAATCGTATAGTTCGTCAAAATTAGAGGCAAGACAACCGGCAATATCCGTCGAAAAAAAAATGATTTGATTTGGTTGTCAAAACATAATCACGTATACCTACAAGCACGGTTTTATCAAGTGTACTCGTTAAACGATCCTAAAAAGAATACTAAGAAGAAGAGGAATTTTCGTCTTAATAATTCTTTCTACGTACATTTATACATTTTTTGCAATTTATTCCGTCTTATAGAAACTGTTTATAATATTTAACGCTTTCTGATAACATAAAAAAAAAAAACTTTTCAGTACTGTTACACGTTAATTTTCCGACGGAAAACTGTAGTGCGTTCCACATAATAATATTTCGAAATTGTATTGAATTTACTCGAAGCGTGAAAAAATTCTCAAAATCCTTTCTTTTTTGTTGCATTTAAAATCAAATATTTTTTTTTTTTAATTAGGTAACATTGTACACAATGGTGAAACGACTGAAATCTTTCAAATGCGTATATCTCAAAACCTATTTTTAAAAGTTATGACGCTTGCAGTCATCTCACAGTACTCATACTGTTGTTTCCACGATAGTCTGCAAACGTATACGCCTACTATATATACCAGCCAGAGATGGGCGAGTTACTCGATTACAGTTATAACTGCATTACTGTGTCTGATTTTATAAATCATATTCCACGATGTTCCGTTCAAAAATCAAATTTAATTACTGTAATAAAAAAAAATTAAATTCTTTTTTTCGAAATATAATGCGCGATTTTAACGACTAAAATTTGACGACTTCTTAATATAGTTCTCCGCGCTTATTTACAACGTACCGAAATTTTCGGGCGACTTTTAAATTTTTGAAAAACGACTAAACTATTTCACAACATTTTTAATTGTTATCACGCGAATAGTGTAACGGTGTAACGTAAAAGTTTTCAAAATGTATTTTTTCAACACATTTTTTATGGAATTCATTGAATTGGCATTGTTATATAGTACGTACAATTGAATTCACGCGTATATGTATATAGGCGAAGGGATTCGATATGTAGTATTCGATTAATGCGGTGCGCAATAAATATGAGCTCGAGTTTATTCTATAAAATACTAAAATATTTAAAAGTATAATACCATTAACAATATAAAACACTATAAAACGTTACGGGGGAAAAAAAAAAAGGATTTTCAGAGTTGGCTTGCGGTCAAGATAATACGCGTTTTATTTATTTACGTATCATATAACTCTATATATATATATATATATATATATATATATATATATATACACACGCGCTTAAAATATTATTTATTATACAGTATGAAATGTATGTGAAATTTATGATAATTTTTTTCTTTTTTATTTTGGAAATGTTACAGAAACAATATACGTATAATATATATATATATATATATATATATATATGCTCGGTAAACAATATCGAGTAGGTATTATATTTTTGAATAATAAACCTAAAATAATAATTTTAAATAATAAAAAAATTATAAATTAATACTCGTCATTAAAAAATTGTATATATTATACAAATCAGAGTAAACGAATTTTACGGAATCAAACAAATTTATAGAGTTGCGTTGTATACACCAATTTGTTTGTTATTAATACCGCTGCAGGTTTCGATAAAAAAAAAAGCCATAAAAAACGATAAAGAAAATTCAACAAAAATAAAAGATAAAATCGAAGAAATCTCGTGTAGAACGTGGATTAAACGTATTAAAATGGACACTGCGTATATAACTGTGTGTTGTTATGTAAATAATAATAAGTTATTAATAATTAAATAATAAAAATATTATAAATTATTTTTTTTCTCTTGTAAATATACGTGTAGTCCTTTCAAAAACTGTATCATACATAAATATATATATTATAATAATTTCTAAGCCATTTGTATTTACATTAAAAGTAATAGTGTGGCGTTTATATTTTCTGTAACACGCGTTAGAGCAGCTGCGGCGGCGCGTAAGCACGAAAATTCGGCCCCAATACGAAAAACTCAAAGGGCCCCCTTCCCTGTTCGGTTTAAATGTAAAAGGACAAAATCAGGTGTACGCATAATTATAGTCTTTTTTTTTTATTCTATTAAATAATTAAATACTCATAGATCATATAGATGTATTATTTGCTAACGAATACATAACGAATAACATTTAAAGTTTTACTCCGGGAGCTTTTAAATTCGCAATATTTTTTATTATATTGATAATTCAGCGAATTCAGCTCTTATATATAGTTTTAATTTTTTTTTTCTTCTCAACGTTTTCGCACAAAATATAACGGACTATACGAATCGCAGTATATCGGATTCGGAGAAATCATTTGCACGTTGTTGTATAATACATAGTGTTATTGTTTTGTCTCTTACATAAGCTCCGTATACGTGTTAAAGTCAATATTATTTCAAGCGTTAAAAACCAAAATAAACGCCAAACCTTCTTTAGACCTATATAGAGAATCCGTGTTTTTCTTTTTTCTATTAGCACATATTATTATATTTTCGACACACAAACGTTTTCGTTAAGGGGACTGAAAGCGGGTATTTTCTCTCTTTGTCTTACACACATGAAACATAGCAAAACAAATACGTTTCGTACTTCCAACGTACCGATCGATCTATTGGTGCGATAAGAAATTTGAAAACAGATTTGAATTCCTCGTGAATTTTACTACAAAACGACTTTTCCACTTTTTTTTAAGACCTTCAAAAACGAATTATTAACAATTTTTTTTTAATTTGTTCGGTTAATTTTTTTAAGGGTTTATGAAAAAAAAAAAAACGAAAAAAGTGGGAAAGTCGTTTTGTAGTAAAATTCACGAGGAATTCAAATCTGTTTTCAAATTTCTTATCGCACCAATAGATCGATCGGTACGTTGGAAGTATACGAAACGTCTATTTTGCTATGTTTCATGTGTAAAAAAAAAGAGAAAATACCCGCTTTCAATCCCTTAACGACAAAAAAAACAGAAAAGGCCCCCCCCCCACGGATTTAGGACATTATAATGCAGCCGCATTCCTCTATGCGTATTAGAGCAAATTTTCAGTTCGTATTTTTCTATTTTTACTTTTTATTTTATTTTTTCTACAAAGACGTTCTTTATGTTAAAACAGTCGATTTTAAAATTTCTCAACACCACTTCCATCAATCCATCTTACGCGCGTCATTTAAAATATTCCGTGTAATATTATGATGTGTAAAAAAAAAAAAAAAAACGCAGCAACACGACACACTGGACCAGTGCGGTATTTTATTAATTTCCGTCGCGGTCAAACATTCTGTTATACGTATAGTATAGTATATATAGTTATAGGACACGCCCTAGCGACCGTACAAGTACCCAGGTGACGGTCACGATACCGTACCGGCTCTTCACCGAATCAACGAGTTAATTAAAACTGAACACACACACACACACACACACACACACACCAATAAGAACGTCGTCGTGGTCGAAAATAGAGTCAACGGGTTTAGCGGGGGGAAAGGGTGAAACGTCGCGTGTGCTCATTAAAATTCCAAATGACAACGACATAATTTATAGCGTATACACCGCATGTTCGTTATATGTGTGCACTGCGCGGTGGCCTATAACGCGAGAATAAAACGGGCTTCCTAAAATTTTTATTTTATTTTTTTTTTTTTTATATTATAACGTATTTATATATGTAATATTACACGCAGACCGGGCGTAAAGTCGTTTCTTACGGGAGTATAAATCGTTTTCAGTTTTCAGAAATTTCATAATATGCGCGTTGAGAAAAAAAAAAAAGAGTAATGTACCTATATTTGTTTACTTATGATTTGTTGTTACAAATCGGTTGGAAAAATTAAATGAGCTGCAGACATTTTCCGGCGTCCTGCAAGAGCCGTGACTTTAAAAACGATTATTATTTTTAAATCAAAAAATAATAATTATTACTAACCGAAGGTCGATGATTGAGAAAAAAAAACGAACATTATACCGGTTATTTTATCGATTTTAAACGTATTACAAAAGGCGCGGATCCGGAGAATTTTAACAGTGGGTGCTAAGATTAAAAAAATTTATAAAAGGTTTTTTTTTTTTTAATTTATGTATAAAAAGGTTTTCAATATTAACATTTAAAAAATTATTAAAAAATATTACTTTTGATTATTACGCTAGAAATTTAAATTAAATATACGAGTACAAAAAAAAATAAAATAAATCAATTATTATTATAAACCAATGCAGAATTGACGTATAAATTTAACAGTTTGTACATTAAGTAGGAACTAATAATAAAGCTTTTTATTTTTTTTTTATTTTCTTACATATAGATTGCAATTGTAAATTTCTAGCGTGTTTTTTACTAAATTCTTCAATAACTTCCTCTGGAGAAATACTAATATTTCTATGAATATTTAAAAGCATTAGTAATATGAACGATATAATAATCATTATTGCGATATGAACTACAAACCGCGTGGTTGGTGATAAAAAGAGACCGCGTCATGTTACAAAAATAGGTATACCAGCTACGGCCGAAAATCGTACAGATTATAACAAGGAAATTTCCATTCGTTCAATTATTATTATAATAATAATCTAATAAAATTAGTTTTATATCGAGATTTTTATATTAATCATCAAATAATTAACATTATGATAATTATAAAAATTATTTTAATAAATAAATAAATAATTTATTTATTATACATTTTATTGGCGGGTTAGGCGACAGGGGGTGCTCGAGCACCCATAGCCCCTTCCTGAATCCGCGCCTGCATTACGATGAATCTGAACATTCAACTCGTATACGTTTTGCAATATTTCACAGCTTACATGTACCTCGCTCAGCTCGTTTCTTTCCGACGCACGTAATGACCCAGGGGAAATATTATAGCGTAATTGTTTTAAAAATTTCATCATTTATATTTATCAACGATTAATTTGCGGAGACGTCAGTCGATGGCTTGTATTCAGATATAACGAGATCAGAAATGATTGAGAAATTCGTTCGTGTATTTATTTAATTTTTTTTTCCTGTCTTTCCGGATTATTTTTTTTTTTTTAAAAAACCGATTTTTATTAAATGATATACAGTAAAACTCGCTTAAGACGCTCTTTAAGAGACCAGCTCTTTAGAGCGTCTTAAGCGGGAAAGCGCCTTTTGCGGGAATCGGAAAAAAAATTAAGCGATTGAAATATCGAGTTAATTTTTTTTTTATTAGGTATTGAACATAATTTAACGGGTAATATACATTTATAAATTAATTATAATTACATACATATATCTTTTTCTATCGAATTTAATTAAAAAAGAAATTTATTTATTAATTATATGAATATATTAAAAATTTATTTTTATTTTTTTCTATTTTATTATATATTAAAAAAAATAATTTTTTTTTTGCTTAAGATTCTGCAGACAACGCATTTCAGCAAAAAAGTTTTCTATTTTGTTAACATAAACCAACATTTCTTCGGCATTTCCGCCAATTCTGGCAATCTGCTAAACAAAAGACCGTCTTACCCGATTAGATAGAGAAAAACAGATAGTTCTTACATTGACCATTATAGGAAATGTCTATAGGGACCGACGGAAAACAGCGTCTAATGCGGGAAAGCGTCTTAAGCGAGTTTCACTGTATATAAATGTATAAAATAAATTCAAAAATTACTTTTTAATTATAATAATGTATAAAAATTTCTCGACAGCGCAACACAATTTTCAATTTACGGTAATTCGAGAGTCATATATATATAATTACGCACGGACATTTAATTTAAAAACCGGTCGATCCGCCAATACTTATATTTAAAAAAAAAAAAAATGTCTATGCGTTCTACTCAATTCGCCGAGGTGCAGTACTGCGCAAAGTCAGGTTATTATTGTCCGAGTCCAACAGCTGTTGGACGAAAATCGACAGAATCTATACTGCAGTCAAGCACAGGGCCAAGACGAATAATATTAATAATTGGTCGTGTGATGTGCGGTTTTTATTTTATTTTTTGTAGTTTTTCGATTTTGTTTTAGCCGTTTAAATTAAATTTAAAAAAACCTCTGCAGCAGTTTTGCGGTCGTCACGCGTTATATCTATACTACGATAGTATATCTATACTACGTTAATTAATTTTTTTTTACGTCACCATTATTTTTCATTAACGAATATAATTTTCTATCGCGCGCGTAGAATAAAGGCTTAAAAAACGACATTTAATTAAATACTGCAATAATTCAAAAATTATGTATATATATATATATATGTATTTATTATTATAAAAATTATATGTTTTTTGTTTTTCTTTTTCATTCGAACAAGTCTGTGCGCGAAAACGTTAGACGAGACGCGAATTCGACTGTTTAATAATTTGACAATTTAAATGCATAACATACATATACATTCTCATTATACATGCGCTCAGTACACCGACCTTATACAGAATAAAATCGACGTATATAACGTATACCGTAAGGGGACTATCGTATATAAATATAAATGTCATTTCGACGAATTAAACGCAGTGATAATCGGTTATATTGAATAACTGTTGAGATTTTTTTTCCCTCAGCTCCCGTTCATAAATGCCCATAATAATTGTTGTGCGTCTCCTATAAGTATATAGGTACAACGCGGTAACCGATGATCGTCATATCCTTATAATAATAACGAGATTTTTTTGGGGAGGGGGCAATGGCGTCATTTCAGTTTTCGAAAGGGGGAGGCAAAAGATTTAACCGGCCCCATTTAACTATTTCCAATATTTACATTTAGCTCAATACAATTTCTATTTTACATAATTTTGATATTTTCGTTATCATATTCACGAATATTCTTCGAATTTAGGGGTAACGTCAATAACTTACGCACTGCCTTCAACAATAACCATGTTTATCGAAAAAACTCCAGAACCGCGGTAAGTTGTAACCACTATTTAATCACTTTTAATAGCGGTTATAACCTGTATACTTTTTTACTTTATTATTAATTTAATTGTAATCCACTGTTCACCATTTGTTATTACTCATTACTATAGATTTGGTTAGAATTATTTATATTTACACCATAGGTATCGGCATGACTCATGCCGGCCCACTGTTAACAAGGGGGGACAAATGCCCACCCTGCCCCCCACCAAATGACGCCACTGGGGGTACCGAGTTTCTGAAGACACCGCTGAACTTTTTTTACGATTTTTTTCCACAGATTTGTTCAAAATACTTTTCGCCGAGTGTCCCCGCGTCGCCCGTTTATTCATTTTTATTTATTTTCACGAAGGAAGGGGAGGCCAGCGGCTGCGGACCTCCCTCCAGAAAAATAAAGGAGAATTCAATAACGTTTTCAATATTAAAAATTAAAGATTATCGACCACGGCCGCCCAAATAAAAATCCTGTCTACGTCACTGGTGGAAGGGATTTAAGCGTTACGGTTTTTCGGCGAGATATTTCAATAATTGTACGATTTCCCCCACCGTAAATAATTAAATTTTCGTTCTAAACTTCAGCGCACGGGCGAAGCCGGACAATTCAACCACGGTATAAGTAGAGACCGCGGATTTATATGCGTTTAAAATCCCAAAAAAAAAAAAAAAGATACTCTACAATTTCATACAATTTTCTATACGCGTAAATATTCTTTTTTTTTTTTGGAAATATATAATATTTCGTAAAAATCTATTAAATATATACCGAATAAAAGTAACAATTTATTATAAATTATAATAAGATAACCTTTTGAAAAAAATTACTTAGCCAACAAAATTACGATAGTTTTCACTGAATCCGTATAGATTCTCGCGTCGAAGCGTTTCGATCGTTTTATTCAACGAGCGTGTTGAAAGTATATTTAAAACGATTACATTTAGAACGATAAGTTTTTAAAATGATTCTATTTTTTAAGTAATTCACGTGAACGCGTTTGAGTTTTCCGCAGGATTAACGTACAAGGAATGTATATGGTGACAGTGTTCAGAGGAATTAATCGGAAAATATAAAATATATTTTAATGAATTTTCTTTTACGCCGCAGGTTCGCAACGCCGTCGGTTAAAACACATTATGTAACTACCGTATATACAAGTGGTGCAGCGGTTCGGAAAACAGAAAATAAATATTTGAAAAAGGACTAATTTGAATTCAGCTCTCCTCCTCCTCCTCCTCCTCCTCCTATCGAGATAATCGATTACGTGTAATTCTTGTGAATTCTAAGAGATCGTGGGGAAAAAAAAAGGCGAAAATGTTTCCTTTTTCTCCTCTATACTTTTAACGTCGTCCACTGCAGTGAGAATTTTTCGGAACGGACAATAATACACAATAACAACAATATATAGTATATTGTCGCGTATTAATATTCAAAGTACCCGAAAGTACTCGGTGTGTGTGTGTGTGTGTGTGTGTGTGTGTGTGTACAATACGAAAATCCGTCTAAACGGTTTTCGGATTTGAATTTAGATTGCACGTTTTGAATACAGCTATATATAAGAACCGGAAAGCGCCGCGGTACTGCAAAGAGAGAGAGAGAGAGTCCGTTTCGACGGGACCGAGTATAAAATTACAATATTATACGACTATCTGTTTACACTGTTGTAATGAGTTGACATTTGCATAAGGATGAAAATAAAATAAATTCCATTTATATATTATATATAATATTATACGTCGCTTCGTGTACCACCGCCGCCGCACCGTCCGCCGGCTGCTGCAGCGCGGGGTTAAGTCCGCCGAGTAAATGTTATACGCCTCTATTCTCCGTATCGATCGGTCGCCCCTCTTGAACGTGTGTGACAATAACTTTTCTGAATATCGCGAACGAATATGTATATACGTACACAACGATCGTTCTTCTCTTGTCGCTATTTTTACCGTTTAAATAATAATACGAAACGCGATTTGAGTAGATATTTTTTTTTTAAACGCCTGACATAAGTGCAACGTAACGGCGCGTTGGATCGGAAGAAAGAAAGAAAGTGAAAAAAAAGGTAGCGATCCGCGGGCGTGTTGTGGACATCGCTTGAGTGAATAACTTGGATAAAGATTTCAGAGTTTTGTTTTTATTATAAATTTGAAAGCAATGATAAAATCGTTGCGTTCGACAAAACGATTCTGAACGGAGCTTCGCGGTGTAATATATACTTTGTCTATTTTTCGTCAGGGCTCGCAAACGTTATAATAACGTTTTGATTATAACGTTATAATTGCAAAATATCAATTGAAATGAATATCAAAAAACGCAACGAAAAACAATAAACGCTAATTTTAAACTATGACAAAATAAAATATATCATAAAACGAAATAAGGTATTAACGTTATATATCAAAATATCGAAAAACGAAAAATAGAATTAACGTTATTTTAATATTTGTATCCAATTTACCACGGAAAATATATGCTTATGGTGTAGGTTTATTATAGTTCTATAATAAGGCTGGGTTCACACGGACGCGTAAAAATTATTCAAAGATACGTGTTTTAGAATAGATGCCAGCTAGTCAGAAAAGTTTCTATTGGTAATATAATCAACATTTTAAGAAAAATATTCTGCATTGGAATATAATGTCAAAAATAAACCAAGGTTCTCACTGAAAAAATGTATTAAATCAAAAAATTAAGGATAAAAATTAGGACTTCTATAATCAATGAAGTTTAATGAAGTACATTACGTTTATGAGATTTGAAAACGTGCTATAGTCTATGGAATATGAATGAATTTATTTGTTTGGAAAAAAATCGATATTAAACCAAATAACGTTAAAATACCGACAAACGTAAAACGTAAATATTATATAACGATAAAACTTTCTTTAACGTTAAACACAAATAATCCATAACGCTAAAATATACCATAACGATAAACGCTAAAGGTAAATAACGATAAAAAACGTTAAAACGTTAAACATTTTTTTTTTCAAATGAGAGCCCTGTTTTTCGTACAGAATTTAAGTAACACATTATGTCTGACGTCGTGTCCGAAATTCGAGTCAAAAAACTCGAAATTAACTGTTTTATGAATGAAAAAAAAAACCTCAAAACCTAAAAATAGCCTAAAACTGAGTGAAACTTTTTGAAAATTTTTTTTTTGAAGTTGTACAGTACAAAAGATACGATTATGTTGAAAATTTCAAGACAACAGAATGATTATTTTCAAAATAATAGCAAAAAAAAACTATATACGTGATATTGACGAAATCCCATAGTTTTAGCGGTTTTTCGTAATTTTTCGGTACCTATAGTTTATCGCGTCGCGTTAAAAAACTATCGAGAAAATCGACAAATTATTATCCGTCTAAAGTACACCAACTACAGATGCGAATTGCTGCCGGAAACAAACTGGTGACCGAAGAGAGATCGGAGCACTCCTTCTGGTCGAAAATCTGTACACAGGATAGAAAAAACAAAAATAAACGTCATTGTAAAATGAGCTCCGCTCAGAATCTAAAAGAAAAAAAATTCTTTTTAACCGTAGAAAACCCGTAAGACTTTATATGCGCGCGTGTACAATAAATAACGATTCCCCCCGCAATATTAAATTCGCTTATATTTCATATAAAAAAGTATTTAATCGAATATATTCGTTAGCAATTTTTATGACACGTAATCGAGAATACCGTATGATTTCGGCGGCTATAACGGATATTTCGCTCGAGAAATCCCGTGTAAATTCGTTTTTTTAGTTTTCCGTAATGCACTCTCTCGGCAGTCAGTGTTGAGACTTATCTAGATAAATTCATCTAGATAATATTTTTTTTTATATCTTTTATCTCATCTAGACGAATTTTTTTTTTACTTATCTGAAAGTTATCTTAGATAAAAAATTTTAACCAATTTACTTATTTTTTTTTGGGTAATTTTGCAATAAATAAGAAAAAATGACCCGGGAATGTTTCAGGAGACTCGGATACACACACACACACACATAATTTATATGTACGTGTAATAATGTATACCTGTATATTATAAACCCCTTGTAATAACTAATAACACGATTTTTCAAATAATTCATAATTTTTATCTTATATTTTATCTAGATAAATTTCACTCGTCTATTATCTTATCTAAGACGATTCAAGTATATACGACATCTTTATCTGTATCTAGATGATTTTTAGAAAACAATCTTTTATCTTTATCTAGATAAATTTTCTCTTATCTTGTCTCAACACTGTCGGCAGTACATATTATTTCCGAGATCAGAGCATCAACTGCATCAACTGCATAAAAACGTCAAAAACGCTTTGAACGTATTTAATAATGTGAAATATCACAAATATAAACGTAAAAAAAAAAAAATTTAAGGAGCGTCTATCATTCATAATCAAAACGTCTTATAATTGAAAATTAATTTAAATTTAAAACATATATTCGTAACAAATAACGACCAAACAATATTTTCGAATAAAAAAATATGCGGTCGCCCGTTTTATATACGTGTTATTCATATATATATATATAATAAATATTGTTTATGCAAACATTTCGGCGCTCTAAACTTTTATATTTTTATTTAAATTCGCGTTGTCAAAACTGGTATATAATATTACTCGTTTTTTTTTTTTTTACATAGCGTGGGTAAGCGGGTTCTTAAAAAATTTTAATATTTATGACGCACATTAATATTTACCGTTAATTGAGCGTACATATTTGCAAATGATTCGGTCGAACGGACACGGGACACGGCTCATTTACAAAAACAATAAAACGACACAATATTAGCGATTTAAAAAAACAAAAAAGTATATTATTACGTTGAAATTAACGTTGGCGATCGGTACCTATTAAATCTCAATCGTTTACATTATATATACTTTTATTTCTGCGGATTTTTCTTCTTTTTTTTTTGTTCGCTTTCTATAAAATTAATTTCGAATCTCCTCATTGGTTTCGATTCACTCCGAGTGAAGTGTCTGATTTTTCAGAGGTATATTAATCGTTGACAGGGGCGGGGAGGGGCTAAGGGGCTTTAGCCCCCCTCCCTTGGGCTGTAGTCATTGCTTAAAAATTGTTATACGTATAATATAGATATGATTTTAGGTATAGCTGATCGTCGTATCAGCCCTTCTGTGATTTCTGGATCCGCGCCTCATCGTTGACTATAATCGTTAAAACTTTCCACTTTAATTTCCATAAGTATCGTTTTTTTTAAATTATAATAAATTATGTGTATATACGCGTAATATTTATATAATATAATCCGTTCGTGCGTAATATATATATTTTTTTTTTTATAATAAAAAGCATATACATATACGTCGTGGAGTCGTCGATCTCTGGGCGCGGCGCGCAGCGCGCAACCCCCTGCTGCTGCCGACGTCGTCCCGTCAACGTGTATGTACGCACATAAATTTACCGGGCAACCGCACCCGACCGAGCAGCGACGGACCACCGACCAAAGGAATATTATACTTATGTAAATACGCATGTAAAAACTCTGAGCTACTTAATTTCGTCAACCCTTTGGTAATAATAATAATAATAATAATCGTTAGACCTCGCGGGAGATACGACGAAACTGATGCGATGCCGTGCGGTAGAGCGGGCCGCGGACCTCACGCGTAGCTGCAGCAGAGCGGCGCCCCCACACACACACACACACGATATTACTCTAAAAGCGTATAAAAAAATTTAAAAATGTTGTATATTTTATTTTATATAATGTAAGTATATAAAAAAAAAAAAAAACAGAAGAAAAAAAACCGATAGTCATCTGTGTAAGACCAGCTCCGCCGCGGCGCCGAGGACATGACAGAGAAAGAAAAAAAATATAATAAACTTCGAATACGATCCTTTTTCGAAAATAAATAATAATCGCGGTGTTTGTAAAATGTTTGAGTAAAAAAAAAAAGGAGTTTAAATATGTTAGTCACTGTTGCGAGATCTGCAGAGGCGTGCACCGTACGCGCGAGAGATGGTTTTGTCATTCCTTATATTTTCGTCTATGATGTATACCCTGCGCAGTTATTTATTTTTTTTTTGTTACGTATATACTTGTTTCATATTTAGTTTTTATCCATTTTTTTTTTTTGCTTTCAAATTCCATCGTTATTCATAAGTGAAAATTTTTTCACGAATATATTATATACGTTATTCTATAATATATTGGTCGTTTAAAAAAATTTCACAACAAAATCGTAATAAATGATTGAATCGAATATGAAGTTTTCTATAACCTATTTTATTTTGTGAAGCAATAACGAAAAATTAAAATTAAAAGCACTCTAACTTTAACCGAACTTTATAGAGGAATAAAATACTTTTGAAGACATTCGTAAATTCATCACTTTGTAGTCCTGCAGGGATTTATAATATAGACCCGCCGGACATTTGTTTCTTCCTAATATATATATATATATATTATTGATTTTATAATGTGAAAGTATTATATATATATCAGGACGACTTAAAAGTCCCGTCGAGTGGGCAATATTAAAAGTGTTAAATAAATAATTAATTTAAAATATATATATATAATGTTCAAGCGATATTTAACAAGTATAATATTAATCAATAATGAAAAGGAGTTAATTATATTTATTAATAATTTAAACGCTCGATGGCAAAAACCGTACGCATATCCTTTTTTTCTATATAATCGATTCGTTAAATACAATAATTTTAATAAAATTTAAAAAAAAACAGGTAACACGTAATTTTCGGCTACGATCTCGACCTGCAGTCTTCGAAATAAACATTTTTACTAAAGATTTTAACAAATATAAATTAAATCGGTTTCGTGATTAACAATAAACACAATTAGAATTAGAAATACGCTTTATTATATGATTATCAAATCATAAAATAAATGTGTCGTCTTGACGTTGCAGTGTTTCGTTTTTAATCGACAATCGGATGTAGCGAATTGTTCGTATCGAAACTGATAGAATTCTGGAAAGAATACAAAAAAAAAAACTGATAATGTTTTGCATCAGACGCGTAATAATAGAGCATCAAACAGAATATTTACATCAAAATAAGGTAATATAGAAAGAAAGAAAAAATGTACCGAAATTTTAATAATAGGTAATTCTTAATAGACCGAATAAGGTTGCAGGGAAAGAAAAATTGGAAAAGTCGCCCGTTAAGAACGAAACCCCAGTCGTTGCAAAGCGTTTTTTTTTTTCGTTTTGATTGTTTACTCGAACACGGAAGTACGATAAATGTAAATAAACCGCATTGTGATCCGTTGTAATTTAAAATTTCATGGAAGAAACCAAATCGTTCGGTCGAAATGAAATTCAGACTTATTTCAATCGTGACTTGAATAATTTTGAGGAAAAAAACCGCACGGTTCCAAGTCGATCACATCCCCAGGAACACATTTCCAGCATTTCAGCAAGGTGTATTGCCCATATACGTAGCATTCGTCTCGCGCGTAAAATCTCCCATTGGGCCGTACTCCCGCCGATCGAATCGAATATCCACGGCGACAATAGTTATAATGTAGATATTATAAGAAACGATATAATCACTGAGGAATACGTTTTTCTCTCGTTTTCACTCGGTTTACACGTTTCCGTTCAAAAATCATTCATAAAACGATCAAAAAAATAAAAATTTATTGAAATTCGGACAGGACCGACGTCTGTCGGCTCGGCTCGTGTATAATAAATATCGTTTAAATATCCGAAGGTGTCGAAGAATCGGAAAGGAAAACGTCTTTAAAATAATAATATAATATATAAATGTTTTTTTTTTTTTGGTCGTAGTAAACAAGAAGACTTCTGCGCGCGTTGAGAATTTCACGTAGGCCCCCCCGGATGCGAGAAGACACGCGATCTCGCGCAACACACAATAAACAAATAGAAAACGTTTAATAGGACTCCGTCACGACCTCGTCGTCGCGTAGCACAATATTTGATTTAGAACACAGGCCGCGAAGGATATATGAGAATTCGGGTACGTACCTCCTATACGCCGAAAAAAAAAACCTTCAAATAGTTGCCGAGAAAACGCCACTCGACCGCGATGACGTGCCGTGAAAACAGCGCCGGACTGTTTTTTGTTTGAACACAGACGCGTATATGTAAATTATGCGTGTACGCTTGAGAATTACGCATAATAATAATAATAATAATAATAATATGTGAAAGTTTTATAATATGTAAAATAGATTTAGGTAGCGAGCAGCGGATAATGTGGAAGACACGTCGGCTCGAAGATTAAACGGATTTTTTATTTTTTTCGAATTGTATTATTGTAATTATTTATAGGCGTAACTATATAGACCTTTGAATTAGGAATGCTGGAGTCGTGACATTTTTTTTTTTATATAGGAAATAGCGGCGTCACACCATAGGCAATACATATATAATGGATAGGCCGTATTCGTTATCAGGCGTTCCCTTATCTTCTGTCTCACTCAGCAAATATTTATACAACCGATACGCAAATTTAACTTTTTTTGACTGCAGTTAAAAAACGAAATTCAAATATAAACTTTATTAATAATTTTATTTAATTATTGAGTGCTAATCGAAAAACAATTTCAATATTGAAAGTCGAAAAACACAGGTTTTTAATATTTATTTATGTATTTTCCCCAGTTTTTAGTACCCGATGGCTTTTTGTTATTATTGTTAACATTGGCTATCAAATTATTAATTAATAATAACACAAACGTTTTAAAATTAATTTAACTATTAGTAGATGCTACCATTATATGTGAATATAAACAGGAACGTGATTTTAAAATAATTATACGATTTGTACACACTTCAAATACAAAAATCAACACCTCGACAGAAAAGATGAAATGTTAATTGATATTTGATACGTATTAAGTGGTAACAGGTTGTGATAACTGATAAGAATTGATATCGAGGCGCTGTCTCTAGACGCTCGTAGAATGTACTGTTTTTCAATTATTATTTCATGGAACAAAAAATAATTTCTTGCCGAGTAGGACAGAAGATTTGATTTTAATATCGCTATCTCTCTTCTTTATTCAGGAACGCTGCCCGCTACACATATTGTATACACATGGCCTGTCCGTTATGTATTATCCATGCCTCACACAGTTTTCCCCCCATGCGAATTGCATAAAAAACGCGTAACGAGACCATTTTAAATCCTAATATAACAGAGGCGGTTATAAGGAGGGGGACATATGAGCGTCAGCCGACCGTAATAAAATGAGAAAAGAAAGTAGGTAGTCACCAGATAGCGCTACGACACAACATAGAGGGCGTGGCAGAAATGCGTTTATAAATAGCGGTCCGAAACCATCGGACCGCTCAGTGTAGTCACGGCGGTCAGGCGCGCGAACAATGTAGTTCGCGTCTGATTGCGATGTGTGTGTGTGTATGTTTTTTCGCCCCCCCCCCTCCTTGAACATCGTGTATAACCGTCAGTGTAATATAATATAAGAAAACACCATGTTTTACCTAAAATCGCATGGATTATATTACAATAATATTAAAAACGTTACCCATAAGTACTCGTTTATTATAATTGTATACTTAAAGCCCAAAATTTGTATACATTATACGCATTACAAACGTAAGAACATTTTATGGTATAATTTTTAAAAAAACCTACGAAATACATGGGCGCCTATTTACCATCTCTTCGTGCAGAAAATAGACGAAACAATAAAAATATTATTGAGTCTGTGGGTTTAATGCGAATTTCCACAAAACATTTTCCGCTCCGATAATATTTGAAATTAGTGGAAAAGTGGAGAAATTATGGAAAACTGCAAAACCAACCTCAGAGTTGATTATATATAAAAAAAAAATATTTGAAATGTCTCTTTCAATAATACGTAAAACTGACATATATTTGCGTAATATCAAAATTCAGAATACTATTTTTAGTCACTGTCATTTCAGCTTCTAACGATTCAATATTAATGTCTAAATATATATATATATATATGTCGGTGTTTCCGAATTGCGTGCGAAAATCATTATTTAGGTTGAATTGCGTGCGAGGTTTTCTCGCGACAGTGTCGAATTGCGTGCGCGGTTTTCTCGCGACAGGGTCGAATTGCGTGCGTATTTTATGCTAACTATTAGTAACGATTAGTAACTGATAGTCGATAATGTGTGTGACAAATGACAATGTGTGTACCTTGTGTTAAATTGCAACTATGTATAGTGCACCTGACACGAAAAAAAAAATAGCAGATAATTCCATTCCTCGAAGAAAACCCATATTACTATATATATATATAGTATAAACTGTGATAGGTAATGTGATAGGTGAAAACCGGTCGTCCATTCAAACTTTAATACGCGTACGCATCCGGGCGATTTGGGGGCGATTCTTGAATTTCGTGAAAGCTATGTCGTGTACGAAAAATCACGTTTGTTACATGAAATATAATATAGTTTTGTCATTGATTATAGAATACACAGATAGCCCATGGTATAGGGAAATTCGGCAACTAAAATTTTATTTATACGGGTTCTCGATAGGTGTCGCTGTTGTAATGTACAAACAATATTTTTCTGAAAATGACGACGTTCATGTGTGATCATTAATTAAGTGGTGTGTGGCAAATACGGGTCGTTCCCTTCTCACCTCCCCCAGTCATATTGATGTCGTTTTATTAGATATTATTGCGTGTATCGTATTTGCAATGATTTTCCCACACAAAATTTGAACATATAAATTCATAAATAGTTAATAATTATTCGCTCATATGATCGATAATTATAATATTATAATCGATATTATTATTATTATTATTATTATTGTTCTCCATTATGTTTGTCAAATATTTTTCAGTCTTATGGTTTATACAGTGTCCAATAATCTTATATTTCTCACCACAACTCAACAAGTCGTATTAAAATAAATTTTTATTTCTTATTTTTCACTTTATTCTCTATTTTTTCTATCCTTTATTTCTTAGTTCAATGTAAGTACTACAAGGATAATCGTAGTAAATTGTACTCGTATACTCAATACACACACCACACGTATATCAGGTGTCGCCAACCAGAAGATCACGATAGAGACTGGTTGATCTTTTTATGAATACAGGTCGATCGCAAATAAAAATTGATTTTAATAATCTAATATAATTATTATATTAGATTATTATTATGAAAAAACAATAAATAATTATTCTTAGATTTTTTTTTTTTTTTGTTCGTTAAATATCCTCCTAAAATCTTCTAGACGTCGATCACCAGAGACTTAAAATTTCGAATGCAGCTCACTTGATTGAAAAGGTTCGCGACCCCAGCTATATATTATAATGTATAAGTTAGTCTTAATTATGACTCAACACACAAATTACTGGACATAAAACTGTTATCGCCGTGATTCCCCCTCCCCCCCGAACATTATTTTTACCTCCTACCTACTAAAATTGAGACTGTCGTTCGGTCGTCTTTTCCGTTTTACGACCACCACCCCGTACCCCTTGGTATTGCGATAGCGTCGTTGTGCGCTAAAGGGGTTCTCTGTAAGGTGACCCCGATAACTTGCATTGATAATTATACGATTAGCGTGAAATGGGTAGAGACCTAAACGAAAATATTGTACCGAGAAACAAACTAATATTTTCTGAATGAGTCGCAAATGGCTGACCGTTGAAATATATTTTACGAATATTAATTAATAATCAAACGCCCAAGACACGCGTGTACAGAATAATAAATAATACGGATTAACAACAAAATACAAATAATAAACAATAATATATAACGTCACGTGTCAGGCGTTGTCGTATTGGACCTTGGACTACCACCGGCGGCGGCGGCGGCGGATCGATGGCGATGGTTGCTGGTGACTGTTTATTTATTAAGGTTACATACAAAAAATATTTTAATTTATTGCAGAAGTACTTGTATGGCTATACTTTTCAGAAGATTTTGCTTTTTTCAACAATTCTTTCTCCCCTTTAATATATTGGTAGAACTCTTGGCAAGTCATGTTGTAATTAATTTGACACTGTAAAATTGACTCCATAGTCTCTGGAAGCAATCAATACAGAAGTTATTAAATGTTTCGTATCTACCACCCTTTTCACTTTCAACTATATAAGATTTCGTTCATCAGTCCACTGGACACCATGTTGTTTATTATTTAAATTATAATTAACACGTTAGACATAAAATACTTTTTATTATTACGTGCTTATTAGAGTAAAGACAAAAGACACATTCTTTGATAACAATTTTATATATCAGTGTTACCACTTATTACAACAGTGACGAAGCAAAATCTCACGGCCACGACGAAGATCGATTGGAGAGGCAGTCCGCAGACGCGCGTAATAATTCCCGCGCACGAACACGGATGACGCACAACCAAAGGCGTAAAAGTTACCACGGCGGACCCACGGGTGCGTCGCAACGCAACCCAAAATTATTCGGCGCACACGAGGAAAGGCGCCGACCGATGCGTATAGCGGCCGCCGCGAATAAAAACTACACGGCCCACAATGAACGGACCAACAGGGTCCCACGGCCACAAAGGTGTGGTTCAAACGCACCGAAATATTCGGTGCCCGCGAGCAGGACGCCGCAAGACGCGCGTCTTCAAAGGCTCGAGAGATCGAGACACCCGTCGTCGCACGACGGCGACTCGTCGTGACGCGCACGGAGCGGAGAGTGCGAGACGGTCGCGAAATTTCTGTCGCGACCGCCGCGTCGTTCATTATCGCTATCTCGTTCGATAAGAATTGTGAATTTCCGCCAATATCGAACAGTCGTTATTGCCAATTCCAAGAAAGGATGTACATTATTCATGCGTATAAACACAGTACACACGTATGAATATAATATATAATTATAATATAATATAATAATATTGTATACGATTTATACCACCGATTACACAAATAATTGAAAATATTTTTTTTGAAAAATTAAAACAAATTTTTATTTGGCCGTGTTATAATTATTGGGGAGACTATTAAAGTTTCCCCTGACGCACCACCCCTGCCAATTAGTATTAAAACTAATTTATATTTAGGTACATTCCGAACCCAGATTATTTATCATAAGATAACTCGATATTATCCCAATAATAAATGAATAATATGTTATTACCTCTTTCGCGAATATGATCGAAACTGAAAATTGCATAGGTACAATCGGTTGTAAAAAAGAAATTAAGAATTTATTAAATAAGATAAATACAATAAAATTGTTAATATATATTTTTAAAACTTTTTTTTTTTTTTTACAATAAAATGTGTCTATAATTAATTTTGTTACTGAAAAATATAAATAATATTGTTACATACCCGAGTTTAATTTCCATAATTCCAATCTTTGATCTTTAGGAAATCTAAACATTTTCAATCCAGGGAATTTTGATGTGGATTTTCCACAGTTAAGATACTGACAATAATTTCCAGGCATTTTTAAAAAATTATATTTCAACAAAACCAATAAATAATAAAAAGCAAATCAAATTGACAAATATCATTTATTTTTAATTTAATTAATATTTATTGTTTGGTCACACTGATTCCGCCGCTTTCAGACCCCCACTTCGTCCCTACGCCACCTAAGACGGGGCTTACACCTCGGTTGACGGCACCCGCCGACAGCGCTACATAGCGGCTGACGGCAATTACTTGTTGCCAATATTTTCCACAGCGTGGCTTATCTGTGTATTCTATAATCAATGGTTTTGTCTATTCTCGAATCTGTATACGACAATGTTACGAAAAAGTCGCGTCACAAAAATATGTAGATAGGGTCTGTGGTGTGCGACTTGGTAATTTCACACGACATTTTGTTATCATCGTTTATTTCACGATATTTTGTTATCGTAGTTTTAATCGTTAAATAAAATGATATTTTCATATTATAATATAACAATATTATTCTAATCATTATTAAATAGATTACATGGGCGTGATACTGTAAAATACGCGCACGCGATTCGGTTGTCGGTCAACATCGCTCTTTTTTTGGCACGCAATTCGGATGCAGCCAGGCCCGTACTGGCTGCTCTTATAGGGCGGTTGCTGAATATCCTATAAGGGCGCCTAAAAAGTCTTTTCTTTCGTTTTAGAGGTCTAAATATTACCGATTAATGCCGGGTTGCATGAAAATAGTTCCGTAAACTGTTGGTCCGATAAAGTTATCGGTTCTGTATATTACAAGTTATAGAACAAATTGCGTTTCATGAAAATATTGTAAATATTTTATATTAATGAGGTTATAACCGCTTACTTGGTAGATGGTATATGCACATTTTTAATCTTATCGTTATCGTTATTCAAATGTTATTGTTTTTGGCGACCTGCGCATGCGCATTATCAACAGCCGGTTTCGCGAAACCGAAATGATAAGGACACTAGTAAACCATAGAGTATTCTATGTGGAAAACAGTCCTGTAAATTATACTGCAGAACCGAAATCGGATCTACAAACTATCGATCCGAAAACCGTAGATTTGATAACATCTAGAAATTTTGCAGAACGGTTTTTAATTGTACAGAACTGATAACGAGTTATCGGTTCTGTAAATTTTCGTGCAACCCAGCGTAAGAATCTCAATTGGTTTAGAAGAACAAACGAAAAACCAACAAACCGCATGAAAACAAAATGGCAATGACGACACCAAAATGTCTATGCGACTATAAACGGTGTACCTATTATATACATATGAAAAAAAACATTTTTTAATAATATTACATCATTGAATTTTATCCAGTTTTAATTGGAAAATTATCGAAGTCAATATTTCTCCAAAATCTATTTAACAGACGTAATTTCTTTAAATTTAATGGGCGCATTGTGCCTCGTAATTTTAAAGGGCGCATCGTACATCTGCCCGGTTGCCCGGTGGGCCAGTACGGGCCTGGATGCAGCCATATATAATATTAGAATAATTTTATTACAATATTATAATAATAAATACTATTAATTTGTTTGTACGTTTTTTCAACCGTTTTTGTCGCGAAAAAATCGTCTCGATGTCAAAAGTCGAACGGTTTCTATCTTATTTTCTTTTCACCAGACGCGCACAACGAGCAATATACGATACCTGTCTTCGAGAAAATATATTATTTATACTTTTGTTTACGATTATTCGGGTTTCGCGAGGAATCTCGAGAGCGCGTCTCGTGCAATAATATTATGTATATTTATAGAACCTTTGTATCCGCTACGATACAATCACCGGTAGGTACACACAGGAGGAGATAATCCTTTTCGAGTAAATAATAATATTATTGAACACGCAACGAACGCGTGTTGTCTGCAAATGAAACGTTCGTAATTGCGACGATTGTTTTAATTATTTTCGTTTGAACGGGGTAATTCTTGACATTATCGTTTGTAATTTGTTCATAATAATAATAATAATAATAATAATAGTCTCTTGACTCTGCCAGACACTTTCGATATTTCCGCGAGTAATACGCTTAACGTTAACATACATATTATTATAATATAATAATGCGCACGTCGCGTGGTGTAATGTCTCGAGTTCGGTTAATCTCAACAATATCCGATAGAGTTAAAATTAGCAAATGTAAAATTTCACGCCAACAACTTTCCTTAATATTATTCGTCCTTTTTAAATTCATTTAGAAAAACGTTTCTTCTTCTCTGTAATCGACCATTAAGATCATACATTCAAACACATTTCTTCCCACTTCCCCCTGTCCATCGCTAAAAACATGCCACTCAGCACTTGGGTGCATCACTTGTATATCCTTCCTGACTTGATCCTCCCACCTTAATCGTGGTCGTCCTAAAGGTCTCTTTCCTTGCGGTTTCCCACACTGAACCATCCGAACTAAAGTTCCTTCTTTAGAAAAACGTTTACTAGACAATAAAATTATTATTAAACCGTATACCATCGCGCGCTGTATATTAAAGGACTATTAACAACACACACTTCCGAGAAGTTGCTGCCACACATGGTATTTACACACAACACGTCCTTCGCACAAACCTTTTTTTTTTAACGGTAACTAAAATTTAGTTTTTACTGAAAAGCGTTTTTTACACATAAGTGTGATAAACTTCATTTATCGCATATATTCTACGTCATAATATTATGACGTGTTCCACTATATAGCGTTCCACCTAATCTATACATAATTTCAGGTTATCAAGATCGCTGTAAATGTTCGATTTTTGTTTTATCCGTATTTTATTGCGAAATTACGCGGAAAAAAAAAATCTGTTATAATTCGAACAGATTTCACATCAGGTCCAATGAGCGTGAATAAATTTGATTATTATTATTATTATTGTAGTCGCGATAATTGATTCAAAGTATTGATTTGTATTACTCGTATTCGAGTGAATGTAATTCGTGTCCAAATATGTTTTTTGATCGGCTATATAATAATTGTTTAATCGTTCTGTATTTGAACGTTAGCTATCGATTAGAGCCAGATTTTTGGACATTTTAACGTAACTCGTTTGCTATTTTTTTATTTTTTTTTATTTATTGATTACACACACACGCACTAAATAAACGTCGATACGATAGACGCCGCGTATTTGTATTTGAAACGTTTCGATAAAAAAAATAAAAATCGCGTATTATTGTTATACGTTATAATGAAATCAAATAAGCAAATAAATTCTCCGATATATTGATTCGAAATGTTATTAAATAAGTAATTAATGTTATTGACAATAACATTAAACTTGTTTTAAAAACGCGGCGTTTAAGTACAAACCCCCCACATTCAAAGCTCTGTAACTTTTTTCCACTTTCGGTACAAACGATGAAATTTGCGATACAAACGTAGTACAAACGATCGCCCCGAGTTTTTTTTCTCGAAAACCCAAAGTTCAAAAATCATGTCCGTGGCACCCCCACATTCAAAGCTCTGTAACTTTTTACCACTTTCGGTACAAACGATGAAATTCGTGGTACAAACCGGTACATACGTAGTACAAACGAATGCGTCAGTTTTTTTTCGAAAACCCAAAGTTCAAAAATCATGTCGCTGGCACCCCCATTTTAAAAGTTTCGTAACTTTTTTCCACTTTGAGTACAAACGATGAAATTTGCGATACAAACCGGTACAAACGATCGCCCCGAGTTTTTTTTCTCGAAAACCCAGAGTTCAAAAATCATGTCCGTGGCACCCCCACATTCAAAGCTCTGTAACTTTTTACCACTTTCGGTACAAACGATGAAATTTGCGATACAAACCGGTACAAACGATCGCCCCGAGTTTTTTTTTCAAAATTTCAAAGTGGGGGTGCCGGGGACCTGCGTTTAACGCTCCCTTCACACGTTATAATATTGTCCGAGCACAAATTACTCTATTTTCGTGTCGATCAAACTGGTGTATAGGTATGTATAAACACCAAAAAGTCCATAAATGTACGAGAAATTTTTGAATCGCATCGGTTTCAGCGTTGTAATTGCGCTAATATTATACGCGCGCGTATTTGTTCGGAAATTTCGCGGCCAAGTATATAACATACTCGTATACGCATTAGGCGCTGTACTCATATACGGACACTTCAAACGGATATTTAATATGCAAAATGCACATGTGTGTTATCACTTGTTCTATATATTATGTATATACCGTATATTTTATACACGCGTATAATATAATACAATAATAATCATCATTATAAAAACCAACAAACCGCATGAAAACAAAATGGCAATGACGACACCAAAATGTCTATGCGACTATAAACGGTGTACCTATTATATACATATGAAAAAAAACATTTTTTAATAATATTACATCATTGAATTTTATCCAGTTTTAATTGGAAAATTATCGAAGTCAATATTTCTCCAAAATCTATTTAACAGACGTAATTTCTTTAAATTTAATGGGCGCATTGTGCCTCGTAATTTTAAAGGGCGCATCGTACATCTGCCCGGTTGCCCGGTGGGCCAGTACGGGCCTGGATGCAGCCATATATATATATATATATATGTATATATAATATTAGAATAATTTTATTACAATATTATAATAATATATACTATTATTAATTTGTTCGTACGTTTTTCTAACCGTTTTTGTCGCGAAAAAATCGTCTCGATGTCAAAAGTCGAACGGTTTCTATCTTATTTTCTTTTCACCAGACGCGCACGACGAGCAATATACGATACCTGTCTTCGAGAAAATATATTATTTATACTTTTGTTTACGATTATTCGGGTTTCGCGAGGAATCTCGAGAGCGCGTCTCGTGCAATAATATTATGTATATTTATAGAACCTTTGTATCCGCTACGATACAATCACCGGTAGGTACACACAGGAGGAGATAATCCTTTTCGAGTAAATAATAATATTAGTGAACACGCAACGAACGCGTGTTGTCTGCAAATGAAACGTTCGTAATTGCGACGATTGTTTTAATTATTTTCGTTTGAACGGGGTAATTCTTGACATTATCGTTTGTAATTTGTTCATAATAATAATAATAATAATAATAATAGTCTCTTGACTCTGCCAGACACTTTCGATATTTCCGCGAGTAATACGCTTAACGTAAACATACATATTATTATAATATAATAATGCGCACGTCGCGTGGTGTAATGTCTCGAGTTCGGTTAATCTCAACAATATCCGATAGAGTTAAAATTAGCAAATGTAAAATTTCACGCCAACAACTTTCCTTAATATTATTCGTCCTTTTTAAATTCATTTAGAAAAACGTTTCTTCTTCTCTGTAATCGACCATTAAGATCATACATTCAAACACATTTCTTGCCACTTTCCCCTATCCATCGCTAAAACATGCCACTCAACACTTGGGTGCATCACTTGTATATCCTTCCTGACTTGATCCTCCCACCTTAATCGTGGTCGTCCTAAAGGTCTCTTTCCTTGCGGTTTCCCACACTGAACCATCCGAACTAAAGTTCCTTCTTTAGAAAAACGTTTACTAGACAATAAAATTATTATTAAACCGTATACCATCGCGAGCTGTATATTAAAGGACTATTAACAACACACACTTCCGAGAAGTTGCTGCCACACATGGTATTTACACACAACACGTCCTTCGCACAAACCTTTTTTTTTTAACGGTAACTAAAATTTAGTTTTTACTGAAAAGCGTTTTTTACACATAAGTGTGATAAACTTCATTTACCGCATATATTCTACGTCATAATATTATGACGTGTTCCACTATATAGCGTTCCACCTAATCTATACATAATTCCAGGTTATCAAGATCGCTGTAAATGTTCGATTTTTGTTTTATCCGTATTTTATTGCGAAATTACGCGGAAAAAAAAAATCTGTTATAATTCGAACAGATTTCACATCAGGTCCAATGAGCGCGAATAAATTTGATTATTATTATTATTATTGTAGTCGCGATAATTGATTCAAAGTATTGATTTGTATTACTCGTATTCGAGTGAATGTAATTCGTGTCCAAATATGTTTTTTGATCGGCTATATAATAATTGTTTAATCGTTCTGTATTTGAACGTTAGCTATCGATTAGAGCCAGATTTTTGGACACTTTAACGTAACTCGTTTGCTATTTTTTTATTTTTTTTATTTATTGATTACACACACACGCACTAAATAAACGTCGATACGATAGACGCCGCGTATTTGTATTTGAAACGTTTCGATAAAAAAATTAAAAATCGCGTATTATTGTTATACGTTATAGTGAAATCAAATAAGCAAATAAATTCTCCGATATATTGACTCGAAATGTTATTAAATAAGTAATTAATGTTATTGACAATAACATTAAACTTGTTTTAAAAACGCGGCGTTTAAGTACAAACCCCCACATTCAAAGCTCTGTAACTTTTTCCACTTTGAGTACAAACGATGAAATTTGCGGTAGAAACGTAGTACAAACGATCGCCCCGAGTTTTTTTTCGAAAACCCAAAGTTCAAAAATCATGTCCGTGGCACCCCCACATTCAAAGCTCTGTAACTTTTTACCACTTTCGGTACAAACGATGAAATTCGCGGTACAAACCGGTACATACGTAGTACAAACGAATGCGTCAGTTTTTTTTTCAAAATTTCAAAGTGGGGGTGCTGGCATGTCCCTGGCGCCCCCATTTTAAAAGTTTCGTAACTTTTTTTCCACTTTGAGTACAAACGATGAAATTTGCGGTACAAACGATCGCCCCGAGTTTTTTCTCAAAACCCAGGTTCAAAATCATGTCCCCATTTTAAAAGTTTCGTAACTTTTTTTCCACTTTGAGTACAAACGATGAAATTTGCGGTACAAACGATCGCCCCGAGTTTTTTTTTCAAAATTTCAAAGTGGGGGTGCCGGGGACCTGCGTTTAACGCTCCCTTCACACGTTATAATATTGTCCGAGCACAAATTACTCTATTTTCGTGTCGATCAAACTGGTGTATAGGTATGTATAAACACCAAAAAGTCCATAAATGTACGAGAAATTTTTGAATCGCATCGGTTTCAGCGTTGTAATTGCGCTAATATTATACGCGCGCGTATTTGTTCGGAAATTTCGCGGCCAAGTATATAACATACTCGTATACGCATTAGGCGCTGTACTCATATACGGACACTTCAAACGGATATTTAATATGCAAAATGCACATGTGTGTTATCACTTGTTCTATATTATGTATATACCGTATATTTTATACACGCGTATAATATAATACAATAATAATCATCATTATAACGACACCGCGAGTGGAAACCGTGCGTGTGTTTTGATGTGTATCGAAATAGTAATTAAGTGAACCGGAATATTATATACCGAACGGATCAAATGCGCGTGTACGGATATGATATCGCGCATACGTTATACGTGGTGGTGTGTTACTTGCAGTTTGCCGATAAATCGCGTGTCGATTGTTATTAATTTCGCGTATTCGGTGTGCAGGGAAAATAGCGATACCTAATACACACGCAGTACAGGAGCGTAGAATTTTATTGGATTATGAACGAGCGAGCTATCGGTTTTACGCGAGAACGTTTTATGGCGCTGTTAGGGGAGGAGGGGAAGGATATAAAAAATACGAGTAACTCGTTTTTATATTATTACAAATTACGATTGAAATAATATAATGATTTAACGCAACTCGTTCGACAATTTCCGAATGGGCTGGAAAATCTGTTCTTCTAGTCGATTTACATAAGTCTATATAGGTTCTTCTTCTTCTTCTTATAGTGCGCTTATCCGTTTCGGATGTTAGTGACCAGCATGGCTATCATCTCTTCGTCTGTGGCTGCCCTAAAGGGTTCGATCGACGTTTTATTATTGTACCATGCCCTTAGATTTTGCATCCATGCCGGATGCACGTCCCGGACCTCTTTCATCCATTTATTCTTCCTTGAATAACGGACCGCAGTAAACCGTATTTCGCTTTTATTTCTCATAATACGACCATGGATATTCTAATTTGCGAATCTTTACGGTATTAAGGAACTCTTTCTTTTTGTTCATCCTTTGGAGTACTTCCTGGTTGGTTATGTGCAGTGTCCGTAGTACGAGGAGCATTGTCCTATAAATATAAGTCTAGGTAAATACTTTACAGTCGAGGTTCTTTCACGCTTTAGAAGCAATGGAATCGTTTGATTTTTAATTATTATTCTTTTGGTACTTAACGCCTATAATTATATTATTGCTGACGTTTCCTAGTAAACGAAATACATAATTAAATTATGAAATTATTTTATATATATATACAAATAAATTGAATACGCTTACTTTCGCTGGCAAAAACAATTTCACGCTGTAGAAATAACGTACGGGGTAAAATAAATACATAAACGCATCGTATGAAGGGGGATCTGTCCTCATATCCCCCCCGCCCCCGTAATTACGCTCCTGATTTTCGCTGTCACCATTTTCTGTGTACGACTTTACCGTCTAGTAGAATTGCTCCGATCACCATGCTCGTACACCCGTTTTCCGGTAGAAAATTATGCAGCGGCACTTTAGGGAAATCGTTTTTCGATTTTCACAAAAATAAACGTTTAAACGCGGCACAAAAAAACTACTAGAAAAAAACTTTTCAAATAATTTCTTCCGTTTTTGAGCTATTTATTAGATTTTGTTTTATATTAGTTTTTAAAAGACCGATTATAGAACTAAATACGAATATATGTTTTTAAATCGGTACAGATTTTCGTTCTCAACACCATTTATTGGTTTTCACATTTCGTCAATCGTAGTTGTTTAATATAAATACATAATATCGTATTAAAAACATAGGCGGCTCCAGCAATGAATCTCGGGTGCAGCCATATGTGAATATTTTTGAGGGGGGGTCTTGAAACTTTTACAAATTAAAATTTTTTTGCAGAAAAAAGAAATACTAATAATTAGTTATATTGGTTGCTAAGGCCTTCGGCCAAGACTCTGCAGGTCACTTTACTATGAGTAATGCTACTTGCCATTTGTTATAATTATTATATTACCCCGTGGTAAAATTTTTGCGGCGGCTGAAATGTCAGGTGCAGCCAAGGCTGCAGTGGCTGCACCCGTAGAACCGCCTATGATTAAAAAAAAAAACATCATAATTTTAGTTATGTATAAAAAAAATAACGAATTCAACCGTTACTATTAATTTTTAAAAAAATACGTAATTTTACGTTTAAAATACAATATTTTTTTAACGAAACTCTTATCTCGTATACCTACGTATTATTCGTAATTATCGTCAAATTTTTTTTTTTTATTAATTTATTGTCAAATACTTAAAACACCGGTATATAGTCAATCAAAAGCAAAAAAAAAAAATTGCCAACACGCGTCGACCACTACTGTTTCACTCGATTAGAAAAATGCGACGTATAATATATTATTATTAATGTTTAATGAAATCCCGAGATAATGGCGCAGTTTTGACACATTTTTATCGATCTCGCGAGATGAACCGTTTATATATACGCCAGTCCCGTCCCGTGTGCCCTGAATATTCGTCTCTCTATATTGGGGAACTATTTTAGTTGAAATATCGTATTTTATATTTATGATTTTTACATTTTTTTTTTTTTTTTTTTTTTTTAATCGACGCGCTGCGCTTGGATATGACATTATACGCGACACGTTTTCTTTCGGAACGTTCAATTTATTACACAAAATAAAAAAAACTTATTCTAACCCGTTTGTGCGCCTGTTTTTTTTTTTTCTAGGTTAACATCGTTGTAAAACGGATAACATTCCGCTAATGTTATTAGGTTTTTTTTCATTCGCGTCCGTATATATACCCATTTCACGCAAGACGATAAAAATATATATTTTCTTTAAACGACTGCGGATATTTTCGAGACAAACCGAAATTTCATACGTCACGTAGTAACGTTGTACATATATTATGTGTTAATATTGTATAACGACGCTTTTTATTATATAGACCTACTGGCGGTACGCGAGTCGTCGGAAGTCCGCATAACATTACAACATAATGTGGTAGTCGTGTGTAATAATAATAATATATCGTATCCGCGCGATGATAATAAATCGTCTCGCAAGTATCGATCGTGGACGAGACGCGGTGTTAAAAAACGATTTACTATTAATAATAATAATAATAATACAAATAATAATAATAATAATAATAATAATAATAATAATAATAATAATGTGGCAAACTGCAAGTATACGTTCCGTCGTGTATTGTATACGCGATTAATGTTTAGATGAATTTTCGACACTTTATCAGTTCGTATAACATATTATATGTTACGTTAGGATGACAGCGTTTAGACATTGAAAAAAATGGGATTTTGTATTTCAACTCAAATCGTCCCGTATAGCCGTCTTCGCAAACGAGTTACGTCCACACCCCCCGAACATTATTTTATACACACACACACACACACACAGTCTCGGGAAAATATCATTTCAAGACTGCAATTCTCCTCTCCCTCCCCCCTCCAAAAAAAAAAAACAATATAATATCTAATATATTCTTAAAAAAAAAAATTATAAACGATAAAAATATGATTATCGCCATAGGTAAAAATATGTCGGAGAATATATTGATGAATTTATATTTTACAAAATTTCTTATATAAATATGTGGCTATGAGCGGGTTTCCGATTCTATAAAGAGCATTTGCTCATTATAGCGCGTATATAGAATACAGATAAAATAGTAAATTATACGAGCAATAAGGATTCCAAATATATAAAATTCTATATTTCATATTTTTGCGTATTTTAGAAATTTTAGATTTTCAGCGCTATTTTCCCAATTTTTTTTTTTTTTTTTGCGTGGACATGCGCATTATATTAGATAAATATTCGTCCGTTTTATTCGTTTACGTATATAGAACGGCAATTTATAAAACGTAACCGTTTAGATTTGAATAAAATATACACTGAACAGAGAAAATAGCGCTGTCTCGACGCAGATTGTGTTTCGATGGTCATTTCCGTGATCGAGTGATGAGCAGTTGTTTTCATAAACATACACTGGAGATCTGCACCGCGGTGTAACCGCAAAAAATTCACTTCAGGTGATATATTACTCACCGGTGATTATTTACCACCGTTAAAAATCCACTAGATTACATAAACGTAGGACTCGATGTGGCAGCACTTCCCCAAACGGAAACTCGCCTCATATTAATATTAAAATTACTAATTGTATACATTTTCTTTGCACGCCACATTATTGTAATTATTCGATTTTATTCGGAATAATTAAATTAAATACGATTATAAATAAACCGTAAATATATATCATTTATGAGAAAGAAAAATCAATTAACTTCTCATGAATACAATTTAAAAAAAAAAAAACTCAAAATTACTTTTTATATGCAAACATTAAACACAGCTCATAGCTGTTAAAACGGCGATAATTAAAACTTTTACTCTATTTTTAAATTCCTTATTACCTCTTTATAGTATAAAACGGCCTTTATACTTTAATATTACAACTTCAAAACGGTTTGAATTTTCGTCGTGTAAATATAACGCCATTTTATTATATTTCTTTGTGGGTCGAGTCGGCCAGCAGAAAAATCGCCGGTTACAAGCAGATTTTTATATTTTAAAAAACTACGTCAACGTCGGTTCGCGCAATCGTATACGCGTTTCAAAAAATATGTATATATATTAATATAAGTAATTAATAAGTATTAATATATTGAATAGTACATTAGTCCGTTAATATTTGTAAATAAATAAATAAATAAATATGAAGAAACACTATCTTAAAACTAAAAAAAAAAAAATCTCAAAATATGCAATAATTAAATGCACTATAAAATGTTGACGATTTTTCGCGGTGTCTCGAGCTACTATATAGCTTACTTATAGCGATAAGTCATTTCGGAGTAATAACAAAACGATCCGAGTCGATTCAACGCGTTCGTTAAAATTATCCGTTTTACCGTATTTCACCGAGGTAAAATGTCCCTAGTGAAATTTTACTGGCAGTAGTCAAATACGCTACTAACGATATTTTACGAGCGATAAAATATTACATACCAAGCGAAATTTTACCGGGAGATTGAACGTTCACTTGTAGAATTTTACCGAGGAATACAAAAATATATCTAGCGAAATTTTACCCGGGAGGGAATAAAATTCCACTACGAAGTCAGAAAACGCCGTTCTATATAGTTTGTACATAATATAGTTTATGTGACTCGTAGCAACCGTCGTTTTCACATAATGAGCAACGAATACGAGTTAACAGGATAAAAGAGTTCGGTTGAAAAGTTTAACTCGACTTATTTTCTGTCGTTTGTTTCGACCAATTAGTTTAATTTTGAATTTACATTGCCGACAACAAGGTCGATTTTGTCAAGATTCTAATAATATTATATCCGAATTCATTAGAGACGACCCGAAGTAGCACCTACATAGAATGAGATTAGGTAAATTTCATATTTCATACGAATCGTTGCCAAAAACGTATTAATCTTATATGAATTACTATTCTTCTGTGCTCTCGTCGTTAGACCTATATTCTTGAACACGCGGGTGCAGTCGTTCCGGGTCCATCCACAGCTGTTGCGGTTCCCGACGACTAGAGCGGGTACGAAGGACGCTCCTTTGGTTTGTCATTATAAGCGCCTCAATGTTCCCTGTGAACCTCGCGATTATACGCTACTGTTTCTACCCCACTTGGCCTAACGTCTCTCACCGAACGAAGACGGGCTGTTAGCGCTAGGTTTCTTGATGGGCCGCTTAAGGACACTGTATGGACTCGCCTTCTTCATATTGTTATCTTTCAATAAGTACCCCAACGTGCAACTCGTTCGTTCCACTGCCACTTTTTTCGTAACACGTGCCGCCGCGAACTATTTGAACCATTAAGGAAAATTATGTCGAACGCCATAATGCGGATCCAGCTTTCGCTATTTAATATTATTATACTATATCATCCTGTTCTAATATACTTATATTCAACATATATCTCAACCTAATACTTGCGTGTAAAATTACAAAAGGCTTGCATAATAAAACGATTAATTTTTTCATAAAAAAAAAAAAAAAATCGAAAAGATTAATGAAAATAATACGCGACTAACTGATATAATTTAAATTCTAACTGGGTTAAAAAAAAAATAAGAGATTGGTTAAATTAATTTTAGCAAGTTAAAACAGAAAAATCGTTAACTTGCGCCCCTCGGCAATGGGCGCATATACTCGTATATTTCACGATTTGAACGTGAAAAGAGCTGGGAGAAAAAAAAAATAAAACCACTCGCAGGAAAAACACTCGACGACACCGCGCCGTACGAGAGTACTCGGCGAATATACGAAATAAAACGATAATTCGTCCAAACCCGGCCTCTGCCATCGAAAAAAGAAAAGAAGGAAGAAAAAAAGAGTAATATTTTATACTTGAAAACAGAAAATTTCACGCGGACGTTTGTGGCCAGAAGGACGAGGCGCGAAAAACGTATGATTTTTACAATACAGATCGATTGATCGAAAATGAATCGTTGTTTTATCGTCAAAATCGACGAGTTAAGAATCGATTGTGTTTAAAGCTCGAAAATATCGTATAATTAAGTCGGGGACATACTATAGTGGGCGCACACAAAATTTTTTTTTCAAAGAACTATCACTGCAAAATATAATTATCACGTCCATTTTCCATAACGTTATAACGTTTTATATCGTTTTTTCATTTTATTAACCGACTTCAGAAAAGAGGAAGGTTCTCAATTCGAGAGTATTTTTTTTTTTAATACTTGTTACCTCGTAACTCTGTCATATATAAGCCGATTTGGATGAATCTTTTTATATAAATTAGTATCACCTCCCGGTGGCCCCATACCAATTTAGTAAGTATTGGCGTAGTATTCGGCCAGTAATCTAGTTTTTTGTATTTTTTTTATTTTTCATATTTTCTTATTCCATAAGAATTGGCCTAGTGTCGTACCTAACCACCCGGTCAAACGTAGGAACAAGAATGACGATATGACTACTATAACTACTATGACTAAAAAGGATGAAAAAAACATTTTTTTTTAGAAAAAAAGAAACCGACTTCAAAAAATGCACTAAAAATTATGAAATAATCAATAACCTTTTTGCAATCCACGTCGAATTTCAAAAACATTACACTGCAGAAACGCATTTTATTAAACAGTTCGTCAACACTGAACTCAATACATGGAACGCGTATATTAATGAAAATATGACCCCAGATAGGAGGCCGCCATATGCATTCTATAAGGTATAAAATTCATGGAGAATACGATAAAATATAGTTTTTTCCATGATATTTATCATATTTTATTATTTACTATGAGATAACAGGACACAAAAAGACGTGCTTATAGTATCAATGTTAGCACCAAAATCGATGATTTTAACATAACAAAATTGGTAACAAAAACAGGAAAATAGAAACGGAATGCATATGGCGGCTCACTGTAGAGGTCCATTTTTCATATAGGAGAAGTATACAGAATGCGCGTTCCGCATGTATCGAGTTCAGTGTTCGTCACCTATAGTATACGAAATTACGAATTATTGGTGTTTAAACGGTTCGCTAAATGTATTTAAATTAACGATAAAAATAGCATATATAGCAGATAAAATTAGTGTTTAGCGAACTTCACCTGCAACTGCACTGAACGTACCATAATGGGGTCTTTCAAACAAAAAAAAAAAAAATGTCAATTGAGTTTACTAATATTATTGTAGTAAACACGAAGAGTTCGGAAATAATCTTCATTTTTTATTCTGACTTTTAAATCCATCACAAATTACTTTCGAAAATCGATAAATTAATAAATGTTCGAAACGATTGGTTTTGGCGCGGAATCAAAAGTGTTTTACCCTATACCGGGTTTTCATAAGTTACCAATGTGGTAACTGATGTTTTATCACTCGAGGTGTAATTAAATATATTACACTCTTATCACAAAACTATTAATATCCATAGATACTAAATTATTATCTATGGCGGTATCTATCAGTAACCTGTCATGCCTGGTTAATGGTAAAACGCTTTTGATTTCGCGTCAAAACAGATCGTTTTGAAATGGTCAATTTAAAAAAAAAAAAACCGTAAGTCCTAAAAAATTAACCGAAATCAAAAATATTATTTCATTCTTACTCGGGCCAACCTAGACAATTAGGGAAAAATACGATTAATTGTAAATTGCTGAAAGACCCCATTCTCAAGAAAAATTCTTGTTCATCGCATTTTTCGTTCATATACAAATCGCACGGACTCGAATCCCAAACGGAGTGAACCGACAACATTTATTTAACGCGAAACTCGAATTGTTTTACCTGTCCGACTGAAAATATTTACTATATTAAAAAATGTATATAAATACTGAAAAATAATACACTATAGCGCGAAAATGTTGATCTGCACCGCGCTAGAAATACATCACTCGCCGTTCTTTTTATTATATACGAAGATGATAAAACAGTGTTTGAATTATAAACGTACGCAGGTGGTATACATATATATAGGTTAGGTTTTTTTTATATTATATATAATATCGTTTATGGCTTGTTTTGATAGTCACGTGTCATAAAAATCCAAAGACGACGCGCAAATGTAAAAATATTGTAGCGAGAAAATACGACAGGTAAGTGTAAAAAAAAAAAAAAAATGTGTATACGAAAACGTTAAATTATTATAATAAAAAAGTAAATTGGAGGAAAAAACGAGTAAACGCGTAGTAAAAACGATAGGTAACGTTATGTGTTGTACGAAATAAACGATAAACGAAAAGTGCAGGGATCAACGCGTATATTATATATATATATTTGTTACGTAGAAACCGGGATAACGCTCAATATTAGGTTTATGTCACTGTAACGTTTCAAAAACACAAATTGATTTGTGCCTGAAAAACGGCGATAAACAGATCTAATTCTAATGCTTTCGTGCGTCTATATCCTATATAATTTGACAGTTCGTATAATAATAATAATAATAATATATCCTTTTGTATTATTATTATGGCGCGGTACAGAAATAAGGAAAACTAGCGCAGCAACGAGAACGTCAAAAAACGTAATTTCTCGGGCGGATTTTCATATAGACGAGTGTATTCAAAAGAACAAAAATAATCCGATGTTTTGTATTATTTTCCGGAACGGTTACTTACAGGCGATTAAAAAATTAATCGGTTTCGAGAGACACGCGCCGCCGAATGATTTAAAATAAACAGATTTCGTGTCTATTTCAGTATAGTTTACGGTGTACAGTACATTTTTTTTAACGCAATAAAAATAAACGAAAAGTTTAAGTAAACTTTAGAATTTCTTATTCGTTTTAATACCGTTGTATACGCTGCAGCACTATAGCGTGTTGGTCTTTCGACTTTTTAATGCTTTACGTGCCAGTATCTGCAGGTGATATATTTTTTTTTAATATCGTCATCAAAACTTTACAATTCTATTAAAATAATGTACTGTTATTCCCGTTACCTAGTTGTTTTAAATTACTACGAACGGAGCGTGGAAAACGTGGTTGACTTTTTAACGCGGTATTCATTATTTAGAATCGCGCCATCGAAACAAGTGTCGCTTATCAGAGCCGTATTTAAGGGGGGAGGGAGGCAAGCAGGGTCGGCCTGGCCATGGCCGCTACGTCTTGCGGGGGCCCCGTCTTTTTTTTTTTGTACCAATATTTTTGAACGCTATGTCTCCACCAGTTTTGAAATCTTTGCCCCCTGTATTATTATAATGTACAAAAGAAATAATGCAAAAATTCATTTGAGAACAGCGGTTCGAACCCCGAAAACCGTACACGTCAAATCGTGGTACTTATCCGTTGGACTATTATTAACGGAAAAAATAAACCTATTAAAAAAACACGGTAAAACTGTCAAATTTCAAATTGCTTTAACTTAAAAACTAAATCCGACCACCAAATTCTAACTCCACCGTAGATTCTTTTATTAACTCTATATGGAAACAGAAGGCGCTAGTCCGAAAAAAAAAATTAATATTTTTCATAAGTGGCCCGGAAAAATCTTATTTGTCCGGTAAGAATTTTAGAGTCACTCCGCCGTTGGATCTGGGACACTCTATACAATGAATTGTTTTTTGTTGATACGTATTTTTAACTTCATATTAAACCAAGGGGCAGGGGGCCCCAGAGTAAAAAAGATCCAAGGGCCTTTGGTGTGCCAGGCCGACACTTGAGACAAGTATACCTTGTTGCCCGTGGCGTGAAATTTTTTAGTTATTAAGGGGACGGTAAATTTTTATAGTCATAATATATGGTGTGTAAACAAAAGAAAATATAAAGCGCAATTTTTCAGCGTATAAATTGTGTTGCCCCGGGGCGCGAAAAACGTAAATACAGCCCCGTCGCTTATAATTTTTAATTCGTTCTGTGTGTTTTCGGGGGAATATGATTTTTGTACAAGTTCGCGTCGCCGTGGGAACATCGCCCAATTTTTAATTGATCTATTATTATAAATTAAACGGTTTTTACTAAAAATATATTACGTGTAAAAAAGCGACGATATAATAATAATTTTTGAATCGTACTACGGAATTCCGGGTTTCTCGGCTTTTCGAGAACATATCGTTTACGTTTACTCGTTCAAACGTTTCTATATTTATTTAATAAATGCTTGTCGTCATTGTGTAATTATCACTATAACCTATACAAAAACGTACAGTTTTTCTAAGACGAATGTATGATGTACCTATAGGTAATAAACAAGAAAAAAAAATTACTATTACATTAATTCGCGACAAAAAAAATCAGTTTAGAATATTATTTATTATTTTTACTACCTACGAGTTCTTGATCAGATTAGTGTAAATTACATTCTTCGCGTTGATGAGTTAAAAAAGGGGAAAAAAAATTTAAAGAACGGTATTTCACTGTCTTTTTCCATTTCGATCTTGATTATACTTAATCCCTGCAGTGTTACAAATTATAAAACATAACTCATCAACGACTATACACTTAGTACTTACTTGATATTATATTATATACGAAACTCGAGAATTCCTATTTAGTATTAGAACACTCAGCACGACTGAGATCGTATTATTTACGATTATTTCGGCTTTAGGTAATCTTTAAATCGATAACGGACCGAAAAAGAAAACATGGTTCAAACTGCTATAATATTCCTGCGTAGAAGATGTATTATGGTTAACAAATAATAGTAGGTATTATGATAACAGAAGTCTTGCGTTTTTATTAACCTAATTAATAATTAACGATCTGACGTGCATTAATTTTTCACAGGCCTTATTTACAAATAGTACATTTTATATAGTATTTATATGATCCAGCCGTCAAACTGATTTTTATATCGTTTAAACAATATTTTTACCACAGATTAGATGAATACATATGGATCACTCGGCCCGAGAACAAATGTATTGTTAATATACGTTTAACGGTTGACGTGAATTTTTTTAGCCGTTCTTTAACGTTTCGAACGTACGTTTTGTGTATAGATAATTTGTGAGTGGCAAGTGTAAAAAAGTAAAAATGAAAAAAGCTATAGATTGTGTGACAAAGATGGCGAGAAAGAGAGAAAAACCGAACAAAATGCTCAGAACTGGTCACAAAACGTCATTTCTAACGTCGTGACAAGGGAAACTTCAAAATTTTAATCTACCATAACTTTAATGTACTATATTATAGTCATTTTTTATAGCTGACAAAGTAATACATTTCCTCTCCCCTCCCCCACCCCAAAAAAAAAAAAAAAATATATCGGGCGATTCGTGCCCACGATAACGAAAATAACAAAATTATGTAAAACAGAAATCGTACTGAGCTAAATGTAAGTGGAAAACAATTAAACGGGCCTGTTAAATCTTTTGCCTCCCCCTTTCGAACACCGAAATGACGCCGCTGTCGACAACGTTATTACGAAATACAAACGCGGCCAATTTAGGAAAAAAAGAAAACGGTTTGTAAATCGAATTCAGAGATCGCACGCATATAGAAAAGGTGTACCCGATTATTTGTATATCGTAATAATGTGCCGACTGCGTTCCGCGGTAGGTGTATGCGTTCGAGTGCTAACGATTTGTCCGATTCAAAGTCGAACAAACGCGATACAACGTTTATTTTCTGCGCGTTTGATGACCGCGACTGATTTTAAATAATAAATTAAAAAACGCGCGTAATACACGGTAGAATAAAACGTAAAATCGCGGTGAAGGATCACACACGAATAACGTGTATTATACTGCGTCCTGATTACAGCTGTGTATTATAAGTTTCCGTTTTTCCAATTATTTTTTTTTGTGCGTTTTAAAGCGAGAGAGTTTTTTTTTTGGTCAAACTATATCCGATAATCGAAAAGTGCGGTATCACCGTTTCCGCAAATTATTCTCTTATTTATATACACGCTGCAACGATAAAACGTATATATAGTGTTATATAGGTACTAATAAACCGCGGTGCTGCTATTATTTATTATCGGCCGACTTTGGCACAATTCGTAAAATAAATATATAAATATTGATTCGCCTGGACGATTAACGACGTTCAGCGTTAAAAAAAAAAAAATCCCCGAAAGAAAGTTCTTATAGGTAGGTATATATATATACCTTCTTCGGATTTCTGTATTACTTTTTGACTGCGGGATGATCTCAATATACCGCCCCCCGCGACCATTCCTACTGCTTTCCAAACGCGTACCTATATATATATTTAATGTATTCCGCGCGGCGTGTCGAGCCAACAAAAACGAACGAGTCTGTATACATATATAATTTTTTTTTTAAATCCATTTTTTTTTCTTCTTCTTCTTATCCCGTCGAATTTACTGCCGCGCGCGTATTATCGCGGCGAAACTATTTTATTTCAATATTTCGTCGCGAACTCGTAACAATATAATATATTAATAATATCGTTTCGCTAATTTTCCCCCGCAGGTTTCCGCCGATTAATTCCAGCTAATATTTGAAATAAAAAATTGCGTTTATATATACCTATACTCATTGGCTTTTGGTTAGCGCTCTTTTCAAACCACGCGCCGCGATTAACTGCAGGGTTTCCGTAATCCGATTACGTGTGCGCGCGTGTGTGTGTGTGTCGCGGCGCGAATGAAATCAATAATACGATTAAAATATCAGACTTTTCCACTCCCGAGACCTGCTGCAGCGTAGGTGTAGCGAGACAACGAGTCTGTTGTTTTTTTTTAATACTCCCGCGAAGCCCGGCAGGTTTTTCCAAAGATATTTCGAATAAATCAAAGAAGTTCTTTATCGCCGCGGTGAACTTTTATATATATAGTTGTATTTTAATTTCACCGCGTATACGTTTTATCGAGAAGTTTTCTGATATAAATAATAATAGAAAAAAAAAAGAGGAGACGTTAAAAAACAAATGAATATTTTTTTTTTAAAAAACGTATTTCTTTTCGGAGTTATATAAGTTTAACTCCGCTGCGAGTGAACGTTTATTGAAGCCGCATTATCCGCGTATATAGGTACCGACAAAGATTTCTGTCGATAATCTCGGCGCGCGCGGTAGTTTTTCCTCCATTTGTCTTATTATATATATTGTTTTTTGCGCGCGACACGGCATTCGAATATCGTCGCGATGACATTCCGTAGTGTAAATCATAATATTGTAATTATTATGATTAAACTTTGTTAAAAAAAAACAATATTCGTAACCGTCATTTTTTTGTTTTTCCGTGTACTCGCGCGATTATATAATAGCGATGATTCAAATTCAAAAAAAAATCGAAAACCTAAACCCGAACAATATTAATAATAGATTTTTCTGAAAAAAAATTTAATCACACTCGTATAATGTATGGCTTCGGTTACGCGTTCGTTGCGGTTATCATATTTTTATTTATTTATATATTGTATATATAGTGGAAAATATGCAATCCACCGTATTATATTTACACACTTCTGAAATGGAAAACACAATAGTTAGGATAATAATCTCTTGAATTATTCAGGGTTTACTTTAAAGGGGGAAAAATATACAAAAATCCTCTCCGGGTCTGATGCGAATGGTTTGTTACGCGCCACAATGCCTGGTACGGGGTGGGCCCGAGGCGTCTATTTAGTTTATATCAACATCAATATATATATGTATATATTATCGCACCGTTCTTTTTCTATTATATAGAAGTATATAAAATACTACTATTATAGCTTTAAACCTTACCGAAATCACGTGTAACGCATAAACGTTCATATTTTTTTTTATTATTATTATCACTATTGATTGATGATAAAAACGTTTTTATTATTGAAATGAAAAAATATTGAGTTCATAAAACGTTATTCAGGTGTAGGCTACGGGGTTTAAAAAACAGAGAAAATGTTATCACGAAAAACACGTTTTAGTAAAATTATCATGCGCCATATAATTTGATTAGAACGTATTATATTATATATTGTCAGTGATATAAATTTCGATTAAACAAATTGAAAAACCTTTTTTGTTTAGTGAAATGAAAATTTTTTTTTTTTTTTAGTGCTATACACGCCGTTGAGACATTTTGCACGCTTTTACCAAACTTCTCCAACCGTTCCGGACCATCGCATCATCCAATCGCCTCGACTCGTCGGTGTCTGAGATGTCCTTCTTCACCCTATATCTAACCATCGCTGTCGCGAGGTCTTCTCTTTGGCCGTTTTTTTTTTTAATAATAATAATAATAAAACATCTGTCAAGTTCAAGGGGTTCAGATATTATAATATTTTGATGCGCGTCATTTTTAAATTTTGTTGACTATAACGTTATTATAATATAATATAAACGAAAAAAAAAAAGGAAAACGAATTAATAAATATAGTATACATGCCGTATGTAGCACGGTGCTAATTTCTTATATCGACACCAAATTATTTACGTATATATATATAATATATTACTATAATCGTAAAGGTATTTTTTTTTTTTTAATTTTATTATATTTCTACCAAAATATATTTCGCACACCCGTCGAAGTGGTTTTACGACGCTAAACGAACACGTATTTGTATTTTTATATTAATAAAGTTTATAGTTTCCACGCGAAAACTTCGACGTTTCTTTGGAAAAAAAGTTGCTCGTACCGTATATATACGCATATATATATATATATATATTTTGCAAATTTCGATAACCCATAATCTCCTTTTTCTTTCCTAAGAAGTTTATTTTCTTTTCAAGTCCTTAACAATAACGTAAAATCGACCGCAGTAATGATTTTCGGAATATTAATTTTACCGAACGCGCGATAGTTGATTTTATTAAAGTCCGCGCGTTATTAAGTGAATCGGGTTATTATTATTATTATTATTATTATTATTATTATTATTATTATTATTATTATTATTATTATTATTATTATTATTATTATTATTATTATTATTATTATTATTATTATTATTATTGTTTTGATAGTCGACTGTATAATCGTCGACAGATCTGTGTATACTCGGAAAGTATTTTTTTTTTTCATAGACGAATAAAAACAAAACAAAAACAAAACGACGATAATATAAAAAGCATTTTATTCGCAATGACTATTACATGTATATACGGTGGTATTTGGATTTTTAAATATATTCGTTTTATTCGTGCGTATCGGAATAATTTAAACGTTATAACGCTTATTCTCTCTCTCTCTCTATATATATAAGCGCAATAGAAAAATATTGAAAATATACCCATCCTGAAATGACGATACTATTTTTGTGGCTCGTAATTGATTTGTATTTATCCGAACGGTTTGTTTTCTTTCGTTATGATTTTTTTAGATTTTTTTTTGTCGCGTGCCAAACGAATAAACGTATATACACGGACAGTTCTGTATGAAATGTATTTGAACGACGTGCGGTTTATATACGTACAAAACGGATACCCAATCGCGATAGCACACTATAGAATATGACTTTATTCTGCAATATACGAAAAATCTATTCGCAGAACGATGGATATACGCTTATACACAACGCAACTGCAGATATACTTCGATAGAAAGTTATTTCTTGAAATGTACCCGTCCGCATCGAAAGTGCAGTGCACATAAATATATACTCAATTCAGTTTAAGATTATATACGCTGAACGAACACCGGAGCGATGCTACAACCCCAACACAGGCGGCTAGTAGCTGCTCTGTCGTTGGCTGTCGTTGTCGGCGACAGTCGACATACGACGACGGTTTCCGACGATCAGAATATACCGATGCATCATGCAGCGCGAACACGAACGGATTTTCGTCCGCCGCCCGGTATAATCTTAAACCGAACAGAGTATGGTTATAATATAAAATAAATATAGTTATATAATTAATGTTCGTATGAAAATGTTTTTTGCCAATCCACTCGATGGTCCCTTATTGGAACTCGTCAAGAAGTTTGTTTTTTCGTCACTTGTTTTCATGTGTATAAAGTTAAAAACGGCAGTCTTATCGAAATAAGTTTAATAAATTCAAACAATAAATTATTAGTTACCGCGCGGACACATTCCGATGTAAAATTATGATTTAGACATTTAAACGGCGAGTTTATGTAAACGTACAAAACGATTTATATATATAGATACGAGGAACTTGCCGGATAGGCCTGCGTTTCTAATCGTTATATTTAAGTAAAATTTGATGATGTTACATGAAATTGTAATTAGTAAGCACTCGCCATATTATGCGAATTTCAGTTATTCTGCAGTACTCAAATACACATAATACATATATATATATATTAATAACGAAAACAATCCTACAATATTATATCATTTGTTTGTTCAATGAAATACGCGAGAGTCTCGTAACTGATCGATTAATTATTATATTATATTTATATAGTATACGATAATATACGTTCTGAGGGAAAATAATATATTTGTTTTTTTTTTTTTAATGTACAATTTTATCGGTATTTCGAATCAATACGATATAAACCCTTATTCGTATAATAATTTTTATTGCATTTATGGTAAATTGTTCATATAATTTTTGTCGTAAACACTTAAACCGTCGAAACAAAATCGACTCTTCCTGCAGATCATATAAGAGAAGCCCGATGCACTAGGTACCTATAGGTTCTCGATTTTTTTTTTAAACCGCTCATTAATATCCGAATAAATTAAAAACCTATAACTCCACAAAACGATAACGTATAAAATATAAATATTTGCTTATAATAAATAAAGTACATTTTGCGGATTTATTTATATAAATTCTACAAGTATACTTATTTCTAAAAATATAAAAAAATGGAAACAAATTAAAAATGGTCTTTTACACTACCTATAACAAACATTTGTTCACGACGTTAACAATAATATAATATATATTATTGTCATCATTGATACCGAACTCTTTACTCTCATCTATATATACCGCATTGAGTAAAGGCTATAAAACCAGCACGAAACGTTACGCGAAATAATAATATGATTTAAATAAATCGTATCCACATAAGATACGTGTCGAAAAAATTTTATGAAAAAAATTGTGTTTCCATAAAAAGATCTAAAAGAAAGAAAATCAAATCGAATCCTAGGACAAATATGTTCGTCCCGCCATCAATATTTCTATATACAGACGTTTTGGCTCGGCGAGCTACCGCCAGCTACAGCATAGCATATATACGCTTAATCAAGAATTTAGAGCTTTACCTTTTACTATATATACGAGTTTAATATTTGAATGAATGATTTTTTTTTTTCAATTTTCGTGTACACTGACTTATGAAATAGTATAAAATAAAAAATATGGATTTCTCTTTGTATTTATGTTTATATATCAATAGGTTTATCTTCAATCGTACCATAAGATTTTTTCGACCGTGAAAAATGTGTTTTAATCGATCAAACGATTATTTCGATTTCCCAACTGGTGATATATATATATATATGTACATATTATATATTTATGTACTTTGGTTGCACAAAAACGAAAATCTCTCGGGTGGGTCGTTTCCGTAACGATCCGTACGATTATATCCGAAGTACTTATAAAACTCGCAGAATAAAACTAATCCGATCGCGTGTATACTTATTTTAATAGTACTTATATACTGGTGTTAAAGGCGTACATTTTATACGACTATATAATATATTGTCAGAATATTACTATCGATGTCTTATACCGCGTTAAATTATCGAAATAAAATAAACGTATCGGATAACTTGTAACTAAATTGGATAGATAAATTTTCTCCTTTTTTTTTTTTTTTCATTATATAAAATTATTATTTAAAATGAACGCGAATTACTTTCTCGCGAAAGTGACTACACTCTCGAACGTAATAAAATAAAACGTTTATCCGGCAAGCGAGTATTTTCGAGAAAACCGAGCTTCTCTTACAGGATCGTTTTCCTAATATATTATAACGATTTCAATTACTTTAAAACGTAAAATAATAATAATACGACAATATAATATACTGGAAACCGATAAGCGCCCAAGGTCCTGTTTCTGTACACATCCTGTTCGTATATATTTTCACGCGTTTTGTAATTTATTCGAACAAATTCCGTTTGTTTTTTTTTTTCAATTTTAACGATTGTATATTTGTGTGCGTATTAATTTTCACAGGTTCATTTAAATCTATTACGTATATACTAGCCGATTTACTATTGAAAAATATACACACCTATTCTGATTACTGCGTTCAGTATATATAGAAACATTTTTTTTTTTCACGCATAATGCGCACATTGCCTCGTTTTAGTATATAACGCTAAAATCGTTTATTCGACACTAAAATATATTGTTACGACGATTTTATATATTAAATATAAATATAATATTATATAATATGTATTTATTTTATATTTTATTTTATTGTACAAACAATAATATTGCAGTATTGACGTTATTTCACTGTAACGTTATTGTGTATTCGAATATGTACATTTTTTTTTTGCTCGATTTACAAACGGTTTTTTTTTTCTTTCGCGTGTATCATAATATATAATAATACTACACCGAAAAAGTCACGATTTCAAAACGCTTCCGGTGAAAGTTCCAGCAGGATTTTGCTCGGAAAAATATATATATTGGTTTTCTCGATTTCGCTTCTGTTCCCCCTCGCAGTATCAGCCTCGCGGTTGACAAGCGATAAACGTCGACTCATATCTATATACTACAGCTCGTATTAGCAGATTCGCGTATTATTAGTAGGTACAGGCTGTCTCAAAATGATTTAACAACTGTGATTTCTCCGCGATAAATGAAGATTTTATTTATTATTTTTTTTTGAATCCCGTTTCTTCTACAAAAATTATTATAAGGCAACTGTCTGTAATCATTACGATATATTAGAATTTTTTTTTTGAAATTTAATTATTCAGTAAAGAAATACACCAAAAAAAAAGTAACTTTTTATTTTCAAAATCGTGTTAAATTTGAACACGGCCAGTTTTAAAGAGTTTACGTTTATGAACAATTGCGGTCGACTTTCTAATTTCATATATTGACATTCATATAGGAATATTTTTCATTTACTGAAGTATATAATAGTAATATTTAATGTTCCGTAATCTTTTAATATCGCGGCGTACAAACCTAATTTTATCATGATAATACATAAAGATACGTTTAACACTTTATTGTAACGAATTCACTGTCATGTATAGTATGGTAAAACTCGTATATTTTGCATATTTAAATATTAAAAGAATCGCGATTTTTATCGTGCGAGTTTCGAATAAGTTTATTTAATTAAGATTCCGTTTCAACACTATAATCACCACATTATTAGATGAATACTGCAGATGGATCGCTCGCGATGTACAAAAAAAAATGACGTCATTCGACAGACCACAAATCAGTGTTACCGCACGATATAGCAAAATATATGTACTCGAGATTTAAACACTACTCATCCCGTGAAAATACGTATATAATAAATACAGATAAATAAATCAAATAAATTAATATAAAAAAAATATGTACCTAACACGATAGAAAAGATAACTTTAAAAAAAAAAAAAACGATAATATGCGGGATTTTGACTAATTTAAGTATTATAAAAAAATTAAGAAAATTGTGGACGTATATCTTGACTCGATTAAATTTTTACCAGATATAACCATTATTACGCGACAATATATTATTTAAAATAATAAAGGAATTGTATACAATAATTTATATCGTTGTGTGTGCCTACATTGATTTGTGTCCACCAATCGGAAGAGCTTATATTCGCTATTCTCTTTTGTTCTCGCGGTCGGAGTGATCCGTCTAATCGCGGGGCCATGTTGCTGAACGATTAACGTTTTTTTTAGCCGCTACTGTTTGCGGAATCAACATTATCGCGATAACAAAACGACGGTACGTACCGGTACTATACCGGGGGCGCCGTCTGTCAAAATATTATATTTGGAAAGCTATTTATCGGCATTTCAGGTGAACGTTAACGGACACCGCCGTGACGTTTCAACAAAACCCGTGCGAATGACTGATCGTTTTGCCGAAAATTTACACACGAACCCCGTTTAAAAGACCGCCGCACTGTGCGCATGGCTATGAACATCTTTGAAATTGAAATTTATTATCGCGATTGAGAAACGCGGTTAGGTTATCGCGTATCACGCGCGTTTCCGTCGGCGATTTTCTAAGCCCTCGCGCTGTTAATTTATTATCATAACTTTATCGTTTATCGTTCCGCGCGTGTAAAGGTTTTGCGGAGAACGACGCGTGACCGCGGCCTATAATCACCGCCGATGCCGTTTGTGTTTATATTTTCAGTTATACACTCCGTACGAAAACAGTGAAAATCAAAATGTAAATTCAGGGCCTATTTTCGTTTGTTATAACGCGCACATATTATTATGTAGTATCAAAATACAAGCGTGTAGCAGCGAATTCGTGAGTGCGTTATTATATATATATATATATATGGGAAGCCAAAGCTAAGCGGTTTGTTTCGTATTTCCGCAGAAGAAAAGCAATTATAATTATTGTTTTAAACGTTACGGGCAAAATGTAATATAATATACTCGCATCGAAACCACGCAGTGCTGATGCGCGAAGAGATATCATTACGATATCTTAAAAACTCTAATGCGATTATTTATATAATAGTCATATTATTATACCAGACACAATAAGGAATGTATTACGCGTCAAAATTAATGCGCCTGCATCAAGTGAGTGTAATCCTCTTCTTGCGATTTTACACTTTGAAGAAAATAACAGAAATTTCAAGTCGCGCTCTGCAGCAGTTTCGCGAAATTGGTACAAAGGTGCGTGTTCCCAGAAGCTTGTGAAAGGACAGCTGTTGAAACGGAAATCGAACGAGATAACCCAAGATTCAGCAATACCATTTTAATATCAATTTTATTTTTATTATTATTCTTTAGAACGTGTGTTTGATAAATAAGAAATTTTAATATACATGTCAATCCTATTAACCCCTCTCATACGATTCGTTCTACTCCTTTTCCCCTACCCCTTCATCAGTGCTTGAATTGGGAGGGGACGGAGTCCCCTTTCTTTTTTCAAAATATTTTAGCGCACCCCTTCTAATTTTTCATACCGGGACGCAGAGAACGGGACGGTCAAGACTAAAATTTTATTGAAATAATGAAAATTAAAAATTTTATTTATAGGGAGTGGTCGGTAGTTGTCACAATATACAAACAATATATTTCTTAAAATGACAATCAGTTATTATAAAACGATAAATACACCAAAAAGAAAGTAAAAAAACCTGATCCTCGAATGGATGGAACTCAATGAGCTTTTCATTGAGTTTCATCCACAAAATACAAGGGATACTCGAACGATAAAGTTTTCTTGCGCAAAACACAAATAATAGTTTTTGTAAAAATAATGACGAAATATTATAATTTTGCCAGTGACACAACAACAAATTTAAATATCAATACCAATAAAAATAATCATAGTATTAGCTTTTTATTATTAAACAAGTAAATAAAAATAATCGTAAATTAATAAAAACAAAAAAAAAAATAATAATAATAATAATAAATTCTCTTTTACTATGTGGCGCGAAAATTTGCAGTTAAAAAAAAAAGATGCTTATTTATTATTGTATAATGAAAAATATAGTGGGGGGTGTGGGGGGCGAAGCCCCCCACGAATTTATAAGACATTACAATCTGCTGGAACGCACATTATTTTTGTACTTTTGCATCCCCCTTCTAATTTTTTTCCAATTCAAGCACTGCCCTTCATAGGCGGAAATCCGTGGAAAATTTGTTGGGATTGGGGGCTAACAATATATGTATACGATAGACCAAGCCGTGGGACGCTTCGCCACGTATTACCATACAAAATGACGAAAAATGCGAGGGACTCCCTGTCATTTACGTCTACGGCGAACCCTTTTATTCGAACTACGACGTACAGTTTAATGAAAAATAGTCTCTTGACATAACAGTATCGCTAAATGTCGCTTACTGCTTGGTGGCAGTACAGTGGTTGACGTACACTGCAGAGGACCGTGTAGAACAGCGTTTCCCAACCGGCGTGCACCGGGAAACGTCACGATTATCATTAATAACAAATTGGTTAACATTGGTTCTCTTATCGTCGCAATCGCCCGGCCTGTATTGGTTCGAAAAAAATAGTGTAATAAAAAATTGTTTTACGCCTAACTGAAGAACCCGGGAGAAGACACGAGAGTCACCGTCGCGCTTTTCCACCCTGGAGGAAACTATGACAACGAAAGGAAAACGGGCCGCCAAAATTTCTCGTTACATTTGTATATAACGTATAATCGTATGTAGCGTAACTGTTTTTCCATATATCAATACGTTTAATATTCGTAACAAATTAAAAATACGATTTTACACGAGTTTTCCTCGCCTGCAGTGACGTATAGCGAACGGTGTTTTTAAAAAGCAGTCGCTTCTGGATTTTAGTCGGGCGGATCCTGAAACTCGTGCGCAAAGTTTTGACAATATCGTTGTTTCAGTCCCATCAAAGTACGGAACATTATTGCTATCGGAAAACGGATATACTTGTAAAATTGTCGCACTATTTCTACCCCCCAAAAAAAAATTGTCTACGGGGAATAAAAAAACATCATTGTAAAACTAAAATTGCGAGCGGACTGGGTCCTTGGTGCGTTGTTTGCTTCTTTAGTCCAAGTTCGCGACGCCACTGTTCCGAACCAAAATAACATTTCGAGTAGTGGTCATTCGCTACGGTGTACATTACTGCGATATTTCAATTACTTTTGTATTCGATAAAAGCCGAATGTCAATAATAATATTAGTCTGTGTCGAGTGTGCCACGGATGAATATATTGGGCGTGGGTTGTCACCAAAAAAGATCTACAAATAGGTTATAGGATTCTATATATCTCTATATTTTATATAAACTCTTAAAATTCGCCTTCTATATATATATATATATTATATAAACGACGAGAAAATTCCGTTAAAAAAATAATATACGAATCGATGATTGCAGAAACGTCACGAGTCAAATATTTTATGTGAAATTGAGATATTAGTAAAAACGTATACTAGTCGCGTGTGTTTCTATATTATATATATATGCGTTGAGTGTAAAAACGTCTTTAGTTATACTATTTTTTATCTATAAAATTACAACCGAAAAATCTGGTCGATAGCGAAAACGTCTTTAGTCAATGACTTGTGTCGTTCCAAAAGTTTTAAATAACTGACTCGCATGACGTTTTTGCAATCGTATCGATTCGCATATTAATTTTTTTATAAGAAAAATAAATATTCCGTGTGCGCGCCACTATGCGAACGCTGTACTACTGCCGGATCTTCACCGCGTCACCACCCTCTTTGCCGAAACGGCCTGAAACACTGCATTCTGTATTTACACGCTCGATGTGCGTTATACACGCACACACCTATATTCGTCTACACCTCATGTACGGGTCGCTTCCAATTATATTATATTCCGAGCGCGTCGCAGTCTTGTTTAGACCCTGTCTGTTGTGCGTATATATTATACCTACTCGTTTAATAACACTACTTTGCAGGGAGCGAAGGGGAAACGCTAAAAGCATTCGATTTTGACGTTTATACACACACACACACACACACACACACACACACACACAAAAACGTGCACGCGCTTCGATATACGATTCACTCGGAAAATTCACTTCGGCACCGAACGAAAACGATGGAAATTTCTATTCGCGACTGGACGGTCAATATACTGCAGCGGTTCCCAAACCACGATCGTTTTCCTGCGGGGGCATCGAGGCTCATAGAGAAAAATTCATTACAATTTATTTTTCAGCGACTGAAATAAAAAAAATTCGTTCGAAAAATATATTTCCCTATACGTCTCGAGGGGGGGGGGGAGGGCGGGTGTTGTTTGGTTCAGGCTTTATTCTAACTGGTAGTAGGATCCGAATTGGGTAATAGGAGGAAATTTCAAACGGGCGCAGTTGACTCTACGAAAAATGAAAGTTTTAAATGTCAACTATATCATCCCAATAGTATATACGTATAATTAAATAAATAAAATTAAAATCAATACGATTTCTCTTGTTGCGCAGTGTTATCGATATTTCAATGTCATACGAGTACTGACTTTATTTTTTAAAGTATAATTACAGAATAAGGAGTAAAATTAAAAGGTTTTTAAAAAAATATGCCACGTTTTTGTTTTAGGGTATGTGAGATATTATACGATCCGAATAAATCTTGACGAAATTCATTTGGCTCTTGGGCAGTAGGAAAAAATCCTTAGCCCCGGTTTGGTCGCGGAATCGAAAATATCGATCGACTTGACTTCAGACGTCGAGATGTTCCGCTATTTAACAGAAACCCGGTAGATAGGTACGTCGAATTCTGCAGGCCGAGTTTGAATGACAATACTATAGTTATATGAAGGTGCTTAAAACGCGAAAACTACGTTTTGCTATACCATACTATTATGTGTGTCAGGATTTTCGGCTTACGCTGTAACTAATACCGCGAATACCGCGACCGCCTCAACGCAGAACCGCTGACCTCCGACTTCAGTTGTCAGAAACGAAACCTGACGTTTTCCAGACTTTGCTCAAATAAGCAGCCACATAGCATTAGCTACATTTTTCATTCTCGTAATATTTTTCATTCTTTTTTTTTTTGTAAGTGTAATAATTATTATTGATTAGGTTGACTGTGTTGATTATGTTCAATGAAATTATTAAAATTGGTTATCAGTGAGATTGATTTTTTTTTCGTTTATGTTCCTCCTCGTGATATTCGCAGCAGGACACTGCGATTGAATTCGATCCAAAAAAAAAAGGCACCGCCGGGGAAGAAAAGTTTAGGAACCACTGTTTTAATATACTTATACGCGTGCTGCGGACAAAATGAAAAAAAAATCCCGGCGTTATACGTCCCGAGGCAGCGTACTATATATTTATATAATTTAATGTATATCTCATATCTTAAAAGCGTTATAGTGATGAGAGGCGGGGAGGGAGGTCATTCCAAAATTAACGTCATAAGGCCGTTTTCGCGACAATCTTTTTCCCAAAAAGGCTATATTTATTTATTTATTCGTACGTATAGTTTCAATGCCCAGGAGCAAAGAGCAGAAAAGTAAAGCAAAAAAAAAAAAATTGAAAATTAAAAAAAAAATAGACGAATAATTGTTGTATTTAATATTATGAGACGATAATTTATCTGAAATAGTGTCCAAATTCAAAAAAAAAAACATTAATTGTCCAGCCAAGGAAACGTAAAATCGTATTACGAATGTCGAAATAGCTGTGTACGTTCACTGCAGTCGTTAAGTATACTATATCCGAAATGGTATATTCACACAAAAATGCGTGTCTTAAATTGTTGTATCGTTCAGGAGTGGAAAAAAAAACTTTTTAATCGTATAATGTATAGTAAATTATAATATTAATATTGTAATTTGAATATATAAGTTTTAGTTTATTTATATTATTATTACTGCGTATAGTGAGATTTCGACGTGCAATTATAGCTTATTGTTTGGTGGCTTACAAGATTTGACTACGTCGTTTTTTCCCATACACGAATACTGCACATTTTTTTTTTAGACGAATTTTAAACTAATTTCAGCGGGCCGTCTCAAAATGCGTGTAAAATGTAAATAAATTAATATTATAATATTATAATTCATTGTCTTTCAAATCGTTAAAAACGTATATACGTATATAGTATATAAAAAAAACAAATCATTATTGTTTGCGTTCAAATTCATATAATATATATATATATATGTATAATATATTGTACCGCCGGGTATAATCTTAAACTGAATAGAGTATAGTACCGCGCACGTATATGGGGAACACTCAATCTTCGGGAAATTCTCCTGACTGCAGTGGTCGTCTGCGGTGCGAGACTTGTACCTATACTCCAGGAGTGTATTTAGAAATTTTTTTTGGGGGGGCTGAGGCATTGAGTAAATATCATTGTTGAATTATTTTTAAATTCTAATGCAAGACTTTCTAATGCAAATGAAATTTCGGGGGCTGGACTCAATAAATACGTCTATACTCAAATAGTCTTTACTGTATATTATATAAAATAAAATCCATAAACGTTATAAAATCGTAATTTAATAACGAACAATATTATTATTAATTTTATATAATCGCCGGATCGTTTTCTTTTTCTCCGTAATAAAAATAAAAACATAATATTATGTAACTTTTACGTAAAATCGAATAACTCCGGCGGCGTTTTAAAATATTAAATCTATTGACATTTTCGTTTAATTTACACCGAGCCAACGTTATACACGCATCGCTCGTAACGTACACATTTTTTTTTATACGCCATCGCGTGAGAATATCGCTTAAATTTATATACCTACGCATAAAATGCGAGTACACGCGCGCGGCGAAGTAGAGTTGTCTATAACCTCGGATTTTTTTTTTTACTCCTTTTTTTTCGAAATATATATATATATATATATATATATATGACGTCGATAGCACACCAAGTCTAGCACGGAAACACGGTGTATATAAATAATAATAATAATAATAATATATTTCACTCGGGGGCGGCCGCCGCCGCCGCCGCCGCCGGTCCCCTCGACAATAAAATCTGATGATCGCCCGACGCCGCCGCCGCCGCCGTCGTCGTCGTCGCACCGGAGCACTTTCATAACGGTTAAAATAAATAGTCCGGCCATTTATATCTCGGCGGCGGCGGCGGCGGCGGACTTATTGTGCGCAATGTTTCCGCTATACGGTATATATATGGCAGCGGACGTAAAACCATTCCCAGAAGATTGAGCCTGTCGTTGACAAATTTCGCGCGCGTTCCGGAGAATTATTATAATTTCCCGTCATTGCTCCCCCGGGGGCTGATGCCGTATATAGAGGGGTATGTACGTATAACTCGTATATATATAAGAATACACAGACAGGGTAAGACTTTCCTATTTTTTACGTTTTTTTTTTTTCACTAGGTTTTTTTTTTTGTAAACATTTTTTAAGCGTTTTAAAAATAACGTTTTCAAAGGGCCACCGCGTTTAACGCCCCATATATCCAATAATAGTCTGTATATTATATATAATAATATTTGTCACGTTAAAACACACCGTGTTATCGAGAATATATATAGGAGTGACGTCATATTATATGATGACGTTATTTGGAAATACATTACGTATAGGCGTACTCGAGGCTGGGGAATCAGTGCTCGACCGACGATCAGCGCGTACGGTATAGTGCGCATACGTGCCGACAGTGCGCGCTGATCATCGGTCGTGATCGAGCGTTTAGTAGGCACTTAGCTGACGGCAAAATCGGTCGGTCGTGTACTGTGCGTGAACGAGTATAAACGAGTATAAACGTCAAATAAATAGTAAACCTTTCCTTTGAAATACGCGAAATATTATTATTATTATTATTACTCGTTAATAATAAATAAAATAAATGATAAAGATTGCATACGCGCGCGTGCGATCGGTCGCTCGGTCAGTGTCAAACTAAACATCCGCATGTATACCGACACGGCGCGTCAGCCGACCGTAATAAAACGAGAAAAGAAAGTAGTCACCAGATAGCGCTACGACACAACACAGAGGGCGTGGCAGGCGCACATATAAATAACGATCCGAAACCATCGGACCGCCCAGTGTAGCCGCGGCGGTCAAGCGTGAACAACGCAGTTCGCGTCTGTCTGCTGTGTGTGTGTGTGTGTTGGTGTGCACCTTTGTGCCACGCCCTCTATGTTGCGTTCGTAACGCTATCTGGTGACTACTTTCTCTTCCTGTTCTATTGTTATTTCATTTACGTTCCATAAACGTTGTTTTTCTTTTATCTACATCTGCAGCATTTCGTCTCGGTACATTAATCTTTCTTCTTGATTATTACTCGTCGATGTGGATGTTTCATTGGCAGAGGGGGGGTTGGCTCCATTTTCGCCCCCCCCCCTTGAACCAAATACTTGAATAATGTATAACCGCCACTAGTCGCAGCAGTGTCATTGTCTATCGTATTACAATTAAATCGAATTGATTGAATAGTTACGTCAAATGAAGGCTTAATTCGTCAACTATTGTTTTTTCTAACGGCTCGTAAATCGCGTCCTCATTAAGTTTTAATGAACAATTTATTTACCGACCGAATAAGAACGACGCCGAAAACACGCGGTGACGCCTCGGGAATTTCGTTAGCTATTATACAAAACCGATTAGTTGTAATTAAATAAAAATTTAAATAGAATAATAATAATTGTATTTGTATATAAAGTTAACCGAAAACCTTCGTGTTATATGTCATTTATCGCGCACGTATATTACCCGAAAATTATAGATTATAAAATTTTTTTTTTTTTTTATTTCGAACATTATACAATCCGTACTTTTATTAGTACAATAAGAATAATGGCTAAATTATAAACAGTTAAGTCACGGATTTAGAGTAATATCAGTTGCGATAATTGCATGTATTTGTAAAATATCGCATTTTTTTTATTATTATTCCAACGGCCTTTCAATCCTATAGTGAATTTGTACTCAGTAGCGTAGATACGGTGCAAGGGGTTTCCATCACCCTCCAAAATCCTAAAAAAGCTTGTTCTTGCAATTTTGAAATTTCATTCTCTGGTTGATTGTTCACGCGGAGCCGAAATTTAATATTAACGAATTTATCGTATTTCAATGAAAAATTTCAGTAGAACAAAACTATTTTCAAAAGTCCCTTTAAATCATTATAATATTATGAAACCCAAAATCACAAAATAATATACACTTTTTACCACGTATACGTATTTCGACAACAAGGTTGTCATCATCAGCGCGAACCACATACTAAAACCGTTATGCTATTTACACCCGTATTTATACAGTTCATATCCAATGACGTCACCAAAAACACCGCGGCAGCCGATCGTGAGTCATCGACCACGCCCTACCGCAATTCTATGCCGACGCCATCTGGTTTACATTGATTTTAGTAACGAATTTTGTAAGGGACTCAAGTCCCAGTTTAACAATTTTAATTTTTTTGACATTTCTATTGCTTCTCTTATATTTAATTCCTTACAATTATTTACATTTTTAAAAGTTTTACTGATCTGATATTATGGTTAGTATTCATATAAGTGATACGCGACAGGAGATTTGTCGTTTTCTTGTTTTTTGATACTCCTCAAATGTTCTTTAAACCTAATATCCATATTTATTTTTGTTTGGCCCACATAGCATTCCTCACATTGAATTTTATATATATATATATATATATATATATATATACCCGATTTATCCCGATTTATCCTCTTCTTTTATTATTATGTTTATTTAAAATAAAATAAATAATATTATCATTGTTATTATTAAAAAAAAAAAAAAAAAACGAAAAGGATAGTATTTTACCGTATATTTTATTGCATAAAAAATAATTGGGCGATATAATATTATACGCAAAAATTAATTAATTCCGAACGTTTTTCAAACATTTGAATGGAACGTGTATCCTGTATACGATTAGATTAGATTATGTCTGGTTATGTGCGTTTGTGTTTCCGCGGAATCCTTAAAATCCGAAATACAGACAACGACTAATAACGCGATAATCATAATAACAGATAGACAGGATGATTGGCCGTCGGAGGAGTAGTGGTATATCGCGTCCGACGCGCGATCTCTGATTACGAAAACACACTAATTATGACTATAGACGTAGAATTTTTTGAAAAAAAAAAGAATCATAACGGCCGACTTGTCCGTGAAATCAGCCGTGATACGTATACTGTTAGGGATAATTGAAGAAGAGACGCGTCTTAACAGATTTCGATTTTGGGCTTACAAACGTCTTACGAATTAATGACCCAGTCTGAATTCAGCCGTTCAAGTTTTGGTCGTCCGAATTCACGGTCTACGGACATGTAATATATTATTATTATACAGTAAATAAGACACGATGAGCACATGTATTATATTATAGTTATCAAATAGTTGTACGGCGCGATTAAGTTAATTCTTGTGAAATCGAAACGTGCAACCGCAGCGCAGTTACAAAATCGATACGCGTTAATAAACGTCGATATTATAATTAAATACACTATTTAACAGCCGCGGATTTTCTCAATATTTTCTTTTTCCCGCCACAACACTGCGGTCGAATATTTTGTCGAGTGTCGATATTCCCCGGAGACCGAAATAGATATACATATATTATATGCAGATCAGTGGTGCGGTTAACCACCACCTGCCGGGGCCGTCGTCGACGTCGTTTGGGAATTGCTATTAATCTACGCGCGACTAACGCGTACTTCGCGGAGAGTTCGCCCGACCGCGGGCGTTGGCAAACTCGACTTTTCCCTCTCCGGTCACGTATGCACGCAAGCACGTATACATAATAAGAGTGCGCTGGTTAAATCCTACGGGACGCGAAACCCTTTGAACCCTTTAAACGCGCGCGCATATCGTATATGCACGCAGGAGCGGATCTGAAGCTCATTTAAGGGGGGGGAGGGGGTGTGGGCGAATTTTGATAATATTATGCGGTTTGGCACCAAGAAATATAATATTAAGCAAAAACCGGTATAGAAACGCTGCAATTTCGTCAAAAACGATTATCGTTTTCTTCTTAGGCCCGGTTTTTCAATCTAATTTATCCGCCAGATAACAAGAGTTATTCGACGGATAAGGAAAAATAAATAATTATCGGTTTGTCAATGTCCAGGTAGCGCTTATTCGACGTATAAATCATGAAATAGTTATTCGGTACTTTTTCCACCGGATAAACATTTATCTGACGGATAACTATTGATAACACAAATTAATAAGCATTCGTTATTATAACAGACAACATTATAATATACAACAACCCTGACGCGTTCCTTATCAATGTTATCATTGACCAATCATAATCAATTAATTTCGTGTAACTTGTTCCATAACGTACTATTGCTACCACCAATCAGCACCACTACCTACCGAATAATTTTATTCGCCGAATAGCTATCTGACGAATAAGTGAACGATTGAAAAACCGGGCCTAAGTCGAATTTTTTTTTCTTAAACCTCGATAACTCGAAAACCTCGATAAGTCGAAAAAATATCATTTCCCTAGAATTTCGACTTATCGAGGTTCCACTGTATATTAACGAGACAAATTTTTTAAAAAAATATTGAAAATCTTTAAGTCGCAATTTTTTTTTACGACCTATTCAAATTTTTCGACAATGACGTATGGTCGCAGTTCCAGTTTTATGTGATAACGAATTCTATGTCGCGCAGTGTTGATTTAATTTTTTCTGCGATACGATGTTAGAGAGTACCGCCTTATCATTTTGTCGGTTACTGAGATAGACAACCACTACTATAGGGCGTAAAATCGTCACGTGATGGTATATATCGGATACTCGCATGTTCATAAATCATAATGAACGTGTACCCGTTAAAGTCGTAAATCGAACAGAAAACGAACAGTCTCTAACACGGGCCAAGATATATATTGTTATGTATACATGGGCCCCATCTTTTTTTTTTTTTTTATACTAATATTTTTGAACGCCATGTCTCCACCAGTTTTGAAATCTTTGCCTTGTATTATTATAATGTATAAAAAAATAATGCAAAAATTGATTTGAGAACAGCGGTTCGAACCCCGAACCGTACACATCAAATCGTGGTATTTATCCATTGGACTATTATAGTGCGAGCCGAAAAACGGAAAAAATAAATCTATTAAAGAAACACGGTAAAATTTCAAATTATTTTAACTTAAAAATTAAATCCAACCACCAAATTCTAACTTCACCATAGATTCTTTTATTAATCTGTATTAACTCTATATGGAAACAGAAGGCGCAAGTCCAACAAAAAAAAAATAATAATAATTTTTTTCATAAGTGGCCCGGAAAAATCTTATTTGCCCGGTAAGAATTTTAGAGTCACTCCGCCCTTGGATCTGGGGCACCCTATATAATGAATTGTTTTTTATTGATATGTATTTTTTAACTTCATATTAAACCAAGGGGCAGGGGGCCCCAAAATAAAAAGATCCAGGGGCCTTTGGTGTGCCAGGCCGACACTGCATATATCTTAGTCCGTGGTGTCGAATATCGAAAGGAAACTTCTTGGTTGAACATTTTGATTGATTTTTTAATTGAAAATTCCTATAATTATATAACATTATAAAATTACGTACCTAGTCTTAATATATTTAAAGATATTAAAAAATTATATCGCAATTAAAAAAAAGTCCAAGGGCGACCGCTACGTCGCCCCCCGCCCTTAAATCCGCCCCTGTATGCACGTGCGTACTACGAGTAAATAATGTGTTTACACTACACGTGAATAAAATAGGGGGATGCTAGGGGGACTTTAAAACTCAAAATTTACACCCCCCGAAAAAATTCAGATTTCAATTTCTATGACGTCGAAAAAAAACAGGCTTCTACTATTGAACGAGTTATTTCGAATTACAATTCAATTCTGCAACAACACGCGTGTGAACGCAGTTTTGTCACGAATGCGACGAACTGTAAATTGGCCGAGGACTCGGGTACGTTACACGGCAACGATTTACTGACGTGTCCGTTTTGAATATTGACAGGTATACGTTTTGCAAATAACATAAAAACTGCGGAACCAGTGTTAGATAAATACAGCACATATAAATACAAGAAAAACAGTCGTTTGTATTCGTTATATTGGATATGCAGTTAGTAAAATATTATATTGTAATAATACGACAATTATTTTTACTTTCCAAGTGCCAATATATTAGGAAATATATACGAATAAATAATAATGAAGTGTTAGAAAAATATGTTATTCTAATATGGTCATGAAATCGATGTGTTGCAGGGACCGGTGTGGTGAACGTGTTAGACAATGCGCGTTTATAGTGAGGTATAAATGATTTTAGCACTCCCTAAAATATACAAGTCTATATAGTTGCGCCTATGGTGTCCACTCAAAGGCGGCGTTACGAATTGCGCGTGACACCAAGCAAATTCATTTTTCGGGGCCCTAAATTTGTATTTTAACTTTTGTTTTATTAAGCAGAGCGGCATACAGTGTGGAGAACGTACGCTTATAAGTAGATAAACGCGCGGTAATTTTCTCGCGTTATTTGCGATACAATTTAAACTGTAATATATCTCGTTATTTACACTGGGTTTCACTAATGTATATACAGTAGATTATCCAAACGGACCGTTTTTGATTTTTAAATTACAAATAACCACACATTTTAGCAATTTTCTCTAACCATGACACCGTTTTCGTATAGGACTCTGAGCGACTGCTTCGGTCGCGCATTACCCTTCCACGGGCCCTGTGCCTTTGACAACTGCAGTACAAGAATAGAGTGTACGTATAAATTCGTTTCGCATCGAGACGAAATAGGTTTTTGCTGTCTTCCGATTACGTTGCAGGGGTCGGCCACCCTACTCCATAAAGTATACGATGTCTTACACTCACACCAGCTATCTCCTACACATCACCCTCGATTCCATCTAACCACTTCATCGTCTACATTCATTTCCGCATAACACCTCTCACAGCCCGTGAATCATTTCAATCCGTATTCTCCCTCATTTCTCCACAATAAATATGCCACTCCGCATCATTTCTTATCCTCTCTTTACAAAGTTACTCTATCCGTCTTAGTATTCTCATCGCCACTACACTCATCGTCTCCTTTCCGTTTTCCTTTCCAACTGCCCGACATTTCTAACACAGTACACTGTTTTAAACGATCTGTGATGTGTTTATAATCTTATCAGTATCCCTTGTAACTTGCAAAACACTTGATCCTTATCTCCACACTTCGCCCCACATACCACATTATGTATATTTCACTTCAACCTTAGCGCACCATATTCTTTTGTACTACCGATCCTATATATAGGTATTTGAATACCTAGGAAGTACCTATCGAAATATGCACGCGCCACAGCATACTTATACTCTTCTTCATTACGCGCCTTTTTATTTTTATAAAAGTAAACACATCGTACACACTTCGATGTATTTTCAAACGATCTAACTACGACTCGTATGGTCATCGAAATTTCAATATCTATACGAGGTACTTACAGGAGAACGAGGGACAATAATTAAATATCAAATTCGATTATCTTTCACGTTTTAATATGGATAAAAAATTGAATATCGTTGTTTTTTGTCCATTGAGAAACATTAAAGTACGGAATGTTTTTAAGTTTCCATACATTTATTTTCTTCCGGTATACTGTATATATACGGTTTAATTTATTCAGAATTTTTCTAACGTATATACGCGTTAATTTATTACATAAAACGACGTGTTACGCGTTTATATATACGAGTTCTTAATAAATTAACATTTTTAATTAATTTCTTAGAACATTTTCATATTTCAATGCATCTTATTCGTTATTATATAATATACGCGTAGTATTCCGCCGACACAACAGCAGTTATATCTCCGTGTTTTCATTCGAAAAGGTTCTAAAACAATATTTTTACAATGAAAAGGTTTTAAATCAATATTTACATTCACTTTGAAAACGTTCTGTTCGCGTACAACGTACAGTACAACATTTTCAAACGGAAACCGACCTATTACAACGCGATCATTTGTTTTTAATTAACTTGATAGAATCATGCGCGTTTACGACTTAACAAACTTTCAGTTTACGCCTACACGACTGCGAGCACGCTGCTAATTATAGCACACATATATATATATATATATATATATATATATATATATGAATATGACAATGAGATGTTGGATAAAGCGTCAAGCATAAATTAATGTAAAAAAAAATAAATAAATAAATGAAAAATAAATAACAAGAGGATTTGTTATTTTACACTGATAAAATCAATAATATTATTTATTTATTTTTGGCTGCGTTCTTTGGTCTCAATATATGGTAATAACAATAAACAGGGTGGGGTGGGGGGAAATACAAATTATGAAATTACAAATACCAATTAGTAAAAAAATATATTAATAAAAGTTATTTAGATTTTTTTAGTATTATAAAACAACGAAAATAATTATTGATTTTACCGTACACAAATATATATATATATATATAAATACCGACAATGTACGAAGAATTCTCAAAAACAATATATACAACTAGGCATAACGACTATATATTGATTATTGATTACAACATTAAATTGAATAAATAATGAATATTTAAATTGTATAACACAAACAAATGACATAAATGAGAGAAAACCCCGCAACGACCAAAAAAAAAAAAAAAAATATGAAAAATAATATTCAGCGTCGAAAAACGCGTTACGCCGAACAACTCAACCGAACAACAGAAAAAATAGAATTTTTTTTTTTATAAATCAAAACCACTTAGACGCACGGAAAGTAATTACAGTATCTATACAATATACGCATTATAAATTAATAACAATAATAATAATAATAAGATGCGTATGTATTTTTCCAATTAAAACCGGGCAAACGCTCGGTTGAATTAATAATAACTTTTAATTATACTAAACGAGCAATTAGTATGCGTACGGCGCGCGAACTATACAATATATTCTTATCATATATATATATATATATATATATAAACTGAAAAGTTGATAATATATATACCGTTCCGTTATTGTAATACACGAACAATAATAATTTGTAAATCGCGTTTTTTTTTTGCAATGCAAGTTCGTTAGGTAAACAACATGTTTATAGAATATAAAAGCGCGTTTTTTCTAAAAAAAAAATCGTATTTTTATACATTATTGAACGGGTAATGTTCAAAAATAGAACGTTAGGTTCTGTAAACGGGTGTAACGAAACGTCATATTATATATACAGCTGCAGGTATACGTACGTGTACAATGTACATATTTTTTTTTTTTTTTGCTTATTCGGGGCCGTTTAGACCCATCGCCGCTTCCACTATGCCTCGCCAAGCCTCTCTATCCAAAGCTCTTGTTTCTCCGTCCCCCCTGATACCTAGGAGTTTCAGATCTTCTTTGACACGGTCGCTCCACCGCTGTCTTGGTCGTCCTATTGGTCTTTTTCGATCTGGCTTCCACATCGTGACCTCGTTTATTAATTTATCCTTCGCTCTCCATACATGTCCTGCCCAGCTAAGTCTTCGGCTTTTTAGAACACCTACTGTGTCGGTTTCATTAAACAGTTCTTTTAATTCGGCGTTCGTTCTTCTTTCGTATACATTGTTTTCCATATTCTTTTTGGACCGAAGATTCTCCTTAATATTTTCCTCTCAAAAATCATTATAGTTTCTTTTCGTCTGTCTTTGTCGACGCCCATGTCCCACATGCATATAACACAATAGGTCTGACTAGAGTTTTGTATAGCCTAATTTTTGTTTTCCTTGAAAGTAATTTGGACTTGAACAGTGGTGCCACGGAGAAATAGCATTTATTCCCTGCTATTATCCTACGGTTGATTTCCTCATGGCTATATTTGCACTTTCAATGTACATATTATATTTGTTTAATTTAATGTTTCATTAGAATATTATTATATATAATCTGAAAATAGTAATAAAAATTTCATTAGAGCGAAAAAGTTTTGTCCGATACTATATGTACAAATAATAACAATACTCGTTTGCGAATACCTATATATACGTATATACGCAAACGTTTTATTTATTTTCTACCGTTATATACCCCTTATACGCGCAATGATCCGATAAAAATAATAGCTTTAACGTGTTCTCATATTTTTGTACGTTTATAACGGGCCGTTCCTACGGTATGCCGTTATTGTTATTTCATAACACGCTAAATCATTTTATATTATTTCAGTCGTATATGTTCTTTTTTATGTATATAATATATATATAAATTTTGTTTTTTTCACGAAAACAATCGTACCTACTCGGGAACCACCCGATTCCTATCGATCACGTATATATACATTTAATACCTGCTCATTTTGTGTCACGACAATCGTGTTATAATATAGGAGCGGATTAGAAACAAAAAAAAAAGTTAAATCTGCCACCCTCAAATTCGTTTCGAATCGATAATATTATATACCGATTTCGTTCAGAACTTATTAAAATATACGTATTATTCGAGTGGTTTACAGTAGCGTTTTCGTTTTCTTTTTGGAACACGTGAAAATCTGACGAGATATTAAAAAAAAAACATCTTCCGATTCTCGGATCGACGATCGCACGGCGCTCTCGATAGGCAATATTACGCTATACAAAAGTCATAATATATATTGGCGGTTTGAATTACAGATTACTATAATAATTTATCTTTATATACGTATATACTATATTAATTTAATATTTAATAATATAAATGTATTTTTATTTTGTATACATAAATGTGATTGATATCAATTGCTGATTAAAACGAACATTTTAATACGTTCTACCTCCGAAAAATAAAACACTATTATCTACGTCTATAGCGAGTTTTTTGTTTTTGTATATTAAATCATGTATATATACTTTTTGATAAAATAATTGATTTTGTAGACGGAATAATGCGTAAACGTTTTTGATCAGACTTATTTAGAACGTTTATTATAAAATTACCCTTCCCCACCCTAAACAAAAGGTTTAATATTTTTAAATTGAGAACTGGATATATTTATTTTAAATTTTGTTTTTTTAATCGATACGTATAGGATTTCGTGCTGAAAACTTATTAATAAATGTTGATTTTATTAGGTATACGGTTATTTCGAAAACGAAAAAGCTGTCTTACCGTAATTCGAGTTGTATACGCTGAAAAGAACATATTAGAATATCAAAATATAAAATATAAACACAAAACGTTTTTTTCCAGACGATTCCGCATCGAGTTTTTAATAATATTCGTATTATCAACGAAAAAGTGTAAGTTTTTTTTTAACGAAAATGACGAAAATTGTATTCTGTTCATCTCATCATTTCGGCGGACTAACGAAAGTATATAGATAAACTAAAGTGGCAGTATGCACGTCTTAAATTCCGTGTACATCTCTATATCATATATGAACATCATGACGAAGTATATATAATACGATTGTCTCGTAATCCTTTTTCTCTCTCTCTCTCGACGTTATACCGTAATAATTCAGTTTTTCGACCCTCGAAACACGTAAAATAATATTATTATTCGTTATATACAACTGCTGTAATTATAAACTTTTTACTGGCGCTATTACGCCGCACCAGGTATATATACGTGTAATTTTACATAAAAAAAAAAAATAATAATAATAATACGCGTATATATAATAACCATTAAATTTAACGTTTTTTTTTTTCCTCTGTTGATTATTAGTCACGTAGGTATAATATATATATATATATATACACACATTTTAAAATAATATTCAGTTTAATTAAAGGGTGGATTTTTTTTTTTTAAGTGCACGTTATATGAAGTCTTATTAAGTAATTTTATCACAAAATCGATAGTAAAAAAAAAAAAAAGACGAAAATTAAATAAATGAAAAACAAAACAAATTTTTAATTTTAAATACTTTAAGCCTACGGGGTATTCGTTAAAGGTCTGTTGAATATCGTTTGCCTTATATATGTATACTTCCACGCATTATACACTTGCATAATAATGTCCTGGAATATTAACATATATACGTATATATGCGCGTATTCATTTAATATCGAGTTGAAATGATTATTTGTCATACTCGTACGCCAAATATAATATATATATATATATATATACTGTATCAAAATTTAGATAACAATTCAAACACTCAGTGATCCGGAATTTCACGCGGCTACGACTCGTGGTCCCAGCGGATGTGCCAGAAATTCAAAACGCGAAAACTTTTCGGGCTATACGTTTCGCACACAGCATATTATTCGTTCCATATAATAATATAATAGTACGAAAAATCGCTCTCGTTGCGGCCAAACGATATTACTCCAACTCGACATAATGTGCACACAATATAATCGTTTTGTAAATATAACAGGCACTTTCACAGGTTTTTTTTTAATAAATACGAAATATATATATATATATAGTACGTATATAGGTTATATATATTTTGCAGTTTTGCTCAATACGTCGAATACGAGTTCGAAAGATCCTTTTTTGAAACGTTCAAAACGAATAACGATCGCAATCCACTATAAGTATAATATACGCAGTATATAGTTGGTGATGGAGTATCCATCGATGAAAAATCAACATATGAAAAAAAAAAAAAACTATAAACCAAGCCTATAATATACGCGCGATCGAAAACCTTATATATACACCCTCTATAATTGTAAACTATATAGCTCGAGAATAAATTTGTTCACTACTACTCTGTACGCAATAATAATAATATTACAAGACCACTCAAGACTCACTTATACGCTTGCCCAGTGTCAAAAAATAAATAACGCGCGAATAATTCAGAACAAATTTCCTGCATAGAATATCACTAAAAACAACCCCGTGGTTCGCGCGTATAACGAGCAAATCCACAACTACGACACTGGCGTATACCGGCGTATAGTCCAGCAGTCGCCAACCGGTGGTCCGCTAAAAAAATTTTGGTGGGCCGCAGAAAAATTTGAACTTATACTAAAATTTAATTAATTACATAAATTGTATAAGCAATTTATTTCAAATATTTATCTTTAGATATCAGACAAAATCTGTGAAATAAAATACCTACCAACCATCTTATAATTATATATAATACACACACCTGTAGCTCGTGTTGAAATACGATTTAAATGTTATTTTTTAAACGCATTTTTTTTAATTTGGTATACAACTTATCAGTAGAACAGTATTAATAAAAAAAAAAAGCTTTCGGTTCAAAATAACAGTCATAGGTGCTACTAGGGGGGGGGAGGCTTAGCCCCCAAAAATATTTCTATAGATTAGTGTAGTAAGTGGGTTAATTGAAAGTCGATGATTTTTTTTTTTGCTTGTAGTCCCCCACCCTAAAACTATATAGTATAATATGGGGTCCGTAGAATTTAGAATTATGGATTTAGTGGTCCGTGAGGTCCAAAAGGTTGGCGACCGCTGGAACAGTCAGTAGACGGGCCGGCGAAAGATCATTTCGAGAAATTCCACACAAAACTTAACCCGACGGAAACATTATGAAATCGCAAACAAAAACGGAAAACGATGACAGACTAAAACTATATACGGCTATAACTACCACGGGATATTCTATATTTTCATCGTTATCGGAATCGGCGGCAATATTATAACTATAAAAACAAAATATAATTCATTTCTATATTTATCATTAATTGATTTGTATTTGTTGCTTTATAAAAACACACTCGATGTCCGTTGAAAAAATTTTTAAAAAAATAATAAATAGTTGGCGAAATATTATGTTTTCATAAGTATTTTATGATTAAAATAATCGTTTTAATTTTTACACAACTATATATATATATATATATAGTATATACGATATCGTATTGTATAATATAAACGACTTTATATTATATCGTTTTTATGTCTTTTTTCTTCATACAAAACGAAATTAAATTTTTACAAAACAAATAATGAAATTAATTCCGTAATGAATAACTCGAGACTGTTTTGTAGGTGAAAAAATGCAGTCCACGTATTATACGCGCGTATAATGAAGTAGCGTATAGTCGCCGCGCACTATTAAAATAATAAATTATCGTTTTAGGCTAACGCTGTTAGCAATAATAATATTGGTTATACTATATTATTATGATAATGCGTATATGGCAACTGAATATTATTATTATTATTAAAAAAAAACTATATGGAAATGTACCGAAATCGTCGGGTATACCTCAATGCATATCGTCAAACACTCGACAGACGGGCCAATGAAAATATACGAATTTTCTTTACACATCACACAAAGGATACGGAATAATAATCATAATGTGATAATATTTCATGACAACAATGCGGCATTATCGAATTCAATGGATTCGTTAATGACCACAAGCCGCGTTTCAAAGTGTAAAGTATAGGAAAATATTGATGACACTATATTATGGGTCGGGGTGTGGGGGATATAGGATATAACGTCGTCGCGATATAAGTATTAGTGAAATTCAAATCTCAAAAACGATTTTCCGTTCTCCAATAAGTGGCATTCCGTCTCGTTAACGCAGTTCGCGGCCGAGTCGTCATCGCATTCTCGAACTCTCTGGTGAGAGTTATTATTCCAAAATATATAATCTTATAAAAATCGCGTTATATTTACCTCTATTCTTAACTCGATAAGACCTGTTAACGACAACTTTCGGTTCGTTAATCTATCGAAACGATTTATAAATTCCCAGAAAATTGTCGTTAGCTATCGATTTCTTATCATTTTGGTGGACATAACACTTTGTAAGCGCAAGTAGGTATCGATAGTCATTTACAGATCACGACGTCAACAACAAAATTCGATACATTTAAAAATTTCAGTAAGAAGCTCTTATCGAATTAATTCGTTAACACGTTATCGAGTTACAGAATAGAGGTACTGTGGGGCTATTCTGTAACTCGATAACGTGTTAACGAATTAATTCGATAACAGCTTCGTATTGAAATTTTAAAAATTTATCGAATTTTGCTATCGACATCGTGATTCTGTAAATGACTCTATCGATACCTTCCGCTTACAAAATGTATGTTCACCAAAATGATAAGAAATCTATAGCTAACGACAATTTTCTGGGAATTTATAAATCGTTTCGATAGCTTAACGAACCGAAAGTTGTCGTTAACAGGTCTTATCGAGTTACAGAATAGCCCTGCAGAGCCCGATTTAATGGGATAAAAGCCTATTTTTTTTTTTTATATATATATATTTCAATTCAAATAATTTGGTTAAACGGTAAGAAAAAAAACGCCACCTATACAACACAGTCCGTCGAACTCGCGATGTATTATGCGGGATTCGCCAATTAGATTTTATACCATCACCTTGCGGAAAAATACTAATTCTCGTATTAAATATCGACTTTTATTTGCCCCAGTTCCCATCAAAACATAAATATGCGAATATATATTATTAAAAAGTTTTTTGCTGCCCTAAAATTTCGCTGCTCTATACATATAAGCGGCGTCCGCGTATAGCGGTTATCCTTGTGGGATATTGGTGAACACTCAATATCGACTTATTTTATAACCAATGATTCTATATATAAATACTTGTTTTTTGAGCGTTAGACACGCTATTTACCATATTTTGCAGTTTTGATAAAAACCGGGACAAAAATAAATTTGTGATTTATATTCGTACGGTTGAGCAGATAACTAACTATAGTTTTTCATGCTATATACCAAATAAAATACGTTTAAATCCGATTTTTCTCTCTTTTTTTTTTTTTTTAATTTATAATTTATTAGGTTCGTGTGATGTATACAATCAAACACAGAATAAAACGCGAACTACAATTTCAAACGTATTGTATATTATAAACGTCTGTTCCCAATACCATAATACGTCCGCGGAATAATTGTTGTGCGGTCAGCGCATGATCAGAATGGTTCGAGAAAGCGTTTTCAAACGTTTAATATACGCACATTTATATACCTACTTTATACAATTATATAAATGTATTAAAAAAGAAATTCGTAATTCAGTGTGCATATATTAATTTAGACCTAATTAATTTTTTTCACCACATTCTTATAACAAAATAAAAAAATCAGTTTTAAATGAAAAATATATACATATTTTTTTTAAATTTCTAATACCAATCTGATTTCGTCACCGATTCGTTATTATTATTATCAGTGGCACAACCAGAACTTTTGCAAGAGGTGGTTCATATATATACTTGTTTAAACGTGGACGTTTCAACTAAAGAAAAAAATCTGGTTACCACATTCTGCAGGTGTACTAAAATTTAACACATTTTTCACGAAAATATAAAAACCAATGTTTATTAAACATAAGATACTGATTCTAATAATTATAATATTATTTAATTTTCATTAAAGTTTCGTTGGATTGAATTTGAATCGGGCGCGTTACCCTGTCGCCCCAAAGTCCAAATATTCCTCAAAAAACGATTGCAGACTTTAGCGACTAATTCGTAACCGCGAATTTAGAATTCGTAACTCAGTCTGTAAAAAAAAAACCATTTTTTTTTAAATCGCTAAAGGCTGAAATGAAAAAAATCTACTCACGAACTTTAAAATCATTTCAGCCTTTAGTGGTTTAAAAAAATGTTTTTTTTTTACGGCGGTGGCAAGGACTGAGTTACGAATTCTAAATTTGTGGTTACGAATGGTCACGAATTAAGCCCGGCGAACACGACGATTGTTTTGCCGCTGGATCGCCTGCTAGATTTCCTGCTTGATCCCAAGCGAGTTGTTCCGTGATGGTTTCTTTGCGAGGTTGGCATCACACGTTGCGTGTTACCTGCAGGCTGGACTTCTAGATGATTATTATTGATAAATGATAACTTATCAATGTTAATACTCGAATTTCGAAAATATAACCTAACGTTATCAATATTGAATATTATATATTATATTTTTGCAATTACTTAATACTATACCACAGATTAGATGAATACAAATGGATCACTCGCGATGTAAACAAAAAAAATGACGTCATTCGAATCCCCCATATCAGTGTTACCGCATGATAGCACAATATATTTACCTAAAATTTAAACATTACTCCCGTGAGGTAATTTATTTGTGTTGTTTACATAGTGATTCTGGTTTGGCGATCGTGTCATATAATGTCTCGTGTTAAATATACTCGTTTCATGCACACAGCTGAAAAAAAATCGGTGCTTAATCTGCGTTAAATTTTTGCGGCACGTGATTACCATTATTATATTATAACATTGTTTGAGATAATATAGAAGTGCCCCTGGATTATTATCGTTTCGTGACTTTGTAATTTTTTCAGTTATTTTTATCACAGAACACCATTTTGCAGTTTTAACCCACGTGACACACTGCCGTTTTCTGATTGGTTTACGCTCAAATCTATCCCCATTATTTTATTGCGGATTCGGCCGTGCTCGTCGTTTTTTCTATCCGGTACGCCGTTGAGAATTTTCCTTTTTACGCGCCATCACTACCGGCGCGCGCGCGGTTATTACAGAAAACAACGCGAAACGCCGCGCGGTGTTCAGCGTTCGCGTATATGTATTTCCGACACGCGCGCCGCGTACAAATTCACACTCGGAATTTCTCGTCCGTTGTAATACGGCGAATATCGTTATTATCGCCGGATATAAATAATAATATTTCCGTTGTGTTTTCGCTTTTTTCGCCGGGTCGGCACTGCTGCGGCAGCCCGGGAGATACGGCAGTGTTTTACGAGGTTTTTTTTTCCCCGGGCGATTTCGGCGGACGTCGTTTATCCCGAACGACGCCGTCGTTTCGCGCCCGTCCAATCACATAACGCGCGAAAAACTCCCGTTTATAGTTTTCTTTCTCTTTTTTCTTTTATATAATATTATTATACACAAATAGTCGATTGCACCGTACAGATCTCTGTACACTTGCTCTCCTTCTCCGTCTGCTGCACGATCAGCTATGATATAATATAACGCGTGAGACGTGCGACTGCAGCTGACACGCGAGCGCGTCTGCTTCTCTCGCGGACAAATCCGTCGGCTGTACCATTGATTACAGAATATATATGTATATTCTATAATCAATGGCTGTACCTACGAATAATTCTCGTTTCGTACACTGCAGCTCACAGACGGGGTCTTTCTGCAACGATTTACGTAGGTTGGCCCGAGTAAGAATATAATAATATTTTTGATTTCGGTTCATTGTTTTTAGGGATTTATGATTTTTTTTTAAATTGACCGTTTCAAAACGATCTGTTTTGGCGCGAAATCAAAAGCGTTTTACCGTTTACCCGGTATGACGGATTACTGATAGATAATAATCTAGTATCTATGGATATTACACTGAGGCGTAGACCTATAATACGTAGACCGCGCATTACACTCGTTTTACATGCGGAACATTGAAACCAACGTATGTGCGAGAGAGACAGCCTCTGAATTGACTTTTTCAAAGACATTGTATATAATTTCATAATACTCTTTGACAATATTATATCCTCATTGGTAATACGCCTACGGGTTTTGATAGCAAGTTGTTATGGACGGTGTGTCGCGACTCGTCAGAGAATTGTGATTCAAATAACGGTTGTATTTATGCGAATTTACACGTGCAATTATTTATTCGATATTTTTTAAATTGGCGACGAAAATAAATTCTATGTTAACATGCCGTACTCAGGGCAGTATTTATATTTTTCGCGCCCCGGAGCAACACAATTTTTATGCTAAAAATTACACTTAATATTTTATTTTGTTAACACGCCATATTATGTCTATAAAAATTTACCGCCCCCTTAATAATTAAAATTTCCCCGGGCAACAATGTACACTTGCACCCTCTTAAATACGGCCCTGGCCGTACTTGGACTTTTCTAGGCTCAAATGTATAATCTTTGTTCAATGCCGCTGTCCATTTCTCACAAAGTGTTATATCTTTTGGAAACCTATAATGTTAAAAGTAGAAGTAAAATAAATATTAATCGTAATGTTTTTTAAACAAAAGAAAAGTTGAATTATTGTAAATTACAAGAGCCAAAAAGAGTAAAAACAACATACCGACAATATAACATTTACAAGTTACAACGATGAACAAATACGTCCTCCTTATCAATATTAATTTATTATCGTAATTATTGTCAAGGAGTGTTATAAAATTGTTTAAAATCTCTTTGGAAAAGTCAATTCAGAGGCTGTCTCTCTCGCACATATGTTGGTTTCGATATATTCTACTAATGCGCAGTCTATATATTATAGGTCTATTACTATGAGTAATAATAATATTATTAATAGTTAAAATAGAAATCAAAAGTGTTTTACCATTAACCAGGTATGACAGGTTACTGATATAGATACCGCCATAGATAAAAATTTAGTATCTATGGATATTAATAGTTTTGTGATAAGAATATAACCTAGAATATAATTACATCTCGAGTGATAATCGTTTCGATTATCTATTCATTTATCGATTTTTGAAAGTAATTTGTGATGGATTTAAAATTCGGAATAAAAAACAAAGATTATTTCCGAAATCTTCGTGTTTACTACAATAATATTAGTAAACTTAATTGACATTTTTTTTTTTTTTAAATACCCCATTCAGTGGCATCGGAGAAGGGGGGCAAAAGGAGCAGTTGTCCTACCCCCAGATACAAATTATGGGGAAACAAAGCTATACTTTTGCCCCCTTTGGATAAAATAAATTCGAACGTTTTTACTTACTCTATATATAATATAACATACAGCATAAAAATAAATTAAGAATAAAATAAAAATATGTAAAATCTTGTATAAATAATAATAATATTTATTATACACTAACTTTGTACACTCGATAGTTCTTACGTTTGGTTTCTAATACCTAATTATTTTTTATTGAAATTTGCACACTATTTTCTATTAAGGCATTGTTTTCAAAAAAAGGTTTTTGTTTTAATGATGTTTTCACATATTTTTATTTTACTCTTAATTTATTTATTTATTTTAAAATATATATGACAAATAAGACTATTGTGTTAAATAATAATTTATTCCTTTAGGCCCCGTTCTCACCAAAGCAACTCGCGATTGCAACTCGATTGCAACGCAACTGCGTACTGAGACTGACACGTCGAGTTGCTTAAAAATAGTTTTCAAACAGTTGAGTCGTTATCTAGTCCTGTTGCGACCGGTGAGAACATTGTCTATTTAATAATATACGTGCCGCGTTGCTTTGCAGTTGCGTTGCAATCGAGTTGCAGTTGCGAGTTGCTTTGGTGAGAACAGGGCCTTAAAGGATTAAATAAATTTATAGTTCATTATCATGTTGTTCCAAAGACGTAGGTACCATCAAGATTATAATAGTTATTACTTGTACAGTTGTACGTGTGTCAGTCATTTTATATACAAATTTTTGTTTATATATGTGACGAGTATGTATGTCCAATATATATATAAGCTTATAAAGGAAAAAATATATACAAAGTATTATATTTTTTTACATATATACTTTTGTGTTTAACTGATTTCACACTTTTTTGGACATTTTATATCATTTATTATACCTTTTATATTTAAACATATTGGCGAGAGTTTTATGCATTACATACTACAAAAAAAAAATATATATATAAGCCTTAAATGTTTGCCTCCCCCAAGTGAAAAATAGTTCCTGCGCCACTGCAGAACACCACGACCATCACGACGAACTAAAACGTTTTACCTCCTCGCGTCCTCGAAATTGCTGCAGGAAATAAATCGAATCATACGCGGGTTTTCAATTACATATAACGAACAAGAAAATAAAAATGGTTTTTATTTTTTATTTTTTTTTTCAGCGTCAATGATATTAGAATAGAAAATTTCGTTAGAGACCAAATGAATTTTTTTTTTTAACGAATAGCAATTTAATCGTCTCAGTTTTTATATATATTTTTTTTAATTGAAATTATATTGCAAAAAAAAAAATCCAATTTCTATACGGTAATATTTTATCACGTACAGACTTTTTTAAAGTACGATAACTTATACGTTTCCGAATGAATAATACTTTTAAAAAAAAAAAGTACGACGAGACGACGCGACAAGTCGCTTCTGTTATAGGAAAAAAGTTATTTTACGAGTCACCGCCGGCTGCGTATTTATAGGAGAATAAAACTGTCGTGAAAATCCTGAGTATATTAATATTTTTTTCAAAACATAAAAATTAGCTGGTTCCGTATCGAATTTTCGACTTTTCATATATAGTCTTAAAACCCGCCGAGAAGTCTTAAAACTTATTTCTCGATCTATACATTTTAATAATTGTTTAATCGTCCCTCGATTTACGACTAGTGAATATAGTAAAATAACTATTACTTTGTTTTTCTCCACTACGTTTGAACGTTTTTAATATTGAAATTCCGCGATAAAATAACGACGGGTTCAATATCTTTTTACGCGTTATATACGCGCATGTGCAAGACCGTAGCCAGCGGGGTTTTAGTGTGCAGACCACCCCCCGCCGAATTTTTTTCTGAAAATAAAATTCAATGGTTTATAATATTCTATTATTAGTTTTAATAAAATTTTTGCTGGCTCCGGTCTTACGTATGACGTATAAAACAACTGCAGGCTGAAAAATTAAAAAGATAACTCTGCGTACATGACGCATTGCGCGAAACTCATTATATTATACATAAATAATATTAATATTTTTAAACTATTTTTAATCTCATTCTTTTTACACACCATTTGTGCTCTGTTGTAGCGCCAGGACATTTTAAAAAACCCATAGCGAATCGAAAATAATCTATAAAGAGTACTTATACCTATTATAATAAAACGGGCGTATAAATCAGCTGTCATAAATTTGTCCTAAAAAACGAATATCGCGCACGTTTTCTATCGTATTATATAAATCACGTCGTACACTCTCTCTGCAGTTTTCCGTGTTCATTATTAAATCGCTGCAGTATATATACGCAAAATTATGTACAAGTACTTTTTAGTTTTTTATCTTTTAGCAAAAAAAAAAAACTTCGATAAATTATTATAATTCTACAACGTATATATTATAATAACGTAATTGGGTTATAAATCTTAACTATATTGTATTTTATATATATTATAGTTAAGACGTTTTTTTTTTTTTTTTACCGTTCTCCAATTCGGTTTCGTTTCCCCTGCAGCATCGCTAAATGTGGATTTCAGGAAACTAGATTTATTAACACGATATATAATATACTTGGCGTTTCCGATCAGATTAAAACGAATGATTTTATCTGATGATAAATATTTATGCGCGCAGTGATTGGACTAAAGTACACGAACATCCATTTATTTTGTATCACAGTAATTTTTAACATATAATAATATAAATTTATGGACTCGTGTCCTTGTATGTATGTACGTATACGCGGGAGATGACTGACCATTTGCGGTCTCGCGGGACCTATATTGTCAATGAACATTATTTTTGACCCGAATCGAGATCCATTCGACCTTTTTTTTTCCATTTCTATATAATACATATTTTGTCGAATACGCACTTAGTGTGTATTTTCGACGTTTTCACGAATTCACGACGTCCATTTCATTAAATGCGTTTACGTAATGAATCCATCCGGTCCCCTGCACCTGGACTCGTTCACATACTATAATATTCTTCGGTTTAGAGAAAAAATTTTTTTTGGGTTTTTTTTTTTTTTTTATACGTTTCACTGGCGCATTTAATATATTATTTGCTCAAGTTTCGTAACATCCTTCCGTGTTAAAAAGTGTTTTCTATTTTTTTTAATTTTTTTTTTTTAATCGTATTATTATGATCCAGGAGCATGCTCATAGAGGGGAGTGTGGGTGTTATATCCCCCATTGACATCTTTTCATTGTTCTACTGATTTTTTATTAACACAGAAAAACTGTATAATTATTATTGTTAAATAAAAGTTTATGTTTTCAGTACCTTTCTTACCATGGAATTTCTAATATTTCATACGAGTCGAATGATGACAATAAAACATGTGATAGAGTAATGCAAGCATCAATGTGGATGGCCTTGACCACTGAACTCAATACACGAAACGCGCATTCTGCAGTTTAATTCTCCTATATATGAAAAAACCGACCCCTATAGTGAGCCGCCATATGCATTCCGTTTCTATTTTCCTGTTTTTGTTACCAACTTCGTTATGTAAAAATAATCGATTTTGGTGCTAACATCGGTACTATATAAGCACGTCGTTTTGTGTCCCGTTATCTCAAAGTAAATAATAAAACACGATAACTCGTCGTTTTATGTCCCGTTATCTCAAAGTAATAATAAAATATGATAAATATCATGGAAAAAACTATTATATTTCATCGTATTCTCCATGAATTTTATACCTTATAGAATGCATATGGCGGCCTCCTATCTGGGGTCATATTTTCATTAATAAACGCGTTCCATGCATTGAGTTCAGTGGGCTTGACAAACATGGTTATTCTGAAGCGTCACCGCACGGTAAATCAAATATCAAAGAGATTACATTATCTACAACTGTAACCGTTACCAAGGTATAGTGACACAGTTAACCGCCACTGTGGTAATGTTTGTCAACCTGATAAGTGATTGTCACTCGGTTTTTCCTTATATTATCATTTACGTGAATTTTTCACTTTTTATTCACCGACCGTTTTTCATTGATCCGTATTACACGCGCGAAGCCGTTGTTATTATTTTAAGTGTGCTGATTTGCCGTAAAATATACGCGAACGTATTCCGAATGCTTCTCTCATCCTCGAGAGTAGCGTTTCGACAATAGGTAATTTGTATTTGTTTCGTCATAAAAAAAAAGTGAGTAAATATTTTTTATTGAACTTAAATATTACGATCATAAGAGAAACGTGTAATTAATACAATTATTTTATAGTTACGTCAACCGAATGAAAGATAAACGATTATTTCTCTAAACAAGAAAAAAACAATTGGTGCCATTCATTCGGCCCTCACGAAAGTTCAGGTTACTTTAGAACAAATTCCACCAAACTTCAGAATGTAAATATCAGGTAAAATATTTTATACAATATTGTTAATACCTAAAATTTTTAGTTTTTTAAATTATATACACTAACGCCTTTTACTTTTTTCAGATTGAAAGTATGCCGCATATAATGTTATGATATTTGGCTATTTGTCAGTCGTAGTTTAACAGATGTTGAGAAGCATTCTGTAATTACAAATACTAGTATTTAAATATTTTTTTAATAATATTTTTTACAAGACCGATTTAGCAAAATCATTTTTTTCGACACACAAAGCATTAGAAATCTCTTTCCATTTATAAATAACGTCTTTGGAGAATATTCGTGATGGCTCCGTTGGGAAAACCAGTGTTTTCTATAGAATATTCGACGACAAAAATAATACAAAAATTATTAGCAAAATGATGACGAGCTGTATGCGCGAACACCAACGTCGAAAACAAAACGACGTAATTCGAAATGGTAACGAATTCCGTAGCGACGAAAAAATAATTTCTCGATTTCCAAATGGAGTGGATCATATTATTTGGTTAAATTTTTTAATTTTTTTTTCTCTTTGAACAATTCTTTCTAATACCAAACTATACTATTAAAATACAAACCATTCGTGGGGCTATATATTTTAATTTTGGGGATTTAGCCCCTCCTTCAAATCGCGTTTATGTGTTACACTTCAGTCCGCGGACGGTTCTCTTCATAATCGCTTAAAAATCATGTTACTTATATATGTATATTATGCTTTTATTGTACGAATCGTATAATTTTTGGGATAAAAAAAAAAGAAATAATATAAATAACGAATATGCGCATTTAAAAGGAAAAAAAAGTGTCGCGCGCTCGTTATGCGCTTTTTACTACACTCGACGGTATTAATGAAAATCACGAACAATTTTTGTTTTTTCTAAGTGCTTTTTGTGTCTTTAGAAAATATGAAAAATTACACGAGAATTTCGAATGAACAATAAAAACGTACGTGTCGCCGTTGGTACCGAATTCCGAATATTCTTATCCAATGCGACAATACATAATATTATTATTATTATTATTATGTGCAACGCGTATTTTGAAATTTAAATCAAAGTCTTTATATCTTTCCCGATACGCGGATGATAAATTTCAACAGTCTGTACGTGCAGGTAAGACCGCGGTTTTATAATATCGAAAACGATATGCGCGGTTTTACGTTTATTTTCGCAAATCACAATACGTGTACGGCGACATAAAAATATTCGATTTAAAGGAAAACACAATTTGCAATAATAGCTCGGCTCACGAGTAAAACACATTATTCTTCGGTCTCAACAACGAAACAATAATATACATAAGCGTTTGCAGTGCTCGTAAAGAAAAGCAAAAAAAATACTAAAAACCCGTATTCTCTTGTCTGAACATAATATACGCATGTGTTAAAATCAATATTCGCTTTTCGTATAATAAGTATACGTACATCGTGTCATCGTATAATATTGACATTTCTACGACAATGACAACAACAACAATTATGTATGTTATAATATAATACAACGTGTCTTGAAAAACAGTTAAACTGCGCGATTATAAAAAATATTTGCGATTCGACAAAATCTCAACAAGTTATAGGAACGGAAAAAACGAAATAATTAATTTAAGAATTCAAAAAAAAATCCAGTTTTCCGCCTTTTCTCGTGTATGTTTCCGTCCAAACCCATATTATTATCCGTTAATCGCAAGATTAGTATGAGATTTTTCATTAAAAAAAAAAAATCATCGAAATCGGGCGAAAACTCGGGTCGTACATAAGCGATTCGAACTTATTGACGGACCAAAAAAAGAAGGCGTATAGCGAACCGTGGATGTCGCGAATTACTTGGATATAAAGACTTGGAATTTTGTTATTAGTATATACATAATATAATATGCCACACGCGAAAGAAAAATTTACAAAAATATAATTTTATCTATTATTCGTTACTTTATACGCATGACGTGTATAATATATTGTTATAACATGAAAGATTAACAACGGACTTCGACCAGTCGCGACAGGAGAGAACACGTTCGAATCGGTCTAATCGGGATTGCATGGACTTGAACGGAAAACCACAGCAGTAGACAATGATACCCGTCACGGCCAAAATAGTCGACTAATCATAAAACATAAATAATTATTACGAAAAACGACAAAAGTTTTGTTGTTTCATCGTAGTTCTGAAAAGGATTTTAAAACGGATTTGATTTTAAATACAGATAGTGTAAAAAAGTATTTTTTTGCCTCACGAACTCGGTAGAGATTTCTCTCGCATAAAATCAGTGGCGTAGCGCGAAACTCGGTGGCCCTAGGGCCAATAAGAGACGGAGGCCCTCTTTATCACAAAAATTAAATTATAATAAGAACGTTAATTATTAAATAGTTATTGTAAAAGCAAAAATATAAATAAAATTTTTAAAACGTAACTGCTCGTTTGAAAAACTTGCGACGCGTCTGTAAAATGATAAACGCCACCGGTTTTTTTTTGGTATTTTAAATTAAATTAGTTTCGATATAAATATTACACAAAAAAAAAAAAATGTTTTTTTTTAATGTAATAATTAAAAGATCCTCTTGTGGCCCCTCAACTCGGACCTATAATATTGGGGGGTCCCGGCCTGAATACGCCACTGCATAAAATGTTCCCGTGGTCGGTTGAAAACGGTCGGAGAATTCGTTTTTTTTTTTTCATAGTAAAATTCTCCGAAAATAACTCTCGGTTTTGTACGATACGACTAATATTATTATATTTCCAATGATATTACGTTCGAACGCGGTGTCGCCAAAGTGTATATATATATATATGTAGACCCGTATTATGAACCCCACGACGACCACGTCGGTTTCGATTCGAAGCCGTTTCCAATTCAGGTCCGTTCCATTTTGGAATGGAGAAAAAAGGTCTCGTTGCGCACAAAATAAGAATCATTTCGTTTTCCAGTCCGGCGACCACGACACAATATTATTATTATTATTATTGTAATGCCTGCGGCGCGGCATATTATATTGTGCACGCAATCAAAATACGCTTTCGATCCCTTGACCACGCGTTACTATATTTTTCTCGTTATTGGAAACCGTCGTAAAATATATTATTATGAACTTTCACAAGAAAAAAAAAAAACCTAAAAAAAAAATGTCCAGTTGCGATGAAATGAAAAACGATGTAAACGAGTAACGTCGATTTAAAAATAAAATTATTAGTATCAACCAGGCCCGGATTAAGGGGGCCATTGCCCCGGGCCCACCAAAAACCAATTAATTGTGGGCCCCTTCATACGAGAAGACTTAATTTTGGAATAAACGAAATTCAACACTATATGGCCTTGTTCAGACGACTGTGGTAATTCAGTTTTGTGCAAAGTCCGCGCGATAACGATGACTGTATCAGTGGGAACGGTGTTGGTAATGCCATTCGTTAGTTAACCGACGACTGTCGAACGTTTTCGAAGTTAGTCCGCGTCTCCGCGAGTTTAATATTGTAAATTGCAATTAATATAATTTTTAGCCATTACGTTGTTATATTTTTTTTCCTGATTAAAACATTCTTAAATACCCTTTTCTCACAGACCCACTGCCAGGTCCAACCTGTATTTTACACGACGATATAAAAATATACTTTTTCATTCATTTGATGAATTCTCTTGTCTAAAAAATTAACTTTTAAAAATAACCATTTCTTTTATGAGTAACAAAACCCGCTTCAGGCATGGGCCCCCAAATTACGTTTGGCCCCGGGCCCAACATTTTCTTAATCCGGGCTTTGGTATCAACGCGCTGATTAAACGCACGCACACTGTAATCCGCGGTCGTACCCGTAGGCGCAATATCCGAGTTTTAAATTTGACGCGCGGGACTACGCAGTGGCGCCGTAATTTTTTTTTTTTGACGGTCTAATTATTACAGTACCTCAATATTGGTCAATGCAGTGGCGTAGCCAGGATTTTTATTTGAGGAGTAGGGGGGACTGAGGCCGATAATTAATTTATATAATATTGCTATGACGTACAGACGGTACCTACTAAAACAACTGATTATTCATTTCCGGGGCTGTAGCTCCATCTCAAGAACGTCATCCACCACCCGACTGAATTCAGGGCCAGGAAAAAAAAAAACGTAATTTGTGTACGATTTTCCCGTCGAGGAAAACCACTTCGAAAAAAAGGGAAAAAACGTGAACTCTTTGAAAAAAATTATTAAAAGTAGTAAAAAATTCAATTTCATCGCGTTTCGCATTGAAAACGTACACATTTTTTCTCGTAATTATTACTGGGCCGACGATCGCACACCAAAAGAGCAAAACCACCGCTTTAACACAGCGTTAGTCGGCCAAACACATTTTTGTTTGAAACAGAACACTGGAAATCACATTGCATACGCACACCACTGATCAGCCATAAATACAATATTATAGTCCGTGACTGATGCCGTCTGAAGCGTCTCAATTTTTCATCAGTCACGTAATAAAACAAGAATGAATAATTGTTCGTGTATAGTTCGTCTTGTCTTGCGCCTTCACTAACTGATACGCGCATAATATATAAAACAAATCGTTTTTAATTGACTGAGATAAAAACACGGTTTTGCTCTTTTGGCGTGCGATCGGGGCCTTATTACTAATACGTAATTACTTCCCCCTGTCACCCGCCCCTCGTTTATCATCGCTGTATCTGCCTCGCCGCCATGGAAATTCTAAAATAAAAACTCGCTCCAGTAATTCAACTGAATCGATGATTGCAGAAACGTCACGAGTCAAATATTTTACGTGAAATTGAGACAGTAGTAAAACGTATGAGTCGTGTGTTTCTATGCGTTGAGCGCAAAAACCGTCTTTAGTCATACTTTTTTTTTTGCTATAAAATTACAACCGAAAAATCCGGTTGAGGGCGAAAACGTCTTTGGTCAATGAATACTGCGTCGTTCCAAAAGTTTTAAACAATCGACTCGCGACGTTTTCGCAATCGTCGATACAACTGGAACTCGACAAAACGTTAGAATCTTCCGATGAAATTTAAGAAGGTTACAAAAAATGACGTCATATATTTATATATAATTTCGAGACGATTCTACTACGGCCCGCACGCTGCGACGTTTATAAATAACCTCCTTGGAGAAAATATTCGAGAAGGCACCGTTGGGAAAACCAAATGGAGTTTTCTAGAATATTCGGTAACGATAAAATAATCGTAGCGGAAACGCGGACGAGCCGCGAGCACGAATACCAACGTCGAGAACGAAACGCGCAATTCGAATATTGTAAAATAATATTATATACATCATCATATATATATATAACAATGTACCAGTGGTTCTCAAAATGTAAAATATATTTATATAAATTTTAATAATTATAAGAATTTATAAAATATATTATACTCTCGTATAATTGTAATAATACAAGTATTTACATACTGTTGCCCACAGTGTTTTGTGTAGTTTTATTTATTTTTATGTAAAAAAAAAAATGTTTAAAAGTCATCAGTTTTTATCTACGGCGCCGTGAGAAATTCGCAGTTTCAAAAGGGCGCCGCGAGTGTAAAAAGTTTGGGAACCGCTGCAATACACTATGTTATAGTGGTTATACGAGTGTATTCGTGATGTACATTTACCACGATAATATTATAATATTGTACCGCGGTCACCACTGACGCTCCGACGCTCGTCCGTTACACCGACGCCGTCGTCGTTTTCCATTTTATTTTTACGAACGCGCGTTCGCCATTTCCGTTTCTGCGTGTTGCTGCGGTCGAGCTCGCGTCGCGTGGGTCCGCCATATTATTTTTTTTTTTCCACTGTGCCAAATAACGAACCGTTCGGGCGTCGGCGAAATTTCTCGTACTTTTTTCTGCCGTTCCGCATTTTTTTTTTCTTTTCACATAATATTCGTTCACGCTTCCGCGTACTACTTAATTCAACGTACAAACCGCTGCAACGCGCGGAGAGATACGTTTGCGCCACGAAAATCGCCGCGTTCCGTCGTTACCGGTACGCGTTTGTGAAGACGGTCCGAAAACCGTGCGCTCGTCGACCGTTCGATTGGGATTTTGACAAAAATCGAAATCACCGACGATGGACGTTCAACAAGAACAACAAGAACAGCAACAGCAGCAGCAGCCCGGGACCGTCAGCATCTTGAGTTTGCCGACCGAAGTGATCGCGCAAATATGCAGCTACTCCGTACTGAATCCTGCGGACCTGTTCAATCTGGGCGTTTCGCATTCGACACTGAACAACCGTTTGTTCCACGAACAAAACTCCGCTCTCTGGAAAACGAAATACATTCAGAAGTAATTTGTTTTTTGCCTTTAATTATAGTCTGTTACCACTCTGTTGCTCGCCTTGGTGGTTTTTATTATAGAAAAAAAAAGAAAATTTTTTTTAAAAATAATTTCTTCAGGTACGGTTGCGATTGGACGACAAACGAAGTCGAAATCACTATCAACGAACGAAACACTTGGAAGGACGAGATTATGGCGCGCATGCGTCTGTTTAAAGCGGTACCCTGTCGAGTCGTACAATTACCGGCAGAGCATATGAAGTTCAAGAACGTACCGCACCACGCGTATCCGTTTGCCGAAGAGTTGTACTCTGTTTACCAAAGCCGTCAATACTACGTACTTATTGCCATATATAATTTTTATGACTGGCAGTCTAATAGAAATCGGTATTTTGTAATAATAGTTCGATATATATATATATATATATATATATATAATCTCGACTGAGAGACTGTATTTTTGATCTTTGTTTTATTGATATTCCAGTGAAGGTAGCAATATCCATATTTTCCACACGTCGCATCGATTTTTGACATACGTCAATCAGGTGTATTTCAGTTACAAAATAAAAAAGTATTTGAGTTTGCCGCCTTCCGAACAAACAATTGAGCGGGCCTTCCACTTGGCTGTTCGTTGGTGGTCTCCGACAAATTACTCTTCGTTTTATGACCTGAGTAAATTCATATTGTTGCGAAATCGGCCTTGCGTCGGAAAATCATAAAATATGTATTACTCTATTACTGTTTTTTACAGAAAATCATTTAGACATTACTGCTTTGTTGATATGCGACGTACTTCATAAAGCAAACCGTACGCATCCAATGTTTGTGAATGGATACGATTTCGGTGTGGTGGTTCGAAATGGAAGAACTAATCTAGACCACGATTTGTTTAACGAGACAAATACAATGATAATACTCAACTGTATTAATGATTATATATTCTGCAATAATGACGATATGAGGTGTCATTGTGATACTCACACTATTAATTGTTATTCATTGCAATGGGTAATACGTTCGCCTCGATCATTTTATTATTATTATTATTATTATTAATACAATTATATGGTTTTCATCTAGGCTCTTGATTACGAAGTAGGCACCTTACTTATACTGAGTGTCTTGTACGAATCGATTACTCGACGATTTGGAGTGAAAGTCAATCTAACAGCGACGCCTAACGATACGATTATATCTTGGACGTCTTCGTGGCCAGGAAATAGACACAAAAACAATACATGCTATTTGATAGATATTACTAATGGCGGTCGAATACGGCAGGCTACAGTTTCATCTGAACGTTATGCTGGGACTCCAGTATCTGACGTAAGTACTTCGAGTTCATTGAGCAACGATAATAAAATGGTTTGTAATTTATATGGCCGAAATATTTTATCTTTATTAAAACCTTGGCTATATTCATCATACGATTCGCTTTATTGGAGTGAATATACCTCTTTTTTTAATTAACATTAATAAGTGTAGCAATATGTAAAATACGAATCGCTATAAACTGTAATTAACTTATTTTCCACAAAAATTCTAAGTTTTTAACAGAAAGGATTTTTTTTTTTATACTGATGACCAAAACTGTTTGTTTCCTAAAATGAAGTCTGAATTTATAACAAGAGCCACGTGGCTCGAGTTCTTAATAAAATACTAAATTCTTAAAAAAAAAAAAAAATGTCTATTTTTTATTAGATAACAGACTACAGATTTTTATTGATATTTCAGTACTTTTATAATATGATAATAAGAATAACTAAGAAGTAATCCTGATGGTGTGATCGTGTTAACTTGTGGAAATCCCGTTAACAGTGTACTATAAATGGTTTCGACATTGTTACATAACACTTAACTGCATTACAGTAAATTAAAATATTATTAAATTCGATATGTGACGTGCTTACATTGTATAAAAAAACCAGCATGGCAATTTTAATCTAAAAAATTGTGTTACTGGTCTTCAAAACATTAAATACTAGTTACAATATTATTACTATGCTTGATGTTTTTAGTTACTTCGGCAATTCAGTGCAACTGTTGAAGAATTCTCTATTAATGATTTAATTACATATAAGTATGTGCATGACTTCCAAAAGCTTATAAGACCGGACGATATTCGAGTTGAATCTAGATGTAAAAATTTCCATAGGAGTTACGATTTCTGTCCATGTCCCTTGATCAGGACTTCATTGAACCCTTCAGTAAATATTCTCATATTGTACACATTTTTATTAAATTTATAATAGATTCGTTCCTTTACTCTTCTATACTGTTTTCAGGCGCCAAAACACAAAGATCGGAAATTTAATTTGCAACCAGGAGTAAGTAATAGTTAATTGTTACTATAATAATTAAAATATTCATTTGTTTATTTGTTATTAGTGGAAAGACATTTTTCCCTTGGTACCTAAAAGACGTGGCACAGATACGAATCCTAAATATTCAATTGGGATGTTAGTTGACGTTACAAAAAGTTCTGGTCTTCGATCAAAGAAAGTGACAAAACGTGCTGTTATTGTGGGCTGGTCAAAAATGCCCAATAATAATACAATTTTATATTATGTATATTATGTGTACAACACGGTTTCTTACTTGGACGACATATATACAGCTCCTGTTATTGATGCTGTATTAGAAAACAAAAAGAACAGTATGTATTGAAGGATTTGTTTTTGGCTAAAAGAAAGTTTTAGTGTCACAGTTTTCTGTGAATAATATTTAATTCAAATTTGTTTGTATGTATTATAATAATAATAATAATAATAGAGGATTTTCTCTTTGGAAGATATGTAATAATACTAAAATAAAACTACACTAAAAGTATATGATGTTTATTATGTTATCATTGATCCAAGTGTGTATATGTGTATAAATGGTTTTAACTAAATTATTGGATATAACTGAATTAAAATCTAATCTTTCTATTAGTTTTATGTAAAAAAAATAAATACAATTTTGTTACGAAATTAATATTATATGATACTAAATATCTATTATTATCCACAAAAATACTGTTATTTTTATTGATGTGCTGTTTTAAAGTATACAAACTACTTTATTGAATTTATATAATATGCATTTGCCCTTTTAATTGATATACGAGTTACAATAACTTTGCCATCTAAATATTTTAAGGAGACACTAAATGAAATTATTATTTTTATGTTATCAATATTTGATCAGTAAATGAATGGAATTTATTTATAACTTCGCTATGTTGCTGCTATGAAATCTCGATGTTTGAACAGTAATTTTGTTACAGAATTTCGAAGACGACACGGAGTGTGCCCTAGCACATACTCTGACGTTAGCAGGCTTTTCAAGTCCTTCAGTCAAGAACTGCGCGCTTTTGAACCAATTGATGAATTGGCAGAACGTTATCCGGACGATCACACCCATACAGTAAATTCGACAACATGACCAAATATATACAGTTCCTTAGAATTATTAATACTGCATATAATAATAATTTTTTTTTTTTATTTATTTGTCCAAGAAGGATATTTTTTTATATGTAGAAAAAACGTACATTCAGAGACATTTTTTTTTTCTTTAGGCAGTGATATTGTTCTTTACTGTACCATTACAAATGAGAATTAAAACGCATCGTTTGTAAATTAGAAGTAATAAATATTTCTTCTTTTGTCATTAAAATTTATTTTATGTTCACCGATCGCCTATAACGAATAATGCGACTAACTGCAGTGTATGGCAATGGCTTCTTCAGTTTGGGACAAAATGTTAATTAAGCAAAAACAAAATATTTAGAGAACTTTCTTTTTTTTTTTTACACATACTATTTTAATGTAGTACCTACATGGATATGAGAAAAACAAATGTTCAACAACGTTATGAAAAAGTACTAGTAAATCAATATAACGCCCGTTCTCTTACAAAATTATTTACGGTTTGTAATAAAAAATGAGTATAAAACAAAACTAACGTTTATTAAATAAATAATTTATTTGTAAAATATGTACGTTATTATATTGCTCTTAAACAAAAGTATATTATTTAAATGCACTTATAAAATACGATCGTGTAAAAGAAATGAAAAAAAAAAAAAAGTTTACAGTATCTTTCGCACGTGGAAGAAATTATAAATTTATTAAAAAGTATAATAAATCATTTTATTTAAATGAATGAGAATCGATTGATCCTGTTGTAATTGGGATAGAGCTTCAGTGGATTTGGCATTGGTAATGAATCGATGTTGGTATTTTTAAAAGTTCGCGATCGGTTGCAAAACGGTATGCCGTTAGTTCTTCATCAGATCCAGGTCGAATTCGGTTGAATGTTTTCTCAATTAATATTCATTTTAACGACGGAGAACGTTTTTAGAAATCGACGGGGCCGTTTTTTTCCGCCTTTCGCACTACGTCTCCGGCCCGGGAATACGAAGTCGACGACAATAAGTGCGTCGCCCCAGCTCGTACAGCAGTGTTGTAGTGTATAATATTTTATGAGTATTTACAGAAGGAAAGAGAGGTCAGACTCTGGTGTGTTCGGGGTTTAAAAACGTGCGAAGGGGCTCCCCCTTTAATAGCAAACAAAAAAAAAACTTGGCTACGTGCCTGCGCGTAATAGTTTTTTATTCGTTTCCTCCGGTTTGTATTTTAAAGCGCAAAAGAGACGTGCGCACCGATGAACCGAAAAATCGACCTTAAAATATCGACGCGACTCCGTATTTTCGTTATTATATTATCAGCGGCGTACTTACGGGGGTAGGGGATTAACTGCCCAACCCCCAGGATCAAAGAAAAAAAAAATGGTTAAAAATTATATAGTTGTAATTGATGATGTGGTTTTTTTTTTTTTTTTGTATGTCTGTACCCAAAAATTCTACCAGGAGGAGTGCTCCGATCCTTACGTGTATCACTGTTTTCCGGTAGTAAATTGCATCTAGTAGTAGTTGGTACTTGAACGCGGTTTTTTTTTCGATTTTCTCAATACCTTTTTATAGCGTTAAAAAAAAAAACTATCGAAAAATTACGTTAAAATGTACAAAATTTATTTTACGTTATTAATAAAATTTCGTCAAAATCGATTATCGTTTTTTTTCTTCGTAATTTCGCCGACCAATGACTAATTATGGTCATAGAAACCTGAAATTTTCATCAAATGTGTAAAACTCTAGACTGTATTGACTAGGGTTGCCATAATTTCATCAAGTAAAACCGGGACAGACAGAAAAATAGTAAATAAATTTAGAATTAAATATTATTGAACTATATTCGCCATTGGATATGTATTAAAAAAACGACATTAGTCTGTCTCTGTATCACCCGTATGGCTTATATCGATTATCGATAAGACGATAAAATATAAAAATAAAACATGTAAACTGCATAGTGCACAGCGCACATGACTTGTTTGTTGTTCTCGAATATTACGGCATTATTATTTTATATTTAGCCTATGGATTTATCAATTATTCGTTATCTTTAACATTAACATGTTGACTCTCGATTTCAATTATTATTTTTAAAAATAAAATTGTAGAAATTAAACAATTTTAATTTTTTCCTAAAACCGGGACATATAGGCGTCCCGAAAAATGTTTTCGGGACACCGGGACACAAAGTCAAAAACCGGTGACAGTCCCGGTTTTCCGGGACGTATGGCAACCCTAGTATTGACGAGACAAATTTTTCAAAAAAAAAAAATCTTGAAAATCGTTAAGTGACGCAATTTCTTTTTATAACCAATTTTTCGACAAATATTATACACGCGTATTTGATTTATTTCAATAATATGGTTGAAATCGAAATATTTTGGGTGACGAAATTGTCTGATGAAGACAATTCTAATGGACTACTCGTTATTGCTCAAGTCAGAAACCAAAAACATTTATTAAAAAGCTATCACAACAACACAATATATTATAATTATTAATTGTACTAGGTGTGCCTCGCTCTGCTGTGAATATCGTTTTTGGTAGCGATTATCGGCCCGTATTAAAGTAGTATATGAATTGATCCTCCCCACCGCGGTTGCCTACGGCAAATATGGCGTTCGCAGGCTAGGCATCATACCATGTTTTTTGTAAGCTGCGTTAATACAAAACCATTAAATTGAGCATAAAACTTTATTCTGTGATAAAACGTTGAAATAGGCATATTATAGTTATGACACAGATTAGATGAATACAGATGGATCACTCGGCCCGAGAACAAAAGAATTGCAAATACGCTCTTCTGATTGGTCCCCCGCATATCAATGTAGGCACACACGACGATATAAATTATTGTGTTGGTATTTTACAATATTATAGTACAATTTCTTTATTATCTCAAATAATGTTATCATAATAATGGTTATCACGTGTCGGTAAAAATTTAACGCAGATTAAGCACAGATTTTTTTTCAACTGTGTGTATAAAACGAGTATATTTAACATGAGACATTATACGACACGATCGCCGAACCAGAATCACTATGTAAATAACACAAATAGATTACCTCATGGGAGTAATGTTTAAATTTTAGGTAAATATATTGTGCTACCATGCGATCACACTGATATAGGGGGGATTCGAATGACGTAATTTTTTTTGTTTACATCGCGAGTGATCCATCTGTATTCATCTAATCTGTGGTTATGATATTTAGATAATAAAACATTACCGTGGTCTCGGTCTTAGATAGTCTTGATTATGATTATAGAATATACAGTGATAAGACAAACTGTTAATATTATCAGTGTATTTCAAATTTTTAAATGTCGAATAATTTGTAACTTGTGTTGTGTGCTTTGGAAGAAGGTATTCAAATAAACCATGAAGATACCGACAACTGTTGGAATAATGTTTATTAGTACTTCACTTAGATTTACAAACCCAAATCATTAAGTGCACAAAGGTTCATACATTTAATTTATTAGTATATCAATTACTAAAAGAAGTTTGCGATTATAATACAAAAATCTATTTACTCTTTTAACAATTCCAATTGATGTAAAATAATATTTTACATTTTTTTTTCTAATTTAATTAATAAAGTAATACAATTGGATAACGCGCCGACGAATATAGGCGACGGAAAAATGAAAAAAAAAACGGACCGACGGAGACGGATCTACCACGAATTCGCCGCCGACGGGCGGGAATCGAACCGGAGACCTGCCTATCATCTACCTACCTACCGAGTCGAAAACCACAATCCGTAACAGGGTATTTAGACGATTAACGTCTTGGATGAAATAATACTCGCGATTTTTTCTGCCACATTAATTTCGGTCGACGGACTCTGGACCCACTATTCTATTATATAATAGATTATAATATGAAATAATATAGTACATTAATCTACATTAGATAATGACCACGAAACATTGATAACGAAATTTACCGTGCCTTCCAAAATTCAACTATATGTTGGATCTGTTGAAAGGTTGTTTGATATCGAAATATTTATGATTGCGTTGAATTATGGAATAGAATAAAATGATTGCAACAATATGCTTCTATGTTATCAAAAATGATAAGTACTATCACTATAAATATTTATTATTTAACACGTTCAATACCGATGATGACATGTATAGTCGTAGCACAATTTTTTTGATGTATTTTCTAAAATGTTCGTCTAGTGGTGAATGATTATTATTATTATTATTAAATATGAGTTAATATGAGTTAATATATTATATTAAATATGAGTTTAAGTGACACAATTGTTTGTGCAAGCATACAATGTGTTATGAATTTGAGAAGAATAAACATTGAGGGTGATTTATTAAAAAAGTCATCAGAAGTAGATGAACTACTCACTTTAAAATGTCTGTCGATGTTTCATAAAACTAGAGCACTCAGTGATTTTAAAGAGAGGCAAAAAATTAAAAATTATGTGGCAACTATTTATAAACAGACTCCAGCAGAATTTAAGTTTCACTTTCAATTGTTACCATCAACGTTTGAAGTAATATTTATTCTTTATAACTTTAATACGTTATTATGTACATTAAATATGTTTTAATAAGTATTTATTTTTATATTAGTTGTTACTGATGGAAATACCGCCAACTGTTACAATATTAGGACGAACGCCCATTGAAAATGATCGTCGTCTTCTCTTAACTCTATGGATCTTAGCAAATGAAAAAGATACATTTAGATCTGTAGCTGAACGATTTGGAGTTTTCGATCAACACATTTACATTCATCATACATTGTTGAATACCATCTTCTAATAAAATATTTAGATTATTATAAAATATAAATTCATAAATATATTTATTAATGTAAGAATTAGAAATATATATTTACCGTTTTCTACATTACACAGTATCATATGTCTGTCTGTAGACCATACACGCCCAACACCTTCATATTCCACAAATCCGATGAAATCAAACATTGTCAGTAGGTATACAAATATTTATGAATATTAATTATAAAGAATATATAGAATATAATTATAAAGAATATATAGAATACAATTATAAAAAATATATAGAATAACGTGGTATGATTGTATGACACTTTTTCGTATTTCGATTTTTTTTTTTTTGTGAAATAGTGTGCTAAGAAGCAATCTCAATATATTTTTAGAATCGGAAATATTTCATCTGTTATCATAAACTGTCCGATACTGATTACTGATAAGAAATATCATGCTCCATGGTAATATCAATCAGAAACATCGGTAAAATATTGCGTTGGATCCGATGGAAATTTAGTTGGAAACGTTGAATTTTGGAACACGATCAAACAATAAAATATTAACAAACTGTTGAGTTTTGGAATGCATATTATCATTTTGATTGTACATCGCTGGATTTTGGAAGGGAGCCTTAACTACGCATATAATTTTACACGGCGATAAATCAGCCTCTAAAATTTTAGAAAACGAAAAGAACAGAAAAAAAAATGTTTCACGAGATATTTTTCTCAAAAAATTTAGGCAACGTTACAATATTACGAATTAATAATAATAATAATAATAATAATAAAAAAATTGTTTTTAATCCAAGAGGGACGAACGATTTTAAACGAAATAAGTGTAGGGATGCATCCTCCCTTATCAGCCCCACTTCGACACCACTGGTGATAATTTATCCGGCTAAATACTAGACGAAAGACGTAAGACGTACTGTTGACCTGCGTTGCAGACTATATAAAGATCATAATATTTACTTTTGGTACGTTTCGCATGTTGTTCTCGGGAGTGTCGTAATCGATTATTTTTCACCGTTTATCCGACGTTTCTGTTTAAAGCTACTAATAATAATAGCACGAAATAACATCTCGTCTCGTCGTGATTTCGTCGCATTCGATCGAGCCTTTCCCCACCCCACCCCCCTCCGGAGACGTGTCGAGGATCATAACGATAATAATAATAATCTGTCCGTATGTGTGTACGCCTTTCACTTCAGCTGCTCTGACAGTATACACATAATAACACATACTATAACGGCTGCGTGTTGTGTCACGGATTGTGGTAGTCGTATTGACGTGAAAAGGTCAACATTTTTGTTGGCAAAGCCCGGCGAAACACTTCTTCCGACGGTGTATTGAATTTTGAAACATCTGCGTACCGCGACGGACGGGATCGTAACGAGCTTGTGTCCGCGGACGCGTGAAATATATTAAGGTTTTGATCGGTCGCGAGTGAAAACGGTATACCGGATGTCGCGTTATAATTATTTTTAGCCGATATATTATATTATAAAAAAAAAAACGTATTACACGTTTAATAGTACGTTTCCAAATGAGAAAAAAAAAAATCTGTTTCCCCTTACTTTTTTCGACTCTTCTGCACAACGGATCGGATCGTTTTCCTTCTCCACCCCTATAGAAACGTTATTTTTCATCGCCACTCGCGAAAATCTTTGGAAAGACGAAACGAATATTATCGCTCTCGCACTTTACGTACGTGGCGCCGCACACGCATTATAATATTCATAATTCATTTTGAAAATAAGTGATTTTTCGTGTACCTATGTATGTGCGCCGCGAATAATGCGTTTACGTCGGCGGCGATAAACCGAGAGAAAATTTCTACTCTTTAAATGTCTATTTTTACGGCGAGTTTTTATACAATAAATTGCAAAACAATACCTATATACATACATAGCAAGGGCGGATACAGTGGTCCTAAACGGGGTGAGGGGGGTGCAATTTGTTAGTTATCAACTAAAAAAAAGGTCATAATCTATTTCAAAAAAAAAAAAAAAAAAATTCGTTGATTTTCTAGGTAAGGAAGAATAACTGTAATATAGACACCATATTTTACTGTACATTAATATGCTCGTATATTTATTAAAAAAAAAATTAATTATAATATTTAATAATAAATTAGTATGATTATACATAATAATATTATGAATAAAATATTATAAAATCATTTTTTCTTTTATTTTTTTGCACGAGAACAAAATGCGGACAAATGCGCGATAACTCTTATTCGACAGAGTACGGCGTACGACGGCACACGTAGTGACAATCAACGGCAATCCGCGAGGAGCGGTAAAACCATTGTACCACAGATTAGATGAATATAATAATATATAATATAATATTATAATATAATAATATAATATTCATCTAATCTGTGATTGTACTACGGCATAGTTAATTTAATAATAGATGAATTGGAGAATAGTGTTATCGTAACAACTGCAGTACTATTAGATAATAGTAATAGTATAGAAGAATATAGCGGTAAAAGAATATAACATACAATGTACATTTAGACGGGTCAAAAAAAAAAAATTACAAATGAAATATAATATGATACTTTTTTTGTGAACGGGGGGGGGGAAATTGTCCCCATTGCCCTCCCCCCCCTTATATCCGCCCTTGATACATAGGCGTGCGCAGGGGGTAGGGCTGGTTGGGCTTTAGCCCCACCTGAGCCTTAACGCGAGAGAGACTATATAGAAATTAGAAAGTAATAAGGCGTAGTTATTATAGCCGTAGAAAATCGATAACAAAATAAATCAAAATCATTGATATACTTACACGATTATAAAGACATACTGGTCGCCCATCGAGATGTGATAAGTTGACTGTTGAACTGACTAATCAATTGGTTGACCTAACCGGTATATCGTTATCTTTAATCGTGTATATTAAACATGTTCATATGTTAACATAATAATTAAATTTTTTTTTATTTGACAGAATAATAATTTATAATTGTATGTAATGTATATATATACATACAAATTACACAATGAATAATTTATAATAATAAATAAATATTAATGTTAATTGACAATTGTTAATGTTATGTTTTGGACGTTTTCGAATTGTTTTATTATAGATTGTATTTGGTTAAAATTTTAAATCAAAATATTGATGAATTGTATGCGTGTGAAATAATGAAAAACGATTACTTTTTCTATTCTGATACTTTTTCCAGTCACCAACAAAATGCAGGTCACTTCTAAATTTGTAGTGAAAATTTCTATAATTTTTTTTCTTGTGCGACCGTGACAGAGGGGGGGGGGTGGGTGGTCAGATTGAATTTAGCCATACCTGCCTCAGAAGTCTGCGCACGCCTATGTCTATATATATATATATATATATATATATATACGATAGAATAAATATTTAATTTACACAGACTAAAAAGAAAAAAAAGGGTAAATAAGACGAGAAACTACGTTAAACGGAGAATCTTCAGCGTCATGAAAATAATTCAGTAAATATCAGACGTCGTTCGCATCTCGTTCGACTATCGCGTTTCATATTCCAAACCTGCACGACACGCTCCGTTTTTCACCGTTTTTCACGTTATAAATTATTAAATTGTATGAGTCTTCTGTAGAATAAAAATCGGACATTTTCTCCGTCGAGTGCTGCAACGATCGTTATTGCTCGCAAATAGAAAAACGTTGAAACGTTTTTTTCACAATATTTTCAGATATCCTATTAACATTATGTCTTTTTTGCCTTTTTTTTTTTTTAAATCGTGTTTTAATCTTGTTTCCAGGGACGGATTGGCAGAATTTTTCGGCCCGGGAAAATTATTTAGACCAGCCCTGTATATTATAATATCTAATATTATACATAAAAACAAATATTACTCGCGTTTTTTCAAGACAATCTGCGGTTCAACCCCCCTCCCCCCCATATACAATTTTAAAAATTACAATTTTGTTTACTGACTTTTATATACTTATTAAAATAAAATTTGCACATAAATAATCTAGCAAAACAATTTAACGTGAGAGTTCTTCATTGAGTAATGCACTTTTATTTTTTAACTTATCAACGATTCCTCCTGTGTCAATATGATTTAAAATTTAAAAATTCACGATAATTTTGAGCAAAATTAAAAATTGTTTGCGGCCATACCGGCCCACCGGGAAGTTTCCCGGTATCCCGATGGGCCAATCCGGCCCTGCTTGTTTCTATTCTATTTCTTACGCTGTGTTTTCTTTGTAGTTTTACGGTACGCTTTAAACTTTTCCTTTTTTTTTTTTTTGGAATATGAAATCCGAAATTAAAATCAAGTCGGTGAAATTACACTAAGGATATTATGTTATTATTATCGCGTGCTACGAAATACGCGCGTCAAGTGTTGGTGAAAAAAAACTCTTTTTGATTCAATACTCTCTATATACATATGCGAAGACACACACGTGTTTGCATATCATAAATATATAATTCAGACAATTTTTACAGCCGTGTCGTTTCGATTTTTCATTGCGTTGTACCAGAGAACATTAGAAAAGCGAAACTCGATCAGCTGATCGAGTTTTTGGAGAATTTAACTAGATGTATAAGCTGGAAAACTCTAAACGGAAATTGACCATGAACATAGAACCGGAGAATTGATTACGGAAATATAGAAACGGAGACGTGATGGTATAGGCTGTCTGTGATTGGTCGGCCATTTAACGGTCTGTTTATACTGGCATTTTTTCGCGCTGTTTTTATATGATATTATGATAACAATGAAAATGTTATCAAATATTCATGTTTTCTAATCACTGATGTTGTATGTTTTGAACCACTAAAATTTCAAGGTCATGGACACTGTTGGCCGCGTAAACTGTAGAGTTTCGTAGGCCTGGTTGTACCTACTATTCGGAAACGTCTCGGGAGTCGTGCGTCATAGCGGTCCATTGGTTCATGGGTCGTCAGGCCAGTCAGGCCCCGACCTAATATACCGATTGCAGGATAACACACCGAATAAATGGAATTTAAAATCAAAATTAATAACTTCTGGATCTAAAATGTTCCGTTTTAAATAAAATATATTAAAATATGTGCATACGTATAATGCGTCGTTAATACGGCCGCACTCGTACCAAAAACTGGTACCGTGTTAAATCGTCGCCTCTTATTGTAAACTCGCTTACTATTATATTTATATTTATTTTTTATTCCATATTAATGAATAATTGTAGAAATAATACACTAAAAAAAAAAAAGTAAATTACCGTTTAGACATGTAATTAGAATTTTTTTTTTCTTCTTATTTATCATTTGGCCTGTCCTATAATAAAATTGTCTAATTTGCTGTGGGGCGCGGTGTATTCCTGCACAATATTTAACGTTTCCCACCGACTTATTCTACTAATCCGTAGTCCGGACGAAAAATCGATATAAAAACAAAATATACGTAATTCGATCAAACTCTAGATCAGTGGTTCCCAACCTTTTTTATTCTACGCCCCCCTTGTAAATTTAAAAAAAATCTCACGTCCCCCTTTGAGTTAGAATTTAGATGACTTATTTTTTTTTTTTTTTTAGTTAGCCGTACAAATAAATTTTACAAAATAACTATATATTATACGGGTGAAAATTAATTAATTTTTTTCAAATTTTACTGATTGTAGAATGGCATAATTATTTTTGAACAACAAAATTTTCGTTATTTCATCATCACTTTATTCCCCCCTCGCAGTATCTAAATTCCCTCCCCCCCCGTTTGGGAACCACTGCTCTAGAGCAATTCGATACGCGCGTGTTACGTCGCGTCGTCACGTCTGCGTCAAACACGACGAATTCACATCGCAAAGTGTGATACGCTGCACTGGCACGATGGTCATATTATTATAATATTACATAATTATAATAATATATTGTAAATATACGTATAAAACAAGCGTATAAATTTCGATATTTCTATATTATTATAAATGCGCGGTCACGCGTATATTTTCGAAATAATTTAAAAAAAAAAAAAAAAAATGTAAACCGAGACGGCCACTTATCAATCTGTTCGAATAAACGGTTTTTTCTTCTTCTTCTTCTCCATTTCTCCTCTACAATTCCTTATTTATATCACATATTATTAATATTGTGAATTTTTTTTTTTTACCGTTTTTTGGTATGACGTCGATGATCTCTCGGTTTCTACTGTAACGACGTTGCTGCTTTTTCCAATTCTCGCGTGCCTTCAAAAAAAAAAAATAATAAAAATCGATACTGGTCGACAATCTAATTGCGTGCGTAAACGTTCGAACAGACGACCGGTTTTCAGAAGAAATCAGGAGTTTTTTAAAAATCACTCTTCGGATCATCTTCATTAAAAAAAAAACCCCCCCGAAGGAGTTCAAAAACGTTTTTCTCTAAAGATCAACGATCAGCAGCATTCGCATGATTTTTTTCGTAACTTTTTTTTTTAAAAGAACATTACATTTTACAAAGCTATACATTTCCGCAGTCAATATACGTGCCGAGTTTTCTTAACTCTTTAATTCGTACACTATATACGCAGCGTATTAATCATACTAATGCATATGAATCGTTTCGTTCGAATATTACACTTCGTATTCGAATATTTTTCGATTTTTAAGAGTTTTGAAAGACGCTCACACAAACTGCAGACGTTTCCGCATCGAAACGCGCGTAGCTCGGAATCGAACAAAAAGACGACGGGAGGCTGTGGGGAAAAAAAAAGATCATATAGCCACGAAATTATGCGTCAGTAAACGTACGGAAGACAAAACCAGGTAAATCTTTCACCCTCTCTCGAATGTCTGTTATTACAACACTACACTGTGATGAAATAAATCGCCGTTTTCGCATTGACTTTAAAACGCCGTGTATAGAAACGGTCGACGAAACAATAAAGACATCTGAATCTGACATCAGCCTTTCTCACGAATAATATTATTGACCTCATTCGACCGCTCAAACGCATTGCGCAAATAAATTTGATAGAATTCGACTTTACGAGTGAACTACGAATAAAACATAAACTAAATTACGCTCGTTTCACTTTCAATCGCCAACCGATACGGCGATACAGTGGTGCAGGATGTTACGAATTTATGTCCGTTAAAAAAAAAAAAAGCGATAAATATGATCGGAGCCGAATATACATAGTTTAGTAATAGCATTTTGTTCTGTATATACCTCGTTGCAGTTTCGCGTTATACATAATATTTTATTTAAAACATTATATTGGAATTGTTGCGAATCCTGCGGAGCTGTACCGTTTTAAATAAAATCTTTGCCTGCACATAGATTGTCTCATTTTTTATGTACCCGTTCCAGTCTGGACGACCGCTCTGATTATTCGGCTGCAATCGTCGTATATACACATTTCTTTCCCGTATTCTGTTCCCCTTCGCGGCGAAGCCGATTGTCTTTCATTTTTCTCTCTCGAATCGCGGCACGTTGATGTCCATACGAACGGGAATATTCAACACACAACCCCTCGTGTATTTAACATTACAAGCCACTCGCGAGAAATCGTACATAAAATAGTAATCGAGAGTGTTTGAATTTTTTATTTATCTCGCGACGCGTCATACACGCACCTAATCGCTTAAGTGCAACTTATTTTTCTCGCGCTACAATATTATATACCGAGGAGGATTCTCGACGTTATTCCTTTAATAAAAAATTCTCTTTTCGCACCCGTCGATTTATGCCGGTTTTCGTTGGAAATTTTTGTTTTTATTGAAACGTTACGATGATTTCCCTCTTGGCCATCCCTATACGTTTTAACGCGATATCCATATTATATATAATAAAAAAAATAATAACGCAAAAAAAATAATGCCCAAATAAAATAACTGCCTATAATAACAGCTGTAATTCGCTGCAATATTACGTTATTTAATAGTTTTTATAAAACAGTAGAGTCCGAAGGGTGGATGGGTCATTTAGCCCTTCTGGAAGAAAAAAATATCGTTGTCGTTTCTTCCATGCGTTTCTCCGACGTTTATTTTGAAATAGATTTTTTTTATTCGGTTTTTTTTCCTACGCGTTCACGAAGTAGTTTCGAGAAGTGCATTCCTAGACTCTATAGAGTGCTGTGTCGTTAGACAACGGATTGACAACTATCTTTTTAAAAAAAACAATACGTCTTGGTCGTGGATCGATCACTGAACTCAATCTATTGAGTTAAATGGGATCGATTACTTCAGCGCGAACGGTATTCGAATTATTCGTTTTCGGTAGTTTCTAAACGTTCGAGCCCGGACCCGTAGTGCGACGACAAAAAAGTATGTATGATACGTATAACACCGAAACGGTAAAACAACTTTATTATATTTTTCGATTTTAGGACGGACATTCAGTAATGAATAACACGACCGTGCGATGCAACAAAAAAAGTATTGTTATCTATATTATGTTTGAATTAAGAATTATTCGGTCCTATATTAGTATGGTTATATGAGTATTATATGAGTATGGTCCTATATGTTGAACAGTAATAACTATAAGTTATTAAACTGTAAGTGTAAAGTATCATTCACCATATGTAAATTATAGCATTTTAAATATTTTTTCTTATACATTCATATATATATATATATAATTCTTATATTAATAACATTATTACAGATACATATAATCGGAACCAGTTTATAGACGTAACTACATTTGCCTGAATCGGTTCAGTATTGCGTAAGACTGCCACAAACAAAAAAAATATTATTTTAAATCACTATTTTTACATACAATATTCTATGTATAATATCAATATTTCATTAGAAAACTAACATTTACTATATTAATCAAATGATGTCTTTTAATAAATAACGTTGCCTGTTTACTTGGAGATAACTTATCATCTGGTACACTGTGTATTTAATAAGATTTTTTTTATGTTAGAATTGTTATGTTAAACTTACGTATATTAATTATGAACCAAGTCTAAATGGATAGAAATTTCTCTTTTATTAAGTACCACAATTATTCTTTACTTTGGTACAATCGTATTGTATACATTGGTTCCTTTACCTTAGTATACCTATATTTAATATAATATATATTATAGAAAAACAAAAAAATTGAAAAAAAAAATCAAAGTTTGTAATTTTAGTGCATACAAAATAAATAAATGAGAAATAAAACGATAAGTTAATATGTTTTAACTGTTTATGTTGGTTATATCTTACGTACAAACATTAAAGGAGTGAATTAAATACAGTAAGTATAGTAAATTGCTTGTGTGCATTTCTCGAGTACAATATTATCACAAGAGATGAGGATAAGAAAAAAAAACAGTACTTACATATTTAAGCCTGTACCTAAGTAATTATAAGACGACATAAATTAAAATTTGAAATCCACAAAGGTTTGGGTTAATAGTTTATTATATAAGAAAACATGTAAAATATTTTTGTAAGCGAATTGAAATTGTTAAAAGAGTAAAAATACGTGGTATTTCTGTACTATAATATTGTAACACTTATTTTAGTAATTAATATATTTATAAAATAAAATGTACGGTCCTTTATGCACTTAAATTAGTTATTTATATTTGAAATCTGAGTCATAACATATTATATATCACGCACACGAGGAGGAATAACAATAATAGTAATAATAATACGAAACTTTTATCGTTAATTTGTTTTTTTCGCCCCCAAAAATTTATTATTTAATTTTCTACTTTATTTTTTTTTGTTTCTGTTTCATTCGTGCAGTCAAAACGCGTATACCCATATAGTTACGTGTACAACGCGTAATCTCTTGTTCCGTAGGTATATAAGTAATACCGTGAAGTTTTCAAATTTAAACTAAAATAAAGTTACGTAATCAAGGGGAACAAAACCAAAAATTAAAAAAATAAAAAACCCTATTTTAATATTCTTTCGTCATAAAAAATATAAAAAAAAAACAAAAAGAAGTACGCTTACAAAAAAAAAAAAAAAAAAGCGCCACTTTTATATTTGCGCGTAACAATGTACACGAGCATTTAAAAAAAGAAATCCGATATGCATAAATATGTTTTTTTTTTTTTTTTATACAATAATTGGTGCGCGTACAAAATTTACAAATAATTACATTAAGACTGTATATACTCGACGCGATTATAAAGCAACTACGGCTGTATAAATATCGATTATATATGTTATTCGTAATATTTTATATTTTTTTTTTTATATATTGCTCGTTCTGAATTTGGAGATGGATGGGATATCGTTATTAAAAATGCCGACTTAATCAGTAATAATCGGCCAACTGCAGTAAATTCACTTATTTATAAATTCGTAACACCATCTTATACGTAATATTGTAGTGTAGTACATCTTTTTTTTTTTTTTTTAATAGACCATTTTGTTACAGCAAGTGTATATTATAAGAAAAAAAATATGGATTTATGAATAACAATACAGTTACAAAGTTATTAGTTTATATTATTTGAAAACGTGATATTTCGGTACGATATATCAAAAGAAAAAAAGAAAAAATTAACGTATATACAGTGATAATAGATTTTGAAATTTACTAATCAAATTTTGTGTTACGGCGAAATGAAAGAACAATATATATCGTTGAAATTCTCGAGTGACTTTTAATCAATCGATCGATATTATCATATTCTCCTTGCGGTGTTCCTCTTCTACCGGAGGTTGGAAATCATCATGGTTATGTGATGTCGGTTTTTGGCAGCTTTGAAAAGTCCCTCTTTTACCACATAACTTTCCTCGCAAAATAAGATTTAATAATTGATATTTTTCTCCTCGTATGTGTGTCCTGTATTTACTGTAATTTCCTGGATTTGATAGTATTCATAACTTCCTGTTCTTTACCAATTCTTCTCAATACTTCTCGATTTGTGACTTTATCTACCCACGATATTATATTAAAAATCTTCGATTTTTCTCGGAAGACCGTTGTATTAATCGAAAAAGTATATATATTTTAGTTATTTAAACAATCGGTAATGCCTTGCCTTTTTTTCGGGGAGGGGATAATACGGTCCATGACCTGTATCAGAGGAGTCGATATGATACTTAAAACGCTTTTCTCCGTTGCCATTAAAACAGACGCTTCTGAATTCTCTTGTGCCACTATTATTTAATTATTATACTATACTCTTTCTACAAACGGGTTTTATCTGAGCGTAAAGCAATATGATGAAACAACGCGAGAAACAAAATTGAAAGTACCGGTTTCGACTGTTTTAACACACAATTTCGTATAAAATTATCAAACAGGCCATACGGTATAGTACGTACCTACACGTTACCATTTTTTTTTTTTTTTTTTTTTTATAACAAAAATTCATTAACGGCAATAAAATATAAGATCCCCGCACATTCAAAGCGGCCCTCGGTTTAACTATTTGACCGGCTCATCGCGAAATTTTCTGATCTACCAGTGCGTCCGTGTCTGCAGCAGAGGATTTACTAAACGTCCGTCATCCGTTTGTCTAATAAATTAATTAAATTTACTATATAAAAGACGATCTTCATCCGTACTCGATGCAGTTAGAAATCGGTGGATTCGAAACGAAAACGGCCAAAATTTTATACGCACAAGCGGTATAATATATAATGTATTTCCTAATCTTGTACGCTATTTTTTCGAATTATTTACAAAAAAAAAAACGTTTTGTAGTTGAATTTATACAAACAACACCTGCAGTCTCGGACAAAAACACTGCTGCCGGTCGCTGTACACCGACCGCTGCAGATGATTGGATTAATTCATCTAATCTGTGTACCGACCATGACCGCGTATATATAGGTACACGACATTATATAAAATACATAATATATACGCGTTCGAGAAATATCGCGAAAAAATTATTAAAACGCATTTCTCCGCGCGTATACCGAGTCGCTTCTACACACCGGAAACGATAAATTCGATTCGTGTGAAAATGGAATTGTCTTGTTTTCGTTCTCTGCAGTTCGGTTTGCGAAATGTCAGAAAAAAAGGTCCCGCGCAAAAAAAAAAAAAAATAAATAAGTAACATTAAAAAAAAAATACTACCCTTTTTTTTCCATTAAACCTTTATATATAACATATCCTCGTCCTTAAAGTGATCCGCGAATTGTATATATATATATATACACGCAAACGCATCGACCATGATGGGATCCGTGCGCGTGCAGGATTCGTTGTTGTTTTCTTTTTCCACACAAATTCATTTAAATAATATTACTCGTCTATTTTTCGTACCATTTTATACGCGTACTCCTTTACGAGTAAAAAAAAAAAAAAAAAAATAAAAAACGAAAACATTAAGGACGATTTTTCTCTATTCTCGACGAGCAGCTGCAGCAACGCGAATATTTCGAATATAAATTTTTTTCTATCGCGCTTAAATCTCGTTACACGATAATATATATATATTTTTTTCGTAATATTCTCCGCGATAAAATTTCTTTTTTTCGTTCGTTGCATATTCACAGTTTTAATACTGATTTGAAAAAAAATCACTTTAATACGCGTTATACAACACATAGCTCGTCACACATACTATATTATATTATATACACTGCGCTTCCATATAGGTTATTATAATATTGAAAATTCACGCTTTAATAACGGGGCTATTTATAAATCGTTTACGGCGCGTTAAACTGCTGCACGTGCAGCAAGTGTACTACACAAACACACACACACACACACACACGAGTTCAGATAAAAACGTGATTTTCGACTTTTTTTTCGCTCGATTATTTTCATATAATATCGTGCACTACACCTGTACCACAGATTAGATGAATACAGATGGATCACTACTCGCGATGTAAACAAAAAAAATGACGTCATTCGAATCCCCCATATCAGTGTTACCGCATGATAGCATAATATATTTACCTAAAATTTAAACATTACTCCCGTGAGGTAATCTATTTGTGTTGTTTACATAGTGATTCTGGTTTGGCGATCGTGTCATATAATGTCTCGTGTTAAATATACTCGTTTTATACACACAGTTGAAAAAAAAAAATCGGTGCTTAATCTGCGTTAAATTTTTACCGGCACGTGATTACCATTATTATGATAATATTATTTGAGATAATAAAGAAGTTGTACTATAATATTGTAAAACACCAACACAATAATTTATATCGTCGTGTGCGCCTACATTGATATGCGGGGGACCAATCAGAAGAGCGTATTTACAATTCTTTTGTTCTCGGGCCGAGTGATCCATCTGTATTCATCTAATCTGTGCCTGTACTATTATAGCGGTTATCTGCGACAAAACGCCGCGAAATCGGTTTAAAAGCGCTATAAACGCGCGGTCAACAACTACGTACGCCCAACAACGACTTCATACGGTGTTCGGTACGTAGCGTGTAATAATTATATGTCGTTTACGCGAAACCTGTACGGCACGAAGTCTTATAGTTTTTTTTTCTTTTATATTTTTCACCGCTAAATTGTACCTATATAATATGACAATGATACGGCGTGACCGGCCGCATTGAAAATCCTGAAACCTAATTGACCGGTTCAAATGTGAACCGTAAAACGTTGGAAAATTTTGAAAAAAAAAAAACGTTTTTTTCTATTACTGGCCGTTTAAAATCTTTTTAAACCGTATACACGAGCTTCGCACACAAAAAAAAAATCATTTAAACGCCCATAATAAATACGTATACGATAGCGTATCGAATAACGTGGTTCGTTAACTAACAATAAATCACTGACGCGTGCGCGTTAAACGCCTATCTTAATAATTGCACGTACTGAATGAGGGCATTTTTCTATCTTCGTCTTACACCGTAGGCGTGTCCAGACCTTCATGGCTGGGGAGACCAGTTATAAAATTTAAATTTTTTACTTACTACAGTGATCTATATATTCTATATCTTTATTTGTGACTTTTTTCTTGTTGTATGGCAATTGTATAGCACCTGGAATTTTTTTTCACCCCGCAAAATTAAAGATTATTTTGATCTTAAAATTGGTTTCCCATGCTATTACAACTAATAAATAAGACCAATCAACTAATGTGCTACTTAGTTATTTTTTTATAAATATTTTATATTTATAGTTTCAACCACGGTAGATTATAAGCCAAGAGGCCAAGAATTAAGTCACTGGGGAGGGCCGGTGCCCACCCTGCCTCCCCCGTAGACACGCCTATGTCTTACACGCGCGAAACGTGGCGAAATGGACTTTTCCTACTTCCGATACGTACCGATCGCGATCTAGTGACGCGATATGGATTTGGAAAACGGATTTGAATTCCTCGTGAATTTCACTGCAGTATAGAACGACTTTCTTACTTTTTTTCATTTTTTATCTCGAGACCTTCAAAAATTGATTATTAGCGTTTTTTCATTTTTTATTAAATTGGTTCAATTAATTTTTTAAGGATTTATAAATAAAAAAAAAAAAATTAGAAATACGAGAAAGTCGATTTCAAATAGATTTCACGACGAATTCAAATCTGTTTTTAAATTTCTTATCGCGCACCGTACTAGATCGATCGGCGGTATACGTTGCAAGTATAGGAAACGTCTGTTTCGCTATGTTTCTCGTGTGTGTGCAGTGTTTGTGTGTAAGACTAAGAGAAAAAATGTCCGCGCGGCTTTCAATCCCCCTTAAACGATATTATTATTTCTACGTCAACGTTGTATAACGGCACCGTTTCTCTTTTATTTTCATCGAACCATTTAAAATATTTCGATTGACTAATATATATATGTAAAAAAAAAAAAATATTTTCCTTTTGGAAATAATAAAGAGAATAAAACCGTATATGATTTAATTTTTTTTTTTTTTACCCGCAGATCGATGTAAAATATTATATAACCCATTATTTCATTTATTTACATATAATCGTGTGTTTATTTCTATTTATAAAATAGCATTTATACTATAACGTTTCGTCTAATGTACCATTATATACAGGCAGGACCGGCGAAAGCAGTGCCGTGTTAAGTCATGGGCCTGAGGGCCGGCGACTTTATTTACAAAATACCAAATATTCATTTATTTTTTTACTTAGATATTTACGTTTTAAAATAAACATTCAAGTAACGGAGATTATTATAAAAATTGGCATTTTTATTAATAAAGTATAATTTTTAACATCTAATACAATATACTATGTGTTAAAGGGGAAAAAAAATAGTATTTAAAGGCCCCAAATATGTTGTGCCCTCGGGCCTCGCATAACCTTAAGACGGCTCTGGGCGAAAGTTACGGGCGACCTGGGCGATCGCCCAGGGCGCTGATCACAAAGGGGCGCTAAATTGACAAGAATAAAACTTTGATATTTTTTAAAAATTATTATTGATTTTAAAAACAAAAATTTTAAATTTTTTGATTACACGTGCTGCCGTCAATTTGAAATACACAATAATATGCAATATATTTTTGTCATTTCGTAGAATATACTATAAATTCTTTTTATTTTACTTTCATAACTAAGGCAATTTAAGTGATAGTATACCCTCATTGGTAACTTGAAACCAAGTGTCGACGTACACACACACACACACACATTATATATTTAGAATATTTGTAAAAAAAGGTAAAGAAGGTTCAAAAATAAATTGATAAAATGACCAATGTTATTTAAATACGTTAATAAATCAATTCATATTAAAATAATATAATTTCGATTACTTATTAACAACTGCGACGGTTTTTAATTTTTAGTTACTACATTGTGTTTTTATAATAGTTATGATAGTAACAATTCAGTGGCGCACCCAAGGGGTGGACTCCGGGTCCGGACCCCCCCTTGGCTAGTGTAATAGTATTAAATTTATCGATGAAAATCCAAATTCTGATACAACTTCCGTATTTTGCTGTCAACATTTCGAATACGATATAGATAACACCGGTTGTCAACAACCATGAATTAAGATAATATGGACTGGCAACGACACTGTTATCTGTTAAAAGTTATGTTTTTCATAATGTAGTTTTTTAGACCCTCCCCTTGAAAAAATCCTGGATGCGCCACTGAGTATAACATATATGGGATACCTATAATTAGAAAATTTATATAATGAAATTACGATGTAATGTACAAGTGTCGTTTCATAAACATGTTAGAAAAAAATACAATAATTTTTTCAAAAGGGCGCCTAATTGTGATTTCGCCCAGGGCTCTAGTATGAGAAGCCCCGGTCCTGTATACAGGGATTTATATAATTATTATATATCAGTTTTATTAAATATATATATATGTATATGTATACCACGCCACGGTATCCGCACTAACACAATATATAAAGACAGTGAATTATACATACGAATAATAACCGTAATATTTTTAGAAATATTTATCATCTGTATATGTGAAGCGCGCACTGAGTGCTTTTTTAAATCGTTATACTCGAAATTTTATACACGGTGTCATATTATAAAATATATTATATGTTATATATATATATATATATATATATATATTGAATCCTTATCGTTCACAAAATATGACAGTACACAAAAAAAAAAAATGTCCTACATAAATTTACGTTTTGTGTGCGTTTGTTTTGTTTTTTATTACATAGACAAAATTTTTACGAAGCAAACGTTATATATAAAAAAAAAAACGAAATAAAAACATTAATACGCAACGGTCACGATAATATATATATACCGTTTTCTTTTCCGCGTATAATATTTACATACGCGAACATAATTTGTTGAATTCAAAACGTTTGCACAACATGTTACACCGATAAAAAGGTATGAAATGTTCACGTATTATATCAAATAATTTATGTTTTCTTTTTTCGGTAAAATATACGGTCGTATTATTAAATTACGTTTTTATTATAAAATAGAAAATTATTATTTTTTAATTACATCTCGTATGAATTTTAATGGATTTTTCAAAAAAAAAAAATATATATATTATATATATTTCTTGATAATATTACTATAGACTTTTATAGACAGTGAAAAAAAAAAACGCGTTTGAAATGATTGAATATTTATAATCTAATCGAATGAAACTAACGTTATATAATTATAGGAAAAGAAAATATTTTCTAAATTCGAATACGCGAATATAATAATATAAATCGACAATAATAAAATTGCGCGTTTTCAATAGGACGCAATTTTCCATTCGGCGTACATTACTGCGTATTAAAACATTTCGTTAAATATATACGGACACCTATTCGTGGCTAATTATTATTATAGTGTTATAAATATTATAACGTATAGGAAGGATTCAATAATGAATAATAATAATAATCGAATGAGTACTTTACGTGTGTTTTTTTTTTTAAATTCGTTTAAATTATTGTTATTTGTAACGAAATATTATAGACGGCGAATTCGTTAAAACGTATTTCTCTTATATATATACCAGGTTCAGAAGCGTATATTTAGGAATTTTAAAAGGGCAAGGATGAAATATATTTTTTTTTAAATTATTTTTTTTATATATTTAAAAAAAATGAATAATATATTATTCGTTTGTATAAAAACAAATAGTAACTCAATAAAAAAAAAAAGAAAAGATTTCCGTAAAAACACTTGTGGTTTTTAATCGTTTTAAAACTATTCTATTTACCAATATAATATATAGACTAAACGTTACAAATCGAATTTGAAATTTGTGAATTCCACGATAATTTTGCAATAATATCTATACACAATTATTATTTCATATATACAGGGCGTATATCGTTATGCAATTGCACCCTCTGAGATTTTCTGATGAACAAAAGTCATTATTGAAGTTTCACACGTACTGAAATAATTTTTTTTGAAAATGGTTGCTTTAATGTTAAATCGGCATAAATAATATTCGACATACTTCCTACATTATATTATACCAGTATGAACATGACTATAAAATTATTTAATCACAGTATGGGAATTTAAGTGCTGGTGGCTGGTGCCGATATCATGGTATATAAAAGACAATTATGCTTGTATAGGTATGCCGTGTGCAGGCCATATATGGACACTCTCCCTACTACTTTGATTTTTTTCATTTCAGAGCGGAATGATCGATGTTATCAGAGAACATTAGAGAAGCGAAACTCGATCAGCTGGAGAATTTAACTAGATGTATAAGCTGGAAAACTCTAAACGGAAACTGACCATGAACATAGAACCGGAGAATCGATTACGGAAATATAGAAACGGAGATGTGATGGTATAGGCTCTCTGTGATTGGTCGGCCATTTAACGGTCTGTTTATGCTGTTTATATTGGCATTTTTTCGCGCTCTGTTTTTATATGATATTATGATAACAATGAAAATGTTATCAAACATTCATGTTTTCTAACCACTGATGCTGTATGTTTTGAACCACTAAAATTTCAAGGTCATAGACACGGTTGGCCGTAAACTGTAGAGTTTCGTAGGCCTGATGTTATCGACACAGCGGAAGAACGTGATGTTAGGAACTCAATTTTTCTATCTCCGTGGTAGCAGATTTGACAAATTGTTTTGCTCTTAGAAGTACTCCTGAGACCTGAGTTGTGACTTAATTTTTTTTTAAAATATTATTTTGAAACAAAATGCCGAATATAAGATACGAGTATAATAAATAAAATGTACAAATCAATATTCTATGATTACAACGATAACACAATGTATAGATAAAAACCGTATTATTATTATTATCTGTAATCCATCTCGCATGGTGAGAAATTAGTGATAAGTACTAAACAGCTGATTTCAAGGCCATTGAAATTATAATCACGAAAACAAGTGTCCTATCTATATATACTAATCTATGCCGTATGCTTTCACACAGGCCCACATTTCCGCGTTTAACCTATTGATGCACACAATTTCTTTTTTTCACCCAATCTATTTTTTTTTATAAAATAAACATGTTTCAATATGAAGAGAAAATTATGAAAAAAAATTTTAGATTAAAAAAAATATGTGAAAATGATAAAAATAACTTGTGGCATCATATGTGCCACCATGCGCGTAAGGTCCATTTTTATACACATAAAATAATTTTCAAACGTTTCAAATCTTGTAATATTTATTATATTATAATCACCTAATAAATACAAATCATTCTATTATTGTATTTCCCTATGGTTTATGAAAAATAAAAACATAATTTTTCCTTTGTAGTAAAATATTAAAATGAAACTGATAACTTTATAAAAATAATAAAAACTTAACTATACACTTATCACTGTTTTAATAATATTATTAATAATAATATTCAAGACTTTTTTAGACAATCATTATCTATTCCCTACTTAGATTTCATAATAATGTCAATTAACGATAGATTTTCTGATGAAAATTTAAAGGCATTTTCATTATTTAATTTGCATCAAAAAAAAAAAAAATGACAAAATAAAAAAATACACTATTGTATGTAAATGTAAAATTAATTTTGCACCCTCTGAGATAATTCTCTGTGGGCGCCCCTGATATAGGTGTGGAAATTTTATCTAAGCAATACAATAGATAAAAAAAAAATACACCGAAAATTTCAAGTTTTTATAGACGCACATAAAATTGATATATTTATCGCCGTTTCAAATGTTTGGACACTTAAAATCGGTATTTTTCATCAATATAATTCCCGGGCTAATCGTACAATATTCCATATAATCGTGTACAAAATGTGATAATATAATATATATATATGAGTGTTTTAAAATGTCTGACGTTATATCCAATCAATTATTTTGGAAGTATTGATCCCACATCTCGTTTATGACTCGTTTTGTCAATCGACCGGTGCAGTACTATTCTTATTCTGAATAGAGAAACGATATAATTTTTTTATCGTATAAATATGTGATAGGTATACCACAAAGAGAACACTCGATGAAAAATTAAGTTTAATACAATAAATTGTAGCGCTCCGAATACGTTTAAACGAGAAAAAAAAACAGCCGTTTTTTTCAGTCAATATGGGCGGGAGACAGGTTTTAAACCATATCGACTCCCTCCAATAATTAGGTACGTGCCTCTGCAGGTCTGTGTATTTTACAACGTATAAACTTACAACTATATAATTCGAAAGAATGGGTAAATTGTATGCGATAAATAGTAATCAACTATCGCAACGGAATCAAATCAGAATTGATAAATTGATTGCTGCAATATAAACTGCAGGTGCACCTGCAGGCTGACGAATAGAAGACTATATAATATTGTATTCGATTTTCGCTCTAAAATCAGTAATTTCGTTAAAACAGTACCGTTACTGTTATTATTATTATTATTATTGCCGGCAATATAATATACGGAAATAAAATCGAATCCGCGGATTGGATTAGAAGTGTATGTATAAAGATATCGTATGCAGGCTTGATGAATGTTTTATGTTATATATGAAGGTTTTACGCGAGAACATATACATGCCTCCAAACGGATATTTACAAAAGCGAAAACACGTCATCTGAAAACAAATATTTTCCTTTTGGATGTATTATATATTATGTACTGTAAAGGCTGCAATTCGTTGCAGCCCTTTTTCATCGATCGAGTGTTTATTTTACAGGCATTTCATTCGCGTAAGCCGCGGCGATTCCATATATATATATATATATATATATATATATGCGCGTTTAATACAGTGTACAATATTCTTATTGATACTGCAATTATTAAATTTCGACTCTCGCGTTAATTTAATTAAAAAGTCAAACGGAACGTTCGTTTCGATACATATATTCGTGACGTCCGTATATTGTGTTTTCAAATATTTCATTTCGATTTATCACATTAAAAACGCAAACAGTTGTAAAAAATTACGCGTTATTATGACGTTTTTTTTTTTATAGTCGCCGGCCCTTTTCCTGTGCTCTAAGAAGACGAGGGCGTCCGTCTTTGAAAATCCGTGGGAGGAGGACATTGTATTTTTTAAATTATATCGACTACGCCTTTCTACACCATATAGAACGACTCAAGATCCACACGGACTTTGATCAAATAACTGAACTATACGTGATAAAATCCATTTCTGTGATTATCTCAGAAATCACGTGAACATCATAAGAAGTTAGTAACGAATAACTGTTTTTGTTTCGCGGTGCATGGGCGTTATTATAGTTGTCATAATAAATCGCTCCGTCAATTGTAAAATGAAGTTATAAAATAGACATTATTTAATATTTTACCAAAAACTATTGATTATGGTCATTAAACGTATTTCAATAGAAATCATAATATCTCGTGTATAACGACCAGACGGAGAAGCCTGCAGGGGGGACATCCTCCTGCCCTCCTGCCCTAATGGACGGCCTTGTAAGAAGACCATTCCGTACATACACGAAATCAGAACGTAGTGTTTTATTCAATTCCACAGCTGGTTGTACACATAACTATCATTACTCGATCGTCATACGAAACGCGATGTTATCATTTTGTTACTGGCGATTCCATTCCGCAGCCTCGGCCGCGAAATGGAGACGACCGCCGAATCGGTTAATATTCTCGTGGGAGACGCCGCGCCCCAGTGTCGGGTTTTTGTGTGTGATATTTTTACGATACCATATCTCTGTCCCGGGGTTTGCTTAATTTTTTTTTTATTTTTATTTTTTCTGGCGTTTTAATTTATCGCGCGGCAACGGGATAACGGCGGCAGAGAGCCGTTCTGGTCCATATATAAACTACTCGACTGCGGCGGCGACCGTACCGATGGAATTATATATATATATCTTCGACCCAGTGGCGTATATTTGTCTTTAATTTATGGTCGGAGAGACGGACAAAACCGCATTTCAGTTAAATTAGCAGCGATACCACATATCGTATACATTTTATCGATATTCCTATAGAGTTGAAAACCGCGCGAATACACGAGCAATTTCATATATCGTATATAAAAACAACATATTATTTATATTGAAATAGGCGAGAGAATTTATAAATTCGCGATAAACAGTTATAAATAACGTAATAAAGTAGCGGTTAAAAAAAAAAAATTTATTATTAAACGCGAATTTATTTATAATTTTATCAATACAGACACTATATAGCCACGTTTTCAATTTACACAAAAAAAAAAAAATTAAAAATAAATATATAAAGAATGCCGGATAGTGATAATGACGTCTTATTATTACGTTCCAGTGCGTAATTTTACGTATACAATATTTTTCCTATTAATTGATTCGATTTTTTTACTCGGATTTCGCCGTTGAATTTTAAATCTTTTTTTTTTTTTATGTCGCATTGATCAACAACCAATCGATTTTTGTTCTTCTTTCAATCAACGTTTTCGCAAATAATTAATCCCTAACGTAATAAAATTTGATATCAGGGAGCAGGCTATCGTCCTATTATCGCGCTTTGCTATTCGACCTTTTATAGTAAATATTATATTCGTTTATTTACACGTAGCGTTTCCATTGCTCGTGTTTAAATTAAACGCAACGAGCATGTAACGCGAACGAAATGCCGAGCACGTTAATTGAAATAGTACGCCGTAATAAATACAAACAGGAAAATGTACGTTTACAGCTGCCAGCGTTACGTAATTGAAACGGTTTTTTTTCCATTACACGTATAAAATAATGTGAAAATAATTATTTATATTTATACGAAAAAAAAAAAAAATGTACGACGCGAATTATTAATTATAGGCGGTATTACAGTAATAAATCGGACGATTTCGGCTGATACGAAAAAAGAAATATCCATAAATTATTGGGTAGTTATTATTGCATAATCTTGTTCGTTGTGTCGCAACGCAAACGACGCGGCTTTTTTTTTTTTCTATTTAGAAACGAAATCTCCGGCTGCAGGAGCCTGCGTTATTATTATAAATAGTCGTCGTAATAGCTTGTAAACAATATTTTTACATTAGAATTTTGATAAACAACGTGGAATAAGATTTATGGATTATATTATTCTTTTAGTTTATAAATCTGTTTGTGGTATTTGGTTTTGACTCGTGAAACATATGGTCGATGGGTTTCGACGATGGCGCGTCGCGTTCTGCAGGGACCCATTATTTCTTATATACATATATACACACATATTAGACACTTTTGTCAAAACAACTATAATGTCTTTTAATTATACAGCTCACACGCATTTATACCATATTAATCATTCGGTTAAGTAAAAAGAAAAATATATATATGTGATTTAAAGAAAGTGTATATAATTGATAATAATCGCTATACGTGTTCGTATATACGCAATAATAATAATAATAATTTTTTTTTTTTTTTAATCGTGTTGTGTGCAGATATAATTGAACGCGATCGTTATTATTAAATAATAATATAAATATTATAGTCACGGTAATTTTGTTTTAGGTCTGGTTCAGGGCCGTAGACACGGGGGGTTAGGGGGTTCAACCCCCCCTTGAACATCGGATACTGGATGAATTATCTAAGAAACCGAGAAAAATTGATATATTGTTATAAATTAATTATAGCATATAAAAATAATATAAATCATTCACACTTTCTTGATGTCTACCTTAATATTATAACTAATGATGACCTCACATAGGCCATATAAAAATCCTATCTACGGCACTGGTCTGGTTTATATAGTAACGTTGTAATTGGGGTTTGTGTCAGACGTATATTATCTTCGCAGAACTGCAGGGGCGACTTCTATTCCGTCCTTGTTCGCTTTCACGATGTCGTCAACTGTTGTATAGGTAGTTGGGCAACTAGAGCAGTTTATTATAGGTGGAGCATGGTCCGCAGTTGCAATTTGTGTGATCGTCGTGTACGAGGTCCCGTTTTATCTGGTTATAAATAATAATATGCGCTCCTACCAAATAAATATGACGCGGTTTTTCGTGAATACATACACTATATATTATACAGACGTATGAAAATTGACTTAGAATTTTAAATGAAATCTGTGATAAAACAGCAATCGTTCAAAGTCTGTATTTTCGCAGACCGTTGTTATTATTATTATTATTTTTTTTTCTACATCGACGAGTGAGTTTTTTTTTTTTTTTGAGTAATAACAACGTTTTACATCGCGACGTTCACGGAAAATGGGTTTCGTTCGCTAAAAGCACATTATAATTTTATTAAACCACAAGTGTGTACATTTTTGTCATCGTATTTACCTCGAATTCATTTCATTTCGTTTCTTACAAAGAACGCGGGACCGGGAAATACGCTGGCCGGGGGTATGATGTCAGTATTTTAAAATATACGAAATTACGTTGCGAAATACGAGTTTGTCATTATCAAGACAGGATTAAGAATTCTATTTGTATCTCGGGGGTGGTGTGTATATGCGACGCGGGGCAAGAGAACATCTCGCGTATATCTACTCTACTCTCGCAATTTATTATTATTATTATTTTTTTTTGAACGCGACTTATGATTCGGCATCGCGTTTCTTTTTGCCACTCCTCCCCCCGTCCGTCCGTCCGTTATCATAAAAGTAAAATATGATTATATTTATATAATAAGAATATACGCTGTACAAGTATAGAACGGAACAATATTTGATCCGACCGAATTACAATGTGTGTTTACGAAAATTTACACCCACACTAAAACGTCGCTTTGTTATTAATGTTGCATTAAATTATAATTAATAATTGTATTATTAGTTAAATATTTGCCAAGTCATTAAATCTGCCGTACGCGTATGGAAAAATTGGAAAACGGCAAGACGTGCCAAACTGCAAACGGGTTTTATACACACCGAAATTTCGTAGATGTAGCAATAATAATATCAAAATAACACTTATGCGTAATTAAAACTTCTTCTCCCTCGCCTCTATCCAAAACTGTTTTGGGTCGGCCACCTTTGTCATAGACCGCCACTTGACGCGATCTCCCACATCTTCCGCGCACACTCAGTCGCGTTCAACCACTTCTTATATTCCGCGGTCTGTCCTATTCTTCATCTCCTTTCAACACAACTATTACTTATATATATATACGTAATTAAAACTACTAGATATAATTTATACTTTTTTAATCGTTTTCTATAGTGTCAAACGATTTTCGTTTATTTTTTAAATTTTAGAAATAATAAAAAAAATGACGAAAAAATTGCACGTCCGTCTGACACAGAAGCAGGGGACAACAACGTCAAAGTATCGTTTAAACGACAATTTATTCGGTTTGTATCGAAAAATACTGTCTATACGTCGTACCTATAAAACGACACCATCATAATATCAAATCTAATTTCTATTAAATAAAACGATTGACCGTGAAAAAAATATTATCATCCGCGATTTTATATACGCGTATTACAAATATATTTAATCGATCCTACAGACACTATGTAAAAAAATCGAAACGAACAAACTAATAATAACCGTCGTAGCATTTTAACAGACATCAGCATCCTGCTTTGTCACGACGGGTCGTACGGTAAATTTGAATTTCGAGTAAACATTTTTTTCTCCTTTTTCTCGCACGGACACATTTGCGAATACATTTATTTTTTTTTTCTCCCACGAGAACTCTCGCACATACGTACGTGCCATTACGATAATAATAATATACAGTTACACACCATTCTAACAGCTCGCATCTGCAGAATTCACAAGATTTCTATAGTCGCAACTGAACGCGATTTATCATCGCAAACGCAATATCCGCGCCAGTATAGGTTTTCCTCGTATACGTTCCTGCACAGCTTCCACGCGCGCGCGCGCGTTTTATTTCGGAATTACAACGGAAAAATGAGTTATCCTTCCACCGAATCCTGTCATCATTTTTTTTCCGGGCGTGCGTGTGTTTGAGAGCACTTAAACTAACCTGCGGTGGTACCCGGGCAACCAGGGCAATGCCCCGGGAAAAGGGTCTCGAGCTAGATTTTCGGGGCCCAGTATTTCTTAACGCACAGATTACGTTTGTATAATATAAAATATAATATCGAGAAAAAAAAAATTTGACAAAAAATGTATAAATAGAATAGAATACGTGTCGTCGTACGCGTCGAAAATAATTATTTTCATATCGAAAGTCGAAAACTTAATATACACTTAATATTAGGGTAGTTGAAAAATTTGAACTCTGCGTTCTTGTGATCCGGCACACGATTAATAAATTAGGTACGGCAGCAGCAATTGTGTGATACGCATCACAACTCTATGTAATCTATATGTTATGCACTCTATGGCGCAATTGAAATAAACGAGCGAGAAAAATATTTCTGTTCGACTGATTTTGGCGCCGTAGTATTTGGCGCACGGCTGACGTCATAATTTCATGGAATAACATTTTTTTTTGTTTTTTTTTTCCATGACTGCGCAAAATTCACCGATACGAGTATAGTTGCTGCCATACCTAATTTTTTAATCACGTAACCGACACACTCTTAATTTTGTTAACTGATACGGCATACGACGGATACTGTAAAAATGTAAGCTCAATGACATCGCGTGCCGTAAGAGGGTTGAAAAATGCCTAAACGGTACCAAATCGGAATTTTCTTAAAAAGTATTACATTTACCGCGAAAAAAAAATACGGAATCGTATTTGTTTTGAAAACTATTTTACGTAGGAAATTTTTTTCGACTAATTCCACGTAAAACTATTATTTATTATAAAAAAAAAAAATATTGAATGTGTCTGTTTTAAGCTAAATTAAAAACTATATAGAGAAAACATTAATAATTAGTTATTATTGCTTTTTTTGTTATACACATAAGAAATCGTTCGTATGATGCTGAAATATAATCGAATACGAACGAATCAGAAGCGTCTTAGATTGTTCTTTGCAGGGCTCTCATTTGAAAAAAAAAAATGTTTAAAGTTTTAACGTTTTTTATCGTTATTTACCTTTAGCGTCTATCGTTACGGTATATTTTAGCGTTATGGATTATTTGTGTTTAACGTTAAAGAAAGTTTTATCGTTATATAATATTTACGTTTTACGTTTATCGGTATTTTAACGTTATTTGGTTTAATATCGATTTTTTTGCCCAAATAAATAAATCCATTCATATTCCATAGACTATAGCACGTTTTCAAATCTCATAAACGTAATATACTTCATTAAACTTCATTGATTATAAAAGTCCTAATTGACAATTGTTATCCTTAATTTTTTGATTTTATACATTTTTTTCAGTGAGAACCTTGGTTTATTTTTGACATTATATTCCGATGCAGAATATTTTTCTTAAAATGTTGATTATATTACCAATAGACAATTTTCTGACTAGCTGACATCTTCTCAGACACGTATGTTTGAATAATTTTTATTTTTTACGCGTCCGTGTGAACCCAGCCTTATTATAGAACTGTAATAAACCTACACCATGAGCTTATATTTTCCGTAGTAAATTGGATACAAATATTAAAATAACGTTAATTCTATTTTTCGTTTTTCGATATTTTGATATATAACGTTAATACCTTATTTCGTTTTATGATGTATTTTAATTTGTCATAGTTTAAAATTAGTGTTTATTGTTTTCCGTTACGTTTTTTGATATTCATTTCAATTGATATTTTGCAATTATAACGTTATAATCAAAACGTTATTATAACGTTTGTGAGCCCTGGTTCTTTGTGCTATATAGGCTTCAAAAACTCTAGTCGCGACACTACCTAACCGCACGAAGTCTATGTTTCGTAGTGTCCTGTATAGAACAAAAAACGGCGCAGGACGAAATCGAAAAAAAAATCGTATACTGGTGACAGTAATATGACGTTTTTCGAAACGAAATCTGGGGAAGAAAAAAAAAAAAAGAACGTAGAGCTTTTTTTTTTTATATAATATATAGAATAGAAATTCCCGAGTTTTCCAAATGTACACACGCGTCACGCGAAAACGGATTTAGTCCCGTTTACGAAATTCCTCGTGTAAGTACACAAAATAACATCATAAACTATCAAATAGTTTTCGAATAAATTTACGTCACGTCATACGGATTTTTACGTCGTACGAGCTACCTATATGTCGTATGACATTTGTCATATAACGACCACTTTTTTTTTTTTCCAGTCGAGCAAATCCGTCGGCGGCTACACGCAGAACGAAGCGAAAACGTTTTTATTTCTAATATAAGTATAAACACGTGAATTCGGCGGGGTACTGCACGAGGTACAGTTTTCACTGTTTCCAGGTCTTCATGGCGAAATGTCAGCGCGTGTGTACCTATTACATATCGTATATATGAACGCGAAAATAAAGTAAAATTGACTATAGTCGGGTGAATGAAAAGTGGCCGCTAGCCAATGTGTTAGCAACGTTTTTCCCTGGGGGTCCTCAAAATCAGTAAGAAATTAAAAATCTTAAATGCGTTATCATTTTTTTGTTATCACGTAAAATACAGTTATTATAACCTATCGAGTATTAGAGTATTAGCACATAGAATATATTCTGTGATTATAATATCAATGTTATCACGATTTTAGCACGTATAACTGAACTATTTTACCCCAACCTGACGTGTTTTCGCCACCGGGAGCGTAAAGATCAGCGGCCACTTTTCATTCACCCGACTATAGGTGTAATTTTTTTATTATTTTTTTTATCATAATTATTATCAACGATCAAAACGTTAGCGCATTGTTCGGTCGATGAAGTACCACCTGATATTATAATAGATTGCAACGTTTTCGATGTGACCTCTTTTTAATCGAATCGGGTTTCTAGGCGTTTTCGCGCGCCCGCAGGTGAAAACAATATTCTAGACCAGGGGTCTGCAACCTGCGGCTCGCGAGCCACGTGCGGCTCTTTCGATCTAAAGTTGCGGCTCTCCAGTTCCGTACGCCAAAAGTGTATTATTTTTTTAAAATATTTTATTATATAAAAAATATATATATATAGTATTTTACACTTGAATATGTTTTGTGCTAAAAATATTTGTATTTTTTTTATATATGAATACATATTATTTCGTGTTTAAAGTCGTTTATTTTAAATCGATAATCAGATATATATATATATAGCAAATACATAATATTGAAACGAAAAATTTTAATGGCTCTTAAAAACTGGGAAATTTTGTAAATTGTAACTTTTGGCTCTTCCTTTTCAAAAGATTGCCGACCCCTGTTCTATATAATTACGAATATAAACCTCAACGATTAAAGACGATTGTTTTATAAAACAGTGTACAGTTGTTTCAAAATGTGTTCTCGCATACGATTACTGGGAAATGGACATTTTATACACTACGTATATATAATGGCATATACAAAATCCCTTATGACTGTTACGACTTCTATCGCCCGAAGCGTTTGCATATATTATTCAACTGAGGACGCTGTGTTGCGGACCACTGCAATACACTTTACGATATTAACCCGATTATTTTCCAACGATTTTCATAATTTATTTTAAACTACACTATTGTTAGCCATTTTAAAATATATGCACGTGAAAATTTTCAAAATTCACGTTGCTTTTTAAGAAGTGTATGTTAAATTGTATTACACGAGTAATAATATTACTATACGTACATACATATTTTTCGGTACTTAATTCGGTTTTCACAACCATACAATATTATACACGACGTGTACGTTTATAAAACAAACCGATGAGACTGCAGCAGGCCGGCGAGCAGGATTTCTCGTGTACCGAGGGAGGGGTTCTCAAAATATTTAATCGAATATTTTCTTGTTGGTATTAATTTTTTATCTCGTGCAATAATTAAACACCGATTAAATATTTGGCAATGTTTACTCGTGAGTCATAATAACTCGTCGTTTTGTGTCCTGTTAGCACGGTTTAAGATAGTATGGTTGCCCAACGACTTGTGATAAAACGTCTACGCAATTAAATCTAAAACGAAAACTTGACTGGCAGCGACTTAAACCCATAGACATAATATAATGTACAGACCGCGAACGACCAGTGTATCACACGTAATGCACTAGAGCCGAGATACGTGCGAGAGAGACCATAGACCTGCAGTTAACTATGGTTAATAGGTCTATGAGAGAGACAGACTTAGAAGAGGTTTTTTTCATGGATGATAAAACAAAATTGTGGCAGGAAGATATCCGGATCCGCAGCGAATGGTGATGCATGATTATTTATTCATCCACGAAAAAAAACCTCAAACGGCTTTTTTTTCTCTCGAACATATCTTTGCTCCGTACTTCTTTATCTAATCGCGGTCTGTATATTATATGTCTGTGCTTAAACCGTTTCTTAAAGTAAATGATATGATAAATATCGTGGGAAAAATTAAATTTCATCGTATCCTCCATGACTTTTGTACCTTATAGATTTGCGTACGGCGGCCTCCTATCCGGGGTCATATTTTGATACGCGTTCCACGTATCGAGTTCGGTGTGGTAAAGACGCGTACGCGACTGCTGCACCGCGAAACTGACTCTGCGGGTGAAGAAGTTAAGGGTTTAAGGTACGTGGCTGACTGAATCGAATTAACTAACTGTATGGGGGGGGTGGGGCACAACCCTTTTCTCTTCTCCGTCGAACGGGAAAACGGATGCGAGAGCGCGCGTGCGGCCGACACGCTGTCGGGTGGCCTGGCCGAGGGCGAGTGTGTGCGCGAAAAACGATAATATGGGAGGAGAGAGTGAAAAAAACGGAAGAGAAACACAGTTAAGAGATTAAAAATGAATTATCGTTTTTTTACAATCATTTATCCGGCGGCGGCGGCGGCGGCGGTTAAGCCGTAAAAGAGCGCGCGCGCGCGCGCCCCCGTCCGCGCGGCGAGGCGCACATTTTGTCCCCCGCGCGCGCATTACACGAGATACGGTGGCGGCGGCGGCGGCTGGAGAACCGCATTTCGTTTTTGTACAGCTCGTTACGCTCCAGATAAATGGCCAACAAGCTGTGTTGTCACACGGTTTTCCGTGACATCAGATTTTTCAAAACCTTCTGAACCGAGAAAAAAGGGTAGTTAAAAAAAAAAACGAAAACGATGTATACGTAATAATAACAAATAATGTGCACGCGCAAAAAAAAAAACGAAGCGGAATGAGAATTCAAAATTAATATTATGTACGTAATATAATATGTATCCGAACGATTAACGGCGGAACGAAAACGCTTTGGAATAATAATAATAATAATTATATAATAATAATAATAATAATAATTGCGCCGGGTCGCGCGTATAAATCATCGAATAAAAAAGCGCGTTTTGTCCGCGGTTTTTTTTTTTATTATTTTTTCACCACTCTACCTGCACACGTATCATCGTATATAATTAAGTACAGCCGTTACATCGCCCGCGAGGATATAAATAACAAAATAAATATAAACGTTTATACAGTGGCGCAACCAGGGGAGGGGGTTTGGGGGTTACAACCCTCCCCCCCCCCGAAATCTTTTTTTTTTCATTACGTAAAATGTGGAAATCATGGACTAAATAATAAAATAGTCTGTTGCGTATGTGTGATAATTATGGCTACTGAAAAAAGTGAAAATAATCACAGATATATATATATATATTAACTAAATAGCCGTCTTCAATGTTATCATTGAGGCATAAAATTCATTATCAAAGAGGTGAATGTTTACAAAATACGTACTAATTCATCAGAAACAAATATTATTAAAATCAAAAGTATAATATTATAAATTTATAATGTTCTATTATATTAGTGCAAATTACAAACACACAATAAATTTATTTCACTTCGCGCAATAATAGTTAATATAATAAAATAAATAAGAACATAGGTAGATATTATTATTAATAATGAAAAAGCAATTTGTCTTTATAAATCTGAATATTATATTACATATAACATTAAGTGATACATTATATAATTATAGTAAAATATATGAAAAAAATTAATAATAATAACTGTTCATAATAAAATGTGATTTCGCGCACCAACTTTAGAACTAAGCGTTATAGTAGCGAAATCTTTTACGCCAAACGTCTTTGTGCGACTGTAAAGACTTAAATTTCGATATTCGACCGAATTTCAGAATTGTCCAAAATTTATTCGTCGATCAATACGTTTAAAATTGTTATGAGTTATATACTGTAAACATTTCAAAACGAGTAATTAGGACAATATTTAATAAACAATTTAGTGGCGTAATAATAATGTTATGATTAAATATAATAAATATTAAAAGGTAGAATAAGCAATAATGTATGGGCGGGATTGTTCTAAATTAATAATAATAATCGGGGACAGTAATTAAAAATAAGTAGTAAGTGTAAGAGTTATATATTTCTGTTTGTTTTTTTGTATGCAATATACGTAAAATATTAGAACTTGTGAGTTTGTTCATTATCTTTTCTAAATTTAAACAACGAGTACGGAGCTTCGGCACCCGACTCGTAACAAAATTAAATTTTACATTAAATGTACGCGCACGTCTTTCGTCGACAGCGATTTATCTGAATTTTAAAGCCCACGAAACCGTTCGAATGCGTTCATATATATACTGATGTTAAAATTCGAATGCGTCTCTCTATAATATGTGTCCCGTTCAGGCGACAATCGCCACGCACGTACGCTTTACATGGTATTATTATTATTATTATTATTATGCATTATTTGTATAAGGAGTAGTTTTCGTAGGTACGAAATTCTTGAACGAAACGCGGTCCACGTACTTTCTGAATGTCTGTGATGCAGGGACAAGAAGAACGCAGTTCAATAACGATACACGCACATATACGCGTCTCGTACTCTCGTTAATGAGCCGTAGTCGAACGTGTTCTGGTCGCGATTTGATTCGGTCAATCAGTCGGCCTTCGGACGTCAACTCGGCGTGAAATCGTGGTTCTCGTATTATAGTTTTTAACGAACGATCCGCGTCACGCAAATTATATATAAATGCATATATAATTCTCTTTCCACTGTATACTGTGTATAATATATTGTTACGATAAACGCATTCGTGTGTGTATAAAACGGTACAAAAAATATCCAAAACAAGTATGTTTGGTCCAGCAGGGACGCGTACAGATACCGCAGAAGTAAAATATTGTCTCTCTCTTTCTCTCCATAAAATTTTTTCGTCGCTATATTTCCTCGGTAAAGTGTGCAGTTCGAGTGTTTAAATAAATTTATACCCGCGCGATGGGTCGGCTAGTGATTTCTGTTGATGTCCGGAACACTAAAATTAAAGAGGTCCAGAGAAGAAAAATCTATCATTATAGATCTTTAGTTTTGTTTCTAAAACTACATATAAAAAAAAAAACATGGAAATTTACAATATCAAATCGAATTTACCGAGCGAATCAATGCGTTACCAACCGCACAATCCGAGAGTTTGATACATTTAAATATGAATTTTTGTTATAAAAATAATTTGAAATTAAAATAACCTGTTTAACAGCGAGATGTAATGGACGACAGTCTCGACACAGCACTGGGATCTGAAACCGAGGAAAACGTGAAGATGATATATTTTTTTAAATCAATCAAATTGTACAACGCAATTTAAAAAAAAAAAAATTAAAATAATATTATAATTATCTTTTATAAAAACGAAAAAAAAGTTTATATTATTTGTCCACCCTTATTACATGTTTATATTTGTAAACAATCTAAATGTAACTTATGTCCACGGGAGCCGGGTTAAAAGATCGAAATAAAATGCGAGATGGTTGGCGGTCCGTGTGTGCCATTTGCTTTTTAAATCGAACGCTGTTCATAGATCCGACGCCAACGGAAACCGTTTTAATTCAGTTTCTAAACAATTTACCGTGTTTTCATTCTTAGGGAGTTCGCGCGCGTATTCTGTAGGTACAACTAATTTGCACGAAGCGGTTGTCAAAACTCGTATCGATATTCGTAGGTGTTATTGTTTGGGGACTGCGTGTACGCGATGAACGACGGTAAACACACACGCGTAGGGGTAACACACAATGCGAGAGCAGCAGTCAACAGTGGCGGCCGGTTATTTGGTCGCACAGCATCAGGTCAACGTTATTGTTAATTGGTCGAAGGGTTTTTAGCGAAGGGGTTTCGAGGACGCCGCGCGAATACGGTGCTGCACACCGGCGTTGGTCATAAACGCGCATATACATTACTCACGGTTCGCTTGTAATAATAATAATATTGTATACGCGCACAAAGCCAAAATTATCGGGGGGGCGGTGGTCGGTGAGAGACTCGCGGCGGCATCAAAACGATATATCATACGCACACTTGCGACGACTCTCCGACCCGCCGAAGGGCATCCCTTCGCAGAATAAAGGGTTGACCGCCGCCGGACGCTGGACTGTAGTTGTACACGCCACGCACGCGGTACCTGCAGGACGAGAGAGAGAGAGAGAGAGTGCAAGCCGTGTACTTGAAAACGACTGCAAGCAATGTTTGATTTGGGAACGAATTAGAGGGTGTACTAAAACACTGAAACGTCTTGTGACTCGTCCAAGTAGAAAGCTTTCCCCGCGCGGTTTAACATTATTCATTTATATACGAAATCACTTATTACAATAATCATGACTTGAAATTAAATTAAACGTCTATATAAAAGTGATGGCTATACATGATGTTCAAGAAGTGGGGGGCGAAAATGGAGTCAACCTCCTCTGCCAATGAAATATCTATGACCAAGAAGAAAGATCTGTTAATGTACCGAGACGAAATGCAGATGTAGAAAAAGGTAGAACAACGTGCATGGACGTAAACGAAATAACGGGAAAAGAAAGTAGTCACCAGATACCGCGCTACGACACAACATAGAGGGCGTGGCAAAAACACACACACACACACCGCAGTCAGACGCGAACCACGTTGTTCACGCCCGACCGCCGTGACTACACTGAGCGGTCCATCGGGTTTCGGATCGCTATTTATAAGCGCTTTTCTGCCACGCCCTCTATGTTGTGTCGTAGCGCTATCTGGCGACCACTTTCTTTTCCCGTTTTATTACGGTCGGCTGACGCGCCATGTCGGTATATACGGGGTTTGACGCTGACCGAGCGACCGATCGTACGCGCGTATGCAAAACGCGTATGCGAAGAGCTATACACATCGGTAAAACGTACGATATTCTAAGGTTTTGTTCTCTTTTCGTTCCACACTTTTCGACCGACGACGAACAAACGAACAGACGCGCACCCGAGATTTCGTTGAAACTGCAGAGAGTGAATTTTTTAAAAACAATACTCGTATTGTGACGGGCGATGAAAGTATTGGTGTATCAAACAAACGGTATGTTTATTATAAAAAAAAAATGTTTTGAAGTCGAACACAAAATTTTATTGCATTCCTTTGTTCAATATTGCGAGCGCGTACAAGGTAGCGTATACGAACACACACCCTATGCAGCTGAATATAACTCGAGAATGAAGCGACGAAACGCGTTGAAATTTTGTGCGCATACCCGTTCAGAACAGGTTTTTAAAACGTTTAAATGGCGTATTGCAGCGGAGCACAATCGGCGGTCACCCGCTGCAGCCAACTCGACCGTATCACATGTTTTCTTATCCAAAATAACGTAATTTTTTTTTTCAAATTAATTAAATTCGGGCGTATACAGTGCACTAGCCGGCACTCACTGTGCGCTCGTGTATCGCGTTTCACATTCGCGTGAAAAAAAAAAAACTTAAAATTCCCGATGTAAATATTTCCAAACTGGTAAAAAATTGAAAATGTGTTTAAGTAGTGTCTGGAGTATTTATGTATATCTATTACCAGTGGCGCCGCCGGCCAGTGCTTTTTGTCGATGCGAAATCAACAATGGAATTTTTTTTTAAATTCCTTCGGTACACATATATATATATTTGTCGATATACGCGTTTGTCGAGGGAGTGAGCTGGACTGTATAAAAAAAAAAAAATCACGAACGTAGCGGACTCGCGTCTCGATCGATGAATTTATATTGCTTAAAAAGCACTCACCGTATTATATATTATTATTTTTTTCCTCTACGACGACTACGAGAGACGATATCCCCCGAAACCGTCTGTGCAGCAGCAGCGTTTGAGACGTTTTTGCCACGTCCAAATCCTCCCTCTTCAAAAAAAAAAAAAATTAATTAAATAAATTGCCGTTATTTTGTTTTTACTCCGACACGTGAAACGCATAGCATCGCGGATTATTCGACCCCGAAAGTATGCCGAGCGAATATTGAGTGTATTTTTACATATATAGTTTTTTTTTTTACAATAAAATCGAGTGTTTTACAATATTTTTAAAAAAAATTACGCTCGCGTGTATTAAATAAAAAGTAAAAAAAAAAACAGTCGTTTCACACGCGTATGAGCGTACGCATTTGCGTAATTAAAAATGAAAACTTTATTTTAATCTTCGAGACGCTTGGTAACAATGAATAACGTGAAACGTTTCAAGAAGGTCGCGGTATACATATATACCGAAGGAGCGGATAGAAGATAACACAATGGACATAAAAAAAACTCTCGTGATCGCCTTATATATATACAGTTTTTTTTTTTAAAATTAATGATTTTAATGGATTTCTTTCTTATACACATACAAACATTCTTTTTTCCGTTCGTTCGAAAATTACACACACTATTTTTCGTCATCACGGACAATCTCCGGCGGGGACACACACGAGCAAAAAAAAAAAAATACATAAATATAATGTAATTATTTTTCCCGTTTAATCAATATTATTATAAATCACATATATATGTTACGGTAAATGACGTTATTTTGGAAAATAACGTTATTTCCCGGTAAATAACGTTATTAGCCGATATCAGTGGATATTATCGTTATTTTCTAGTAAATCACGTTATGTACCTAATGGAATGGGCAATGTTGTTATTAAACTTTGTATCTAGACATTATCGACAATCTCTTTAAATTTTATTATAAAATAATATTATATATCTACGTACAATACAACTTTATCAGAAACCAATAATTTAGAATTTAGATAAAACTAGCCACTAGGTGACAGATATTAGATTAATCGATATAATTTTAACGATATACTCGTAGTGTATATCACTTTTATAAATTATAACTCAGTTATGTTTCACTGTTGCGTGTATCCACACATAAATACCTACATAACAACAAAAGGTGTGCATATCGTGGCGCTGAAAAATTATGCAATAGCAAATGTCACGGAAGCACTTCTTGCAAAAATAAATAATATTAATAAAAATATATATTATTATTACGATAAAATATTATTGTGTTTTAAATTTGATAGATATTTATTTAACGATAATTATACGTAATTAACGTGAGTAAAATATTAAATATTAATGTCATTCTCCATCATATTTGGAGATTCACGTGAATATTCGGTAAATAACGATAATATCCACTGATATAGGCTAATAACGTTATTCTCCATTTCACGTCATTTACCGTAATATATATATATATATACGTATAACAATACAACGATTCGCAAAAACTTTTCGTCGCCATTTCCAACGGTCAAATATTGTGCGTTTCGGACGTGCTGACCTGTACGTTGTTTTGCCGAAACTTCAGCGCCCGAGAAACTCCTCGTACACTCATTAAACGCTAATTAAGCCAAAAACTAGAATTTTCGACGAACACGGGCGTAAAGTCACACCGAAATTATTATGCGCGTGCGAGTCAGGCGCGCGAGTGTTTCTCTCTATTCTCCGCAGACGTTTTCCGCTTGGCAATTCATTATAATATTTCATAACATTATAACGCCGTGTATATACGCATTACACCCGGCAGCGCGATGTGTGATATTTATTTCGCACCTATACAGTATAGTGGGTTTAACAGTTGTTATATTATACACGGACAACACGTGTGCGGAATTGCGCGGACGAACCTAAATAGGTCGAAATTAGCCGTAACGGGTTAACGACTGCGTGAAAATACAATTTTTATACGCGTTCGAGCCAGTGTTGTAAAAGATACTTTTTAAAAGCATTAAAAATACAGATACAGGTACTTGTTTTTAAAAGTATTTAAAATACTTAACGAGAAAAGTATTCGAGTACAAATACAGATACACGGTAAAAGTATTTACAAATACTTTCAAATACTTGTAATTAAATTTTGTTTAACATTATTTTTAACGGACTCTTAAAACTAAAATCACTTACTCCCCTGGAGTAAAACGTGTTAACACTACCTATAACTTTTTGTGTGACTAATAATATTATATTCTACACAGACGACACAGCTCACGACACACAAGTATGCAGGAACGTCCGTGAAAGAAAAATGACAAAAATATAATTTTATATATTATAATATATGTGTTTCTTATTGTATGAATTAAGCAATTAACATTATATTAACAAATAACTTCAATTTGATAACAAAATATATTAACTGTGTATTTTTCAATGAGGTGTTAATTATCTCAAAAAGCAGAGCCAATCTCCGCAAACTAAAGCCAAAATCATATTCAGGGGCTAAAAGTAATCAAATATTGACTCTAATATTATCGACAACAAAATGAGTGTTGACCAGTGTTATTTGTTACGTTATACATACAACATATACGGTGACCATTAACAATAATGGACTTCTACCTGTCACGACCTATGGTAACAATCTAATCGGTCTAACTGGGATTATCTACATCGACTTGAACGGAAAAATCACAGCAGTGGACGACGATACCCACGACTAAAATAGTTTGCCAACTCGTCATAAATGATTATTATGAAAAATGACAAAAGTTTTGTTTCGCCCATAGTTCGTGTCACTAAAAAAGATTTAAAAACGTATTTGATTTTAAATACAGATACTCTAGAAAAGTATTTAAAATACTACTTGCAAATACTCTTTTTAAAAGTATTTAAAATACGTATTTGAGTACCATAAAAGTATTTGAATAATTTTACTTAAATACTTTTACTCAAATACTTTACAACACTGGCGTTCGTATCGACACGTATTAGGCCAGTACCTCTATTCTGTAACTTGATAAGACCTGTTAACGACAACTTTCGGTTCGTTAAGCTATCGAAACGATTTATAAATTCTCAGAAAATTGTCGTTAGCTATCGATTTCTTATCATTTTGGTGGACATACACTTTGTAAGCGCAAGGTATCGATAGAGTCATTTACAGATCACGATGTCGACAGCAAAATTCGATACATTTTTAAAATTTCAATAAGAAGCTCTTATCGAATTAATTCGTTAACACGTTATCGAGTTACAGAATAGAGGTACAGCGGCGTTTCCCCCGTCTTTTTGGCACATTTGGCACTGAACAATGTAGATTTTTTTTTATTATTAATATTAGGCTTTTATCAAATACCAAAGTAATATTGTATGTATATATATATATCAATAATAATGACTAGGGAATAACTATTAAAAACGGTGTGTTTATTTAGGTCAGGAAAACTCATACGTGAAATCGTATATTTTTAATTTATTGATAATTTTCGTTGTAAAAATCTAGTGAGAAATTCGGGCTCGTTTCTTTTTCATTGTGTTGAGTTTCCTCCGCGGCGTCGAATGGTCCACGAGAACGCCCTCGCGCGTCTTCTTCCGCGTTCTTCAGTTATAAAATAATTTTTTTTTTTTTACACTACTTATCGAAATAATAACGCGAGTCAGGTGATCGCGCCGATAAGAGAACCGTAAAATCGGTTATTATTAATGTCGTGTCGATTACTTTTACGATTGATCGGTTCGCATTATCGACATAATCGGATCCGATTTGAAATTAAAATTATTTATTTCCGCCCAGTGACACAAATCCGGGGGGGAGGAGGGGGCAGTTATACTTCAAATTTAGGTGGGTGGGTTATAATACTTTATAAATTCATAGTTACTTTGCTTTCAGTTTTGGTTCCGTTCAGTAGTGTTTTCACGTTTTTATTCAAATGTCTGACGATCGTGCCGTATATTTGCGGCGAGAAAAAAGTAATCGGTCTTACCATTCATGCAAATTTACCACAAAGTCAAAACGTGGAAATAAAAACGGAAACATTATGAAACATACGCGATCCACGTTGAACTCTGATCCAAGTATGAATATGAACAATTTTAAAGATTATATGTTTTTTAAAATGGACCCTCCATAAGACAAAATTTCGGCTACACGATTGATTTAAAATATGTTCTAAATAATAGATGAGCACAGTGGCGGTTAAACATAATGTTCAAGGGAAGGGGCGTGAAAATGGAGCCGACCCCCTATACCATATTGACGAGTAATAACCGAGAAAAAAGATATATTAATGTACCGAGATGAAATGCAGATGTAGAAAAAAGAAGAACAACGTGCATGGAATGTAAACGAAATAATGGGAAAAGGAAGTAGTCACCAGATAGCGTTACGACACAACATAGAGGGCGTGGCAGAAACACACACACACACACACACACACACACACGTTGTTCACGCCTACCGCCGTGACTATACTGAGCGGTCCGATGGTTTCGGTCCGCTATTTATAAACGCCTTTCTGCCACGCCCTCTATGTTGTGTCGTAGCGCTATCTGGTGACTACTTTCTTTTCTCGTTTTATTACGGTCGGCTGACGCGCTATGTCGGTATATGCTGGTGTTTTTTTAATTTGACGCTGACCGATCGACCGTTCGTACGCGCGTATGCGTTCTTTATTATTTATTTATTTTTTTTATTATTATTAATAATATTATTTCGCGTATTTCAATGAAATGAAATGAACGTAATGTTTCGTCTTTCTTCGTTATACACTCGTTTACACTGTATACGACCGTCCGAGTTTGTCGTCAGCTAAGCACTAATTTAGGGGCGAAAATGGAGCGTAATTATAACATAATTTGATTAATTTATACGATACAAGTCGGTGTTGTTTGGTCAGAGATATACTATAATAAATTTAAAAATATCAAATTCCATGAGAGGGGGGATCCACTTATCGTCGCCCTTATAACCGCCAATAGATATGGGCGGATGGGTAAATATGAGAAATTATTATGCGCTCACTTCGTACGAAATGCTTCGCGTCAATTTTTCCGACCGATTCGTTTCCGGTAAAACATCGGTTTTTAGCTTCAATTAAAAAACTAAGACTTATCAAAAAAAAAAAAAGAAAGACGTTTAAACTCCTTTGTACGCGCACATTTTTTACAGCCACAAGACATACAGATGAGATAGGCACGGTTAAAAATACGCGTTCGTGAGCGTTGTTACAAATCGGTGACAAACCGATAAAACATAGCGCACGTGCATTGCGCAGTAGTGCTTCAGTGTCGCGTATACGCAAGAAATAAAAACTAAAGTCGCCGGGAATGAGGAAGAATCGAAATCCGATAGAACGTCTGTAGAAATACTTTTTATCGATTTCTTCATGTTAAAAGTGACGGTGATGTATAGCAGCGAAAAATGACATTTTTATTATTATTATTATTTTTTTTGAAACGTTCTTATTGTAACGGATTAAAACGATACACCCGCAGCAGTATACTTTGTTTACATATAAAAACTCGGTGTATATTATAAATAATAACCAGTGCACGAAAAAATTCCAACCGACGATTAACCGCACTGTCCGTTATAATGTAGTCACCAGGTGTACCTACCGATAATTAATTTTACAAAATTATACGCGACATATCACACACAAAAAATACGAGCGCGAACCGGACAATTTTTCGGGTCGGAAAACGACGGAACGTGTTACGACATTCTCCCGAGGTAAAATGAATATTAACTTGCGAATTAACCTATTTGCCGCGCCGCGGGTTTTACATTTTTTATGCTCTTTTGCGACGCCATCGTGTTTCGTTTTTAATTAATCCTAGTAATTTTTTTTAAAAATTCCCAGCGAATTTTTAATGCCGGTTTGCATATACGCGCCGTCGTCAACTTGACGCTCAAGTCATAATATCTATCGTCATCAGCTGGCATTCGGCTCGAGGAGTCTGCGGTGATCAGTGCGCGAAAACGTTTTTTCGTTTTCGAGTTCGTAGTGGATTTAATAAACGTGTAAAGTGCTTCGTTTTCGTGCGACGTATTCGAGAATAATAAGAGGTAACGAGACGCGCGGGGTGTTGTGGACATCGCTTAAGTGAATTACTTGGATAAAGGTTTTAATGTTTAGGTTTTTGTTATAAATTTGAAAGCAACGATAAACCGTTGGAATTCGATAAAACGATTCTGAGCGGAGCTTCGGTGTAATACACTTTGTCGAAAAAATTTGGAAGAGTTATGAAAATAAATTGTGGCAGACGATTTGCAAGATTTTTAAAATATAATTGAAGTATAGGTGTTTTCAACATTTTTGTTGAAAATTTCAACAAGACAGTAGAATGATTATTTTCGATATTATAGCGAAAAACTATACGTGATATATTGACGAAATCCCATTTTTAGCGGTTTTTCGGTAATTTATCGCGTCGCGTTAAAAAACTATTGAGAAAATCGAAAAATGATCTCTCGTAAAGTACGTACCAACTAGATGCGAATTGCTGCCGGAAACAAACCGTGACCCAGTGGCGTGCAGAACATTTTTCAAACCTGAGGCAAACTAGATGATTTATAAATTATGTATAATGTACATAATCTATATATGTACATAATCTATATGTTTTTAACCACTGAACCTTCCTACCCACCCAACCACCCAAAAAATTACCGTCAGGCAACTGCCTCAAAAATGTCTCTTCTGCACGCCATTGCCGTGACCGAATAGATCGGAGCACTCATTCCGGTCGAAAATCAGTACACGGGATAGACAAAAAAAAAAAGAAGAAAATAAACATAATTGTAAAACCACTAGATCCCCTCGCTCCGCTCAGAATCTAAATCACTGTCCAAGTAATTACGATATTGTTATACCAAATGGCCGGGTCCCCGCCTTTTATTTACACCAATATTTTTGAATGCTATGTCTCCACCAGTTTTGAAGCCTTCACCTTATATTATTATACAATTTTATTATTAGATGTTATAAATAACAGCACATACAAAACAGACATAAACACATAGACTGTTGTGTGAGGTGCGTTGTGTTTTGACCAATGCGTATTTGATTACGAGTATCCGTGCGCATCATAGGCGCAATTAGATTGATTTTTTTTATACTTTTGGATTCATTTTTTTTTTTGTGGTTTGTGCTAATCGATTTTATACAAATATAATTTTTTTTCTTATCAGTTTTGAAAGAGAAATGTAATGTACGATCGTAGCACATAGACGATGTTTATTATTAGCAAAATACTAGAGGTGCTGCGGCATTCCGTTGTGTCGTTAGACTGTAGACGAGTTTTTAAAGTGTGACCCTTTGAAAAATGAATCACGGTGTATCGTCAACACAATACTATCACGACCATATTATCGCAGATTAACTCAGTGGCAGCGAAATGATTTTGTCGTGGGAGACGATACGAGGCTGACTTTTCTCAACATGAACTTTGATCATTGAAAACAGTGGGTAGTCATAATTTGAGGATATATTTTAAAAGTGTGAAAAATAATGAATAGAACAATAGTTGTTGCGTTTGTCAAACAGAACTGGGACGTCTTTTATTGATATGTATTTTTTGACTTCATATTAAACCAAGGGGCAGGGGCCCCAGAAAAAAAAAAAAGATCCAGGGGTCTTTGGTGTGCCAGGCCGACACTGCAAACGACTGAAACGAGTCGATCCCGACGGAAATACGAAATCGATTCATTTACAACACAATTAAATGTCGAATATCGGAGTGTTTAAAAAAAAAATTTTTTTTTTGTGTTTGTATATTAATTCATAAGCGCGTATAAATTGTTTTATCATCCTTTAACGCGGCGTGATAAGCGCCTGCCGCCGCGGGATTCCACTACACCAGTGATGTAAAACGAAGTTATAGCACAGAATAGGTGAAATCGGAATGGAAACCTTTTTGTAAACAAAAAAACGGCCGCCATTTTCTCAGTGACCCCATCTGTTATCATTTCGTATGCGTTATCATAGTATATTATTGAGATCGTTGTTTTCGTGATTAAATGTTTGTTCATTTTTATTAATACGACTATAGGTATGCCTCGCTTTTTGGTAGCAAACAAGTAACAGTCGCTGTAAGTTAGGTCGTTGTAGGTGTGCACTGTGCAGTCTCCTAAATCGATGGTCGTCTAGATATATAGGGTCTTCTGAAATAGATCGCCTGGTCCCTTAATAGCGGGCGTCTAGGAGTCGATTTTTTAAGTCGTTCACTTTACTTTATTTAAAAATGGGACGAGTCGGGTATTCGTGTATTGTTCGCACTTGTAATAATAATAATAATTATTGTTTTAGTGTTTGAGAAAAATTAATAAAACAATATTAAAAATTTGAATGCATGATAAGTGATGACTGATAAGTGAACAGCTGTTTTCGGAGTCACTGAGAAAATGGCCGAAGGTCATAGGCAATGCGTCCTATATACTACCCATGTTAAATCATCAATGTTTCCATTCTGATTTCACTTATTCTGTGGTTATAGTACACCTATATTATATTGTCCAGTGTATAGTATATACAGATATCCGTGATTGTAAAAACACGTCCAATAATACGTGATGGCGATTTAAGTTTTTTTTTTTCTAGATAAAAACATAGCGCACACACCCTACACGCACGTCATACTGCGTGACGTTTATACCATAAATAATGTTACATTATGCTGTATATTATTACGTCGAATATATTATGCGTACGCGTACATTTCAGTGTCATCTCTTACCAAATAATAAATTTTCATCAGCTTCGGTGCGACGATATTATAATATGTGTATGTAGTGTTCAAAATTAATCCACCGCGCGCGTGTATATGACCGGTACGCAAAAAAGAAAAAAAAATATTATATATAAATATATTTTTGACAGTGTGAAATACGAGTATATATATATATATTTATATGCTAATTAAACGTGTTCGATTGTGTTGTTGTTCGTTTTGTGAAAATAGCGAGAAAAAAAAAATACCCGCGAGGACGATCGAATTTTCCGATTAAAAACCGGATTCGCGTAAACTGCACTATAGTTAAAATGAAAATTCCTTTATACAAAACCGGACGGTTCGTTCGACAAAAAAAAAAATAAAAATAAAATCCACATAACTTTGTAAAAACGGAAATTTAATTACTGCGTATTAAACGAACTTTTATCAGTATATCAAAAACGAACTAAGAAGTCTTTTATATGTATAAACATTGGTTTTTTTTTTCTTTTAGTTAAACAAAGTATATAAAACGTTCTCTTTTATTATACAAAATCGTCGTCGATAAAGAAATACCGCTGACTCGTGCGCAACGTACACGTTTTTAATACCAAATATATATAAAAAAAAAAATATTTTATTATTCGTATTATATATACCTAATATATACGACGTCTTTTTAATAATAACTATATTAGGACGCATTGCCTAAAATTCTTGTGTTTTGCTACTGCACATATAGGTATACATATTTTCTTTATTGTACCCACTCAAAAAACTACTATAAATATTAATTGAATTAAATACCTACCTACATAATATAATATACGTCTGATACTCTGATGTCATACGCACATAGAGTATACAGTCAATTTTTACTAAATTGTTTCAAATTATTTAAAAGTATATTATAAAAATTAAAAATAATAAATGCTCAGTAGGAACGTTACGACATAGTTTACACAGATTTGTAGATATAATAATAAAATAAATTTAAATTTCTTTTATTTTTAACGATATAATAATTAAAATAATTGGCTAAAAATGTACTGCACACTTGTCCATTTGCTACTGCACATTCGGTATTTGCTACTGTACACCGTGTGTGCTACTGCACACAATTTTAGGCCCTGTTAGGACGTATAAATAATTTTTTTTCTCAAGATAAAGTCATTTTTCGATTCGAAATAAATGTATAATAATTGTAAAAAAAAGACTTTACAACCGCTGCGCGATATACCATCATCAAACGACGCAAAAATCATTAGGACTGACCTAGTTCCTGTAAGTTTATACACTCGTGCGCTTTGTTTGATTTCGAATATATATATATATATAGTTTTATTTGTGTGTTAATATTTGATTGGTCGTATACTGAAATTATGATGAACAAGTTTCGGGTATACACACACACACACACATATATTATATTATAGAAAACCGCTACGAGCAGAAAACGTATACACACGCGTTTAATCAAACAAAATATCTAATAATACCTAGACGCGGATAGATGCGGTTTTGGATTCATATGTGGAGGAACGTTATTATATATATATATATATATATATATATATATATATATATATATATATATATATATATATATATATAAAATGAAATGTACACAATGCCCCGACAGTGTTGGTTTAAAGTGTATATATATATATATATATATATTATATAACATGTTCAAAAAATAAAATTAATAAAATTATATTAAATTTTATAAACAATATTGTTATATATATATATATACATATAAAATTATTGATTACCGACGTACTATTAAGAATAATTGGATATATATTACAATGTATTTGAAATTGTCGTACGCGTAATATGAAAGTATATTTCTTTCGATCGCCGATTAATATAAATTAATACGAGATTTTTTTTTTATTCCAGTGGTCGTTAAAGGATTGTTACAAAAAAAAACGAAATATTTATAAACTTTCGTAAAAAAATATCCCTGCGATTATTATTTTTTTTTTACATACGTTTTACAATATTTTAGAAAATTATTATTTACAAACTTTTCAACAGGCTATTTAGCAGTAGTAAAACGTTCGTTCACGGCGATAATCATTGTTCCAAGTACAATGGGAATCATTTAGAATGTATTTTGTTACTGTACTTTTTTGTTGTTGTTATTATATGACTATTGTATTTTTTTTCTTCTTCTTTACATCGCAAACAACGTTGTAGAGTAAAAAAAAAACTTTTATTTATTCATGCGCATAAGTTATTGGCATATACGTAGTATACTTGCAACGCTAACATAATAATATAATACAATATGTAAACACTGCAGAAAATAATTGTTTATAGTATTGTTCGTTACAATCGGGTAATTGAATATACACAGCTGTATAGCAAATACGTATAAAACATATCGTATTATCAATTTGATTTTGTGTACTTATACTTAACAACAATAATATAATAGTCCGTGTTTGCAATCGTACCCAGTAGTGCTATCTCTCTCTCTCTCACTGTCTCTAACCTAAACGGAATTTAGTCCAAAGCGTTTATACGAATATTAAAAAAGAAAACAATATTGTTTGTTTTTTAATATTATATGTTTCGTTTATAAAACGAGAATTTTTTTTTTTATAGAAATCTATGGATTCCGACAAATAGTAATTGCTTATTGCGTGATGCGGTCGAAAAATAAAAAAAAAATACGCGTTATCAATGAGCAGTTACAATTTTTTTTTCTTTCTAAATAGTATATCAAATTATATACCGCGCACTGCTGAATTAACAATTTTATTAGCATAATATTATATAATTTCAAGTCTCGCAATAATCTATAACTATAATATCAGGGTCGAATCAATGTCGAACGGGTGAATTTATTATTTTCAAAATCGATAATAATATTGTCGAGGTAATTTGAGAGAGAATCCCCGAACAGACACCCGACTGCCATTGTGTTTCAAAACGAATATTATATTCCGTGAAATGTATTTATTAATTTTTTTAACTCTGAGTGCTTATAAAGCGGCGTTTCGGAACAATTACATACTCGAGACGCTTTTGCACGAGCGAAAGTAACGCGTCTTGGCCTTTGTCTCGGAGAATATTCTGTTCAAACGATAGATATTATATATATACTATTGTACGCGCGTTAATATAAAGCGAAATTTAATATCGTGCTTTTGACACACGAAGAATAACACCAGTTTAAGGGGACGGGGAAAGGTGTGGAAGTCGGTGTCTGTTTTTGATCAATTCGGAACGTACCGCTGTTGGCGTACACCGGCGTTTTATATTCGTTCGTTCTGGAGAAGAGCTTTTCGATGGCTTCCGCGAGAACGGTTGTCATTAGCTTGGAAGCAGTTTTTGTCCGGGCAGCAATCGCGGCTGCAAGACGATTTGAAAAGGGAGTCTTGCGTTGGATTCGTTAGTTTGAGTATAGTTGACTCGAGTTTCTGACGTATCGTAGACTTAGTATTCAGAGCGTGACGATGAAACTTGTTGATGGGATACTTCCTTACTGTGATTTACTGAGAGACTTGTGGATTTGACGTTGGATCTCGGTTTGGAGACGGAATCCGTCGGAAACTGCTATCATTGCGGTTCTACAATGTTTTTTTTTTTTGCTACAGATTCTATCTACGTGAAAGGCCCAATGTCGGCACCGCGAACGTGTTTGGTTTGAACTGGAGTGAACCGCTGTGATCGGTGAACATGTTCTTGTTTTGTCAGACTCGTTAAACGAGTAAGATTATGAAAATTTTTTTTCTTCCGTTATGTATGAACAATACGAAATTCAATAATAACTTTTATTACGACTCAATTTTAACAGTTGAGGACAATTAAATTATCGTTCATAGTTTTGGCTTTGTGGAAATATTCGTAAAAGGTTTTATGTTAATTTATTCATTTTATACAGACCTAATTACAGACAAAACATTAAACCGGGAAGTACCGATTTTATTATTCTAAAAGCTGGATGTCGGTTTTAAGCGGACTCTAGTAACGCAAAATCATAAATGGCAAATGATAATTTATGATTTAATTCAAATTTCATAATTTACTTATTAAACTCGCAACTCTCAAATTTAAATCACAAATAAACACGAATACACAACGAATGTCACGTAGCGGCTATTGTTGCGTATAGACTATAATTATTATCCATCATAAAACAGATAACAGTGTTGCGGGGTCAGAGACACGAGGTATGTCTCTAATTATGACAGTTAAACATTGCAGCGAACAGGGAGTGTAGACGACTGGTCACGGAGTACAAACCGCCGAGCACCGAAACGACAAAGATGAAATGCAAGAAAACAATAATACGACAAGAAAAAATAATTTTACAGATATATTTTATTATTGTACTGAAAAAAAAAAAATTCGTTCTTACTACTCATTGTTAAATACTTATACCTTTGGTTTAGTGGTGGGAGGCTGATTTCGTAGGTCTGATCATTGTCGGAGTGGACAGTTCCGTAAACACGCCTATATGATAACTATTTTATACAACGCCATAATATTATTAGTTAAATAAATTGAATTGTTGGGACGTAGTCGATAGTAAGCACAAAAAAAAACCTCTGGAGCTCAACCGGGGCGGCGTTACGAATTGCTGTGCCTCGAGCGAATTCGTTTTTTAAAACTCTTTTTTATCAAGCAAAGTGGCATACACTGTGAAGCACCTACGTTTGTATATATAAACAGATAAAACGGATCATTTTTTTTATTTTTAAATTACAAATCACGACACATTTATTGAGTTCAGTGGCGTCATTACGGGGGGATTTGGGTGTCGTATCCCCCCCCATGACTTTTTTTCTGCAGATTGTCCAATGGCTCACCACATTTATGTTCTTATTTAACATTATTTTTGTATATTTAATCGAAATAATACAACAAAAAAAACCCCGAATTGCCCTATGCTAGCAGCTAATAACTACGATATATACGTTGGATTTTAATTTAAAAATAAACTCTCTGAGCGCATGAGTGGTCGTCGAATTTTATCGTTTTATCATTTTATGGTAAAGTTACGGTCGTATATACATCAACTGATTATCTTACCTAACAATATTATACAATATGCACCGTCATACCACAGTCCACGGGTAAAATAAATTTACTATGGACACTATAGCATTATTATTACACTCGTGTCAAATACGAATCGCTAACAAGTCGACAGCATTGCTGTTATTTTATTTTTTTAGTTGTTACTCGTTTGATGTTTCTAAATTAAAATACAGCGTGAATAAAACGATTTCAAATCTTAAAACGGAAGGTAAACGGAAAACAGATTGGTTTGAACCTTAATTTTAAAAAATATAATATTTTTCATAAACTTCTGTAGGTTTAATTTTAAATCAAATTCTTTATTCTCTAATTCCATAAAATTGATTAATAATGGTCTAAATTGACCCGGAAGATGTCATTAATGAATTGGCGTTAAAGCCACGTAGAATGGATATTTTATTTTAATGAAACTGTTATATTATATAAGTACCCAGATGCTAATAAAGTGAATATAAATAATTAAATATTGTCATTATTTGTTTACATGTATATATCAAAATTGCTGTATTGATAAGTATTATGTTACATACAATAATATATAAAATATATATTATTATAAAATAATAATAATATATAAAATCTACAAAAATGTCATCCTCCCCCCACACAAACGTGACCAAATCACGACACATTTATCGAGTTAACAATTTTCCCTAAGCGCGAGGCCGTTTTCGGAGAGCCCCGCGAGCAACTGCTTCGGTTGCATTGCTCGTCCACCAGCTCAAGCATCCCCTCGAACACTGTTGTCTATAGATGCGTCTGCGCGTCGAAGTAGAAGCAGTATAGTTCTCAACAGTGCCGTAGATAGGATTTTTATATGGGGGGTTCAGTGCTATAGATAGGATTTTTATATGGGGGGAGGGGGGTTCAGTGCTATAGATAGAAATTTAATATGGCCTATGTGAGGTCATCATTAGTTATATCAATATTGAGGTAAACATCAAGAAAGTGTGAATGATTTATATTATTTTTATATACTATAATTAATTTATAACAATCCAGAAATTCGACAGTTCAAACCGGTGTGAATTTCCCCTCAAAAATGGTACCGGTGTGAATTTTAGAAATTCTTAAAAGTAACCGGTTTCATGATTTAGTGATACCGGTTACATTTTTCCTGACCGGATCGTCGATGTGGTTACTAATACCGGTGCTGATGGTATCCCCTCCTATTAACGATTTCTCCCCTACATGACTGTATCATGTCACTTATCATATAGATAAGAAATCATAAACACGGGCACACGGTTTTATTTATAGAAAAAATGCTATGAAAGTGTGAACCACATTTGATAGCTACATTTGGAGGGGGTATCCCAATCATTACAACGAATTTCCTCTTAAACCGGTACGAAATAATCTGTGTCTTAATAGTAACCGGTATCAATCATCGATAACCAATAACACACACCGGTTTGAATTATCGAATTTCTGGAATATATCAATTTTTCTCGGTTTCTTAGATAATTCATCCAGTATCCGATGTTCAAGGGGGGTTTGAACATCCCTAAACCCCCCCCCCGTGTCTACGGCCCTGGTTCTCAACAATCGTGGTACAGTTTTGTCGGCCAGTAGACGGTGCGGATTAATCGAAAATCGTCGCGAGTGTGACGCAGTGATTATTATAGCATGTTAGATAATAATTACCGATAACGATATCAGGTGTGCCTTGTGAGTGGAGATTACCGGGCGCGCGCGTACCTACCTATATTTTAATATTCGCAGAACGGCTTACGCGGGACTCGGAAAAACAATTAGGGCGACGGATTTGGCGGACTCGTTGATAATAATAATATAATATAATATATTGTATTCTCTTCGTTCAGACGTGTTCGCACACGATCGCGAAAAAAGTCCCGTAGTTTATAATCAGGGCTCGGAAGTTATAGCACTAAAAAAATTAATTTTTAGCGCTTAAATATGCGCATAAAAACATTAATATAAGCGCTATAAATAGCACTAAAAATTGGAAAATATGCAAAATAAAAGAAAACTAAAATAAAATCATAGGTCTTTACGTACGGCGATAACGCCGTATCTTACTTAAATACGACGAATTCGATAACTGCAGTTCATGTTTTGATACAATTTTAAAAATAACTAAATTATTGGAAATGAACGGAATTGTCCGATTTAGTCGACGATAACAACGGTCTAAGGCCGTTTATTCCGGATGCGTACAATCTTAAAACAATTTGTTTTCGTTCACATATTCGTAGGCGGCTGTTTGGTAGGTAATTTAGTTTTTCAACAATACGTGTTTATTTCCTTAAATATGCCCATTAACAGCATTTATAACTCCAAATTAGCAAAATACCTCCTATAATATGTATTTATGTGAAAATATACCCAAAAATAGCACTAAAAACCTAAAATTAGCAAAATAGCAGTAAAAACCGTAAATATGCAAAAAATAGCAAAATAAAATTTCGTGTATGACATCAGAGAAGTGTGAAACATATTTGTATCTTACTTTGGATGTTCTAGGACGAACCAATAAAAATATGCATTTGCTAGAACTTCCGATCCCGTAGTTTATAATAATGTAAATCGCGTTACAAATATGTTTATTAATTAAAAATCGCTGTTGTCAAAAACAAAACGAATTTATAAACGCGCCGTACGCGTTTAATACGCATAGGTGGATGCCGTGGTGGGTACACGCGCAGCAGCACGTGGCGATTAAAGTTTTACAACGCTGAATGCTTAATGTAATTATTAATTTTTTAACGCGTTATACGTGTGCGTATATGTATATATATATTTTTTTTTTTGTTCACGGACGTGAACGGGCGCGTGTGTTCGCGCATATTATATTGTTGTTTCGAGTTTTTTTTTTTTTCATTATTTTTAGTTGTTTAAAACGCGTGTTTTAATGTAATCGCCGCGCGAAGTCAACGCGTGTATTATTTCGAAAGTTCGCGCGCGTATTATTAATATGGTAATTTTAGAAACTCGATTTTCGCGAGAACTTTCCCAATATTACGCGCGTATTATGTTATATGATAATCGTAGCATTGTAAGGGATAATATACACGGAGCTAATATAATTTAACCCTAGTGGCAAAATTAGACTGTTCTTATGCGCGTTCCGAGGGATCGACTAAGAAATTACTTATTTTCGGGTATTAGGTGCGTATATATATATATATATATGTAAATATTTTCAACCCTAATGGCTAATATACCCTTGGCCGAACCATTAATATGATTTACGCGAGCAAAGGCCAAAAAAGTTTTAGTCAAACGATATATATATATATATACGTATTATTTACACGGATCTAATTTTGTTAAATACAATATATTAAATATACGCTACCATACGTATATTACAATTAAACGCAGAACAGATAAATCGGAATGGACGCTCGTATAGATATAGGCTGCATTGATGATAGTACGAGAGCTGATAAACCGGTCAGCTATTTTTCTGGTGGAAAAACAGCGTGTGTGTGTGTGATCGTTTTTTTTTTTATTATTATTTATTGCGGTAGTAATGAACGGGATGGGGGCCGTTATCCGACACATTGATAAGAACATAGTGTAGATAAGCATTTAGTGCTACCAACAATGAGAACAAAAAGTATTCTCAACGAATAATTCAAAATCTAACTAAAAATCATAAATCTAACTTATCGTCTGGAACTTCTGTTTGTATCACAGACATATTTGTAGTTTCTATCATGATATAATAATATATAGGAAAAAAGGACGTTTTAAAGTTCATTTAAAAAAATTCCGGACAGACGAATACTACTACATCAGGGATTTATAATATACATTACGAAATTTCTTTCTGCATATTTTTAAAAGATTTCTGTTGGTATTGAAAGCAATGTGAGGTTAGGTCTGAAACCTAACAGCTCATTCTTATCAATGTGTCGGAGAACGGCCCCCGACGGGTAATGAACAACGTTTAAATACCAAAATTCTGAGCGAATAATATTTTATTCCGTTTGGATTTTTCGTAACGTGTTATTCATTTCGTATTACCGTTATAGCGGCGACGTAGAAATTCGGTTATTAATTGTATTAATTTTTTTTTTTTAGATTCAGCGAGTGCAGCGAGGAACGCATTGGATTTACAAAGAAGAGTTTGTTTTGGAATTGTTTTTCTTACGTTTCGTGTCGAAAAACGTTCGTAGAAGAAAGAGTGCTCCAATATGCCCGTTCTCCGTTAGCGCGTTTCGTCTTGTCGGTTCTCAAGTGAGGTCATTTTTTTTCCAACAGTCTTTTTACGCGTCAGAAAAAAAAATCACAAATGTTCGGGTAACCAATTCTGGACGACTAGTGCGTAGTTGAACAATTATAAAATAAATTAGAAAACTTGTAATAAAAGGATTAAGTTAGGTGTTTTAAATATTTTACAATTATTGTACATAAATGTTTGATGAAGCAACACGAAACGGGGCGTGCACTTTCAGTGTAAATTATATCGTCTCAACTGCATCTCGAGGAACAACGGCGTCGAGAAAATCGTCCGGTACACATGGTTGCGAGTTAAATTCTAAACGCGTATAAAAATACATTGTTTTTTTTTTTTATGATATTTTTAAGTCTCGAGAGTCTTTTGTTTTATTTGAGATAAACTGTTTATTTTTTTACGATTCGGTGTTAATAAACGAGAATTATAACGATTTCTTTTTTTCCTTCCAGGAGTCACGAAAAGTCAAAGTTATAATTTCACGTTCATCATAAAAATGTCTGTGAAACCGCTGCAGGCTTACGGAAATCGAATTGTTCTTGTTTCGTCGATTACTATATACATTCGCGCGTACGCTTATTGTGTTTCCGCGGTGCGAATGGTAAGCGGTTCAACGTGAAATATTCACTGCGTTAGTATAATAATATACAAAATAATAGCGCGTTCTGCGCATAATATTTATATTATGTAGTTGGATTTCGCACCGTCGGAATTTGCATTGTCGTTATTGAGAAGAGATCAGAATTCTCGCCACCGCGCCGCCGCGCCGGTGTCAAACACGTTCGTAACGACGTTATTGCAATTCGAATAAGGAAGTCGTAACAGACGTAGCGTACAGTGTATCGCGAAAAATAAAGGATTGACAAAAAAAAACTACAAAACGAAACTGCCATTCGAATTCCGTGATTTTCCGTCGAGTCGAAAACGCTATAATAAATTATCCGTATATAGATCCTAGCTGTTTTAGAGTAAAAAAAAAACCGTGTATTGTGCGCACACAATATGTTATTCTCTTCTGTTTGTGTTTACACTGCGCCGGACTAAATGGCCCAATGAATTTTATATTCCGAGCAATGCCTGCGGGAAACTATTATATCGGTATTACAATGCTGTTTGTTTTTTTTTTTTCTGTGTACACGTTTTCGACGAGAAAGAACTAACACTCGAACGATCTCGTTAATGCGTAACGTTCCGCGGTAGCAAATCGTTTGTACTTTATTCGTAGCGTTTTTCGATTTTCTCAAAAGTTCAGAACAATCCAAAAGTTGGACGAAAACCATTTTCCCAACAGTGGCATTAACGTGTCTCGAAATTTACATCGATTATGTAATTCTCCTGTTACCGGTTTAAATTTTCCGACAAAGCGTATTACGTCGAAGTTCCGTTCGGAATCGTTTTATTGAATGCAACGATTTCTTTCAAATTTATAGTACTAACGGAACTCTAAATACATTATCCAAGTAAATCCAGAACACCCGCTGCTCGTTACACTTTTAAAAACGTATCGAAATGTATGTAATAAAAGTCACATAGGTCATACGAAATTCCGATAAGTTCAACAATATTGTGAACATGGTTTCTCGTGCGGTGGGGGCCAGTGGCGGTGGTTATACATGATGTTCAAGAGAGGAGGGCGAAAACGGATGTAGAAAAAGGAAGAACAACGTGCATGGAACGTAAACGAAATAACAATAAAACGTCAAAAGAAAGTAGTCACCAGATAGCGCTGCGACATAATATACAGGGCGTGGCTGAAAGGCGCATATAAATAGCGATCAGTCTCGAACACACACACACACACCGCAGACAGACGCGAACTACGTTGTTCACGCCTGACCGCCGCTACTACACTGAGCGGTTCGACGGTTTCGGACTGCTATTTATATGCGCCTTTCTGCCACGCCCTTTATGTTGTTTCGTAGCGCTATCTGTTGACTACTTTCTTTTCCCGTTTTATTACGGTCGGCTGACGCGCCATGTCGGTATGTGCGGGCGTTTTGTTTGACGCTGACCGAGCGACCGATCGTACGCGCGTATGCAATATTTATTATTATCATTAATAATATAATATTATTTCGCGTATTTCAACGAAATGAAATGAACGTAATGATTCATCTTTCCTCGTTGTACTCCCGTTTACACTGTACACGACCGAGTTTGTCGTCAGCTAAGCACTAAACGCTCGAGCACTTATTCCAGCCTTATACATGATGTTCAAAGTGGTGAGGGAGAGGCGAAGATGCAGCATAATCATAACTTACATGACCCAGGTCGGTGTTGTCAGGTCAGAGATATACTAAATTCAAAAATATCAAATTCCCATGGTCCACCTATCGCCACCCCCTTTATGACCGCCACTGGATGGGGTAATTGGAACAGTAGGTGTACATACTTTAGCAGAGATTTGTTTGTATTTTGTCAGGTTTAACTACAGAAAAATATGTCCCACTGATAATTATATTAATACGAACAAATGTTAAACCTAAAATAATAAAGTCTTAAAAAAAAGAAAGATAATAAAAAAAAAAAAACAATTTTTTCGAGTTTGCACGAGCTGTCTACAATTTTATCATTCCCCCAGTGACGTATCGAGGGAGGAGGTCTATGGGTTCCCCGAAATTTTCTCGTTCTTATATATAATAAATATATTAATATTTTTTAAATAGACTCAAAATAAAATCCTGGCTACGTGCCTGACTCCCCCCTCAAAAATAAAAAAATTCCTACGTCTACTACTTGTAGTGTTGTACGGTATTTGAGTAAAAGTGTATTTAAACGCTTTTTTTGTTGTATGCAATTAATTGTATTCAATACTTTTGCTTCGATTTATATAGTTGTTTACAATTTCTACGTATAACGCGTTAATTCGCCATATTGCTCTATTATTGTAAATTATTATTTATATATAATTATATACACATTTTGTGGTACACTCGTACACGTACAGTGTTATGTAAAACGGAATAATTTTTTTTTCTTCTTTATTGACAAGCACGGTATTCGCGAAAGTCAATAATTGAAATATTTTTTAAACACGCGCGTATTTTCGAGTATTACACATTATTTCTAAAACCGGCGGTACCTATTGGAAACAATTTTTGTCCCGCGTATTCGACAGTAATTATATTTTTGAAAGCATATAATCTTTCACAACACACTATAGCTGACGTGTACGTATTTAATTTTCCGCTCGCTTTTTGTAATATACACACGCGAGAATATAACGCTGAAACGTGTACGAGCAACGTTTTACGTCGGCGTGATGGATCGTCGACAGATTAGTCGTTTGGCGTCGCGCAAGGAGAAAAAAAAGCGGAAAAGAAAAATGCGCATTAGGGGAAAAAATGAGAGGGATAAACGATTTTGTCCGGGAAAGAGAAAATTGTGTCGATTTCCCGGCGCGCGTGTAAATATTTTACTCTTTTTTTTTTTAAGACCTTTTTAAAAATGGCGACCGTTTATAGTTACGTTTATAAAATGAGCTATGTCAAATCTAATAAAAAAAAAACTTGGTAAACAAAAGCTATTATATACGTGTTACAATAATTGAGAATACACACACACACACATTGTGAAAATTCCGTATTATAGAGTAGAAAATAGTAGTGCACAATATTTCAGGACACATTCAGAATCGCCCTGGAACAAGGTATAATAGAGCTCGCCAAAACCTATGGGACGGAGAAACAAATAATGAATCAAACCTGCCTCATCACGTAAAACCGTATTCGTCTTACCTGCTCAAGACGAGATCAGTCAATATGGTCAAGATTGAGAATTGGTCACACAAATATCCACTCGCGTTATGAAGAATAAGAACCCAAACCCATGTGTGTGAATACTGCAACATCCCTGAAATGTCAACGAAACGTCTTCTACTCGAAAGTCCGAATTTAATAATTGAAGAAAGAAGTGCGTATTGCCCCAACCCAACAAACTTAGATAGTATCAATCACGAAAATAGAAAACTTAGCTTTTTTTTTTTGAAAAAAACCAACTCGTATAGTAAAATTTAAATTAAATCGACCTTTATAATATCCTTAGATTGTTAATTCCGTAAGTATTATTTGTATGTAAATATGAAAATGTAAGGCATATAATGTTATATGCTTCGGCTAACGACTTTATTGCTGATTCCGTAAATAAATAATAGGGCGAGAGACGTAGTAAGGTTTATTTTAGGTCTTTTTTTTTCGAGTCAAGTCGATATCCAAATGACAGATCGTATTGTCGTGCTTCTCAGATATCATATACTATGTAAAAGTATATTTGAGTTTTACTTTATCGCGTGTACCACGCAGCTTCGTACATAGATGTAGGTGTATCGTTTTTTTTTTCATACGCCTAGTTTAGAACACCGTTTTTTTTTTTTATCACCGCTGGAACACATATAGAATTCGAAGCGCTGACCCCGTTTCGAAAACGATTTAATATATATATATATTTTGGTTTCGCTTTACAAACGAAAATTTTCCCCATACAAACGGCCTATAGAAAAAGTAAAATATAGTCGATACGATAGTTTTATGATTTGGGGGAGCCAAAAGTATTAACGGTCTCTCCGTCGCGTCCCCCAAAAACACATTTATTTTGTCTCCGTTCGCGCATTTCTTTCGTTTTTTTTGTTCTTTTTGTCCTTCGTATGTCCTGCGCAGCTCATATTTCTCCTATATATATATATATATATATATATATATATATATATATATAGTACACGTGGTGAGCAGCGCGTAACGGAACCGATCGAAGGTCAGCGCCGAACTTTTTGTCCTACTCTTCGCGCGGAAACGTCAAAAGTTCGCAGAGAACGCAGAGCCACACAGCGCCAAATTTCTCGGGGCAAGGGTGGAACACATTGGAGTTTTTCTCGCGTTTTCCGAAAGCGGAAAATTCGAGAAAAACTTTCGACAGCCTCACGCCGCGCGGACCACGTCACGCGGAATCCGTCGCCGCCGCCCGAAGTTTTATTACAGTCCGTTATATTAATTTCGAGTTATTATTATTATTTTTTTTTTTCTCGCCGCAAATCAAAATAATTCAATATTATATAATAATCGCCTCGGTCCTCGGCCCCTTGACCACTTCCTCGCGATTCGCAGCCGCGACGAATTAATAATTTTTCACGCGCGCGCTTAACCGATTTTATATACGCACACGCACACGCACAATAATATCATAACGGCCTTGTGATACTCGCGCAACATTACAAACGGGGTAAATCGTCGTATATTATTGTGTGGCGAAATACGTGTACAACTCGTGCATTATACAGGGACGAGCGGAGGAAGTCTCGCGCGCACACGCGTTTTACTTATACGCACCGAGTGAAAATAATATCCTTGCGCAAGTGTTTGCATAGGTATATATTATGTACGTGCACGTTTTAACAAATATATCGACGAAAAACTCCTGGGAGAGTTCAAACACGCACACACACACACGAATACGTTCAATGTGCCTATAATACAAGGTGGGAGGGACAATTTTTTTTTCTTCTAAGGCCAATACCGTACGGTTTTCTAATTTACAATGATTTTTCGAAAATATATTTGTGTACTTACTGGGGGGTTCGGGTTAAAACTCCATCCTCCAGGACCAAGGAAAAAAAGGTTAAAAATTATATAGTTATAACAAGGATGTGTTTAAAAAAAAATAGGTAGGAGCGCTCCGATATTTACGCGTAGCGTCTATTTTCCGGTAGTAAATCGCATCTATAGTCGGTATTTTATAGACGTTGTTTTTCGATTTTCTCAATAATTTTTTTTTTATTTAACGTCAGAAAAAACAATCGAAAAATTACATAAAATCGCGATTTCGTCAAAATCGATTATCCGTTTTTTTTTCTTCGTAATTTTACCAACTATAATGGTCGTATATAAACCTGAAATTTTCATCTAAATACGTAACTCTGGACCGTATTATTTTTCAAAAAAAAATCTTGAAAACCGTTAAGTGGCAATTTTTTTTCATAACCAATTCGAATTTTTCGACAAACATTATAATATTTGATAACATATTTTATTTGATTTATTTTAGTAACATAGTTGTATTCGAAATATTGCGGGGACGAAATTTCAATGTTTTATATAAACCCCTCCGCCCCTCCAGAGAGAAATCGGAAGTACGCCACTGACGGGACGTGTGGAAACTTTTCTGCTATTTATGATTTTTAGAAGAAAAAAATGTTTATACGACGTTTCGGCGGGGTACGATTGAAGAAACGAAATATTTTTTATCGATTTGCGAGCACAATATAAATGGAATAAAAAATGACGTAGTATATCACAAGATTGACGCATTGTTTGGCATATAGATATTGTTTTTTTTTTCAATCGGAGAACAAAACAGACAAACAAAACGGGAAAAAGTAAAACGGTCTGCGTGACAGTTCATATACGGTGACGACTCAAGAACCTGACCTCGAAAACGAGATTGTTCAATTCGAAACATTAAAAGAGTCGAACAATTTTTTCGGAAAATTATCGACAAGAAGTTTACCTTTTTAGAGTAAAATTAAACTAATACAATTTTAAACGGTTTTGTTAGCTAAATGTTCATCACTATTATCTTCATGTATTACTCAAATGAGAAAGAAAAATCAATATTATATTCGTATATTTTTGTTTAAATTTTGACTATAATATTTATAATATTATATTGTACAACGGTTGTAAATTATTATCGATTATTATGTAAGGTATTATATTATGTTCATAAAATTATCGTTTTGTTAAATATACGTTGTATTTATTCGTATTTTCTCTGAAATATTTTTAAAAAATCTAAATATAATGAAGTTACTTAAAAAAAAAAAATTAAAATTTTTAAAAACTTCGAAATACGAATAAGTCTTATTATTATAGTTTATCTTTGGCATCCGAAATAATTCACTTACTTGCTTCGGTACTTCTATTGTATAGTTGTTAAATTTCTCGGTTCACAACTATTTAATTCTTATAATTTCTTACTAAAATTTAAATTTAAGTTTTAATCATACCTAATTGTGTCAACGGAGGTGATTAAATCTTGCCAACCGAGACCTGTCATAATTTGATTTATATACAGGTATATATATATATATATATATATAAATATATTAAATTTTAATTAAATTAGAAAATTAATCGACATTAAAATAAGAACAATTTTTTAAAATATTGAATACTTCAATATATATGCAAATTGCAAACACAAATAACTTTCAGTTCACTTTGTAATATGAAGTTAAATAGAGAAGCAGGTGTTTTGTAAATAGTATTCGTGCCGTTGTTCTTAAAATCCGATATAATTAATTTTAAAACATTTAATTGAAAATTACTTGTTTTAACAGCCTTCTGTATATATATATATATATATATATATATATAGTTATTTCACGTTTCTCGTACAAAAAACAAAACCAATATAGTCAGATTTATCGAATGGAAGAAATACTTAATAAAAGAAAGAAAAAAGAAAATGCCGCCAAGCTATTTTGTTTTACGATTCGTTTAAACTTTTTTAATTATAAAAAAAAAATATCACGGAAATGGTAAATATATATGTATAGACTTATGGCGGGGCGGTGGAGGAAAACAGACGTAACTCTAATCACTCGGAGAGAAAGATTTTTTTTTCTACTTTATGTTTTCCACAAATTTAAATACGTACAATGTGTCGTTCGAATGAGTAATAATCAGTTAATTATAAAATATAGTTTTAAAAGTTACTATTATCCGACGGTATTCCGAGTAGATCAGAGCCAATTATAATAGAACTCATTCCCGAACACAGTACGCGGTCAACACAATCCTACTAGTAGCGGCAACAAGACAACTGACAAAGGTGTAAGATCAGCAGAATTCCAAGTATAGCAGCACGTTGGAAAATAACAAGTCTCCGAGACTAGACCATATAACAGAAGTCCTTCTCGGAAAACAAGAAAAAAACCGCTGGAATTTCCATCCACCTACAGACCGCTATGACTCTTATAGACACGCCGGGAAAGCTGTTCGAGAAAAAATTTAGGATTAAGGATCTACTGTAGAGAAAGAAGTAAGATTTCCAGAACAATTCGGCCTTTGAAAAGCACGTTCAATTACAGACTCACATAAACGGGGTGTGACGTACGTTCTCGACGCGCCGTCGGGATGATACTACCGCGTATACGAGTAACGGGACGGGAGGTTGGAAGGTCGGATGTCATATATACGCCATTGGTACGGTACGCGGGATTTAAGAGACGAATGTGTCTCGTTTTTCGAAAGAAAAAAGGAATTAATCGAAAAATAAGTGAGAAACGCGAGGGTGGTTTTTTTATCCCCGTCGATTTCGACGTTTGATTTTCCGCTCGAAAACGAAAAATCGAACGCATTACACGAGCCGAAAGATATATATACATTATACAATTTAAATAATAAATATATTGCGTTTTATACAGTATACAACAAGGGGTACCGACCTCCCGCGCATTTCGTTTCAATGTGGATTCTCGCAGTAAATGTTAAAAACGTTTTTCACTTTTTTCCGCACAATCTAATTTTTTTTTCGTTATCGTTCAGTTCTCGCGAACTTGATAATTGATGATTCGGAGTTGCTAATTTCAGCAGCTCCTTCCTCGTTTCGTACGAGTGCGTGTACTGGAAGACATCTACATCGATTGGTTTCACTGGGCGTCGTCGTGAGCGGATTATTGAAATGCCGAGTGAAACGGTACAAGTGAAAGCCAAACGACAAATTCTCGAACGTCGCGTGCGTTTCAAAAGAAAATTGCGAATAACCGGCATACTATTAGACAAATAGATTGCGAAAAGATTGTTGGAATCTCGTTCGAAACAAACGTTGACCATTGAGCGCGCGCGTTGAATCTATTATCGTAGACCTCTCATCGTCAAGGCGCTGTTTTATATGATACATTGAACAGCTGTAACACGAAAAACAAAGATAATTAAATTATCGGTGGGATTTCGGATTCGACGACGATGACACAAGGACAATTACGGATGATAGCCCGTGACGACACACGGTCGTCGTCGAAGGAGGTTCAATGAATTTCGGTTTTGACGTTTCGAAACAAGTGGATATTAACGTCGGACCAGCAATTCTCTTTGGACCAGGAACGCTCGTTTTTATAACGTACAAAACACGATATTATTACGTGTAGGTACGTTTTGAAGAATTTTCAAGCGTCGTGTGTGCGTGACAGCTGTTAGCTGTTGGTTCAGACGACGTTCAGAAGCTAAAAATATCGACCATAATTGCTTACAGTGGGCGAGCGAAAAGTTTTTCAATCATCGCACATCGTACCCGGGCGAAACGAGTTTCGATCAACAGAAAGTATTCAGCTCGTACACTATACCTTGCGGTTTGATCGTGAACGCCGATCTCGTCGACCATGTTTTCCAAGAGGGATTTACGAAACGATCGCTGATTTTTCCTTCTCAGCTTCCTTAATATTTTTTTTTTTTTATTATTATTTTTTTCGCTCGTTCTGAGTCCACGCAGCTCCCGTCGGTGCTTCTCGTTTTGCAGGAGACTAAAACTTTACGCCGAGGCCGTACACTCCACTCCCCCCCCCATTACTTTACAATATAATTTATAGGATCACGTGTATAGTCGTCGCCGCCGTTCTTTGAACTGTACCGCAGCGGATGCTGCGCGCAGTATATATCAGTCTCGAAGCACCCTCGAATTTACGACGGTGCGCGCGTGTATACCGAAAAGTATGCTGCGCGCACTTACGCCAGACAACGCGGCCGGGCGGGATCTGCGCGATGAGTCATTCCCCTCTTCTATGCGCGTTTTATGTACCGCCGTTATTACCATTTGCTATACGATACACTCGGCTCCGTGGGTTCCCCTACCGGAAAAAATAATCGTTGATTTCGTTATACCTTTTACGCACTGCAGTGTGGTGGCAGACAACAACAAAAAAAAAAAAAACGTATATCATCGTGCGTATATCATAAATAAAGAAGAAACGGTCTCCTTTTTTCTTCTCCCGTCAGAGAGAATTATTATTATTATTCCCATAAATATAATATTATTTAATCGCGTTCATAATGCCGGGGGCGTACCGAAGAGAGGGGAGGATTTTGAGTCCGGACCCCGTTGAAATTTCAAAAATGCTTTCGCATTTAATCTAATAAAACTTCAACGAAAATTAGTCATAACAATATTATTGATCACCGTCGATTTACATTTTCGCGGAAGACCGTATTCAGTTTATGCAGTACGTTATCGTCGCGTTCTAAAGGCGACGGCTTGTCGAAGTAGCCATGTGTGTCTATCGTTCGCTGTTTCCTTTGGGTATTGCCAGGATTCGCGCAGCCCACATTCTCTGCTGTATCGTGGTTACAATCGATTCTCGGTTTTCCTCTTGGTCGTCGTCCCATTATTCTTCATTGAAATATATTATTAGGAAAATCATTGTCACGGGTAATATGCCCACAAAAATTTGATTTTGATTTTCACGTAGTATGTATATGTAATACAAAATTTTTTTTCTTTAGTTGAAATGCCTGCGTTTAAATCAGTATGGGCCCCTCTTCCCGTTGAAAAAATTCTGGTTGCGCCACCGGTATATGTATATAATTATTATTATTTCCGCTTTAAGAGGACTATTTAATAACCAGGAAAATTGATATATATTAATATAGTGGACGAACCACAGAAACAAAGGTATATAGGAAAATAATAACAAGAGGAACGTAATGGAAAATAACGCGGAGGAAAACAAAATTAATTTGAATTTAAAATCAGTGAAATATAACCGTACGTGTTATTATAAAAATAAAATCGTCAATATTAGTAATATCATTGATTATAGAATATACAGATAGCCCATGCAATGATAATATTTGGCGTCTAGTCGTTGGATGCAGCCACTATGAAGCGCTAGTGTAGTTTGGATGCAAGGTGGTGGTACCCTCGCCGTAGTATGATGTGCGGTGCGGAGGATAATATTTGACGACTAGTTATGGGATGCAGCCGCTATGAAGCGCTAGTGTAGTTTAGATTCAAGGTGGTGGTACCCTCGCCGTAGTATGATGTGCGGTGCGGAGGGGGTGGCTATCTCTGCTATTAATAGAATGTTTGTTCACACTTTAAATTTTAAACATTTAATCGAATAGTCCGAACTCGCAATACTGATTATTACGATTGTCGATTATTATTTTGGTGGCGCGCATATATTTCATTTTAATTATTATATTATTTGTACACATTTTTTGGTTTAATTTTTAATTAATTTAATTAATTATTTTCAATGGTAATATATAAAAATAATGTGCACGAAAAAATCATATTTATTTCCACATAATATTTTCCTGCGTTTTATGCTATCCCGCGTGTCACATATATATTCCCGAATTCTAAATTCGCACCTGAATATTTTCCCGTGAAATATATTCCCACATTTTTTCATTTTTCTCTATACATTATTTCCCTTTAAAACATATACTTTTCCGTTAAATTTCGTTATTTGGCATTATGTTTTCCTGCGATGAACTATATTCCCAAATAAAAAAAAAAACATTTTCCCGGATATTACTTACGGTTCTTGCAGACGAATATTTTCCCGGTTATATTACACATGCCCACAAAGCGCACAAATCCGCAATATTATATTTCATACGAATTGATGGAGTGAAAATCGAAGACTGCGCGATGTCTGAAAACAAAACGAAACCAACTCAAAATCGTACTTTCCGTCTTTCACGAATATTCGTCTCACTGTATATGTTATACACTTATTATTAGAATACGAAAATAATATAAAGTTCTTGGTAGCTGTGTTTTCAAACGTACCGACGATTATTGGTATTTTGATCGAAAATACTGGAATATTATATACAGCTGGTTTTTTTTTAACCAATATTTTTGTTATATTGCACTGGAAATTCGGTATCGAAACGCAATAAAAATATTAAAGAAACCGGAGAAAGACGCGTACAGAATATTCATGAAACAGACTTGGGTAAAATTTTTTTTTTAAAAGTATTTTGAATACATATTTTTTAAATATTTTTAGAATATTTTTACTATATTTAAATAACACAAATATTAACTATTATAGTTATTATATTAATATTTAAGACCGTATGTTATATATCGTTCAGTCATCAACGCGTGTTTGATGGTTTAACATTTTTTTTTAAATTCTGTGTCTATAAATTAACACTATATGACTAATAATAAAATTAGTATTACCTAACTATTTGTTAAAATTATAATCAAATAATAACAATAATAATTCGTTATATTAAAATTATGGCTGCATACGTTTTGGATCCCGCTATAGGATCGTTCAAATAAATTAAACATTTTACACGGTTGTAAATTTGATTTGTGTACAAGACCTTAGAAAAAGCCAGAGTTTATTTAACAATACTATATATCATATAGAATAATATTATATTTACTGATTGTGATCGTCATCTAATTAATGACCTTGTCCGAGTGATCACTATCTGTGCGAATGGAGAAAATTCACGTCTTCACTCCATAACCGTAGAGTGTACGTTAGTGTTAAAATATTCTGGTGATTTTCATTAGAACGAGCTTTATGAATTCATATCTTATTCTCTAATGTGGAATTTATATACGGAGAAAAACAAATGAGATACTCGTAGTGTTAGAGAGTCATAAATTTGGATTTCAAAAAGTGTTGGCAGACAACGTTGAACGTTGGACACGTTTATTAAATTATAATTATACGTATACAGTTATTATTCAAGTGTCGGCTCAGATTAGTTTTATCTGAAGCGAATACTGATTTATAATTGAAAAAAAAAAGAAAAGCACTGAATGGCCTCCTCTTTTTTTTTTAATAGAACAATAATTTTTACACAAATTATTTCGGAATTTAAAGACTTTTGTTCATTTCGAGCAGCTACTATAGTGGCGTGCCTATGCGATGGAGACCGTAAACATAAGACTGTTTTGTGTAATATTTCAAATGTATAAATACCATTAACTGGAAAAATTTGCCAGGTAATTTCGCCTCCAGCTTCAAAACTATCTCCCCTAGAATTCCGTATAAAGTCTGGTTCGATAATTTGAAATTGTCTAGACGTTCCATTATGTATTTTAACCGTTTACGCGTGGGACACTCACTATTACCCGCCCATTCATATAAACTGAGCCTCAATGACTCCCTTTGTGTGCATTGTACCAAAATGAGTGCATTTGTGATCTCCCTCATATTTTATTCGATTGTCCCTTCCTTGTCCACGCAGCGTCTTTCATTATTTAATTCCCTCAAATCGTTAAATATTTTAATCGATCTCCCCTCTACACTTAATTCTAAATCTGAACCAGTAGTTCGTCTAATCGTGTCATTTATCTTGGAAGCTCTGGTTTCATGATTTAACGTTTCTACTTCTTTTTTTTTTTAATTATTTATATTTATTTATTTATTTTTTTTGTTATTACTATTATCTTTGTTCTTTTTCTTTTTAATGGATAGTTTTTAGATTATACTTTTTATCATAATTGTTGAGCTATAATATAGTTGTTCTAAAAGCTAATAAAAAAGAAACACCGTTAACAGAGTTGTTGGAAAGAAAGTAAAACAAAAAATAAAAATACGATGCAATGGAAATATAGTCAATAACGAAGGTCATTACAAAAAAATAAAAAATAAAAATAACACCACTTATAAAAATTAAATTGTCACTTTCCCGTACAAAAGGTAAAACTATATTGAATTACGTAGGTATTAAGTATAATATATTTCGAATGAATTGGAAATTAAAATTCGCTCAGTACCGACTCGTCATTTTCGTCTACGTCAAATTATATCAAACGTCACGTAAAACGTCGTTTGAAAAAAAAAAAGGCCACCGTAATAATTCGATTTTTTATTCGAAATTAAAATTTCTTTAAAACGCGCCGAGCAATATTAATGTTTTGTTTAACGAATCAAGTGTAAAAAAACAGCAAAAAAAAAAAAAAAATGTTTGTATATTAATAAATAATAATTGGAATATTCGAATAATTTTTAATATCATAAATTGACTCAACTTCGTTCGATATATATATATATATATATATATCGCGATATTATTCACGATTTATTAAAAGTTATATATATATATATTTTTTTTTTACAAAGAGTAAGTTTTATATTATTGTATCTATACGAAAAAAATTTATATTTAATTTTTAATAAGACAAGGAGAATATTTACTACGTTCGATGAGCAGTGTTGAGAGAAGATAAGTCAAAATTTATCTAGATAAAAATAAAAGATTGTTTGCTAAAAATCATCTAGATACAGATAAAGATAGCATATACTTAAATCATCTTAGATAAGATAATATAGATGAGTGAAATTTATCTAGATAAAATATAAGATAAAAATTATAAATTATTTGAATAATCGTGTTATTAGTTATTGCAAGGGGTATATAATATAGGTACAGGTATACATTATTACACACACACATATATTTATATACATATATGTGTGTGTGTCCAAGTCACCCTGGAAACATTCCCAGGTCATTTTTACTTATTTATTGCAAAAATACTAAAAAAATAAGTAAATTGGTTAAAATTTTTTATCTAGATAATAACAAGAAAGATAATGATTTTTCTCATCTGAGATAACCTTACGATAAGTAAAAAACATTCATCTAGATGAGATAAAAGATAAAAAAATACTATCTAGATAAATTTATCTAGATAAGTCTCAACACTGTCGATGAGACAAAACTTACAATACGTTATATATTACGAGTTTACCGTTTAGATTGGTTTAAATTTTAAAAAACCAAAACGTGAACGATAATACGTACATTATTTTAATTACAACGTATAAAAAAAAAAAAAGTTGTGATTTTAAACGAAAAAAATTAATTAACTATTGGGTTTAAACGTGGATTTGAAAATCAAAAATGTGCTTTTAAATAATCGTTTACACTTCAATTTAAAATTCGATGTGGACTGCAGGCGATTAAGATACAGATGACGTTTTTCTCTTTTGTCCACACATACCTATACTATTACTAAAACTCATCATTACGCCAACTGGATAAGAAGAAAAAGCGTTCAAAAAAAAATTTTCTAAACAAATTGATTTGTATAAGTTTATTATGATATTAGTTATTTTATTTTATTTTTATTTTTTATTATTATTTAATGAAATTTTAACTATAAGTCATACATCTCGCAACAACTATTATAAGATATAAATATGTTACAATAAACACGTGCAAAAAATAAAATAAAATGCTAACATAAAGACACAACTACTCATTGAAATATTAGTTATTATTAAATCGATTTTTCGATATTTTGTACGTAATATATTTTTTTTTTGTGTTCCTAATATATAAATTTTAACATTACCGACATATATTTGCGGATTTTCAGAGTAGATTATTGTTATTATTTTTCCCGTGTGTCTTAGAAAAATTTCACATAAATTATGCGTTTTGTTTATTTTTTTTTTTGTACGAAAACCTAAGGACGATTTAAACGTTTCCCGAACGACGGCGTCTCTTTGCAATGATATTGCTGATAAATAACAATATTCACAGGTACCATATTCGCCAATAATCTCAATTATTGCGAACGACTGCCGTGTACGTTTTTTTTTTTTCATGTCGAATGAAACCGCGTTAGAAACGAAAAAAAAAATCCGTCCAAACGGCTGAAATAAATTTAAATACGCGCCGGCCGCTCGAGTAAAATAATAGTGCACTCATCACTTATATCCGGCGCGCGCGGTTTGGTTGGTAATAGCGAACGGCGAACACCGTTTTTATATAAAACAATATTATTATACGCCGGCACGGAATAGTAATCTTCGTATTATTATAAAAACGTATATTTTCCACCCTTTTTCTACGGGACAGACCGGGATTTTCTGTGAGTTATGACCGACTTAAAACGCACACCTATACGTGCGCGATCAGCCGCGTAAGTACACTGCATACTCGCGCTGCAGTGTACGCGCCAAACTCGTATATAGTAATGATCGGTATAAACGACGAAATCCAGTCGAAATCGGATAGTTTGCAGTGTACACGACGAGGTCTGTCTACGTATATATATATATATATATACCTATATAAATGTGAAATGGAAATCTCTGTGTCAAGCGTGTTCTCTGAAACCGCGCTCATCCGATTATTTTGATTTTTTTTGTTTTAATGAAAGAGTACATCGCGGAGCAGGTTTTAGGATTAATTTCAATTCCGTAAGTCAATCGTTTTGATTCTTTAATAATTGTTTATTTTTAATCAATACCTCACGGCGCAGTGCGGCAAAAAAAAATACACAGACGAGAGCACACGCCCAATGTCGGGCGTCCGTACGCGCCACCGCCATTTCGACACTTATTATAGGTAATAAATAAATACTATTCTAATACAATAAAGCCGAAGAGTTTTTTTTTTGAATCTCTGGAAAGTGGTAGCTGCCAGTCCGCGATTTGAAAAATTCACTTCGTGTTCGATAGTCCAATTCTCGAGGAAGGTCATATTTAACATCAAGCCGCGACCCTCAGGAGCCGGGCGACAGAAGAAAGAAAGAAAAAAAGAGCCGGAAAGGACTCTGTTCGCGAAAAACGAATAGTAATAACGATGTGACGCGGTGGGTCGGGGCCCGGGGGCCGACAACGTGCACAGACAGTATCGGTTATTTAACGATGAAACGAGTTTTAAAAAGTTGGTGAAGTCTTATTCGTCAACCACGGGTCGACGTGTTACCTCAGCTGTGCTAAAAACGTGGGAATTACAAACAGGAAATGTATCGAATAACGGAATTGAACAGTATTTGAACGACGTAAGAGGTGGCATTTTTTACGGGGGCAGCTATACACAATAATGACTTTCGTGCGGAAATGATTTTAATTACAGCAAATTCAATTGGTTTAATTAAATTGTTTGTTGCAATTTACTGAAATTTGGCCGATAAGTGAAATAGTCGAGTGCACAAGTGACTCCGTTCGTGCAGGAGTTAGTCGCACCAAATGTAATCCGATTCGCTTCGAACCAACGTTGAAATGTAAAAAAAAATCAATCGTAAATACACTTTGGTGTTTTTTTTTTAATTGTGTTTTGCCAAACCATACTAAAAATATTATCATCCCGTTTATCGCGATACTCGTATACGGTATATTTGGGAGAAAACAATTTTTATGAAAGACACGTGCAAGTCACTCGTTTTTTTTTTTTTAATAGATTGTGAACCAGTGCCGTAGATAGGATTTTTATATGGGGGGGGGGGTTCAGTGCTATCTCGATTCGTGCATTATAATCGTGTATCGTAATGATTTATCAGCACAAAAATCTATAATCATGTTTATCAATGTTTATAATTTGGCATAGACCAAATTAAACGTTTATACATAATGTTGTAATTATACACATTGTTATTATAGGTACTTATTTTTCATAAATAACAAGTCTACTTAACGTCAACATGTTGGTAAAATCTAAATATGAACATACATTTTACTGTAACAACATCTGCAATGCTGTTGATGCGTAAAAAAAAATTGAAATTTCTACTTTTCCGATGTTCAAGGGGGGTTTGAACCCCCTCACCCCCCGTGTTTACGGCCCTGTTGTGAACACGAACGACGTTTGAAATTTTAAAAAAATTCGCCAAAAATAGAATTTTGATTTGCTTCGTCTAATAATAATCAATGAAGGGCCAACGAATTCAATGGTTTGGACACACAATGAGACGAGAGGAAACGAGTGAAATTAGAGCTGCAATTGAGTACAAACCATGGAAAGATGGAGCGCTACAACATCTATAGAGAGACTAGAAGTAACTGATTGGGAGGAAAGGATACGGGATCGCGATTATTGGTCAGATCAGTGACGGTGGCAGCCAAAACTCTTGCAGAGTTGTGAAGGCACATAAGAAGAATAATAATAATCAATTCGCAATTAATTTGCTAAATTTCAAATTAGATTTAAGAAAAAAAAAACACACCAGGGTCGGACCGAGCAATAAATTCCCCATGGCAGATAAAGATTTTGCGCCCCTCCCTCTAAAATTGAAATCTATCTATTTGTTAATTAGTAACTTAAGATTACAAATAAATTTTTAAAAAAAAAACGACTAAATGTGAGTTTAGTTATAATTTATTTATTCAATTTTTAATAATTATTGTATTATAAACGACAATCTGTTACGGGCGGCGCAGTTTTCAGAATATTGCCGCCGTCGCGCACGTATAGGAAATGTTCTCGAATAATCGCCGCAGGTATTTATAGTTAATACGGACAGCACTATATGGATTCCCGTGCAGTATTTAGTAAAGTCGTGTTTGCGCTATCGCATGCGTAGTTTCACACACTTTTCATCCAATACCATTGTGATATATATATATATAATATAATAATATATCATATTATTAAAATTTATAAACAGGAATATCAAATTTTTGCCCCGTGTATGACTCAATTTTTTTTGCCCCCTCGATAGACGGCGCCTTGGCAGGCTCTCGGTCCGGCCCTGACACACACACACACACACACAGTAGCGTGCCCAGGAATTTTCAATGGGGGATGTTATAAGTAAATATAGTAATAATACATTTTAATAAATTGTCGTGGTAATACCAAAAACTCAAATGTTTATGTTTCAAGCTCTCCAAAATCGTTTCTAGCTTATAATTGTGTACATTTGTAAATTGTTATATAATTAAAATGAATTTAAATTATAACACACTAATACCAAGTTGTTCAATTAACGTAACATACGTTATGTATAGTAAATGTTTATTGTCATAACTCATAAGTAATAACTTTTTGCTAATAACTAATAAAAAGTATTAAGTAATGACTCTAAAACAGCTCTTATAACTAATAAGTTGTTTTCTGTAGGTCGGCAAAAAAGAGAATGGGGGGGATATAACCCCTAACCTCCCCCATGAGCACGCCACTGCACACACACACACACATACGCTGTTATCGTACGTATTGTGTTCGTCTGTAGTCGAAAACTATAAAACACGTTTCTTTTTTCAAGCCAAAATATTGAAAAAATAAATAAATAAACGTATTTAAAGAAACGGCGCCGAAAAGGATTTCAGCGCGTTTCTCCCGCTCCGGCCCGTCGCCAACGGAGTAATATCGTTATTACTGTTATACGCGAGAAAAAAATCGCGTAATTCTCGTGACGGATGTGTCAAACGCAATCGCGTTATATACGCGAAAAAATATGTTTATATACACTACACACACTGTATAATATGTAAATAGCGCGTTAGAAATAACGAAATAATATTGGCCGGCAGGTAAATAGGTACGTACACGCCTCGACGCGACGGCTTTTAAACTCCGTTAAACGTCAAACTCACTTATACCCGGCCGCGGTAGCGCGCATCCCCGGGGTGTTGTTTTCGCTTTTTCCCGAAACTGTGCCGCGCGGAGGACGTCGTGCGCGCGAGTCAAAGAACAAATCGGTGCCGGGCGGTTTTTTTTTTTTGTTTTTCCTCGTTCCGACCGTGTGAAATACAGCGGCGTGAAAGTCTCGGCCGATATTATTCGTGGAGAGGGGTTTTCGTTTTTGGTCCACAATAAAACGCGGCGTGTGGTCGGTAAACGTTTGAAAACGTTCTCGAAACGTCCGGTTACGTGTACACACCAATACCGTTTCGATTCTGGAAATAATAATAGAAAAACCGTCTATATTATAATCGTAGCCGTCCCAACGGGGAGGGGGGGGGAGGAGCAAACGGGGCAAGTGCCCTAGGGCGTCCAAAGTATTATGAATGTATAGGCGGCGTCATAAAAATGAATGATAAAAAGAAAAAAAAATTTTTTTGTTTTATTTTAGATATTAATTTCCCTTGTATTTATATGACGATTTCGAGGACGAGTGTATTTACTATTAAATAGATATAAAATCATGTAATTAGATATTACGTTAGTTGTGAATTTTTTTTTTTTTGGGGAGCGTCAAATATTATTGCCCCAGGGCGTTATTGGTGGTAAGGACGGCACTGATTATAATTATACGACTCTTACAAGCAGCCTCCTCATCTGCTGCGTCCATTCTTCGAGAACTTACGGACGATGTGCGCGAGTCGCGCGGTAACGCGATATTAAATTCAGTGTCGGCCTGGCACACCAAAGGCCCCTGGATCTTTTTATTCTGGGGCCCCCTGCCCCTTGGTTTAATATGAAGTTAAAAAATACATATCAATAAAAAACGATTCATTATATAAGGTGTCCCAGATCCAAGGGCGGAGTGACTCTAAAATTCTTACCGGGCAAATAAGATTTTTCCGGGCCACTTTTGAAAAAAATTAATTTTTTATTTTTTTTTTTTTTTTGGACTAACGCCTTCTGTTTCCATATAGAGTTAATACAGGTTAATAAAATAAGAATCTATGGCGAAGTTAGAATTCGGTGGTCGGATTTAGTTTTTAAGTTAAAGCAATTTGAAATTTGACAATTTTACCGTGTTTCTTTAATAGGTTTATTTTTTCTATTTCTCGGCCCGTACTATAATAGTCTAATGGATAAATACCACGGGTTCGAACCTCTATTCTCAAATCAATTTTTGCATTATTTTTTTTTATACATTATAATAATACAGGGCAAAGATTTTAAAACTGGTGGAGACATAGCGTTCAAAAATATTGGTAAAAAAAAAAAAAAAGACGGGGCCCCGGCCGCATTCGCGGCCTAGCGGCCATGGCCAGGCCGACCCTGGTTATTATTATTACTTTTTGTAACGATAACACTACCCAGTGCGGTGGTGTGAACGCGTTTGATTTCAGAGGTACAAAAGAGAAGAAATCCGTATGACGTTTACGTTTTCGAGACGTTTTTATAGCTAATTTTTTTTTTTTGATTTACGGCCGAGCGCGATATCCCGCCGGGAGCGTTTTGAAAAGCGGCACCACAGACGTCAGGTTAACCGGAATAATATGATAATTTCAGGAATATTGTCGTAGTCATTCTCTCTCGGTGGCGGTCTTCGTTTCCTCCACTCGACTGCAACGTCCCGGCGGCATACAAGCATTCTGGGGTCCGTTTGCAGGGCACCTGTATTCAATTACGCTCTTCTCCGATTGGTCGATTTTAAATTTTCCGCCCGACATTTGTCATGTCAGTGTGTTATCAGTGTATTATTATCAAACAAACTAAACGCGCGCACTTCCAGTAACTTTAGGTGGTTTCTCAGAACAAATCAATAGATATTTTTAGTTTTAGTTCCGACAGGAGCAGCTCGCGAAGCGAACGAGTGGAGGTGTCTAAGCGAGCTTAGACTTGTTAGGATGAGTATAATAATAATAATAATAATACACGTACACTCATGGTTAAATATCTAGGTATGACAACAGATTGTCCAAATTGCGACTCGGTTTGCGCATCCATGGAAAAAACAATAATATCGTATTTTTTTCCATGGAACTGGCAACCGGAATATTATTTTGTCATTTATGTAGATATTTAGCCATGCGCAACATTAACAAGTAATATGATAAAGATTTTTTCTTCTATGGAAGTGGTGGCACTTTCATAGAAGAAAAAATCATACCTGCGTATCACAAATCTGTTGGCATACCTAGATATTTAGCCATGTATACACTGATAACACACTGACATCACAAATGTCATGAAACAAAATATAATTCCGAATTTTTATATACTTTCCGCACATCAAAGATTCATTATCACGATATATACGATATACCGTCTTTATGTAATAGGCGGGAAATTCAAAATCGACCAATCGGTGAGCGTAATTGAATAAAGGTGCTCAAACGGACCCCAAAATGCTTATATGCGTCCCGGCGAGGTCAGTCACTGTTTGACGTTTCGTAGTTCTGTTAACGTTTCCGTATTAGACGATTTTCTGCGTTTTGGTTCTGGAAAGGGAGTTGAGAACGGACCTCCCCCACCCCTCGTTAATACACTACTACGTGCCGTTACGAGTTAAAACAGGTGTATCTACACTGCGTGCAGATACATCGGTACATGTTTATGTCTTGTATATATCTCATTAATTTTTTTTACACGTGACAAAAAGTTACCTATAGCTTAGTCCTCGTATCCTCGTATCTATAGACATATCTATATCTATAGATATAGGTATCTATATCTATATATATAGATCGCGCTGCCACCGCCATTCCAATGTAACTGGCAACTACGGTATAGAAGTGGGGAGGACCTGGCCGGGTGGTGAGTAGAGCCCGGTTCATGACGTCTTGGTAACGCTCTCGGTGTCGCACAAAATATCAATTCGTCGTATCTATACATATATATGTATAACTTATTGTATCGAATTATTACAATTAAAATCTATTCGTACGCGTAATAATTACACTGGAAACCGTTGATTTTCCAGTAAAAATAAAAAAAAAATCGGCGCGTTTTGTTTTTCGTTTTTTTTTTTAGTAAAACGAATAAAATTTAAATGACCATTATAAAATTCCGAGACGAAATATGAGATTAACTTAACTGTTCCGTTGGCGTCACGACATTAATTTATTATATCATACGCAATAATACACCGCTGTTTTAATGTAAATTTCGGAAATATGCGTTTCGAAATTCGCCTTCGGTATAGGGAACAGAAACACGCGCGTAGACGATTCGATTCGATTACAACGTATTATATTAAATTTACTATTCTCGTACTGTTTAAGCCGGTATAAAGCGTACGATGGAATAATATAATATAATATATATATATATATATTACGTATATACGTGTGTGTGTGTGTGTTCAATGTTCATAGAACGAGTGTACGGCCGCGGATGACTTTTGGGTTTAAATAAGTCGGGTGACTGCGCGCGCGGAGTTGCTGCTGCTGCTGCTGCTGCTGCTGTTACAATTGAACGAAACAAAACGTCTTTCGAGCGCAAATAATACACTCCTGGAGGGCTTTCGTGTCGAACGAGTCAACCGAATGATTAACAACAGATTCCATTTCGTGCACGTCTCCACCAAACGCGTCTTTTTGTCGTCGTGCACACTGACGAAAATAATAATAATACAATAAATAACAATAATAATAATAATAATAATAATAATAATAATAATAATAATAATAATAATAATAATAATAATAATAATAATAATAATAATAATAATAATAATAATAATAATAATAATAATAAATAAATAAATAAATAAATAAATAAAAATTAATAATAGTTGCTGAAATTACCTACGCGTGTTACTGTCCAAAATCGGATACATATATACATATGTATTACAATATATTAAGCAAGACTGTGGACTGGACGTTAACGGGTCGAAAGTCAAAAAGTCAATTTAACTGCAATTAAATTACTCATAACGAGTTGCGTTTCTTCAAAGTATTTACTTTAAATTTAATTAATTTTTAGATTTAGCGAGGAATGTTTTTTTTAAAAATTTTTACTAAACGCGTTCAACTTCGAGTTAACTGCACATCATAAAAAGGGTATTGAAATTTTGTTGTGAATTTAGTTCCGTATAGAACAATGCGAATTTTCCGAGTGCGATTATTTTGCTTTTTAACGTAGACAATTCGTTTTGGATCCTGGTTTTACAAAATTCACCGGAAAGGAGTTGGAGGGATCCTTATTTCTAGATATTATATTTGTATATTATTTTTAATTCCTAAGTGTATAGCGGTCTTTCAACGTGCGCACGCGGACGTTACGTGAAACAAAAGTAGTGAGGATATTTAAATATTATACATTTCGGACGTTAAAGTGAACACGTATAAAAACGGTGTACCGCCACGATAGAATAGAATATTTTTTTTCGCAATATTATACGGAGTTTAGAGAAATATCGTTGGCCTCGCTCGATGCACAGCAGGAATAACCGTCGATTCGCGAAATCTGACGAGACATAGCGTGCTCCGACGGAGGGCGAAGAGCGTACGCAGCATCGACGAAGCGTTTAAATATTATTCGTCGGTCCCCGCCCCCCCCTCACCCCTCTTGGCGAAAGAGTTTTTTGGTGCGGCGTTATACGGAAGTCGCTATAAGAACGGGGTGATGGGGTTGGCGGCGCCTGCAGCCGTGCATGTATCGACGAAAAATAATAATCCGCTCGCCGTCGTCGTCGTATTATTATTTTTATCTCGCGAGTGCTACGCTCGTATATATTATTATTATCTTCACATTATTTGAACGTAATTTAATAAATTATTATTATACAAAAAGATATTTATACGTCAAATCGTCACGGGACCTCGGGGCATTTTAAGCTCGAAATCGAAAATTATTCGAATATTTTAATAATATTATCGTGTACAAAATATTCTTCCGCGTATTCGTCCTCCTCCCCCTCCCCCCACCCATCCACCGAATTTCCGTCGTCCGAACCGCGCGAAATAATAATATTTTAACGAATTTTAATAATCTCTACTTATATATAGATATATTATATAACGTTATAATATACCGCCGTCGTCGCCGCCGCCGCCGCCGCCGCCGCTTAAATCGAATAAATTACCGAAACGTTTATCTCGGGGACCCTCGTGATGTAGGTACGCATTTTTACCCCGTCGTCGTATTTATCTATTATATATATATATATAAAAAAGAAAAACGGCAAACGATTTATGGCAAAAAGATTTATGTAATAATAATAATAATAATAATAATAATAATAATAATAATAATAATAATAATAATAATAATAATAATAATAATAATAATAATAATAATAATAATAATAATAATAATAATAATAATAATAATAATAATAATAATAATAATAATAATAATAATAATAATAATAATAATAATAATAATAATAATAATAATAATAATAATAATAATAATCAGAGTAATAAATTATTGCGCGGTTCTTCCGTGTATAACATTATAATATGAAATGCGCGTTCACGTCGAAAATGGTGTTTTCTCACATGCGAACCGGTTAGTCATAACAGCGCTGTTGTTCATTGCTCACCGTCCTGACCGATTTCATGAGTGGCGCGCATCGTTATTATACACCGTACATTGGCGACCGTATTCTTTCTTTTTCTTCTTCCGGCATTCAACCCTTAGGCTGGTTTCCCACATTCTCCACTTCACTTTTTGCTATTAACACCAGCTAGCCTCTTCAGTTCTTGCTGGTCTGTTGGTCCAGCATCAAAAAAAAAAAGTCTTTTTTAATATGTCATGTTCTTGGTCTTCTCTTTTGCCGTTTTCTTCAATGTCAATCCGAATAACCTACTCTTCGTATCTCAAAACACGTTCCCCCAATCATATTCCATTTTTCTGTCTTTAGACATATCGAATATGTTTCTGGTTTCATTTGTTTCGCTTAGTATACCGTTTTTATTGTTCTTCATTCAATCGCCGAATGATTCACATCATTTCACAATTTTCTTTAAGGTTTTGTGCCGATTTATTCAACAACACTCGAGCTTCACACACACATATTTATATATGTACCACCAAACTAGCCGTTTCTTTATTCTCACGCTCGTGACATTCGAACATAGTAGGTTTTTTCTGTTAATGAATGAAGGTGTGATACACCTTCCGTCTTGGTTGATACTACCCAGGCGTCTAAAGCTTTCAACTTGGACGAGGGTATGATGGTCAACTTGGTTTCTTAGGTTATGAATATGATCTATTTTTTGACGTAACATTGCCTTGATTGTATTCCAAAAGATTGTGGCAACAATTATAAAGACTACTAGTAGTTTACGTATCGTTTTTGTAGTTTCGATACTATATGCGCGCTTGCTATGCGTAAATCAGAAACACGAAAACCCATAGGAAACAGAGGAGTTGAACACGAATGTTTGGCGGCAGCAGTATTTCGATAATCAAATAATCGTGCATTTACTAAAATTGATCAATCTACAGTGTCTAAAAATTCTACTTCGGCAAAACTTTTGTAGACCTTCTCCTCATCTTTCTGTACGTCTTGAAATCGTGTTTCTAATCGGAACTTTCACTTTTTTTTCTAATATTTTCTGACGTCCTCTTGTAACGGAAAAATCGACAGACGCGTTCGCGCTCGCGTCCAGCTTTTCGTATACAGCTGTCATCGCCTACATTTTATTTTTCTGTTCCGCGTTTCGATGCCCGTGTGATGAATAATAATCGATTGGAACGTTGAGAGAAGGGTGTGGCGGCGGACGATTCCACCGCGTGCGTTTGACAATAAAAAAAAAAAATATGTATAGCAATTTTTATATATTTCCCCCTCCCCCCCACTATTTTATACGGTCAATTGATTGTGCGATTTAAATAGCGTTTAATTATGACGAAGGTTGCCAGCTGTGTGTCGACACACATTAACGGTACAATATAAAAACCGTTTGAACACTCTCACACGTTCGTCGCGAAACCATAAAATGTAGTAATAATTATATTGTATTATCGATAACGCGTGTTGCGGGACACGAAGCGATAAAAAAAAAAAAAACGTTAACAGAATTTGACTCAATTTTTAACCGGTGTCGTGCAAAAACTCAATTACAAACTGCGTTTAACGGCCGACGTCGCGGTAATACAATGACGATAAGTGGTCGTTTCGTATTTACGTAAAAAAAAAAAAAGAGCAAAATAACGAATTCGAAAGTCACTGTCGTTAGCGACGGCCATTATTTTAGTTGGTTTAAAAGATCACGGTACAATCGTCTTTTAAGGCGACGACGGGTCCGGGTTTTCTGACATAGTCCCTCCGGTTATAATTTTCCGACAGGATCAGGATTAGGATGATGTTGGAGTGAGAAATGGTTGCGGTGATACAAGCGACTGATTGCAGTTATATCGCGTGATACAACTGGATAACGGGCGCATCAGCAATAAGTCGGAAAGTTTGAATTTTCGACGGGTTTGATTTTTTTTTTTTGCAAACCCCCCCAAAAAAACACTTGTATGTTGCGTAAAGGTCTGAGAAGAAATTCGTGTAGATATTCAGTTCGGTGTGAATATTGAGTAGGCTCGAAGACTCGAATCGCGTATAATAAACGTCTCTCCTTCCGTGTATGTACGAGGTACTCTACGTTATTAAAGCGTACACACATAAAATGTATTTATATCCCCACAATCGCCGTGAGAAAATCTTAGATCCGCCACTGCATTAATTAAAATAATGTGTATTTTACGGGGTTTTTATCCGTCGCGTGTGTGTATTAAGCTGCAGCGTTTTAAAAATTTAATAACGCTGACATTTTTTTTTTTTTTATAGCGAGTATAAGAAACCTATATTGTCCTGCACACATGCCGCGCATTTATATTATATGCGCCGCGGTATTTTAATATTAAAATGTATTATCGTTTTGTACAGCCGAGCATAAAACGAAATCCCTCGCCGTGTTCGTCTGTCTGTCTGTGCACGATTTTCACTGTAAATACCGAAAGGATTTTATTCCGGTTTTCGCTAATGGACAGAGCGTTTCACGAGAAAGGTGTAAGTGAATAATTTGTGTACGTTTCAACGTTTCACGAAGTCGGAAAAACGGAACAATCGTCGGGAGGAAGTGTCTTTAAAATCGTGAATAGTTTATTTACTCCAGTTTAGCAATTATGCGTTTTGACGCCGAATCCGTGAGACTTTTGATTCGATAACGCGTAACGATTACTATAAGCGGGTTAAAAAACGACATTAATCACCGGCCAATGAACGAGTGAGCGTAGAGAACGGAATTTCGAAGCAAATTTACTACATTTTCGGTCGAATGAATTTTTTTCTTAATTTTATTTTCAAATCGTGTTGTGTCGATTCGTTATATTATATAGTAATAATAATTGTGATTATCTCGGTAAACGCGCGTATCGCGCAAAATACGAGAGGGTTCCAACAACGGGCCGTAAAGAAGAAAAAAAAAGAGGGAGGGGCGGGGGAAAATTAAAATAAACGGCAAATGAGAAAACATTAACGACTTCGGACGGCGGGATGTGCTGCGAATATATATATATATATATATACACTGTTTTACGCAAGAAACTATAGCCGCGAGGTAATTATAAAACTTTGTCGATTAAATATATTTTCCAGCCCTCGCCATCAGCGTTGTTTGGGAAAACATAATTTGAAAAATTCACTCGGGATACCGTTCGCATTTTAAATTTAACACTTTTCTTCCGCACATAACCCGCTCTATTGATTTATACGGACGGTATTGAAAGGATACAGCAGCAGGGGGTTGGTTTTTAACGCGCGAAAATCTCGTTGCCGAAACACACGCTGAGTTCTTCCGAAACAGGATAGGAGGAGAGGACTTGCGTAATACGACACCGTCGCGTTTTTAAACGATATACCGAGACCTTAACCACCCATTGTCATCCTGCCGCCTGCGCACACTATAATCGCGTCTCGAATCCTTATCGAGTAGAGTAAACTTCCACGTCCACGGGCGTAAATACGATTGAATAGTTGGGGCGGACTTATAGCCCTGATTACCGAGCATTTAAGGATGAAAATAATAATAATAGACTCGGTCGATTTTTCCATTATAAACGTTAAGAACGTAATAGTATTATTTTCGTGAAAAAAACACATTTTATTTTAAAATAATTCAAGAATTTTATTCAGTACATCGTCGTCGACGTTTATTTTATTTGCCGAAAAATTCTCGTTCCATATGTTTTATAGCTAAATCGTTAAAATGTGTTTTGTACCTTACGTACGTTTTAATTCTTCTCGTGCGTGAAAAATATCACTCTGAACTATAAAATATATATATATATAAAAGCAAACAATACAGATCAATAAACAATTATTGACTATATATAAAACATAAATAGGAACCAAATAAAAATTTTGAAAAACAATTATGTATTTAATATTTTCAATATTAGTTAGTTATAATTAGGACTAGGGACTTTATGTCCTAATAAAAGACCTTAAAATATGCATGTATTTGTGCCCTAAAAAAAAAAAATCACTATAAATATCCCTTTAAAATACGTACAATCACTAAAACATGCTCTCGAAATGCGCATTAAAAACAAAAACATTTTAAATGACGCGGTGTCCATTGGGTATCTATATATTAGATTAATAAATAATAATGAAAATATTATTAATTTCTATAGTTAAAAATGTATATTTGATTGTAAAAAGTTACTTAATAATTTCAGAAAAATTTCGTGTGTAGGTAAAATAATACGGTTGGCGTATAATTTCGAATAGAAATTACTATCGAACAGACTGAGAACACTGTACACGGCTCACTCATTTCATCGAATATTCATTCAGTTATACACGTATAGTTTTTTTTATCGATTTTAACGGTAAATTAAATACTAATTTTTCTTAATTAAAGTTAGTGGACTAGGTTTTTAAAATTGAAATATAATAAAATATGCACTAACGCGTAAAAAATATGTAAAAAAAAAATTCCTATAATCTCCTAGTATTATGAAACGGATTTCTACATCACTATGTTATATGTTTTGAATGATAATCAAAATAAAAAAAACACGCAAACTCCTATAAGTCTCTAGTTCTAGTATAATAAGTAATGATTTATAACGATTGTTGAGAAAACGCCTTTGATTGTTCGAAGTTTTTGTAAATTATTTATTAATACAGTCTTCGAAAAATTCAATATTTTTATTTTCTACTATTATTGTCGCATCAGCGTAACGATTTTACCGGCTCCTTGTTCGCCACACAATTATTATTTACCCCGCGAATTATGCGACAATATCATATAGCAAACAGGTATAACGTACACGGTTCCCGTGATATGATTTTACTAATTCAATGTAAAACTAGAGAGGACAGTAATAAACTTATACGTCATCGTCTATTCATCATGGCATCTTCCTTGGAACCCCGCGGTAATACAAATCGCGTGAATAATACATTTTCGTAATAAATGCGACTTGACCGCACACGCACTTGTCTTGAGATCGTATAGCTGGCCGTACGCCACGTCCGCGTCGTATGAATAATCCTCGAATAAAAGGATAACGTTATACGCGTATATTATTATAAGTAATTTTATATGACGGTGCGTATTAAATTATTACGTTTTAATATATATATATATATATATTAGCTCGTTTCGACAATAATTTATTTCGTTATTGTTTAAACAGTATAACGGCTAAAACATGTTATTTTCGCCATTGAACATTGTGGTTACGTACGCATGATATATGCAGTTGTTGTAATATGCATATTCTTTTTGTTATGATAACATAACACTATAGGAAATAGGAAGAAAAAATAGATTAAGAAAACACTGTAACGTTTTAAAATAATAAAATTATTGTAGTCATTAGTAAGTAAGCAAATAATAACAATTGTAGAATATAAAAAAGGGCAACCCGGAAAGAGGAGTTCTTGGGTGATGCGCGTATAACGCGGTCACGGTAAGACATCGTTTTTCAATAAAGGTTTAAATTAACTATACTGCGTATTTTATTGTGTGTGTGTGTGTGTATTTTGTGTGCGTGTACGTCGAAAGTGAATCGACGTTCATCACACAGTAGACTCTACAGGGGCGCAATTTCACTGAAAAAACTGGGGATGCTGAAGCCCTAGATTTTTCATGTTATTTTATAGAGTTATCGATATCTGCAACCCTTCAATGACCATTAAACAATTACATATTTACGTAAGTAACGGCTACGATGCTTTGTAAAGTATATTATTGTTTTATTACAGTAATTACGCATTCATTGATAAACGCGTAACATAATATGAATTATTAAACTATTATAATCAACTTTAATTTTAAATTTAAATTTGAGTTTACACTTTATTACTTATTATAATAACAACGCATCCTCATTTCACTCTGAGCAAAAATATTTATTTCTTCGTTTATATCAGTTTGATTGGTACGGTCCTTTTCGATAACGATGATAATCTGTGATAAAACTGAAATAGTACTTTGAGTGTTGTCAACACTGCGATGTTTTCGCCGAACGTCGAACTGCAGTCGGAACGATTTTATCGCCAGTCGCCACACTGATCAAATCGATATATTTTATCAATAGCATATTATTATATTATAAAATCGTCTGAATTCAAATTGTTTTCTTTGATTTTTTTTTTTACCAGTCTGTAAGACAACATATTTTCAGTCAACACACGATTATTTATTTAAATAATATCATAGAACAAAACTGTTGTTATGTATATGTATTGTGTACATAATAACTACTAAAACTTAAATAAATACGAAATAAAATTGCTGGTGCTAAACACACCCAAGCCCCCCCCGCCAGATTGCGCCTATGAGACTCTTATTATAAAATGTTTAGGAAAAAAAAAATTCCAACATGTTTCGCATTTTCAGTGATATTTTTAATATTTAATTTTCAAAACACACATTCATCGCGATTTCAATAATAATTATTTAAACAATTATATATATACGACGTAAAAGGCTTAATTTGATAATATGTATTATTATTCGTCCGTCTACTCGAATGTATGAATGATTTATTATAATATAAATGTACGCGATAAAAACGCATCCAACATTTTCCTTGTCTAACGACGCGGACCAACTATATATAGACGTAATACAATTTTTCTATATATATATTTAAATTGAATTCGATCGATTTCTCAGATTTAATGTAAATAAATATAATTTAATATAAATACTACAGTAGTCGTATTTAGTAATCTCTTAGAGTATTTTTTTTTTTTGCATTTATCACGATATCCCTCCACTTTTCTCGAACACCATATAACTATTTTTCTCTCCGTCCGTGTACTCCTCCCGTTCCACCGAGGCCGTCATCCTACAGGCCGACTTCGATGTTGCCTTTTACCCGTTGGTTTCCGGATCAATACTCATATCGTTGTCATTTCTCCGCATCACGCGTCCAGGCCATTAAATCCTTTGTCCTCCAACGAAGCTCGTCGTCCATTTCTTCCTGCAGCGCTTTGTTGCATTTCCTTCTCCGCGCTCCTGCAGTCTTGTTGCCCGTAAACGTACGCGTAAAATATTCAAACGTTTAAATTATTTGTATACGGGTAGAGTAATTGTATACTAACGTGAACGACATAAAAATTGATTTTTACGTTAAAAAAAAACAAAACGATAACGACGCCGTGTCGTAATGATTACGTTGTATAGTCACTGGATAGGAAATGCGACCAAAATTTACGATTCTCCAAGCAGCTAATTTCGTATTCGGTGCTCGCGTAGTACGTACACCGCGAACGTTCGCGCTCTAATTCTGATCATTTTCACGATATACCGTTCCGATTGATTGCTATATAACATAATATTGTTTACGAACCGGAAATGTTCATCGAGCACAAGTGTTCTGCTTTATTATCGGGTTTATTGAACGTCGGAGACAGAAAATGATATACGACACGACATAAACATCGTCCGAGGAAAAAAAAAAAATTATTACGGCGTAAGCGTATAATTATATATATATATTTTAAGGGATAAATATTTTTCTCCTCATTTTTTACCTTCCCCGTCGGCGCCGCTCCACTACCCATCGCGTTATTAATAATCGTGACTTTCGTAAAACCTTTAAAACCGATTTGTTATTTCCGCCAAACTTTCGAGAATTAATCCCGCGCGAAAACGGCAGTGTTAACGCAGTATAAATAATAATACGTGTTTATTGACCGGGAACGAGTTCGTTCGGGCGGAAAAAAAAAGTACGAAATCAAATTAATGGACGAAATTAAATTAATAAATATTATAAGCACGCGAATCTCGACGCTGATTGTATATATATATATACGTATAATGGTGTGGATTGGCGAGATTTCGGAATCACATAAATTTAAAACGTTCGGCGACAGGCGCCTCGACCTTAGAACCGTTAAAATTATACTTTTTCCGTTTAAATCTTTTGAATTCATTGAACCCCTTGGCCAAAACGTCGTCCGTTAAGAAATACTCTTAACCGAGTGAATACATTAATGTCGGAGAGACATTTTATAAATATTCTACGACGAAAACCATTAAAAAAAAAACCTTTGACGAAATAATATTGTATGATATCACACGTTTTAACTCCCAACACGAGTATATTTTCCTTCGCGTGCGGGTTATAACTGGAGCCTGAATTCTCACTAGCATCGTACGTAATTGAGTAATTCGTACGATAACAACACAAACTTTTATTCAACTTTATAGCGCGTTAAATACAGTGTAAACTATTGGGAAAAACAGTACTATCTATATTCCGTTTCCCGGTTAAAAACAAATTATTTAAAACGAACAAATTACAATAAGAAAAAAAAAAAAAATGTGTTTGGACTCGATGCGTTATTTTGTTATGCGTATCGTTCGTTTGCAGCTATACGTTTCCCAACCCGCGCGTGTATAGATAAAACCGTAAAAAGCGGGTTTCCACTTTTTTTTTTTTTTTTTTACAGTTCTGCGTCTGCAGAACGATCATTTACCGAAATAAGCCGTTTGCTCGTCGATCCTTTTACTCACAAACACGATATCTGAACGTTTACGCCACCGAAATCTTTTTAGAATAAAGTTTGCGATTTGAAATCTGCTTTTTGCTTTAACGGAGTAAAAGTCCCGAATTGTTTACAAGAGTTAAACGAAACGCAATCCATTTCGTTTTATCTCCGGAAAATGTACAACAATTATATAAATCATTAACGATTTTCGTATTATTTTTTTTGAGTCGAAAAAAAATAATGAAATCGCATGTAATAAGTGTAAAATCGAACGGTTGTGCGGGTTTATTCTAACACACAAAACCCGTCGAGAAACGGGTTGGAATATTGTTCTCTTTTTCAATACTGCGTGCCCGCACAAGTCGCGGCTTAACATAATAACACGAACATTACGGTTTTATAAAGCCAACATTGTTTTTTTTTTTTTTTCTGGCGTGTATAGCTTAATGAAACGGGCGGAAGTGCTCGGACAAGAGCTCGCGTTCACTTATAAATAAATAAAATATTATATAAATGTATAAGCTTGCATATAAAAGGGTTCATTAACTATATTTCAAATGTGTTTAAAAAAAAAAAACAAACCCGCGATACAATTTCAGTGTTTAATTCCGAAAACTGCAGTCTTCTCGCACGCAATAATATTAAACGTAGACGATTAAATAAAAAAAAAAGAAACCCTCGTGTAATCACGCTTGGAATATTTATAAAAAAAAAAATTAGAAAAATTCCGACTGAAAAGAAAAATCCGCGCGTAAAATATAATGTTAAAAACTTATTATTATTAATTATATTATTAGTATATTTAAGTATACATTTATTTATATGTATGTATATTTATTGTTTATATATATATACATATACAGATTTTTTTATTATTAATTATTATTACGCTATGAAATATATTATTATTATTTATTATTATTACGCTATGAAATATATTATTATTATTATTAATTATTGTTACGCTATGAAATATATTATTGTTGCGACTCGAGAGTTCGCGCTGCAAAAGCCTATAAAGTAGTTTATTCGTGAATAAAATCGATTACCCGTGACTTCTCGAAATATATATTATATATATAAACATAAGGCACGTGGGACTTGGTCAGATTAAAAAAAAAAAAACTCCCGCTCCTTTTTCTTCTTCAAATGTTTTTATTTTGTTTGTTTATCACGGATACTATATATATATACGCAATATTGCCGTTGTTTATTGCGAAAAAGTCACGTCGAACTTTTCATTATTTCTTTTAGACTTCACTCGATTTCGCGTTTCGTTTTTTTCTCTTTTTCTCTTTTTTTTATATATTTGTTCCCTTTTGATTCCTTCGTTTTTCGACATTAAGGGGAGTTTTCGACCTTTCCCTCCCTCTCACCCATTAACGTTAGTTTTTTTTTCTTTCCTATCCTCCGAAACATCCCTTGTCGGCTATGACGTATCCCGTCGGTAAATCCGAGAAAGGAAAACGACTGTGCCGTAGTGAAATAAAGGGAAAAGAAAAAAATACCATTTCATTTGAATTCGTTCTCCAGACACATTCCGATCTAATTATATGCTCAGTCGTCGTTCACCGTCCGAAGGAACGTTGTTTTTATTCCGTTTTATGATCGCATAAAGGGAAAACGGTGTCCTGGGCGGTAAGGAAAAAGTCGTTTGCAAAAACCTTCCGCCGCCGCGCGGTGTCCCGGTGCGGCGTGTACACGAGAGCGATTTATTTTCACGCATTTATTCGTTTTTAATGAGACACACTGTGTCACGGGCCCCACGCGGTGGCACTGCCACTCGCCCCGTTTTACGCGTTATTATCGACCCGAACCGCGTTTTCCGCGGCGCGTTCACATAATAAGTCGTTTCGGATTAACGACATTATCAGTGGCGTTTATTTACTGTAGCAGTGCGGGGTCGGGCAATAAGGGGCGCGTCGCTGCACAGGAGACCGCGCCAATTGTGCGTTCATAAAAATTAAATTATAATCAAATTAAGGCTCGGAGTTTATTCCTATGTTTGGTAAAATGTTAAAATCATAACGGAAGAATAACTGTTGAAAATAATATTCATATCGTTTAGATATTTGTTGCACGAGTGTAATATTTTGTTACACATAAATATATATTTATTTATTTTAAAATAAATATGATATATATATCATATATGATTTTAATATTGTGTGACTTTAAAATGGTTGTATGGCGGGATCAGTGGCGGATCTAAGATTTTTTTTTGGGGGGACAGCCCAAAAATGTATAATTCTTTAAGTACAATATTTAGGATTTGATGTGAAGCCTTCAAGTAAATAATAATAGTACAAGTTATTGAACACAATGAACATAAACTATAAATTACAGATAAGATTACAGTCAACATTATCGCGACGACCGCTGTATAACGACGACTTACTGCAATCATTAACTACGAATATAACAACCAAGGGGGCCCGGGCCCAGTAGCGTCATTTGGTGGGGGGCAGGGTAGGCATTTGCCCCCCTCCCCTTGTTAAAATTGGGCCGGCATGATGTAAATATAAATAATTCTAACCGAATCTATAGTAATGTGTAATAACGAATCGCGTGGCAAACAGCGGATTAAAATTAAATTCATAATAAAATAAAAAAAGTATGCAGGTTATAACCGCGATTAGATGTGATTGATTCGTGGTTACAACTTACCCGCGGTTCTGGGTTTTTTTCGATAAACATGGTTATTGTTTAAGGCAGTGCGTAAATTATTGACGTTACCCCGAATTCGAAGAATATAATATGATGTACGTTTGACAGTTGTCAGTTGACGAACCTATTTATCGCGTACGGCACCAGCGAATTTGTTTAGCCGTTGTTTAACGCTTCAAACGTATATGTTTTATGAATATATATATATATATATAAATTTGTGAGTGGCAAGTGTAAAAAAGAAAAAAGAAAAAAGCTAAAGTAGTAAAATAGAAATTGTATTGAGCTAAATGTAAATATGGGAAATAGTTAAATGGGGCCGATTAAATCTTTTGCCTCCCCATTTCGAAAACTGAAATGACGCCACTGCCCGGGCCCCCCCCCTTGAATCCGCCACTGGGCGGGACGTTCCAAGTGGCCGCTAATACCCAAAAAGAAGAAGAATATAAATGATGACTTTAATATTGTACATATTTTTTTTTTTTACTATTGTGTATTGACAACGATTGTTGATCAATTGCTGATAAGTAATTACATTTATATAAAATATATACAAAAAAAAACATAATTATGTAAATAGAATAAACGTTTTATAAATATGTTTTATTTTTATTTAAATTATAATTTTTATAACTGGTTCAAGTCGTGAACTATATGGGACCGCACGGAAAATATGCCGCGATATTTGGATATTATATGTGTTTATAATTAGTACCGTAGTATTCAGGACAAGAGGGCGCAGTGCCAGGGGCGCAAACTGAAAACTCGAAAAGACCAGTAATAGTCACTCGCTGTCGAATATAATTATTTCTGAAAATATATTCGAATTAATATAGTTTATTTTAGATAAATTTTACAAAAAAAAAAAATGTGTATAATTTTTTTTCAATCGCGTTGTTTTACGACCGTACACACGACCAATGAATATCAATCAAACGTATAAAAATACAGAAAAATACAGTAATAACGTCGATATTACCAATCGTTAAAACAAAAAATAAAGTGTGCCGAAAATCTATTGTACCGAACAATTTTATTTCATTCGACGTCATCATTGACGTGTCGTCTATATATACAAAGAATAGTATTATCATAACAAAATTCTATCGGAGAATACGCATTTTATTAAAATGTGTTTTCGCGTAATGACTAATGTACAATATTATATGAGATTATACTTATAAAGGCTGAATACGAATGAATATATAGTCGTCAGTGGTTATTATTTATAATATTAAAACATTTTTTTTTTTTTTTGCTTGGGTTCGATGATTTGCCAGGGGTGTTTCTAAACCTATTTGTTTGTAACGATAACAAAAAAAAAAACATAATATCGTATATTAGACTTTACAGACAAAAAAAAAAATAAATAAATAAAAATGTTCGGTCTAATTCCTATGGCGACGATACGTTTGTCACGCGAACAACTGCGACAAATTATATACATATAAGAACACAAAAAAAAAATTATTTCATGAAAATAGTAGTAATAAATATATGCATAAATTATATACAAATATAAAAATCAATATTTACGTGTACACGTAAGACGGGTTGTTAATGATTTTTATTCAGATAAACAATTAACGTATCAGTAAATTAATTTTATAATTACCCGGTATTCCTATAAAAAATTCACATCGATTAGCTGAATATGAGTATCGCGTGTAAATATACAATTAAAATAAAAAAGTTATAATGTGTGTATACGAGTAATTGTACTGAAGCCCACTGAGCAAAATTATGTTTCATAAATCATAAACATTCGTGGAAAGTCTCAAATAAACATCGTATTTTTTTTTGTTATACTTGAACGTTAATTTTATAAATCAAATAGGACTGCTATATATATTGTCTAAAATCAGCAATTCTTCAAATACGTTGTAAAAACACAAATGGTATTTATCTTTTAACATTTAAACTATAACAACGTATCCTAGATGTTGCTCAATCCAGGATTAATAAATTAGGTATGGCAGCAGCAATTGTGTGATACGCATCCTATGACGTCATCCGTGCGCCAAACAACTCTATGTAATCGGCTATATGTTATATACTCTATGGCGCAAATGAAATAAACGAGCGAGAAAGATATTTTTGTACTACTGATTTTGGTGTAGTATATTCGGAGCACTGCTGACGTCATTATTTCGTGGAATAACAAATTTTTTGTTTTTTCTCCACGACTGCGCAAAATTCCTACCGATATGAGTAAAGTCGCTGCCATATCCGATTTTTTAATCCGTATATATAGATCAACGGCAAAATTTGTGGGGGGCGTTAGCCACCATCGGTATTGATTTTACTCCGTCCCAGCTATTAAAAAAAATTTTAAGGTGCATTTTATATTGTGTATTATAATTTTTTTTTATTATATTAACTACGCTATAAGGAAATTTTTAATTATAATAAGTACAAAAATATAATCACGCATATTTCATAAATTTTATATCCACAAAAATCGGTAAAAAAATAACAAAATGCCATAATTTATTTTATATAGGATACAATGTGTCAAATTATCTCATATATATATTATGTATATATTTAATAATATTGCGGATGAATTTTTCCGCGTGAAGAATATTTTTCCTAATTATTTTCGATGTCCATTGACAGTATCTAGATTTTTCTGGTTGTTCAAATGGTTTGATAAAAATTCCATTAAAATCTGACGTGTCATTCGCAAAAAAAATGAAAACGCACACTCCGGATGCTGTTTGAACGTTGAAATTGCACACGACGAGATTTATAAATTGTATTCAGGATAAAACGTCCACTATTTAACGTTACGTATGTACATTAACCGCGAGTAAAGCCCGACACGTTCTCAGCTATGCGCTGCAGGACTGTTGTACGTACATTAATTTGATTTTCAAATTCGGAAATCGTAAGCGCGCAGAAAAACACACTGCAACCAAATATTAATTTAGAAAAAAATCGTTGTCAAATTTACCCACGTCGAGAGACGATTTTAAGACATTTGAATATTATATTAATATTTGCTATCTCATATAGAAATAATTAATTGACGATATAATTAATATGACCGTTAATAGGTAACTATATAGTAGTACGCGTAATACGAGTATATCACTCAGACCTGGACTATGAAGACGACATAAGTGCCTAAAAATATATATATATAATGCGTGAATAATAATATTCATTTTTTTATTACTTATCGTCGAGTTTACCTCGTTATTTTCGTTTTTTTAAATTGGGTTTGAACTTGGCGTTTTAAACGAAATAACATAAACGTATATTGTTTTATGTGGAGTTTTTTTTGGTATTATTTTTATGTAATTTTGAAACGACACTAAAATTTTAATGCTAGTTGCGCCCTAAGGGATAGTATGGTGTAATTTTTCGAGTGAGACGTAAAAACCGGATAAGTGTTAATAAAAAAATATACTCCTTATATAAATTACAAATAAATACAGTGCCGCAATTGTAGGGGGAGGGAGGGGGCGAAAAGAGCGACGCCCCACCAAAAGGCTCAAATATTATTTTTTAGGGGCACGACATTTTCTAAATTTACAATTTCGTAAAATTCACTCTGCGCGTCTGCATTGACTGCAGTAACGTGAATTTAAAAGAAAATCGAAAATTTTGAACGGTATAATTTATGAACGATAACGTAATACACATAATAACACTAAAATGTGATCAAATATAAGCAATAAAACAACAAACTCGGAAAACAATTAACGAATTCAGTGTAGCCATTTCACACCGAACGCGATCGTTCTGTTGCGTACACGCTGCGTTAATAATGTAACTTGGCATTATGTTATAAGAGAGAAAATTAATGTTCGTGAAATTTCAAAAAACAACGTATTCAAGCATTCCAAACTCGCGGTGTTTATGGTTAAAAAAAAAAAAAACAACAGGACAATAGAAAATAAATTATAAATCAACGAAGACGTATTATTTCGGAAAAAGGTCCTAATTCGACTCGTAAAAATTACTTTGTATTTAATTGCAGGAAATGCTGCGCGCTCGGGTGAGTGAATAGGGAGGCGTAATACAAAACTAAATGTATCAGAAGGAAATTTCGTAAGAACACTTGGGTTGCAGACGGAAGTTGACCCAGTTCTGTACGAATTATAAAAACGAAGAAAAGTACAAAATTAAATGTTTAAGCCGGCGGATACGAAATGAAGCTATTCAGTTGTTATATCCTCGAGTGAAATTCTCCGTATATATATAGGTACTTTCGAATGAAGTGTAACTAACTTTCAGTAGTTTGATTCAGTACTATATAGTCGTCGATTAGACACAAAACGCGTTATCCGAACTGACCAACTTAGAGCGTATATACTTCGGTACGTTTTGTAAACCAAGACCAAAAATAAATAAGTGTAAATAAGAGTCTTTTTTCGGGCTCTTTATTTTTATAGTTGATCGATCGTGTGGCTGCCTACCACGGAAACCTTTTACCTGTATAAAACGTATTAAATTCATTTAACTTAGATATGGAAAAAAAAAAAATGTAGAAGGCGAGTATATGATTGGGCGGAAAGCTGTTATGAGTGGTGGGTGGTACATATTCAAACTTACCTACATCAAAGAATTTCCTCTAATACACTGTAAATGCGCGCCCTACGTATAACTTGTATATTTATAGTTATTTTCGAGGTTGCGAAATAAACACGGATTGCGAAAAAAAAAAAATGTTTTAGCGTTTAATTGAAGATTTTTGCAAACAAAACGAGGCAAAAAAAAAAAAAATTTCACCCACGCGTTGAGAATAGGTCTGCTAGCTAGCATTGTACAAGCACTATTATATATCAATATTTAACGACGATTTGCTGTGTACAGGTATTCCGGCCGAAATAATATTGCAGACTATACGAATGCTTGTATTTCATTTTATTTGACCGTTTTGTTGTTTATTCGCAGTAAAAAAAAAAAAATAAATAAATAAATTCTCTGTAATATGTTTGCCTTCTCGATGGCGGTGAACACAATGCCTGCTTACTGTGAACACCGCACACATTTATTTCCTCCCTCCGTGCATTGCGAACGCGTATATATATAATATATATACACACAAACGTATTATTTTATATATATACATCCACAAAAACCATTATTACCAAATAATTGTTGCCAAATAAACTATTTGACAATATATACCGGCGTACAGGTCGGCACTATATACACATGTGCTTTTTTTTTTATTGTACGCGCGTACACATAATAAATAGAAATATATTTGCACAGACATAATATTATACTTATATATTTAATATATATATAAAATATACACGCGCGAGTATATTGTGTAATTTTTCAACGCAATCCTCGGGTAACATATTGTGTCTTGTACAAACATTCGAATATAAATCAATCCGGCCGGCAATATTAAGAGTGTACGATATACGAATAAATAAAACGATTGTTGCAGTTATACATATCTCCGGAAAGCATAAAAATCATTGGCGTAATTTCAATTTCTCTCGGGGACGAGAGACTGAAATAAAACGTATAGAAAATTCGTCAAACGATTTTTTTTATTTTTGTTTTGTTTTTTCCTACAATATTTTGAATCAAAATATTAAATTTTAATTTTTTTTTTTGATAATAAATTAATACGTATAAATCAAATAATAATGAATTGTGAGTCAATAGTGATAGGACTCGATTATTCTGATACGTTTATTATAAATAATAATTCTAAACGTCTATTTTTATTGGAGAGTTCTGCAATCCGCAGGAATTCTTCTGTAATTATTTGCGCTTTTTTCCCGCCAATCGCGAGCAGCGTATTGTAGCTAACCCGTCGAGTTTTCCCGGCTGAAAACAACTAAACAATTTTAAACGACGGTTTTATTCAATTACATAATGAATCCCTATAATATCCCAATAACTCTGACGTATATAGAATTACTCGAGTGAATCTTATCGATTTCCCGCGCATCTTCACCGCGTACTCTTTTGCGAGATTGATAAAATCTTCATTAAAACCATTTTCTTTAAACAGAGAATTGGATTAATGTGTTTGTTGCCGATTACGTGTCGATATAGTAGAACGTATAAATTGACCGATGGCGCATAATAATAATAATATTTAAAAAAATGAATCTTTTGGTCCTTGCGGTGAGCGGGTCGAAACCGAACCACCCGCAGTAAATTCTGATATATTTAAGTCCCTTCAAACTATGTCTTCGTCATCTGTTAATTTTTTATATTTCAGACCCAGCCGTTTTTTGCGTACACGCGGAATATTATACGTATAATAATATACCATAATAATTAGGGCTCTGAAGTTGACGGCCTTAAAAACGTTAAGTGACCTAAAAAAATTATGCAAATATGATCTAAAAATGTTTAAATTTAAAAAAAAAAGCGATATAAACATTTTCGAAAATGCCAAAAAATAACTTTCGTTGTGGAAAATGCAAAAAAAATATATTACTGACTAAATATAAATACCTTTTTGATTGATATTTTTCTAATTAATTTTAATACGCATTTTATATTAATTCGTAATACTTTTTTTTTCTTTTATAACAAAAGAATTCATAAAATAAAAATAAAATTTATAATTTTTTTTAAATATTTAGAAAATTATAAAAGCTTCATCACGGTTAATCGAAATTATCGCGTTTTCCGTTTCTATATTGAGTTATTGACATAAAAAAAAAATTGCCAATTTTTATAGGACAGATTTTTGAAACAAAAAAAGTGTTTCCTCCCACATATAATCCAGGTCTTTTGGCCAAAAAAAAAAAAAAACTTTATTCGTGTCAGTAGCGGTATTTATCGGATAAATCGATGACAGTTTTGTGTGGCGTTCAATATCGATTTTTTTTTTTTGTTAAATTTATGAAAAAAAAACCATTATTGTGCATATTAAGCGAAAATCGTGGACGTATCGCGAACGTATTTATAGGTACACATAAATGTCGGTATTATTATATAATACGTTCGTTTACGATACTAATAAAACTATATGAACATTTTATATATTATATTTTATAATATTATTGGGCTCCGGCAAATAATGGCTATAGAGCAGGGGTCGGCAATTAGTTTCGACGGAGGGCCAGATAATTTGAAAACGAAATTTCGTGGGCCAGAAAAAAACTTGAATAATAGTTAATAAATGCATTTATTTTTATACATTATAAAAACAGATAAAATATCTATATTATTCTATTACGTGCAAAAACCAGCAAAAAAAAAAAAAAAATTTTAAACGGTCCAGTTATTTCCCTCCGCGGGCCGGATTCGGATCGCGGGCCGCCTATTGCCGACCCCTGGGCTAGAGCATTGGTTCTCAACCGGTGTGTCGCGAAAAAATTTTTTTATTCATAGTTGTTTATACGTTATACACACTGATTTATACTTTTATAAACTAATAATTTTTTTAAATTTCAATACCTATATACCTATTAAACTGTTTGAATTGTATAATTACAGTAGAACCTCGGTAAGTCGAAAACCTTGACAAGTCGAAATAAATGCCGTTCCCTTGCGTATACCTCGATTATACTCGAAAGGAAAACTATAGATAACTCGAACATTCCGTATATATAGACGATTTATTATTGGTTTTTGCAATTACATTTAAATTTTATTAAAGAACCTAACTCAAAGTAATGTCTTAAATTATTTTTTGTAAAATTGTAACACTATACTTACACATTTTATATCATTATATTTTTTAAATAATCATTTAAAAATAATACCCACTGTAATTTATATAACGTTTGTAATAAAATAAATTTAAAAAACCCTTTAAGTCGAATTTTTTTTTCTTAAACCTCGATAACTCGAAAACCTTAGTAAGTCGAAAAAATATCACTTCCCTAGAATTTCGACTTATCGAGGTTCCACTGTACGTAAATTTATAATTTTTTTATTTATTTATTTTTAATAAAACGGTAACATATATAAATGTAATACTTTACATAGGTATATATATTTATTTATTAATTTTTCAAATATCCATTAATAAGTGTGTCGCCATTTTTACCGGATCTAAATTAGGGTGTCGTCACACAAAAAAAGGTTGAGAACCACTGGGCTATAATATTATAGAGTGACAATTCAAAGTGCCTATATATATATATATATACCTTATATACCGTTGGTAACGGTGCAGGCAGGCACGTACACAAAATAAAATTTCGTAGGGGGTTTACAAAATATAGCAATACAAATTGTACAGCAACATAATAAAACAATTTCTTCCTCCTTACTCATTATTTTTTAATGTGACAAGAAATTATTTCGGGGGTTGAACCCCAAAAACCCCCCCTGTATACGTGCCTGGGTGCAGGTATAACACGATGCGTTAGCTCGTTCAAAATTATCGTCGGCATCTGTTTAATATATATATATATATAAATCAGTCGTTAAATTATGTATATATATTACACCTCATAAAATAAAAAAAACATTTTTTTTTAGCACCGATAATAATACAGTATATAATACTCGTCGATTGTGGTCATTTACGTCTGGTTTTTAACGTTATTTTATACGCAAGCAGTGGCTATTTTAGAATATACCTCCTGAACTACAATATACACACACAAACACACAGGTTATCGTCTGTTTACACATTTCGTGTAAATGTGCTGCAGGAAACGAGTAATTTTTTTTTTATTTTTATTCTTACCGTCCGCGGCGCGTAAACGTCTTAATTCCAAAACACTATAATTATGGGGGCCGTACAATATGTCGTATATAGTTAGTATGGGTCGTACAATATTACTAGCTCTAAAGACAGGGATTTTCAAAACCCTCCGGATCGCGAAACGCAATGTTATCGGTATAATATAATAATACGAGTACGTACATATATATATATATACGGCCTGCAGCCGGATTTTTTTCATAAACGTCGAAATAAACTCTTGTGGATCGGCGTGCGGTTAACGCGGCGTCGCGTGGGAAACCGACATAAAAAAGCGTATCGCATACGCCGCGGCGATGTTTTTTTTTTTTAATGACCGCGTATATACGTGTAAACTATATGTAAAAATAATAATCATAAAACGGGAGTTGTAATTTCCGGACACGGAGGACGGAAAATAAAAAAAAAACTTTAGCGTTTTATTTTCGTTTGCTTTAGGGGAACGAAACGCCTTACTATAAATACATTGGTATAAAACCAGCGATGGGCAAAGTACGGTAATGCAGTGCGGCATACCCGTTTAAAGCAATTGTTCTTGAATTCCACAAAACTAGATTTTTATAGAGCACTGCCCGCGAAATCTGAATTCCCAAAGATCAATGCTCGCGCCCAGAAAATTATGGCGATGTTTGCCGTCGTCTTGCGATGCGCAGTGCGAACAGACTTTTTCGACCACGAAATTGCGGAAAAACTCGATCAGAAACCGATTGACTGACGAACACATTTTCGCACTGTTGAAAGTTGCTTCGTCACAGCTGGAACCGGCTTGATCGAAAATATTATGGAAAATCAAAAACAATTCCGTATGTCTCACACACCGCGCGTCTCACATATGGTTGGGCCTTCGAATAAAAGTTAAATTAATTATTATTTAAGGTAAAAGGTAATTTGTAACATTTGTGTGTAATGCCGTAATACGTTTTTATAATATTATATGATTCAACGCTTTAACACAAAATGCATTTTTTCTATAATTCTGGCGCTTCTCTAGAATTTCTTAAACTTTGTGCCCCGCCCCCCATTAAAAAAGTTCAAAGACCATCCACACCCACCGAGGTCCGGTGTATCGTTAATTTTTTTCACAATAATCGGTCATACCTGTATATAAAATCGTTCTTTACAAAACTGACGGCTGCGACAACCACTCTCTACCGTTAGTTTTTAATCTTTTTTTTTTTTTTTTTTACTAGTTAACTATATGTATTACCCGTCTGTTTGTACAATTTTTTTTTTACACTAAATATTCTCTACATGTCCAATATTTAAATTTCGTATTAGGTATATAACAAAAATTCACTTGATACTCACACAATGTAGAAACAAAATGATACATTTTTCTAGTTTTAAATATATTCATTTCTTTTGAGAGCATTATAATATAATATGATAATTAAATATAAAACGGATTAACAGCATACAACGTATAGCGCGACATTTAGTCAATAACGATACGTTTTAATTGTAAATCTTATATTTACCTATAAACATCTATTTATTATAAAATCAACGCTAATAAATACGTAATAAATGACCAAATACGTATTCTTTTTAAATCCTTTTTGCTTTTGTTTTCTTCCAAGTTCTGTCTTTTAAAATTGAAACAATACTAATCATCACTAATAAGTCGAGTAGGTAATAATAGTTTCTTCGTAATAAACATTTACGTTGATTGCCCGAAATCTACCGTCCACCGCGCCCACCCGTTTTTTTATAGGTGTTGCAACACTTCAAGTATAGGATAGCCGCCACTGGGGAATCAAAATTATTTTATAATAATAAAACAAAAAAAAAAAATGAACAAATAATTAATATTGTATTATGTATAATATTAATAAATACAGTATATAATTGGAAATATTATGTGGAAGAGCAAACAGCGACATTCTCTCGATGCAAAATATTTAATTGAATCAAAAAAAAAAATACGGTGACGACGGGTATTACTTTTGTCGAAAGACGAGAACGGACTAAACTATTTTAGAGGGCGACGGTGGTGCATATCGGCAATCGCCGTTGCCTTGCGACACAGGCTCCGTTGATAATTAAACGTCAGATCGTCCGACGTTAATTATCTGGATTTCGTATGGTTTCTTAGGGTGGTGGACGGGTGAGATATGCATGGTGCAAAATGCGACCGTGTCAACGTTTGGTTTTTTTTATAAAAGCGATTAACCGGTGACGAACGCTATTCGTCTTGTATTATAGGGTTTGCGTTTCGAACAGCTGCATACCGCATACAGTTCAATTATTATTATTAGCTATAATCGACACGTTAACTCGTTTGTCGAAGTCCATAGAGGCGTAAGACGAGGGCGCGCACTTCCCCATACACCGCCATTCAATTTCTGACACTGAGACGTGAGCAGTAACAAACATTAGACTCTGGTGTGACCGAAAACGAGTGTATGGGCTCAATAATGCCAACGTTTCGTCTTGTTGACGATACCGGTACAGTTCTCGCGACTTCAGAAGCGGATTTATTGCAAGCGACACTGCGAACGAAACAAACGACGCGTTCGCAGAACGTAATCCGAAAATAAATATACAGCTGAAACAGAATATTACAGATTTTGTAGGTGATCTACAAAAGAAATCAGGAGCAGAAATAGGAAAAAGCAAAGGGAATTTTCGTCGCAAAAAAGAAACGTAAGTACTAAAAATAGATTAATAACAACATACGTTCGGAGTGTGTGTGTGTCCGTAAATGGACTTGGATAATGAATAAAAACGAAAAGGATGTATTGAGATCCTGGAAATGTGGAAAATGCAAAGAATAAGTTGGACAGAATTTCAAGATTTGAGGATTTGCAAGGTACAGAAAAGGGTATACACTCCGCTACACCGTTATGTAATAATCAGTATGTTCCTCCGTCGATCAAATTAGCAGCGCTTCAGATTCCACATTTTCCGGTGAATATACAGAATGGTCGTCATATTTCGATATATTTACAGCACTCGTACACAACAACAATTCTTTAAGTGATATTCAAAATTCTTTTATTTACGTTCATCGCTCAGCGGCGACGCTGAAAAAGTATTCAATGCATGCAAACGTCGTCTGATAATTATCAAAAGCCTGGAACAGTTTAACCGAACGATATAATAATAAAAGAATATTAATACAACTTCACACTAAATCGTTATTTAATATATCGCCAATAAAGGAAGAATCGTCCGAGCAATTACGTAAATTATACGATGACTTATCAGGTCATATTAAGGCTCTCGAAACGTTAGGTCAGAGTCCAAGCCGTTGGGGCTCGCTACTTTTATATTTAATTACAACGAAATTAGATTCGACTACATTACGTCAATGGAAATAGAATCAAATAAATTAGTTGATGTATCTGCTGAACACTTACTCGAATATTTGCAATCTCGCTTTAGAATATTGGAAGCTGTCGAGTCAACCAGTACAAAACCAGTTTCTAATTCAAAAATAAATAAAGATCAGTCAAGAGGATACAAGAAAAATGTATACAAGAGTACATCATTAACAACCGCAGGAGAAATTAAATGTTATGTTTGTAATTTGCCGCATACTATTTATCGATGTCCGTCATTTTTAAAATTATCAATCGTTGATCGGATAAAGAAAGTCAGTGAACTTAATTTATGTAAAATTTGTTTACTTTCGCATGTTGGCGAAAAATGTAATAGCCGTCGTTGTCCGAAGTGCGCGCGTCCACACAACGGATTACTACATATCGTATCTCGTAATGCAACCGATAAGGCCAACGTAGCTGTAGCAATATCAGAAATCGTAAACGATAAAGCCGAAACCCGCGAAGAAAACGTCCGCCTTAAACGCATCGGGGGGAAAAAACGAACATTAATGAATAGTTTAAGAAAGAAAAGATGGCAGATGATAGAGAACATACACGTTGAGGAACGGTGACGAATTGCACAGCTTAATAACTGAAGGAATGGTGAAAGTTATACGATCAAGAAGAAGACCCAGAACGAAATACGTCACGTGCCAAATAATGAAAGACGCGGGAGTCACTCCTACCTGATCTCAAGGACGTGACGAACAACATTTGTTAACAAATCATTTACAAATATTATAAAAACATCTTCGGTTTGAAGAAAAAGTTCAATCGCATTGTTTTTACACTCATGAGTTTCAATGGATTTCAGGTAGAATTTCATCCACCTGTAATATATATAATAGATAAGAATTCATGTTCATATTCGTATTTATATGTTATTTTGCCATCATTACATCGAATAATTGTCAACGCTTTATGTATTAAAAAAAAAAAATACGCTTACAGACAAAAAAAAATTAAAAGCATATTTATACTATTGAAAATTATGAAAATAAATTGAAACACCCGTTTAAAATGAAATACGTGTATTGTCGATGCTAATATTTTTTTTTTACGATTTAAAAAAAAAAAAAAATTACATTTCATGTGACAGTAACCAAATACTAGGTAATATCCTCGAATATATATTTTGATAAACCGCCTAAATACTGTTAAGCTTTGCAACAGAAAAACGAACCGTACAATCCCTCAAAAACCAAATTCCTGAATATCATATAAATCCCTGAACGGCTTCGGACGACGTAATACCCGATTTAAACACAAGCCGGCAAATTTTACAGAGAAAAAAGTACTAAGCGCGTGTCAAATGATTTTATTTATAACATTATATGTTTTACGACAATCAAAAATGTGTTCGCAGCTTATTATTATTCGTACGATTAAACACACCGCTGGAGCCCGTCGATCACGCGCGGCAACGATACCGCGTTTAAACGGTTGTTTTGTGTTCGACGATTTCAATATGTTCTCTAACAGCATACACAATAGACGATAACACATTATCGCCATGACTATGATATTATTTTATAACGACGTTTAAACTCACAAAACTCGATTAAAGTTATAGAGGAGATCGAAATCGATTCTATATTTAATACACTATATAGCCGAATACAATTATTTAAATTGTTATATTTGACAACAAAATAATTAACGCAACATCAGTCGAAGTGGGAACGCCAAAGGAAATTTGCACCTCCTTTATCCCGTGTAGCCGAAACTTTATAATAACGGTCCCTATGACCCCATTTCGATATTGACTAAAATCGTTTATTAGCGTCGTGGGTGTTTAACACGAAATCTATAATTAGGTTTCCTTGGGCCCGGACGATTCCTGAGAAGTGTTTTCCACACGAATTTCCGGAAAAATATCTTGTTAACTTCGCTATTAATAGTATATAATTAATAATAATACGAACGGTCGAAAACTTTAAATTACACATACGTTAAACGTCAACAACAATACGGATGAAAATATTACGTCGATACGTATTATACCGGGGCGTAAAATGTTTTTTTTAATATTCGCCTACATAAGAACGTTCTCCATATATGTCGTGGAATTGGATAATCTAAACGCGGTTTATAGTGAACTGGACGTTAGAAAAAAAAAAAAATTATTTTATTTGTCGTGGTGTCAGTCGTATGTCCAACGATTAATGGGTTCATCGAAATATATAGTTTGATTAATGATAAAGTCACAATAATCCAGTGCATGATTTTTGTACATGGACAGGGCCAATAAAAGTATAGTTAAATACGTCGATACGTTCCACGCAAAACCGAACATTTTAACTCGTCACAAACATTGCAACTATATTCAGTTTAAGAGTATAATACCGGGCGGCCGACGAAAATTGGTTCATTTCGCGCAGGCGAGGTTATAATATCGGTATTCTGATTGGCGGAAACCGTCGTGAGCCGACTGCTGCCGATAGCAACAGCCAATGACAGATCAGTTATTAGCCGCCTGGAGGGGGGCAACAGCCAATGACAGAGTAGCTATTCCACGTGCGCGTTCCGATATACTCTTAAACTGAATAGCATATATATATATATATATAAGAAGTTTATGATAGCGTCTGTATGATCTTAAACGTGAAAAATATTTTGCGAAAAAATTTTATAATGAAATAACTTAAAAAAATAAATGATTTTTTATTTTTTATTGTATAATATTCATAATTTCGTCCGCGTAATTTGTTCATTTTTATTTCTTATTCTGTTGTATTTTTATTATTCGCTTGATAACCGACGATGAATTTTCGTCGAAATAAACAAATTATTAATACAACGACTCCTATGTATATATGTATATTTCATAACACTCATTGGCTATTCATTATATAATTCAGAGGTTCCCAAACTGTGGGTCGCAATAAAATGTTTAATGGAACGCGAAAAATTTTCACGTCATGAAGAACACGAGCTGAAAAAAGATTATTAATATATTTGAAACATTGAAGACAATTCAATAAAAACGAATTTCAACCGTAAATATTCAGTGCGGAATTCTGGTTTTCTGTATTTAAAATACCAGTAAACACTTTCCGCTAAAGCTATAAACGCTCGAACCCGCGACCGTCTCGCCGCCACCGTTTCACCGACGGACCATTTACCGCCAGACCAATTCGCCGACGGACATTTCGCCGCGCCGAATCTTTTTCAAGTGGTACCTAACCTGGCCGCGTCTTTGGGGAACGGGGGGTCCATGGGGTACCTCCATGGAATAATAAAATAAAAATTTTTTCAATATTATTGAAATCGCTGATTATTCTAAACATATAGGTTTAGTTTTAGTTACAATTCATTAATTTTTCGTTTTTATTAAAAATATATCGTTAATATTCCGATTGTCTATACATATTATTTCGTTGTAAAAAAAAAAAAAATCGATTTGGGCGAATCAACCGAATTTGAAAATTGTCAAAAATGGAGGGGGGGTCGCATTTATAAAAAAGAAATTTGGGAACCTCCGGTATATTATTTACATACACAGATATTTTATTATTTACGAGCATTAATCTATATGATGGGTTTTTATCAGAGCTCTCATTTGAAAAAAAAATAATGTTCAACGTTTTAACGTTTTTTATGGTTATTTACCTTTTGCGTTTATCGTTATGGTATATTTTAGCGTTATGGATTATTTGTGTTTAACGTTAAAGAAAGTTTTATCGTTATATAATATTTACGTTTTACGTTTATCGGTATTTTAACGTTATTTGGTTTAATATCGATTATTTTTTCCAAATAAATAAATCCATTCATATTCCATAGACTATAGCACGTTCGCAAATCTCATAAACGTAATATACTTCATTAAACTTCATTGATTATAAAAGTCCTAATTTTTTTGATTTCATACATTTTTTCAGTGAAAACCTTGGTTTATTTTTGACTTTATATTCAAATGCAGAATATTTTTCTTAAAATGTTGATTATATTACCAATAGAAACTTTTCTGACTAGCTGACGTCTTCTCAGACACGTATATCTTTGAGTAACTTTTACGCGCCCGTGTGAACCCAGCCTTATTATAGAACTATAATAAACCTAAACCATAGACTTATATTTTCCGTAGTAAATTGGAAAAAAAATATTAAAATAACGGTAATTCTACTTTTCGTTTTTCGATATTTTGATGTGTAACGTTAATACATTATTTCGTTTAATGATATATTTTAATTTGTGATAGTTTAAAATTAGTGTTTATCGTTTTCCGTTACGTTTTTTGATATTCATTTCAATTGATATTTTGCAATTATAACGTTATAATCAAAACGTTATTATAACGTTTGCGAGCCCTGGTTTTTATTATTTCTACATATGTTTCGCACATCATTTGTTATTGTTTAATTTTTGTTTTTATATTGCTTAGACGAGACAAAACGAAACGTTCGAAAAATTCTACGAGTTTCTCAAAATTAATATCGATAACGTGATTCGACGGGATTTGATCGTGCACATAAAAAAAAAAAAAAAACCCGGAGTAAATGGATTCGAACGTTATATTGCAGTATATACGAAAAAACAGAGGTTTAAAAAAAAAAAATTCACGTTTGCCACCCGGCGGCGTTATGTTATCCCGTGCGTTTTGTTTTGGAGAAAGAAAATTTTCCTAAGCCCACCACCTCGTATCGCGTCGGCCGCGTGTTGACCGCTGGAATTATGGCGATCGCGTCCGGCAAAGCCGACCCCACCTTATATAGCGCTGTACGCGTTTCTTATCGTCTATCAAAAAAGTAAAAAAAAGTAAAAAAAAGGGGGGAAGAAGTAGGACATAAATCTCTCGTGGCAGCCGACAGCATCAACGCGCCGTTAAAGACCCGGTAAACCCGACGAGGAAAAAGCAACGAAACTAAACATCGGCCGGTCGAGGACGCGCGTTTCTTTAAGCCGTGTGCGCGCGGCTGCGGTGACAAACTGCCGCGTGTATATTTTCCTCCGCCGCCGTGCGAATCGCCTTCTAACGCGTTTGTCCTGGACAAACGAATATAAAAACGAATATATTAATATATTAGTGTGGAACCTCGATAACTCGAATCGGTTGGGGGCGAAAAAAAAAAATTATCGAGTTATCGAAAATTCGACTTACGGAAAACCTCGATAACTCGAATCGGCAAAAAGAATTCGAGTTGTCGAAAATATTAGCACAGAATAGATTAATCGGAATGGACACTGATAAAACGTACACGGGCAGCATAGGCCCGAGGTAGAAATCAGTCGGCCGTTTTAAGAAAGGTAAATCGGTGTGACCGTTACGCTGCACTAAAATTGTCAACCTATTACTTATTCTGTGACAAAATTTTGTAATAATAAAAAAAAATTCTGTCGAATGTTCAGAATTAATGCAGTTTTTAACAATACACAAATAAACCATTGTAATTGAATCACAGAAAACCAAGGATGAACTTAATAATATTAATGTCTATATAGAATTACGGAATAGGTTAAGTATAATATGCTAGAACAACAACTGATTCTTATCACAACAACCAAAATGATAATATTTTACCTGACACAAAATGGCGACTTGATTCTCGATTATATCAGAAGTGTCCGACCCCTGATATTAGTAGATGATAAACGTAATTTATCGGTGATATAGACATATTATGTATATCGTTGAATTTATAACTGTACCTTTTAAGCATCAGGTAAAGATCGATAATATTAATCGGTTTTCGATTACGATTATCGTTATTTATAATATAATGCACTTGGTTATTTCACCTTCGAGTTACCGAGGTATGTACGTATTATAATATTATTCGTGTTATATATATTATTATATAAATTCGAGTTATGAGCCAAAATTCAACTAAAATTACTTCGACTTATCTCAGAAATTCGAGTTAGCGAAATTCGAATTGTCGAGAAAATTTATCGCACATATCATATATTGTAAGGCAGGGGCCAAGGCGTCTCTTCGAGTTATTGAAAATTCGACGTGTAGAGGTTCGAGTTATCGAGGTTCCACTGTATATACGTATATAATATAATAAATACAGCTGCGGTTAGACCGAGACGTATACTCGGTGTATATTATAGATGGATTTCAAAAAAAAAATTTAATCGCTTTCGAGGATTTACGAGACACGACGGCAGTGGCGTCGGAAAGGGGGGGGACAGTTGCCCCCAGATATAATTACGAGTATTAATAAATTATACTTTTGCCCCCTCGGATAAGATAAATTCGAATGTTTTTACTTACCTACTTATTTTTCTTGTAGAAATAATAATAATAATAATAATTATTACCGCCGTGACTTTGTACACCCAACAGTTTTTGTTTCTAGTAATTATTATTATTATTATTTTTTTTTTAAAAGTTTTTTGTTTTAATTATGTTTTCACATATTTTTATTTTATACTCGATTTATTTTTATGCTGTTTAAAAAAAAAATTAATAAATACGACAAACAAGTCACTATTATATTCAATAATTTATTCCTTTTAACTTAAAAGGATTAAATAAATTTATACTTCATTAACAATATTACGTTGTTCCAAAGACGTAGGTACCCTCAAGATTATACGTGATTGTACACATTGTACATGTCAGTCATCGAGTATACAGATTTTTGTTTACATATGTGACGAGTCCTATTATATATGAGCGTATAAAGAAAAAAAAAATTATATTTTTCAGATATATATTTTTGTGTTTAACCGGTTTCACACTTTCTTAGCCATATAATTATTATAATTTTATATTTAAACGTATTGCTGAAAGCTTTTACGCATTACATACTAAAACAAAACGATGATGACTTACGGTCGAAACTAGTTGTAACTATCTTAAAATTTACCAAATACTCTTGGCATTTTTTCATTGTATATATATTATTTTTTTATAATAATATATATTAATTTTATTATATATATTGTTTTTTTAATATATATATATTTTATATATAAAACCGTTAAATGTTTGCTATCCCCCTTCCACGAGTAAAAAATAGTTCCTGTGCCACTGCATGACGGACATTATAATCATTATACATTTCGTTTCGCGAGCGTTAGATTCGGAACATGGAAAGATTTTTGTTTTTTTCGATGTTTGTATTCGGTTTCGAACGAACGTTTTTACGGTTTCTTTTTATTAGATTTCAAATTGTGTGTTTTTACGAAAAAAAAAAAATGGCACATCTTGAATCGATAACGGAAATACTGTTTTCAGACTCTTTTTATAATATCAAAAGAGCACACGGCTTGTTGACATAAATAAAATCAAATATTGAAATCGTTCCAGACGCGATAAAAAAAGCCGCGCTACAAACAAAAGGTCGCAATAGCTATAAAAAAATAAAGGCATACGTACATACATAAAAAAAACACACACAAAGTTTTATATAACTAATAATTTATTTTAATTTTTTTTTTTTTCTGTATGTTTATATATAAGCCCATATTTAACAGTAATTTTCATTCGGTTTTTAGCCTATTAAAATGACTTTAAAATTATGTTTGTACCGGATCTTTAGTAATTTATTATTAATATACGCGCGTGGAAAACAACGGATCGTTATGGTGATAAGTATTTTGTGCAAGTTTTCATTACTCGTTACTACGTTTTTTTTATTGTTTTATTATAGTTAATGTAGCAAGAAGATACTTTTAGTGTCGAATACTTATTTTAATTATATTGCTAGTAAAAAATGTTAGAACACTTAAAAAAAATAAAAATTTATTTCGGGAATATTTTCGGAATATAATTTATTTTATGACGATATTTGTATAATACGCGTAAAGAAGTATTTTTAATATACTTCTACCCCGCAATATCATATCGCGGCAAATATTATTTATTCTGCTCAAACTATACTGCGTATATAATATATGGAAATAGGGACAGGATGGCGTCGATGGTTTACGACGTGATAATTTCTTATATATATATTATATATTATATTTATTTTCCAAGAAACGATTAAATATACATTTTGTATTACTAAAAGTTTTAGAAAAAAAAATATATTTTGTATAATATTATAACGTGGCAATCTGTGTAGCGGTGAAATATTATTAATAAAGTGCACTACGAATCCGCTAGATAGCGTTCGACCGAAATGACAACGTGATGGGGAAAACTCACTTTTTTTTGGATACATTTTCTGGAAACAGGCCGGTGACCGTCACGTGGCGAATTTTCTGTATGGGTTCTCAAACACGCAATACGCTGTCGTATATGTGAACGCGGTGCGGATTAATCTATATACAGCGATAGCCCGAACAATTTGAGGTACATTGGTTTTCAATGATAACGCCACCAGGCGCGCGACGGTCACCTGCCTGTTTTCGTGACGTCGACTATAATAATCTAATAATATAATTTTTTTTTTAAAAGTGTTTGGTCTCGAGAAGTAAAATATCATTTTGAAAACTGTATACATTTCGAGATGAAAATTATTTGAAATTCATAATTGAATTAACCCCATCCCCTTTCAACGGCCGTATCGTGTCATAACCAGGGCCCCCACAAAGGGGGGTCAGTGAGTACTATGGTCCCGGGGCCCGGGCGCTCTGGGGGCCCGGGGAAAAAAACATAATATACCTATACATATTATTGATTTAAATTAGAAAAATAAAATGAGACGTATGAGTCACGCCACTCTAGTCACCATATCTATTTATACAATATTGGTATACAAATAATTTGATTTCTTCTTACTACATCATTTTTTTGTAACAAAATGTGTAGGCGGGTGGTGCGTGCGGCGCGAGCATTTCTTGGAAAAAATAATAGGGAAATAAATCCTGGAAGATAAGAGCAATTAGTCCGCCGCTATAGAAATATTAATGTCGTGCCGCCTTTCCTTTTAGTACTATATTTTTGCTGGTCAAAATGAAATAATTATGGGTTTTTATATATTTAATTTTGTCGATAGGTATATTCGTATTCGGGTATTCCCACAAAATGTACATGTAAAAAATACGTACAATACAATTGTATTTTTGTATGTACAAACGCTATTTTTAATTTTGAATAATTTACGTTGTATTTCTTTATATACATAAATACTTTTAAAAAAAAAAAATGTTGATTTTTATATTAAACCGTAGTAAATTAATGTACCTACTTGTGTTTTAAACTAAAATAACTGATATTTTATAGAGGGGTGTTTATTATAACAGCAAAAGAAACCGTGTAATTAGGTAATTTTTGTAAAAATAAAAAATTATACGTTAGAATAATTCGTAATTATTAGATGATTATAAATATTAATATACACACCGAGGGCCCGGATTTATTTACAGTACCGTAGTTGAAAAATTCATGTGGGGGGGGGGGCGGTCTGGTCATAACAATAATTTGAATAAAACATTCGTCGTCGTACACTGCGCACAATGCGCCGCGCGCATTTAATTACGTATCAAAAATATGAACGCGTTCTCGACCAGAAACCGGTAACGCGATAACGATTAATAAAATGTATTATTATTATAAAGTATCAAACGTGTAGGTATACATATTATAATAATAATATAACGATATTCGCGCGTAACGGTAATGAACAAAACCGACGGTATAATAATAATATATTACGCAATATCATAATAATAATAATATAGTGTGCGAGAGATGACAGTGCGCGTTACGAGAACGGGTAACAAAAGCGCGATATTTGAGCGATTACGACATTTTCTGAGCGCGGAACGCGATCGCTTTTAGTGCGCACACCCTTTTCTCGTTTTCAGTACATTATCCAGACCGCCAGTTTGTGTAATTGAATTAAATATATTAGACACCGCGGATGTGTCGGGGTAAAAGCACTCGGAAAACTTCCAAGACCATTCGTCACGGGATTATCGTTATTTTGAGGCGGCAGAAAAAAAAACGTCCGGTCCGACGAGTTACCGAGCGGTCACGCAATATTTCGAAAATTAAAAAAAAAAAAAAATAAGAAAACCGTGGAAAACGCTATTTTTTTTTTTTATTATTGATTCGTTTATTACACGGATACAATGCAGGACCATTAATTAATAATATACGAGCTCGTTATACATTTTTTTTTTATTAAAATATTCTTTTTCCGACGTTTCTTATAATAATAATAATATCTCGACGTTCTTATATACGACATCGCGTAACTGCGTACTTATTTTCGCTCTCGTATTTTATTCGTTGGCCTTCGTTCGAAATTACATTGTTTTCGTTATTAATTAAATATTTCGAATTTTCCTCGGCGACAATATTATAATCATCTCGTGTTAAAACGTTCAAAGGTTCGGAATTTACGAGTGCAAAAAAAAAAAACATAAAACGCGTTATCAAATCATTCGACACTTTTTTTTCGATCGCATAACTTTCTCTCTTTTTTTATCGATAAAATTGTATAAAAACACGATTCATTTTTTTTATCGATAAATAAAAAGGTGATTATATGACTTTTAAAAATAATTTTTTTTTTTTTGGGGGTTTATTGGGCCTTTAAGACCATCCCGTCTCACAACCAAGCTTCCATCCTTCTCTATCCAGTGCTAGCGTTCTCCAATTGGAAACACCTCCCCTCCGTTCAACATCCTTTTTTATAACATCTTTCCACCGCATTCTTGATCTTCCCAAGGGCCTTTTACCTACAGGATTTTGTTCAATCACTGCATGCAGTACCTAGTGGATTTTGGTTCCTCCAAGCATGACCAGCCCACCGTAGTCTTCTACTTCTGATAACCTCCAATATATCCGAACTACCATATAATGTTTCCAGCTCTGTGTTCTTTCTTCGTCTCCACTCCCCCGTTATTTCGTCTTTGACCGGGCCATATATTTTCCGCAACACTTTTCTTTCGAAGACAACGCATTTGTGTTCGTCCATTTTTCTAAGTGGCCATGTTTCTGATCCATACAATATAACCGGTCGTATCGGAGACGTATATAATTGTTCTTTCATTCTTCGCGATATTGCTCGAGAGCTTAGTACATTAGACAATCCATAGTAACATTTATTCCCAGCTTGAATTTGAAAATAATAATAACAATTAAACGATGTGGAGTAAAAATTTTTTTTTTTGAAATAAAACGTTGTCTACGCGATCACTTTTAAAATCGGCGAAATAAACGAGACCGGAAAAGAGAGATAATTATAATCGTACTCGTCCGGTATTTGGTTAATGAAAAAATAAAATAAAATTCACGTCGACCGAACGTGAATTATTATATTTCTTTTTACGCGATAATCATTTTTTTTTTTTTTGATATACCGTATACCAGTGGCGGCGCCAGAACTTTTGCAGAAGGTGGGCCAGGCTGAGGCCAACCAATTTTAGAGGGGGGGTCAATATTTTTACTCGTCTATTTGTGATGCTTGAGTACTTTTCGATACGGTTAAACTTCTGTTAACATATATTACAATTAGGCTAGAAGCCTTTGAGATGTGGTGCTATAGGAAAATGCTTAAAATACCATGGACTGAGAAGGTAACGAATAAAGAAGTACTAGACAAAATAGAGAAACAACGACAAATATGGAAAAGTATTCAATCAAGAAGAGGCAAGATGATAGGACACATATTAAGGCATGAAAGTTTATTAAAGAAAATAATTGAAGGAGATGTTGAGGGACACATTGCAAGAGGAAGACCAAGAACAGAATATATGACACAGATAATGCAGGATACGAATAAGGGAAGTTACAAGGACCTGAAAGAATTGTGCTATGATAGAGAAGCATGGAGAGCTGCAACAAACAAATCTACGGATTTATAACAAGAAAATATTACAATTGAAATACCTATACATTATGTCACAACTTTTAATATTTCTAAGATAATTTTTAATGACCAATTACGTATAATTATGAGTCTTTACATAATTTACATAAATTTTAGGGTGGGCCATATGGGGGGGAGGCCAAGAACTTTTGGGGTGGGCCCAGGCCCGCCCTGGCCCACCCCTGGCGCAGCAACTGCCGTATACACATAAGAACTTGAACCGTGACTGTACGCACGTCTCTCGCGGGACAAGCTCTGTGGTTTTCGACGTTTTCATCCCTGCAAAATATGCGCGTTCACAGTACATTTACTTTCATAATTTTTTTTGTTTTTCTATCTCTTTCTTCTCCGTTATATTTTCTCGTGGCAATGAGTGTATTCGGGCTTTAGCCGCTCCACAACAATACCGAAGTAATTTCACGGTTTATAAATACGCGCGACCGCTTGATAAAACACAAGAGAAAAAAAGACTTTGTCTTTTCCACGTCTTTATATATATATATATTTCGCGAACAATATTATTAACGTTTAAATTACACGTTATAATATGTGCATATATAAATAAATATAGGATGTGTGGGTTTTATTTCTAACAAAAAAAAAAAAAATATCCACTCATAACATAACTCGCGTTTGCGTACGGTACACAGCTGTTCGACTGCGAACAAAAGAAACCAAAACTTATTAATATTTTTAAGTTTCGGATGTTGTTGTTTTATCGTGTAGGCGAATACTTGCACCCGTCAGGCACAGACCAATTATTTATTCGCGCCAACTTTCCTCAATTAATTATTATACACGCAAACTTCGACCGTTTAATTATTTTACACTTAATAATATATTGTACGTACACTGTTGCAATAGAATAAACGGTGCGAACCGCTATAGATACGAATGTTATTATATACTACTGCAAGAATACACGGAATCTTATACGCATTTTGTAATGGTAAATACTCCGTAGAAAAAAAAAATGTTCGATCGGTGTTACGACAAATTGAATAGTACCAAGGCCGTAGCCTGCAGGGAGGGGGGTTAGGGTTCAGACACCTCCCCCACAGAAATTTTTTCTTAAAATAAAATTCATCGATATATATTCTATTATTAGTTTATTATTTTGTGTTTATACTCTCAGTCCCTCCTAAAAAATTTTTTTGCTGGCTACGGTCTTGGAATCGGTGATATTGAATTGAGTCCATGCTATTTTTATGTGTTTTGAATCGAGTCCAGCTTATATTATCTTAATATCTTTGAATTGAGTCCGTATATGGATAAAATGTCATAACTACCCAATGGCGGCTCGTACCTATGTGCGACGGTGCGACCGCACCCCGTACAAAAATATCAGAGAAAAATTATAATAATAATAATAATATTCATTTAATTTATTATATGTATAAAATAATATTACGCGTATATAGAATAGTACGCAAAAACGAGTTTGCGCTCAATAAATAATAACGTCTTCAATCCGTCGCGCGTAGTCTACACGTGTAATTTCTGTACACGTATCTTTTTTTCTTGCGTAAAACAATTATTTCGGGGGAAAAAAGAAAAACCGAGAAAATTGGTGAATATCAAATTGCGCCCAACAAATTCCATACCGTCAAATCTCGAAATTTATCACTCATTAGATGGAACCGTTCAGGTTCGTCCATATAGAACATCTCGATATATGCGGTGTAAAAATCCTATTAGGAACGTAACATTGACAATTGTGTACAACAATATTGTACGTATATCCCGTTATTTATTAACAAACTTAATGTTAACATTTTTTTTTTTCTTAAAAATCATTGAATGATTTTTCGTTTTTCGTATTGAAACGAAGGTCGTCGCGCAATACAAATAAGGAAAGTTTTCACCGTCTTATGGACATCGTGATCACATATATATATACGTACACACGTAGAGGAAACCGAAGACAAAAAACTAGCATTGGACAAAATTCTAAATTTAAGAAAATTTATTTACTCTTAATAATCATATTAATTTTTTATTTTTTAATAAATCATCATTATGACGCATGAATGCTGTACAGTAAAGAATGGATTTCATGCTTCTAACAGCATCCTGTTCGATCATTGTTTACTGTATTATTACCGGATTCGTCGATATTATCGTAAAGTATATCACTTCATTAATAACTTCAACAAATTAATTCGTTTTGTATATAGGAATACTATGCGAAGTATAGTAATAATGTTACACACAATATTAACGTTAAAACTCGATCGATATTGACGCGATAAATTTCGTATTGATACGAATCACGTTGATTTCGTGTTAACAGTGATAATGGAAAACCGCGAAAAATGTACAAAATTCAAACACCGCGTTATTGTTTTGAATTTGATCGAAAAGCCAGATCTCTGCTCGCGTTTTCGCGTGTACCTTTATAATTCTTACACGCGTAGTGTGTTTTAAATGCAATTTTAATATTATTATGCGCATTCGTGGAACGATCTGTAACACTCATGTGAATATATATATATATATATGTGTCGACACGAAAATCACACGAATTTCTGATATATATATATATATATATATACGCGCGGCCGATTTAAGAAAATTCTACCGAAATAACGGGAAACTTGATTATGACTGATCTCGGGGTGCTCGGGAAATATGTGTTTAATACGCGACACAAGAAAAACTTTGTTACCTCGTGCGCGTCCTCGTGTACTCGTCGTATACACGTATATATTAGTGTGGAAACAACTTGAAATGGGTTAAGTTTTGTATTCCGTCAAAACACACCAATGAAAACTAAATCACGGAAGATATTATAATATTATATTATATAATACGTAGTTGGTGAAAAGTTCAGAAATAATCGGATTCAACGTTATATAAAATATATTAAAATCTGCGGTCTGCCATAAACTGTATCGCGTAAACATTTTGAAAGAAGAGTTTTTTTTTTTTTCTTACGTATAATAACAATAATAAACTATTTATGTCATATACACATATTACGTTCAACGAATACGACGCGTGGATAATTGACGAACGGCTGGTGTACAAATTTTAAATAGTCTTATATCGCGCGACGTGTACTTGTGTTTTATAAACTTAATATGATAAAATATAATATGCGTTAAAAAAAAAAAACAATACTTTGAACGATCTCGAAACATATTTTATATTTTACAAAAAAAATCGTCCTGAATATTATAAGGCATAAATTGCCACGACGTGTACCTTTAATGTACTTTTTTCCCCCGTTGCAGTTCTTAACGCGTTATTATCAATTCAAGTTAAACACAACGATGACACAACGCGTTCGCAAAGGATTTCTACAATTAATGTTGTAGCTAATGTAGTCCATTAGGTTTAATTGATTATACTCGCGATAAAAACATTATTATGAAGGATATTAATTACAAAAAAAAAAAACAAAATGTTGATGAAAAAGGGACGGATGAAAAATTACAAGGTAGGATTTGCGATGACATTTTAGATTATGCAAATAAGTATTATGAAATGTTTTTAATAGTCTCGTTTTATATTTGCTTCTCTTAAGACACTCGTTTTATTATTTATTTTTGTTTTAATTTTTACACAACTGTAATCGGCATAAGACAACGGTTTCATAAAATAACCGTATAATTTAATAATAATTTCTGTATCAGTACATTCACGTTGAATTCAATCAGTTTTACGTCCTGTTTTAACAAAACGAATAAAAAATAAATAAAAGTGATTATTATGTTTCGCGAAAATTATTAGTAATGATTCTATACAGGCGCATTTGTATAATCGATTTTGTTTTAATAATATTTATTATATTATACAGTTACGTTTTTTCTCAAAATTGTTAAGAGTTTTGTACATTTTTTTTTTACACAGAATCGTGTTTAAGCGACATTTCGAATGGACAATTTAAAAAATTTTTTAATTCATTTTTTTTTATTAAATTATTTAATAAAAAATAATTAATTATATACAAATAAATAATATAATAATTTAATTTATAATGTATTAATTTACAACAAATATAATAATTATTATTTATTATTTTAATTAATTTTTTTATTAATCGTTTTACGCTGAAGCTCGACGTATATAAGTTAGAAATATGTAAACCCATTCTATAACGATCACAAAATAGTCTGACACAAAGACGTAGTTAAAAAGTTTCTGTTTAAGTATGTTTAAAATATTTTGTCGTAATTAATTTTTTAATTAAAATTCGATATATCTGTTGGCATAAATATGGATTTTTTTTTTTAAACAACCTTACTACGATTTTATTTACTTTCTTTTTTAGGAGCATTTCATAGTTTGTCAAACAAGTCGATTTTGATGACAACCGTCCACCAGCGACGTAGAATTCATATAACAATAAAATATAGTACTACCCGTACATATTTTTCACTGTTATTTAGCTAACAATAACGTTCCTGCAATTCGCATTTCGTTTTAATGTTCCAAACGAAATACTGTTATTATTATTATTATTGTATTTATTTTTACGTGCGTCATATTTTCGATAGGAACGAAAACCAAATTGATTAAACCGTCCCGTAAAGTCCAACGAATTTTCGGTGTATTGTGTGGAACGAAATCGCTTGACAATAACGTTATTAATATTAAATATAACTTTCTCCTAAAAAGCGTACGGAATAAGTTTTTTTTTTTGTTATTTTTTTATTTTATTCCGAGACCGCGCGGAACGAAAGAATTACACAGAGTATATAAAGTAATTATATTAGAACTGACGGAGCCGGTATAAATTATGCAAATGTCATTTAAAGATTTGTACCGTAACGGCGAAAACTATTTTAAAAGCCAATATTGGACGACTAGTTCGCGGAACAGTGTACTTTGTCATTAACGAACTTATTTACAAACGGGGCGAATTGTCAAGAAGCCAACGGGGATTTAATATACCGCGTATCGATCAGTCACGAGACCTTATTGTTACCGCCGCCGCCGCCTCCTCCGTCATTATTATATATGTGTGTACTTGTTACTCTACTCGATCCGTGAACCTGCCTTCATAGAAATGACCTACGTGTACGGATTTCCAAACTCGTGTGTCGTTCATTAGCAGAACGACCGAACGCGCGAACTCGCATGTGCCGCGTGGCACTGTAAAACTTATACTTTGGCTGTCGAGAAGTGTATACGAGAGTCGTTCACGATCATAGCAGTCCCAATGGGGGTGGGGAGCAAACGGGGCAAGTGCCCTAGGGCGTCCAAAGTATTATGAATGCAGGGGGCGTCAAAAAAAAAATGAACGACAAAAAGAAAAAAAATGTATTGTTTTATTTTAGATATTAATTTCCCTCGTATCTATGTGATTATTTCGAGGATGAGTGTATTTACTATTAAAATATATAAAATTCTGTAATTAGATATTACGTTATAGTTGTAAATTTTTTTTTTTTGGGGAGGCGTCAAATATTATTGCCCTAGGGCGTTATTGGTGGTAAGGACGGCACTGTTCACGACGACGGGGTAAGTAATAATTTTTTTACGGACGGGCCCGAAGACGAGATTCTCCGCGCACGTCACCCCGGCCTAGCCCACTAAAAAAATTCAAATTTTTTTTTTGTTATCACGTTTTAATACGCAATTTCTATGAATTCGTATGCCTATTATCGTAATTTGTATGACATCACTAGTACTTAAGTTACAAGCGAAATGAGGGAGGTGGTCTGGGGTGACGTCACTCCAGCCCACCCCTACACCAAAATAAAATTTCGTGTTCGCATCTATTTGTGCGCAATTTGTATGAATTCGTATGACACATTTCAACCGTCCGTTTTCAAAACTACCCCTGGGTGGTCTGGGGTGACGTCACTCCAGCCCACCCCTACACCAAAATAAAGATTTCGTGTTCGCATCTATTTTCTCAACCTCCTATGACCCGCAAACCGCAAACGTTCAAGGAATTAATTTCGGGTATCTGCACGTTTGTACACCGTGCATAAATGCTAAAAATTCAGTCGAGTCACTTTTAAGTCCGACCCGACCCGACTTCGAAACTAGAAATTTTTGATTGCAAAAAATTTACTATAATATTATAGCGTACTAGCTGACCCGGCAAACGTTGTTTTGCCAAAAAAAAAAACAATCATCAAAAAAATTTTTTTCGTAAAATCCTTCTCCTGGCAATTACGAACAATTAAAAAAAATTTGAGCCAAATCGGCCCAGCCGTTCTCAATTGATGAATCGTTATACATTTTTGGCTCCATTTTTATATATATATAAATATACGTATATAATGACCCACACCGTATAGAACAATACTTTTAATTCCTTTAAAACGACTACTACTTCTACGTATGTGATATAGTAAAATATATATATATATGCGTTACACAATTTTGCTAGTGGCGTGTGGCAGTGTACACTTTGGTGCTCTAGTGGAGATGACAACGGGCCAGACGACGAGTGGTCTGCCTGCAAGCGTCGACTGCGCGCGGTATGGAAAGATATTATTATTGCGTAGACGCGCAATACGTCTCGTACAACGGAACACAGACAAAAACACAAATTAAACTCAACAACCGTACGTACACACCTCTTCATAAAACGCGCGCGTATATACGCATAAGGGACTTTGAAAAAGAATACGATCCCTTCATTATACGCGCGCGTCACACTATATTTTTCCGCCTCGCGGCGCGTTGAAAACGAGTGTCTCTGTCTAAACTTTTTCTATTCGTCTTCGTCATCGTTTCAGTTATATACACACGCGCGAGCTAGTGCTTTTATTTCTCATTTTCCGGCCACTCGCGTTTCGCGTCACGGTTGTTGTCGTTTTTTTTTTAAAAAAAAACACAGGAACTCTAAAACAGAAACCCGGCGACGCTCGCGATTTTCTCATCGTTCGCCGCCCGTCGACCGCGTCATCGTTTCGCGTGTCTCTCTACCCCGCCGACACCACCAGCTGCGACGCTGAAAAGGCTGTCGAATATTTCGCTAACCGGTCTTTTGTACGGGAATCGTTTGGAAAGACTGCATACGAATCGAATCGTATAAAGCGTAAAAATGTCAACAGTTCACTTCTTGGAAGAAAAAAAAATTACTCCAGAATTCGGGGGACCCTAAAATACGAAATAATAACCGATATTGTTAAACAAATAATATATATAGGCGTACGCCAGTAGCGATTATAATGGGTGAGGGTGATAGGTGGATCACCTCCTCCCCATGGGGTTTGATATTTTTTAATTTATTATATCTCCGACCTAACAGCACCGACTTGTGTCATGTAAGTTGGTCCAATTATGTTATGCTCTATTTTCACCCCCCCCCTTTGAACATCGTGTGTAAGGCTGGAATCAGTGCTCGACTGGCAATCGGTGCGAACGGTACGCGCTGATCGAGCGTTTAGTGCTTAGCCGACGACAAACTCGATCGGTCGTGTACAGTGTAAACGAGTAAACGTCAATTAAATAGTAAACGAGTGTACAACGAGGAAAGATGAATCCTTACGTTCATTTCATTTCATTGAAATACGCGAAATAATAATAATAAAAAAATTAAATAATAAAGATTGCATACGCGCGTACGAACGGTCATTCGGTCAGCGTCAAACTAAACACCCGCATATACCGAAGTATTGCGTCAGCGTACCGTAATAAAACGGGAAAAGAAAGTAGTCACCAGATAGCGCTACGACACAACATAGAGGGCGTGGCAGAAAAGCGCTTATAAATAGCGTTCCGAAACCATCGGACAGCTCAGTGTAGTCACGGCGGTCGGGCGTGAATAACGTAGTTCGCGTCTGATTACGGTGTGTGTGTGTTGTTCGAGACTGACCGCTATTTATATGCGCCTTTCTGCCACGCCCTCTATGTTGTGTCATCACGCTATCTGGTGACTACTTTCTTTTTTCGTTTTATTGTTATATCGTTTACGTTCCATGTACGTTGTTCTTCCTTTTTCTACATCTGTATTTCGTCTCGGTACATTAATAGATCTTGGTTATTATTCGTTATTATTATAAATGCTTTTTGGTTATTATTCGTCGTTGTGGATATTTCATTGGCAGAGGGAGTTGGCTCCATTTTCGTCGCCCCCCTTGAGCATCGTGTATTTAACCGCTACTGATGTACGCCAATATAAAAGTCAGGAATCGATTCGGGGACACGTAATTAAATATGAGTTGAGAATCGACTAGGATTTTTTAAACGCCTCTTGGTTTTTTTTTGTTGAGGGGATATTGTGAAATTAATTTCAATAATAATTTTACCGATATATTTAACGGTTTATATTTACGTCATTTATACGCATATCGTTTTCAGTTTGTATGACAATATTGTTAAATGCTAATATCGAACATATAAATTATAACTAGGTCTCGGAATTTGATGCATTTTGCGTTTTTTTTTTAATTCCTAGATTTTTCACTCTTTACGTTATTAAAAAAAAAAAAAAATTAAGGTATTTCAAGTCATTTTGGTCGTTTTTATCTATTTCCCACTATATAGATGAAAAATTGAGATTACCATTATTTTTTATTATTGTTCTATATTTTACTATAATATCACCGTGATAAGTATAATATTTTTAGAAAAAAGAAAAAACTTTTTTCTCTTCCAACAATACGTAAAGACACATTAAAAAATTAATCCTAATCGCTTCGTTATGCTTATCGTTTCCAGACGACCGATCCATTACAGTCAATGGACATTTTAGACGTCAACGAGTCAGAGTCAATTCAAATTTAACTTTTTATGAAATAAAAATAGTAGTATGAAACAAAATGGTTTATCCCAATAACGGTTTGTGTAAATATTGATCTCCAATAATAAATTAGTAATATTTATTTAAGTAATTGCGTGTCGTTCTTTTTTTTATTTATATTACGGCGTACGTTTTGAAAAAACAACTCATTTTTCATCTCGTTATTATTATTTCATTTTTATTCTGCAAGAATATTTTTACATTTTTTTTTAAACGCTCTTTGAACGTCATTAACGTCCAAAGACCTATAGCTATAACGTCACACGACTTATTGTCACTATTGTGTCAGTCGTACCTGCCTATTTTATAAGTGAGGTCACGAAAATACAGCATTTACCAATATTCATATACCAATCACAATATCGAGTCGCGACAGAATATTGACTTATTTTCGCAACTTTTTTTGAAAAAATATACTTCCCGAAATAAAAAAAAATAAATATTAACAACACTATATAGACTGTGTAATACACGCGCGCAAAAGCTCTTGCGCTCTACGCCGAAACAGCTTATGGAAAACGCGCGCCTCATAATTCTTCACGTTATACGCGTACCTACACTTTCCGGTTTGTTATATAACGTTTACCGTTAAAACTCGCAGTTAATGAGGGTAAAGAGAAAAAAAAATGATTAAAAACGCACAAAGAAATCGTGCGCTTTTATATTATTTTCGTATTAAATGCGTATATAAGGGACGATTATAATTGTTACACTGGCTCGCCGGTTACTACGCGCGTATATTACTATACGAAAATGACCCGTTCGTATATTTTTTCGCTCTGCCGATCCCGTAAAACGGCTCGTTAAAAATATTAAATACACTCTTTGCGTTTTTTATATATTTACGGCGATTATTATTATTATTATTATTAGGCTCCGGACGGTTTTACGCCGTCAATCTGACTTTACTGCAGCAGCACGTGTCAACCGAAATAATTAAATGATTACGTTATAGGACAATATATAATATCGTGTTACTATATATGTATATATCGCGATAGAACATATTGAATATTAAAATCAAAATATTTAATATTATAATCGCAATGGCGTAAAAGACATTTTTCGAAACGTATATTAATTTAAATGTCAATTTATTTGTATAAAAAAAAAAGACGGTTCAAATAATTTTAGTACCTTCCTTTATATATATATACTAATAATTTATATCCAGTGTGCGCGTGTATTTACGTTGAGCAAATCCTTAAATATTTTAATACGAACGTCGAATATTATTTTTTATATCACGTTTTGAAATGCGATCGACTACGGCCCTTCGGTTAGGCAATATCAGTGCTTCCGCGCGTTGGCGCTACGGCCGAAACGATACAATATATTTGTTACGCATTATTGGAATATTATATAGTTTAATAAATGAGTAATTCGTATTTCGATGTAGTACATGATTACGCCTATTAACATAGCCAACAATTACTTCCTCGCGTGATAATATTATATTCTTGTACGTGCCATAATAATCGAATAATGGGGAGTGAAAAAACGAATGAACCGTATTATACGGAATATGTAATTATTTATATTTGATTTGATTCACCTATAATTGACACGTTTGCATTGATTTACGTTTAACGAGTCTCATATTTAATAACATCAAACTGCGTTTTCTATTACCGCCCGCGAAAGAGAAACTCACTAGCTTTCAAGAAATATTCAAATCGAAATCTACGTACATAATGGCAATTGTCCACGGACCCACATATTAAAACTCCACTTAACCGACAGATATCCCGAACCAACGACCTTATGTTTGATTATCGAAATACCAAATGGACAAACCTATTGGGCTCGTTGAGCGGAATAAGTCAAAAAGACTGGCAAAGATACTTCAAAATGAACAAGGCCCTGCTGCACCCCGTAAGCAAACCTCTAAACAACACTTCAGGCAATCTGATCTACAATGTCGAGTATAAGATAGAACTTTTCGCTGACGCAATGAGAGTCCCAAATCCTCAAACCCGCAGAGCATCAGATAGCGACACAATCACTAACTGTGCTCTCAAACATTGGTGTTAGAAAACCATTACGGATATTTGCCATTTCATTAATTGCAGGTGCATCAGAATTGAGTACTGTCCTCAAAGCTGGAAACACGCTGAGGTAAGTATATTGCCAAAACCGGACAAAGACACACTATGTCTGATCAACCATTGTCCAGTATCATTCCTCAACACAATGGCAAAAATGTTCGAACGTCTGCTCCTAACTAAACATTAGTATTCACTCTATGTTCATTATTCTACCAAAAAAATTCGGATTCCGTACTCAACATAGCACCACTATTTAAATTACCAACATCACCGACGATATTACCCACAACCTGAACCGAAGATACAAGATAGTGGCAACCATAATGGACGCCGAAGAAAGCGTTCGATAAGGTCTGATACGATGGATTAATCTATAAATAAATTAACATTAATACACCTAATCAGCTTATCGATATCGTTAAGTCATTCATAACAAAAAATAACTTTCCACATTAAAACAGAAGATAAAAAATCCTCAACCGTAGTTATAAAAGTAAGATTTCCTCAATGCTCTTGGTTTTTTGCCCCATCTATTTACTTTATACACCAATAATATGCCTCAAAACCTAAATAGCAAATCTCTTCACAGACGATACCTTCTTCTACTCACAAGTCAGCCGTCGTCAAACTCCATAAACGAATCCATCTCGTCCGCTATCCTTGGTTTGACGACTGTACAATAACCGTAAACGTAAACAAAACTTCCGTTATATTATTCTACAAAACAAGTCACCCCCAGGAATATTCTCTTCTCCAACAACCGCGTAAAGCCAATACTAATCAACAAAGCAATATCCGTAAAACGCTCTCTTTGCCCACCGAACATAACACGCCTTCCTATCAACTACGCATATACGCTCTCCTCCTCCCGTTTACACTATTATCAACACAGTGTTTTTTTTTTCGTTTATATTCCACGAAAGACAATCATAATAATAATCGAAACGTTAACGTGACTATACGTTTTCGTGTAACGAATTATCGAGCACAAATAATGGAACTCTAATATCATCGCCTGCCGATCGTTTGCCCTCGGCCGGCTTTCCGAACGCGCGTTTATCTTTTGTGTATTTGATATAAAAAACATATAAAAAACGCTTTTAGGGAAAACGTACTGTTACGGTGTTGAAAAAATTGCGTGACCCAAAAGTATCATCACGCGACGACTACTGACACACGTCGAAAAACACAGCGCCCGCGCCTTTTGTACAAACACGCTTGGTACGCGTGTAAAAAACGAGGAACTACGACGATATTATTTTAATGCAATGCGTGTACGCGTATAAACAGAGAACCGTCGTAGTTTTGTGCCACCACGCCCGTTCGTCGGATAATTAAAACGCCAAAAAAAATCCTATAAAATAATAATAATAATAATAAAAATGTATTATCGGTCGGTGACGTGACGTATACGCGCGCGCGCGTGTACAGTATAAACCGGAAGGCGTGGTGACTGGCGAGGTGATTTTCAAAAAGACCACGAAAAAAGAAAAACGGAGACGATATTATTTCCGCCACGCATACGAGCCACTTCGAGATATAAAATTATATACTTGTATAAAAAACGTTTATTATTTTTTAGCGTGGCGAGTCCGCAAGAATGGTCTGGATCACGTGGTCTCCTCCTATACAGTGGAGCCCTTAGGGGGAGGCAAGCCCTGGACCAAGCAATTTTTAGTTTGAGGCCTCGCGCTCATTAAAAAAAAAAAATTTCTTTAATAAATTTCTGTGACATAATTAAGGAGTTATTTAGAAATATAGTAGGTTCACTGTTAATAAGTGCGTTAAGTAATAGGTTTGTTCCAACACGCAGTCAAACTATCACAGAACTGGCGTGCGCATGCGCAGTACACTTTTGCCGTTCCAACACACCGAAAACGCAAACTCAAATTGTCAGACGGTCGTTTCAACTCGTCACTATACCAGTTTCGGAATTGGTTTCTGACAATCACAACGATCCGCGGATTCAGACGTGGTCTGGCAGTAAGAGACACTGTTATCATTTATGTTATCGATAATTGAGTAATATTTCTTATCAATTATTGTTCGCGTTTAATTTATCTCTTATCTATTCTACGACCGTGAACAGCCCGAAATGCGTTCCAAGCAGAGCTCCGAGTCCACGACCAGTCCAAATCAATCACTGATCAATCCGCAACTAGTCCCGAATCCCGTGTTGATACAAACCTAATAACAAATATTATCGTAATCTTATCGTTGTAACAGTGTAGGGGATTGTGATCGAAGAGGACCGTAACTACGACGTGTAAAAATAATCGCCGCGACAGAAGTATTCATTGGTTGCTCGTTAACGTTTTACATTTTTCGCATCTTGCCTTGTACGAAATTGATAATTGTTTTATTCTAGAAAAACGAGAGAATGACCGTCGATGATTTAAAAGCTAATAAGACGCTGGCTAATTAATCGCGGGGAAAAGCAGCCGTTTCGTTTTTCGTCTCATTCGTATGGCGGACGAGCAGAGTTTTTACAATCATAATACTATTGTTGTCTCGTAATCGTTGCCACGCGAACAGATCTCGTATTTTAGGAGGTCGAAAAAAACAGTCAGGGGACGTACTGGGTGCTGTACTACGGATAAGTGTAGTGGAGAAAAACGCAAGCTTCAACCCGAGAACGGCAGCAAAATGCCGAAAGTCAAATGTCTCTATTCGAAATAAACGCTGTGGTTTTATCAAAACGTAACGGATTCAAAAATGACCGGAATGAAAAGGACTCGGAAATCCAAAGGACGCCCATACATATTATAATAATAATCGATCTCGTTGGTCGCGCACAAAACTGGTGTCTGTATGACAACGGCGAGTGTCGCGACCGAAAAAAAGCAGCGAGCGAACGCCAGAAAAATAATAATCGATTTTCGCGCGACGACTTTTCGCCACAGCGCCAAAACAGCGATTACTGAATCGCGCGTTATCGCGCGGCGGTCGCGAAATCGCGTCGAGACGCGCGCGGACGGAAAACGACGGCCGCGGAAAAGGGACCGGGAAAAAATATAATCTTTTTCGCATTATCTGGACGAGAGAGAGAGAGAGAGAGAGACGGTGAAAAAAAAAATGAACGTTCGCTGCTTAATGGCCTGCGAATAATAGTGCAGTATCGACGATGGGCGAGCACACAGACGAGCTCGGATTCGGAAGAACCTCGCCGTCCCTTTCGCGGCATTTTTCCCGTGTACATTCTGCACAAACGCGCGACTTCCACCGATTGACCGCCCTTCGCCGACGCCTAACCGAATTAGAACCGTCCGATCGGAACGCGGGAATCGTCGCGAATTGTTGGAATTAAAATCGTCCCGATACTGGCAAATTAATCGGAAAAAAAAACCGTTTAGTTTTTCGTCTCGTTCGTTTGGCAAACGAGAAGAGTTTTTACAATCATATTATTGTTATCAGACAGCTAGAAAACGCTTCCTAACAAGGATTCTAAGGATTAAATGGCAAGACCGCCCGAGCCAACATTAGCGTTTTAGAGGAGGAGGCCGAAACAACTATAGCGTAGAAGCCCTAATCGTTAAACACCGACTTCGCTGGACAGGTCACCTCGTCCGTATGCCCGAAACACGTCTTCCACGACAGATTTTCTACGTTCAACTAAAAGAGGGAAAACGAAGCCAAGGAGGTCAACAAAAGCGCTACAAGGATGTCCTTAAGGGCAATATGATTAAGTGTCACATCGATACCAACAACGTGGAGACAACAGCAAACGATAGGTCCTCGTGGCGTCGTGTGTGTCATGAGGGACCGCACGTTTTTGAAGAACGGAGACGCAGACACGAGACAGAGACCGCAGGATGGTGCGAGAGAACAGAGGAAGAGACGATCAACAATATACAGATGCTGTGAGAGACTGGGTGTGCCCGGACTGCGGAAGAGGATGCGGCTCCGGAATTGGTTTGTATAGCCATCAGAGAACACACAACCGACGACAATAGAAATAGAAGATAATCATACTCGGGATTGCTCATCATCGTTGTTATCTCGTCAATCGTTGCGAATAGACGTCATATTTTAGGAGATCGAAAAAAGTCAGGGCATGTATACTACAGGTACTTACTGTATGTATTGTACAGATACGTTTTTTTTTTTGAAAATAAACGGGTTTCTTTAATTTTCCGAAAGTTCGGAACGTCGAGGAATATTATCGTTTTTTTCCACTAAGCTGTTTGCACACGAGTCTCGCAAAGCTGCGAGGTTATCAAAATTTTATTTTGGTATATTTTTTTTTTTTTCGTTATTTTCCTTAATTACTTATAACGTGTAAAAACGTAAACTTCTCAATTTCCAAATAGCAAATATATTTCGTTCTACACTGCACCGTCTTGTACACGACTAAAATAATTAAAAATATTTATCGTTTATTTTAATTTTCGATATTATATTATAACTATTAACTGTTCGGTCGTCGTACAGGAGTGGCCGCTTTTCGCGTGGCCCACAGCGCGTAAACAACGTACAATATCCATCGCGATAATTTTGCACTGAACAGTGTTTTTAGGTTTCGTGTCGTATATATAAAAAAAAAAATCGATTTCGTTTGCTTATAGCGTGTCGGAGAAACGCACGCCATAAAATACAGTTTATACGGCAAAAAAAGAAACGAAAACGAGACGCGCGCGTGTCCTTTTTTAAACACGGACGAATAAATTATAAAACGACATTTATTTAATTAAAAAACATTATCGTGACACCGCGGATAAAACGCTGTGCAACACGACGGCACCCCAGAGAGTACGTTCAGAAAAACGGTGTAGTTATACGAATCGGGTACATGTGGTTTCGTCGTTAAAATGTTTTAACCGTTCCGTTGTTACGCGGAAAATCGTATTAAAAGTTCCGGCTTTTTCCGATATAATATTTGGCAACAAAAAAAATTTATTGTCGCTTCTCGAAGCATAACGATAATAATTACTCCTAGAAGCGGGTTCCGTTGTGCGTTTACCTAATCGTCGTTTCGTGAATATCGCGAGCGCCTTCAGCTGCATATATACGCGATTTATACACGTTATTTTACACGCATAACCAAGGTACACGGTGCAGAGATTATAATATATAATACAAGAGAATGAGGTTGATTGGTCACAATAGGAAGACGGTTTCTCGTTCGCAAAACGCAACGTCCGATGCGTACGACGGTTACGACCATAGTCGGAGTGACGGAACGGTACGTGTATGGAAACAATAACGGGTAGATCTACCAGAAATCGTGAGATTTACTTCTGACGACAGAACAGGTGCATCAATAGGACCATCAATAAGTTCGCTTAGGAAGTTCGGGTCGGCCAATACTCTTCGGGTCTGATATGCTAATGGGTTTTGAGTGTTGTAAGGCAGGGGATTGATCGTGCGCGGTTCGGTTTTAAGGACGAGAGCAACGAAGCCAAGAAATTCACGTTGGACGCTTTCAAGACCGGGACGAGTCAGATGCAGTGAATCGGTCCCGTAGGATGGACCCGTAGTGCACAACTACTGGTCTTACAAGAGAACGATAAATTATTATTATTATTATTATTAGAGGTATACGTATATTTTCTGTGTTGGACCGAAGAGAGAGAGAGAAGGAGAGGAGACGAGACGAGTGTCGTCGTATTATTTTATGGAACGAGAAACGATGTGGGAATCGAGAAGACCACCCCCGGAGGCGATGACACTTTGTTAACAGCGGGTGTTTTCATTACACGAATAACGCGCGCGTCTTCCGGACGGCTCACCAGTCACCACCACCAGCTGCAGGAGGTCTTGCGACACGCGATCGACCGTGTGTAATCGACTGTGAACGCGCGTATAGTATATGTCATTGAAATATCCATTTCGAAGGCAATTGTTTGAAAAAATAAAGAAAAGTATTTTCACTTTTCGTCCGTTACACCTGTGTATACGCGATGCACGTAGACTATCGCCGAATCGAATAATATAATAATAGTACGCTTTTCCCGATTTACCGGCACCGTAAAACGCGTCTCGGTTTTATCGCTTTATCGCGTTCCGCGCGAATAAATGACATAATATCTACGACTACGGCGATTCCTTTGATGATGTGCCTTCGAAATGGTCAATATGGAAAACGTCGAATAAAAATACACGGCAGTAATGCGTTCGTTTGTGCGTGTTATGGCTGCTGCAATGGCGTACAAAGGACTTTTTAGAGAACGAGCAGTTAAATTAAAACTCTAACCACCCCGGGGTACCTACGAGTGTTTATTATAATGAAGGCTATTCTATACTTAATCTCAGTTTTTTTTCAAATGTTTTTTTTCCCCAAGTATACCCGTCTGTACGATTTACCACAGCGATACAAAAAAAAACCTATTTAAAAACATACCGTTCTAGCAAATAATATTATATAAATATTATACGATCCTTAAGAAGTAAGTTTTTTTTTTGAAAACACGTGATAAAACAAGTGGTGTTTATATATACTCCATATACGATGTAGACTCTTAACAAATCATCGGTGTACTGCGTTTACTGTCGAGTCTCGATGAATTTGCGAAATAAAAAATAATTATTGTTTTTTTTTTTGTAGCGATTCTTTATTGAAAACCGAATAATATTTTGTTGTTTATTATCCAATAGAATCGACGACAACGTATAATTAACTGGCAATATAATAATTATAAAACGTCCAATGTTATCGTCACGACGTTGTTGTATACTGAATAAACCAGATCTACTATTACCAAAAAATTATGATTATTTTGGAAAACAACGTCGTACGGCAGATACCCCGTTGCGTTGTTAAAGGACGATCGATTATAAAAATGTAATAAATATAAAATATTGTGTTTATATTATAATAAAGGGACGGACAAGTAGTACCGGATCCAATTTTTTATCCATATATATATTCAAGTAAATATATTTATTTTTTTTTTAAATAATGAAAAGGAAAATATGTTTGTTTGACGTTATTGACACTCTTACCTTATTATACCAAGATCATAGTGTGAAACTTAATATTATAGGTAACGACATAAAAATGATTTTTTTTTTTCTTTTAGCGCCCGAAACTTTTTCATCGAAATTGTTGAAATTATGCTGATTATACACTTAATAAATTCGATGGCGACACGTCACTGAATAAAACCCAAACACTCATAAATTAAACGTTTTTTTTATGTTAATAAAATATACGTAAATTATACATATATATAACATATAGTTCATATTGCCCTCATTATATTCAAACAATAAAACACGCGTTTAGCCGGTAATTTAAAAAAAAAATGTAAATAAATAGTAAAATAATATAGTACGCGTATCGTGAACACCCGTGTAATTATGAATTGTAAAAAAAAAATCGAATTCCAACGTATTTCGTCACTAACATTTTATTTGGTAAAACGTTAAAAAACTATTTAAATCCAACGGCTCACCGTGTCTTGTGCTCAAATATATATATATATATAAATTAAAAATTATTTTCGTCTCCGTTTTGTTCTTAAATAAAATATAATACCTATAGTGTACCGTGCACGTGTTGGGCTCTCGTATATTTGTCTGTTTTACACTCAAAACGAGAATTTCGGATTTAAAAAAATAAGTAAACATATATTAAGGTACGGTTTCCAAGGCGCGACCGGTCGCCGAGACCAATCTCCGGTGACGTAAAAAAAAACCGTCAATTTCTGTATCTGTATATTCAGTATCATTGTGGTTTTCGTGCAGTAAGGGCTAGTGTTTTCAAGTTAAATTTTATATTTACTACTAGCTGACCCGGCAAACGTTGTTTTGCCAAAAATAACAATCATCAAAAAAATTTTAAAAAAAATATTTTAAAAAAAAGGGGTTTTCCAAAATTTTTTTTCGTAAAAACCTTCTCCTGGCAATTACGAACAATTAAAAAAAATTTGAGCCAAATCGGCCCAGCCATTCTCAATTGATGAATTGTTATACATTTTTGGTTCCATTTATATATATATATATATATATATATATGATGAGTATGAATACAATTATTAACAGTAATAAAATAATTAATCAAATAAAATAAATAAATAAAACATTTTTTTCGAAGCATTTCGATCAGTTGCTCTTCTTCTTCTCCCGAAAAATGCAATTTAGCCATATTGATGCACGGGACAGTCGAAATTCACTACCCAAGAGTTGGTTTGTGATTGAAATAAATTAACGGTCGCGCGCGACAGTCGCAATACACCGCTCTCGGACCGGTAGTGTCGCCGGTCGCCGTGATAAAGTTCAGTCGCGCGACAACAGTCGCGCGTTGGAAACCGGTCAATAGGAATTAGCATTGATTAAATATTTAATATATAATATTTAATCAATGGAATTAGATACTAACAGTCGGACGGCGACCGGTCGCGCCTTGGAAACCGTACCTTTACCGAGTACCCGCGCCCACCCGTTCAAAGTAACCACCATACCAGTGTGTGCCACTGTGTTTGCAGTGTATATTATCACACGCCCGTTCGATTTTTAAAATCCAGCCAATTATGGGGAATACGAATTGATGCGCGTGCCGACGCTTTGGCGTGGAAAATTAGTGGCGTAGTACAGCAGTGTGGGCGTATGAGTGTGGTACAATATTAGACGCGAGAACGACACAATAGTCTCGTATGAAACGTAATTTACGATATTATCGAAAACGAAATGGCATCAATAACACTGTGATGTATATAGTTGAATAAAAGGGGGAAAAAAAAAATGTTGTCGCCAACGATATATTATGGACAGCAAATAGGTGGTATAATAACGGTACACGTGTTGGCAAAAATTGAATATATTTTTTTTTTTACATTAGCCGACACAACGCCAAAGAAAAACGACGCTGTAGAAAACGCTGTAAAACGCGAATACAATCAATTGAAAAACGTTAACGTTTATCGAAAAAATTATTATTATAAATTCAAAGACGGATCGAACACGTTTAATATACGATAATACGTATATATAATAGCGTGTTGGACGCTTAAAGATTTCGTCTATGCCAGTGGTGGCCAAACTTTTTTTACCGCGGGCCATAATAAAAAAAAATTTTTTTGGCCGGGCCTGAAATTTGAAATTTTCCTTAAACTTTAAAGTTTTTTAGGTATATAGGTTTATGTAAGTACATATTTAACGGCGTTTTTATTGTACTCACTCGTTTTAACGGCTTTATTTAATACTTATAACTAAATGATTACTACAAATGAACAAATTTATATCGGTTTACACTTATAAAAAAAATTTTTTAAATGTATTAATTTGTTAATGTGAATTATGAGCTTGTTTCTGTTGACAGAGGACATCAGTATTAGGTTCTAATTTGGTAGAATTTACCCGGAGAACGGCGTAAAGATGTTCATTTGTAATGCGAGATCGAGTTTTACTTTTATTGATTTTCATAGTTGAAAACACTTGCTTACAAATACATGTCGAACCTGCAAATATATACAAGACATCTTGGCTGCAAGAACATTTGGAAAATCTTCTTTAGACGGATTTGAATAAAACTGAACAAGATTTTCAGAGCTTGAAAAATTATTAAATTTCGTTTTTAAATAATTATTATAACATACGGGATCTCGAACGTGTCCTATCCTATTATTTCCATATATCCGATTGACAACGTAAATGACGATAAGCAATAAGAAACTAGGAAATATTTATCTATATTTTAATACATTATTTTAAATATGAAGAACGTATAGTGTAATTTTTTAATTTTTCAATTTTTCAATTTTTTTTAACGTAAATGTAAAATATTATGGATACGCAAATAAGTGCTGTAATGTAGAATACTTTCGCGGGCCAGGTAATAAATGATGGCGGGCCGTGGTTTGGCCACCACTGATCTATGCGATCGTTTAACGTAATTTTTGAAGTCCGCGTTTCCGAAAGTAAAAATATTTTTTCCCAAACTCCCTTTTACCACCGGAATCATAGTAATATATAGTTTATCCGAAAAATTCCAGAAGGAATAAAAAGCGTGCCGATCGGAAGAAAAACTATGATTGTATTTCGGAAGTGAAAACGGCAAAGCAAAAAAAAAAAACTATCGAATAACGTTTTTTTTTTTTAATGTGCCCAATATCGTCCCGCGATCGGATTTCGTAAGTACGAATTTTATGTATTCAATTAATTTCGATACTCAATATAGTGTTCATAATACCTTTACGTTCATAATACCTTTACGTTCTAACTTATACGGTAATACAAATACGAATATTTTAGATCATATAACAACAATGTTTTTTCTCGTTCATTCTGTACGGCGTTCGGCGAATCTTATAATGCGCACATAATATACGCTATTCTTTATGCTTTTGGTTTCAAATATTCAGCGTGTACATACGAGTATTTTATTATTATGTTTGTGTACCGGAACGTATAATCTCGTGCACTCATTTTCGAATAACAATGCACGCTTTAACATACATAAATACGTATATTATAACGTATATTACACATTTATTATGTCGAATTTGGAAATCGCCTTAAGAGGACGCTACACCGCGGGCATTTGTTGACTCTGCTCCTGTCTTTTACGTCTCGATATAGCGAAATAACACTATATTATTATGAGTGCTACGAAGTCTACAACAGACATTAAGACATGAATATTGTATACCGTTTGAAAGACGAGAACTTTTTCAGCGTTTCGTTACAATTAGATTTTCGAAAATCGTATTGACAAAATGAGTATAATACGGCACGGAAAACCGATAGTGCGTTCGGCGAATGATTAAAAATAAAACATTATTTTGAAAATCTGATTCCAACAAAACGTTGAAATAGTTTTTTCATCTTTTCTACGGTATATTATACGTCTTGATGTTTATTTGGAGATTTCGTATAGCGTTTATTTATTTTTATATATATATATTGCCCGCGAGACAGACAGAGACAAATATAACGCCCGCGTGTAGCGTCCATTTATTAACATCGTTCTTAAACTAAAAAAAAAAATATTCTTTCGGATCGAGCGATATATTTCAAGTCACTATACCGATCTGGTCCGGGTCACGTCACAGCGAGTCTGGAAAAACGTACGATTTTGTGTGTGAGCAGGGGCGTCATTTGGTGGGGGGGCAGGGTGTGCGGTCGCACCCCTTACTCTTAATATAGTCCTGATTGGCCTGTTTCGGTAACGGTACTTAATGTTGATAAAAAAGAAGTTAACAATATTTTGTATAGAAAAAGCTGTAGTAGATGTATTCGCTGCTAAACTTAATTAAAAATTGCCGGTTTCCACATATTTAAAATGTAATTAATTTTTTTAGAGCTTTATGCTTATATACAAAAGTTTTAAATAGAAAATATAAATTTAAATATTTCTTCTTCTTTTTTGCTGCATTTGTCATATTCAAACTTTTTACGCATTACTTGTTGGTTTTCACAGGTAAAATAATCGATTATTTATTATTTTTTTTAGTTTTTAAATTGCTATTATTACTTACCTATTACTATATTCATGTTGATTGCTATTCGTGATCTATAAATTTAAAGCAGGATAACGAGTACACCTACATATATCTATTTTCGTACGTCCTGGTATAAAATTCCAAAATGGTCTGCCTGAAACTTCGCACGCCCGGAAAAAAAATACTGAAATGACGCCACTGCAGTGTGTGTGAGTGTTTTTGAAGTCCTATATATACGAACACTGTAATTATTGTATATTTTAAATATATTGTATTCGGTTTGCCGTCTTTCGTCGGGCCGACTGACTGTTGCGCGCGCCCGCAGTATTTAAATCATAATAGCGAAATAATAATTGAATTTTTATTTTTATTTTTTTCAGCTATTTCCATTTTCCCGAAACCGGACTCTTTGGATCGGTGCGCCCTATCGCTGCTCCTCGTCCGAACTCATTTCAGGACATTTAAGCAGGACAGCGCGGGATTCATAAAGTTCCACGAGCTCCGGTCCGACTGCAGATTAATTTGGAATGCGTTCAAAGAAGTTTGTGTTTACCGCGGTTAATGGAATAAAGGACCCCCCCGGCACGGACGACGACGCTTAATTTGATTTATGGACTAAAAAATAAATTATGCAACGGAACGTAGTCGAAAACGACGAAATAACATTATATATATATATATACTACTACACGTGTCAAGAGCTCGTATATATTTTATGTGCGCTTATACTTTTTTCCCTCCCCATACCGTCGTGAATTTCATGGCGAAAACGACTGCTGCGAGACTGCCGCCGCGGATTCCTCAAGTGACACGCGGACGCGAAGGCGATAAATTTCGCGAGAATTTCGACATCGAATTATAATATTTTTTTTTTTTTGTTCAATATAATATTGTTTTCAACGGGGGTCGTATTTATTATGGGGGGCGGGCACAAGGCCGACGGTGCTCCAGCCTCCCGTCCCCCGAAATTTCGTGAAATTTCTTTATAATACGTATTCCCATACGAAATACGGTAATTTTTTTCTAATTTCAAGATTTAGTCTTGGATTAGAATTTAGAAATAACGATCGTATTCGCTCAGTGCCTCGCACCCCAAGATAATGATAATGTCTATAAATACGCCCCTGCAGGTTTTCAACGCAAATTTATTCGCGATTTCTAAATCGTTACTCGACAGTTTTAAACTCGTCGAAGCGTATATATTACGTTCTACGACCGTTGTATATACATATATATACAAACACACACGGTTTTTATTGCAGAATTCGCGTTCTAAACGGCGTAAAACAACGTTTTCCGCGCGTATTCACAAATAACGAACAAATTGTCATGACATTTTTAAAAAAAAAAATTTTTTGTAAACATAAGTTTATACAAAACAATATGAGTTTTTTTTCACCGACATTAACGTTTAAATCCAAATCGTTATTTTACCGTTAACGTAACCATTACGATTCGAAAGTTCTTTGCGTTGCCCTGCAGTAATTCTCAACCGTAACACTGGATGGCGCTCCGGGAGGAGTTTCGTATCAGAGGCGGACTGGTCCGGCATACTTTCTAGGGCCGATGAGCTTGAGAAAAATAATTAAATATATATATATATATACTCGGAAAGAACAATAATGATTTTTAAAGGAATAAATAAATTTAATAAAAATTTCATATGATTTTATAAAAATACTGGGAAATACGAGTGTACCGATATGATCTACGTAATGATTAACGAGAGAAACATCAAATTATCAATATCGGTAAGCTGCTGGTCAGTATGGTCACATTAGGATATTCTGTTATAAATGTTATTGATGAAGATAATTTGGAACGTGATCCAAAAATAGAAGCCGATTCTGTGTTTTACCCACTGTATGGTGGAACTGCTCACGTGTAAAAAAAATCGTAAAAGTCTAGTTTATGGGACACTTGGACTTTTACGATTTTTTTCTTTCGGATCTTATGTAAATCATGTGCAATTCTTACAAATATAAACGACTTTTCGGTTGGATTTTGTTTTTACATTGTAACAATTAATAATTATCAAATTTTTAAAAAATACAAAAAAAAAACGTATAGTGAGGAGGAGTCGAATTCGAACCCGCGGCGTCTGACGTGTTTGGATCGCCGTCTTAGTCCATTGAGCCATAACAAAGAAACAGCGACAAAAAAAAAACAAAACCTACTATTTAGTCTATACTATATTTTAAAACGCGCAAATTTCAAAATTCTATAACTCAAAAACTAACGATTTGCGACAATTAATTTTTTTCGCCATCGTCTTTAAAACGTTAATATTCTAAGGTACATAAAAAATAAATCGAAGTATCCCATAAACTAGACTTGTTCCAAAAAAAAAGGACAAAATGCGTCGTACATTTGATTCGTAGTCCTAGTCCGTAATAAACATTATATTATGACAATCTAGTTGGCCGATTCTGGATTGGCCCGATAATTTTGATTTCCCACTGGGCCGAATACCTTCCAGTCCGCCCGTGTTTCGTATATACACAAAAGTTAGGCGATTATAGTAAAAACGTAGAAAAAAAAAATCCAATAAGCTGCCACGGAATTTTCAGTAAAAAAAAAACATAAGAACGGGGCTGCGGTTCAAACGAGAAAAAACAACACGAAAACCGCGAAAAAACCGCGTTTGATACGTTTGTTGTTGGCGCGCGTGCACGGTTCCTTTTCGAATTTATTATCGAAAAATTAATAATTCACATTTGCATTTAACGCAAACAGAATTGAACTTTAGATAGACAGCGGTGGATATTATACATATTCGCGTATATATATATACGGCGGTCTACGCGTTATTGTGACGTGTATAATCGAACATCTGCTGTCTGCAATGTGCACACATAAAGTTATTGCGAATAAATAGTATATATATGTTCGTAGTGGCGTCAGTGCGCCTTCGTATATTTGTATTTTTTTTTTTTTTTTTTTTTTTTTTTTTTGATACGCTATGCACGCAATTTATATAATATATAATGTCAAATTAAATAATAATAAAATATGTTATAATGTTACTGTCGTTGTTCACTCGGGTTAACGCCCGTTAAATAAATAAATAATATAATATACACGATATATGCAAATAGGAATTTTTTTTTTACCGCACTTTTTACATGTTGTACGACGACGTTTATTTTACGATTTTAACCGAATATTTTATCTTTTATAGTTCGTATTCAGGCGTTTTCTAGAAATTTTTGGAAATATTAAAAATAATATTATTATTAAAAAATCTGTACACGTATATATATATATATAAACAATAAATACACATATATATATATATAAATAAATGTATACTTAAATATACTATATTGCCAATGAGATTAACGTAAAAAATGAAAAAATATATAAGGTTGTTGTATAAATTTCGACCGGTTTCGACTAAAAGTCGTCATCCGGGTATAAAATTATATTTTTTGCAAAATGCAACAACAGAAAGAAAAAAGAAAAATGATATATAAATGAACGAATTACGTAGAGGTAACTACGAAAATTACAATAAACAGACGTGGAGTTTTTTAATTGAAAAAAAAAAATTTATATAAAATAATATTAATAATATTAATAATAAAAATTTAAAAACTCAAAAACAACAAAGAAATTGTGTAACATGAGAGCACTATGGCGAGTTATCAATATTATCTGACATGTATTGATATAAAATGTTATATTTTTAAAATCTGATTGTATGTATTTAAAATATTATTAAATCCATTGTGTTGTAACTTCTTTATACATACGTAATTCTTCCAAAACAGAATTAATATATATAGATATTACGTTGTATAGTTAAAATTTCTAAGTCATTATTTATATCAAAATTATCGAATGATTGTTTTCTAAAACGTTTTCTATGTTTTATTAAATATTATTATTGTCGATTAAAAAAAAAAACTTTTCATTTCAATTTTCGAATAATATTGAAACAAATAAATACGGCTTTCTATACGCAGTACTATAACAGTACGGATGAAAAAACCAAAATTCACAATATATATATATATTATATACGCAGTTAACCTATTCGTATTAATTTGTTTTAATTTAAATTTATTTATTTTATTTGACTATCGGTACATTTTTTTTTTTACCAAAGTAATATAATATACTATAACCATCGCTGAAATACCACTAAGATAAGAATTTATCGATTCAGATCGCATATTCAGACCATATTATAATTCGACGATTGATATTATTTTAGTTAAAATGTTTACCGCGCTCGTGTCGAGTGTTTTCGCGACCATTATTTTATATTACGCGATTTATTAAGTGCTTATATGAATATTATGCGAAAAAATTCCTTTTTTTTTTTTATATATAATGATTTTTATCAAGTGCATATTTGAGCGTAAAATATTTTAAATATACAAACAGATTTAAATAAGCGTAATATTTTATGTCGAACATTAAATAATATTATTTATCGCCGCAGTTGTATTTTTAACAATTTTATTCACTCTATAATAAACGCAATTTCGGTTTTATTTTATTTAAATTTCATGTATTTTTATTTGTAACATTCATAATTCTCTCCGTTACTGTATTTATAGGTCTTGTCGAATTTTATTTCTCATTTTGTTATTGTATTTTCGTTTAATACCCGCGATGACGACTTTTAGTCAAAACCGGTATAGAGTATAAATAAACAAATTAAATTCTTTTATATACGAATTTTTTTTATTATTATTATTTTTTTTTTGCTCTACTTCTTTCGTGTTGTTCTTCTTGTTTCTTTATTATTCGTTTTTTTCTTCTTCTATTTTATCGTGCATTTTTAGCGCACATTTGGCTAGTTTTCAGCGTATTTATACAATACGATATACATTTCGTAATATTACATCAAAACACGGAACATTACATTGAAATAACGTACATGCCGCCCATGTCGGCTCCGGCAAGGAGGTATGGTGTTTTCGAAAAGAAACAGTTATTTTCGAAAAAATGTTCAAAATTTATTGTTTTCATGTATATAACTGCTGGTACATTCGCAAAAAATAATCAACCGCGAAAAAGTCACAAATTCAGTTAGGTCCAATTTTTGTCGAGACGTTCTTGTGTAGAATCGCGGATGGCGAAACTGTCCATAACTCCTTTCAAGCAGACTAGTGCATTATTCCCAGTACTGTATTCAGAATAGTTTTTAAAGTGTTTAATACAATATTTTAAATAGTACCTATACACGATAATAATAACTTATTACTCGAATGTAAAAAGTAATTGTTTCGGGGAAAAAAATATGAGTAACAACTATAGCAGCTATAGCTGGTTAGGTTAGGTTAGAACCCGTTTAAAACATCAACAATTATTTTATCGATAATCTCGCTGTATTTGGTGTTTAAATTATTCAAACAATCGAGTACATGTTTCGATCACACTGTACTTTATAACAATACTGTTTTATGACTATAATAATTGCTATTATTAATTCACTTATTATATTACACACCTAGTTATAGTGTTAATTTTTAGACAGAGAATTAAAGAAGAAAAATTATTAGATCTCCCCCTCCCAAAAAAAAAAAAATACATGTCGGTGATTGGTTTATATTCGATTAAATAATATGAATACTATATATGAATAAGCTAGAATCAAAAGTCACATGTTCCAGAAATCACTTTTTTCAGAAAACGACAAAAACTATAGAGGAAAGGCACTGTAACATTAAATAAAACCAAAATACATCATATTATTGTATAATTTATGTCGAGAAACACAAATCTTTCATAAAAAATATGATTTTCGTCGTTTAAATACTTTTTCTCTTTAAGTTAGAAGTTTGGAACACGTGAGTTTTGATATCAACATATGGGACTTGTGAGTTTTGTATATAACTACAATGGAACATGTGAGTTATGACATATAACTCGATGGCACTAATGTACTAATGCACGTTATCAAAACAGAAATCTATATAATACGATGTTTTAAACGGTTCTAAATTTATATATTACTTTTATACGCTCTAATATGTACATAAATATTGTTCTGGGATGACAAAACAACAAAATATAGATCAAAAACAACAGTAATTATTATTTACGTTTCTGACGCATTACGTTATTATTCGTTACAAAACTCACACGATCCAACGGAACGTGTTACTTTTGACACTTACTACGTATTTCTTAGCGATACATATTTACACGGGTTCTCGTGAGTTTTGGAACCAACTAATTATAGATTCTAATTGCCCGTCAAAATTTCTATTAGACGCAGTGTCGACAACTCATTTTACCATTTTTTTTGGAACATGTGACTTTTGATTCTAGCTTACTCACGTGTTCGTAGTACTTACTAGTAAAAAAAAAAAAAAAATAAAGTACCTATATAGTTATTGTAAAAATAATACCGGAACAATCTATTCAGGAACACTTTTTGCGAAATATTCAAAATATGTACTACATACGGGAACACGAATATTCCGAATATATATATATATATTCCGAATACTTTTCCCCGGAAGTGTCCGGAATGCTTTTAAAAAGTGTTTCGCCCGAGTCCCAGACGCGGAACCCTTTGCATTTCTCGCGTTATCCGTTTCCGGAAAACGTTTCGAGAGTGAAACGCGCGGCATTTATAAAAAGTGTCGCGGATCCGCGGTGATACGCTCATCCTGCAGGGCCGGATTTAAGGTTTTTGCCGCCCATAGGCCGAAATAAATTTACTGCCTAATTTACATATAAGTATTGATATTTCACTTGTATAAGTGATACGTAAAAATTTGCCGCCCTTCAAAATTTGTCGCCCTAGGCTTTAGCCTATACACACGCAGCCTAAGCGGTAAATACGGCCCTGCGCTCATCGCTCCTCTTGTGTCGCGCGCGCTCGAGTTTTCGGGTCTCGGCCGCACGCGCCGACCGGGCGAATTCGGTCGGGCCCAGTACACACACGCAGGCGACAGAATTAATGACTCGTAAAAATCCCTTCGCGGTCGGCGCCGGTCCCCGTGACGAATCGCAGATTAGATTGGCTGACACTCGCACTAACCGCCCCCGCGCGAACGGAAGTGTTTTCCGCGTCCGGGGCCCTTTCACTCGACCCGCGACCGCTGCAATATATGCGTAATTTCCGTTTTTTGGTCAAAAGTTTCGGGCGCGAGCGGAAATGAATTTTGTGCCGATTCTCCTCCGCGGAATGAGAGTAAGAGAGAGTGAGAGCAGAGTGGTCGCAGGGACCACCACCACCGCAGCAGCAACGACACACTCGATCCGCGTCCTATGTATTTATTATACTCACGTACATAATATATATATATATGTATATCACGATTTTAACGCCGTCGTCCAAAGACAATAAATACATTCGCAGTAACCGCGGTACTGTAGAGCGTCGGTTCTCAACCGGCGTGTCGCGGACACACTAGTGCAGGGGTGTCCGACCCGCGGCCCGCGGTAGATTTTTATGCGGCCCTCGCTTCAATTTAAAAAAAAAAAAAAACGTTAAATTAATTGTATATATACTATATTAATATTACGAGAAAAAAACGTATTTTAAGAATACAAATTAACAAAATTAAAAACTACACATTTCTGCTTTTTATTCGCTGTATATTAAAATTATAAAAAAAACCGTATTGTTGTAATATAGAATATAATTTAATCATTGAATTTGAATGTATTATTATTATTATTAAGAAGTACGCGGCCCACAACGACGTTTACCCGTATGACGTGGCCCAGTCTTCACAAAAGGTTGGCCACCCCTGCACTATAGTGTGTCGCGTGTTACCGCGCAGACGTGTGTCGCCAGAAAACATTTTTTTATTCATAGTCGTTTACGCTTTTTACACACCGATTTACTTTTATATAAACTAATAATTTTTTTTTTAATTTCAATACCTACCTTAAACCGTTTGAATTTTAATCATATGTAAATTTATAATTTTTTTTATTTATTTATTTTTTAATAAAACGGTTTTTTTTTTTTTTGTTATAAATCCGTAGATTTGTTTGTTGCTGCTCTCCATGCTTTTCTATCGTAACACAATTCTTTCAGGTCCTTGTAACTTCCCTTATTCGTATCCTGCATTATCTGTGTCATGTATTCTGTTCTTGGCCTTCCTCTTGCAATGTGTCCCTCAACATCTCCTTCAATTATTTTCTTTAATAAACTTTCATGCCTTAATATGTGTCCTATCATATTGCCTCTTCTTGATTGAATACTTTTCCATATTTGTCGTTGTTCCTTTATTTTGTCTAGTACTTCTTTATTCGTTACCTTCTCAGTCCATGGTATTTTAAGCATTTTTCTATAGCACCACATCTCAAAGGCTTCTAGCCTAATAAAACGGTAACATATATAAATGTAATACTTTACACGGGTACCAATAAATATTTGTTAATTTTTCAAATATTCATTAAAGTGTGTCGCCATTTTTACGGCGATCTAAATTAGGGTGTCGTCACACAAAAAAAGGTTGAGAACCACTGCTGTAGAGTAATGTAGAGACGCACTGGCATATATGTTATATATACTCTTATCACGCATACCGATACGAAGCGAGCAAAAGCGTATTCGGGAGAGTATATTATAATTCAGTGGCGTGCCCAGTGGACCAGGACCTACTGTGTTCTTTGAAATTATGTTACATTTAGAGTTTTTTTTAGTTTTTGTTTTGGTATAGTACGAAAAAGTATTTGTTTCGATACGTATTTTATAAAAAGTTTACAAGACGTATCGCGAATCGAAATCTTTTAGCGTAACAATATAAACGGAATACGTTTATGATATTTAATATCTATGTAAATTACGAATATATATATATTGAGAATATTTTTTTTTTTTTTTTATTTAGAACTCTTAGTATATATATAGATTTTTATTTTTTACACAGATTTATGCATTTCCAATAAAATATTTTTAATTAGCTTTCAACCCTCGTGATTTTCTTTATCTGTAAATCAAACGTACACACGGGCCTGTCCTAAATTTCGATTCCGTCCACGCTTCTGGTAAAATTGCTTTCACCTTAAACTATAGACTTGCAGAGTCTGTGCTAGTGGATGCGGAGGGGGGAGACGTATCGAGTTTATATAAGGAGTTAACGGATTGAGTAGATTTTTTTTTAGATGTCGATACTTGGTTTTTTTTTTAAATTCGTGTTCTGAGCGTTAGGTTTGGAGACGTATTCGATTTTACGTTCGGAAGACGTCCTAATAAAAATAATATTGATTTCGACGAAATCACGTTTTTACGTAATTTTTCGGTAATTTTTGAATTTTTTTTTTTCCGGCGCTTTTGAGAAAATCGAGAAAAGTAAAGTACCTGCGACTAGACGCAATTTGCTACCGGAAACAAATGATGACAGTAAAAGTCTACTTCTACTAGAGCACTACTTCTGGTAGAATTTTACGGTACAGACATAAAAAAAAATATATGTATTGTTTAATTATTACAAATCGCACGATAGTGAACCGGATTGAAAAGATTCGTCGTCGAAAACGTAAATCTCGAAGCGGCTCCTCTATAATATTATAATATAATCAAAAAATAATAATATCTCTATTATATTATAATATATAATCGTTATTTTTAATGGGAAATGCCGTTGTAAAATATATTTATTATTATGTCTGTCGTTTGATGTTATAAGCGAAAAATGAAATATACGTCGCGTTATTGTGACTGAAAATTCTAAAAATAATTATTATTATAATAATAAAAACGTGAATGAGATAATAATATTATAATGGATATGTATAGTGGATACGGAAGAGTATTTTATGGAAACTCGAGAGGTGCGGTGGCGTAAAAGATAAAGGTGGAAAAAATAAAATAATGGCCGTCACCCTGCGCGCAGTATATCCGCCGGATGATGACGGTTGGTGTATACTGTAATGTAAACGTAAAAGAAGATTTATGGTACATTTTAATTAAGACGATGCTGCGACTCCGCTACGCCGTATTTTCTCGCAGAGTGGTTGCGGTGGTGGTGGTGGTGGTGGTGGTGGTGGGGGTAAGTGGACGAAAACGACGGCGTCATTAATGGTATATGATAAGACGTTCCCGATAAGAAATTTTGATGACACGTTTGGAATCTTCGTTAAATTAACGACTATTTTTTTTTTTATTATTATTTATTTCCTCCACTCCTCTATACGCTGACTGATACGGATGGAAAATCGTTGTGGACCCTGTATAAAGGTTTACGGTATAAACAATTACGACGTTATCGCCTAGTATTTAAAAGATAGTATTTACTATCCGCGTTGTATCGGATTGACAGACGAGAACGGAATATCCCCATTATCGTTACTACGGTGGAAAGTTTCAGTGTCGAAGGCAGGCGACACATTGCGTTCGATTCAGTAAGTTTCTATCGAAAGTTTTCTTTTCTTTTCATTTTTTTTTTTTAATTCACTTAAAATTACACTGACTTTTCCATCGGTCCCCCGAGAATGACCAAATTCGTTTCGTTACGAATATTACAGTAAAAAAAGACACGGAACTTAAATTAATAAATAATAAACGACAAAATATATAATCAATATTAATGTATTAAACGATATTAATAACATGCGCCGTAATTGTTTCTATTGACAATTGTATATGCACAGTGCACGCGTCGATTCTGGTTGTTCGTCGTTTTTCCCTGTTCTCTATTTTTTTTTTTTTTTTCATGTATATCGGTATGTATACTATATAAAAGAAATATTTCCAGAAAAAGGAACGATAATTCGTGCGCTTCGCTTTGCTGAGCTGGGTGGCGCAAAAGTCCGAGGCCATAATTCAGGCATCCGAACCTTTTATACGGGAATCGGCGTAACGTCAATTCGAATTAATTTTGTTACTATTTCGTCCAATCTATACAGGAAGCGCTGTATTTTCACTTATTTATTTTTTTGGATTTGGAGGAGTTCAGAAGAACGACCTAGTTCACGTTCATGCACACCGGTTGCGTTCCGTGTTCTCATCAATAATACACTACGGCGTCCGAGAATAATCAATTACCTATAAAACGGTTATCTATGGCGCACACTACCCACACTGCGTCCCGCCAAATAAAAAAAAATTAAATAAAAATTACTGCGTCCCCAGTAAATTATCGTTGAATTGTAAATTTCACACCGTTTATTCGATTCACTCGCATGATACAACAAGATGTAATAACACATAGGACCTATAATAGTATTATCAAGTGAACAAAAAAAAAAGTTGAAAAAAATAGCGAAACTCAAAAGCGTGATTAAATTTAAAAAAAGAAAATATATCTAAAATAATTCGTGAAAAATAATAAATAAATATACTGAATCGTATGAACAAAAAAATAATAAAAATAGTGAAACAATATTTTGGTATTTTTTTTTTTTTACAAAGGCGCTGAATTATTTATAAATATATTTCTTATTATTATATTATACATGTGCCGGTATACGGTAATCGATATATATATATATATTTAATATGGACATGGCATTGCTTGACCAGTTGTTTACGAGATATCCTAGAATTTGTGTGTTGCGGAAGTACAATATTCTTTTTGTTAATTGAACAGCGTGGAAATTCTGTATTTGTATGGGTTATTTTTTAATAAATAAACGTCGTATCTTTGGCGCTATTACGCAGTGTCTAACTGACGTTGTATAGCTAAATTACTGCTCGTTTTGTGTGTCTGTCTTGGTGTACAGCACCGTGTGTCATCAGCGTAAACGGCTGTGAAGCCCTTAGGGTTTACGAGCAGGTCTTTTGTGTATCCCAGCGGACGCGACAAAGGCGACAAACCGGAGCCTCGAGATACTTTCGTTGATGTGTCTTTGCTGACAGACAATGTGTTGTCCACACCGCCAACAGAAAATCGTTCAGCCGCGTTAAACCGTGTAAAAAAAACGGTTTTTTTTTCGTGATTTAACGCGGTGTAAAAAGGCGCCGACTTGTCCACAGCAGTACGTGCAGAGTCGAAGGTTAAGAAGAAAAAAAAACGTATAAAATAATGAAAATGTTCGTTACAACATAATATACGGTATGATATTGATCTAGGAAAGAAAGTAAAACGCAGTGTGGACGTATGATTATTGTAATTAAAGTACCGAATATAGAAACACGCGATAAAGCCTCACGCGCACGCCGTACACGTACCGACGACCTTTTACACTGCAGAACGCGTTTAGAACGGCTTTCACGCAAAAACAAGCAGGTCTAAAATACGTTTGAAACCGAACGGATACGTTTTAGGGGTCATTTCAAAATTATCGTCATTAATTTCCCGAGACCGTTAATTGATAACGCAACTCTATATTCTTTGTTTTATACATCGTATACTCGTACATTTTCATCAAATTGTCTCCAAATTCAAAAACACATCAACGATTCAATGTAATTTCGTGCTTCTTCTTCTTCTTCTTCTTCGTGTTCATCTCCTATCGAAGGTTGGAAATTATCAAGGCTTTTTTCCAGGTCGTTGTTCCCGGCTGCACTGAAGAGTTCCTTGGTGTCGTGTTGAAATCGGTCTTTTAGATTTTACAGCCAGCTTTTTCTAGGTCTTCCTTCCGCTGCTCCTCTTTCCGCAAATTTTCCCTCGTATTATTATGCGATGTAAGAGTTGATATTTCTCGCCCGTCAACGCGTGTCCAAAATATTGCAGCTCCCTAGATTTTATAATATTCATTACCTCTGGTTCTTCGCCCGTTCCACTTAAAACTTCTGCGTTTGTAACTTTGTCGACCCAAGATATTATGTTGAGAACCCTACGGAAACACCACGTTTCTAATGCTTGGATTTTTTTGAACATCTGCTTTCTTCAGTGTCCGAGCTTCCATTCCGTATAACAGGGAAGAAAACTCGTAGCACTTCAACTAACTAGTTCTCAAATCCAACGGCAGGCCTCTTCGCGCAACGGAGTTCTTTTTTACTGTTATAATTCCCGTTTTTTTTTTTTTAAACGCTCGGTTTTAAGGCTATCATTGCGAATTAATTTTTTTCCCCCGGTCCTTTGTATCGTCGTCGGCGCACTTCAGAGCCTGGCAAACGTCCGTAATTTTTCCGTTGACCGAACTCTTCGGTTCCACACGCACCGATTCCTCTATATAGTCGGGATAGCATCGATGACATGACACTCGTATCCTCGGGCGAACGGTTTCAATGAAAAAATATTCGACCGGAAAAGTCTACACCAAATTGTTCGGCCGGGCTATATTTTTTTTTCGAGATGAACGACTCGCTTAAAATGATGTATATTGCACGGCTGTGCGAGAAATGACGGGTCGGAAAGGACCGACGGATAAAAAAGAAACGTACATTTACAGTTTAAAAAATATAATATATAGCCCTTCGTGCTTATAAACCGCATATATAGGAACGATGGAGGAAATGGTCGATATGTTCGTATCGATCGCGTTCGCATTATAGAGTCGGACCGCGGTATAATGTCGAAAACTCGGACTCTTTTAATGCGCGAATTGATTTATTTTAAATATATATATTAGCAACGCGTTCACTTTACGTATTTCTAAAACATTTGTGTGTATTTATCGTTTGTTTATCATTTTCTACGCCCGTCGTGCCATTATAAATGTAAAACGGAGTTCGACTGCAGTCTTATACGTATCGCGTGATTTTCACCGTTATCATTTTATTTTCACTCGTTTTGCAATAACCTTCCATTTTTTTTTTTTTTTTTTATTGATTTTGATTGCTTATGTTGCGACGAGCGTACAAGTTATTACGATAAACTTTTTATACGATTTAAAATATTTCGCATAAACGCATAAAACAACGACGTACGATTTAATAAAACAATAACCATAAATATATATCAAGTCGTCCAAAAATTGATTGAGGCGAGAAAACGAGGTATCGCGTAAAATACATTATTGTAAAATAATAATAATTAAACAATTTTATTAAAAGATACAGGCGTAATTATTTGTATAATAATTAATAACTGCAGGTAGTTACTACTCGCGGTTCAATACTTCCTGAATCAAACGACGGAATTATGACAAACATAAATTATATAAATCCAATGATTTTTTTAAGAACTTTTTAAACGTGCCTTATATATTATCACGTCATCTATATTTTTTTAACACGTTTAAATTTACATAAAATCTTGAACGCGTTTCGATAATTCAATTCAATTTTTTTCCTCGAATTTTCATTATCATTATTAATTTTTTTTTTTTTTTTTTGTACAAATAATAATTAATTATGTGTTATTATCTACACAGATAGATAACGCTGGTGGTATTAAAGATTAATTTTTATAATCCAAACAACTCAGTATTCCCGTTATACACAGTTGGTTTAACGCGCACAGACCGAAACCTGCAGCTTTAGAATATAAACGTACAAGTTCGAAACGATCGGGTAAAAAAAAAAAATGCGTCGATTTTCGTCATACGGTTTAATACAATAATGTTTTGTTCCTCCGAAAAGCTCTCCGAAACTTACTTTCGACTCGGTGTACACATACTTATTAATGCTTTCGGTACGATTACAACAAAAACCCACGCGTTATTTGTAACCTTCTCGTTGCAGTAATTGAAATTCGGAACGCGACCTACTCGTCTAATGAACAAACCGGCTAAATTTTAATTGCGAAACATTATTATTGAATTAGTGTGTATATATGTGCAACACACGTCATCGCATACTTCTGCCGCGCTAAATCCTCGGTCTAGTGAACATCATAAATTATGAATATTTACATAATATAGGGTCGTCGTCATACTCGCGTACTTCGTCGTGTAAACACAATTGGATTAAGCAAATTCTCTCTCCCCCCCCCCCGTTTTCAGAATCTCGCTGACCATGCATGTATATAACTAACAACGGCACCGATGAATACCGTTTGTGTGTGTGTGTGTGTGTGTGTGTGTACGGAACAATGCGTCTTATACTAATAATTATTATTTCCATCCTTCGACCATCTCCCCATACAGCATTGTACACAACACGCCCCGTTCCTCAATATTCACCGGACCATAGATTTGACCACCGCGAGACAGTCGGAGAGATAACATTTCATCAATTATTTCCGTTTTGCACGCCACCGCAGCAAAAGTTATGCCAAAATACAAACGTATTATTACGTCCACGAATTAGAATGATTAGATGATTCGGCGAATCATCCGACCTGACGGTGTCCACCGAGTGGTTGACATTGTCGCGCGCGCAATATATAACATCGATTTTGTAAGCATTTTGATAAAAAAATTCGACGACCGCTCACGCGCTCAGACAGTTTATTTTTAAATTAAAATCCAACGTATATTATCGTAGTTGTGTATAGCTGCTATAGCATGGGGGATATCGGGTTTTTTTTTTTTTGTATTATTTCGATAAAATATACAAAAATAATGTTAAATAATATGTGGTGAGCCATTGGACCATTTGCAGAAAAAAAAATTCATGTGGGGGAGGGGAGGGACACGACGCCCAAATCCTCCTCCCCCCCCACAACACCGTAATTACGCCACTGCAGTGTCCCTGTATACCTTTAGCGTTTCGCGTATAACGGGCCAGATGGCCGGCCGCTCTGCAGGGACGCCGTTACTGCACGTATACGCTATAAGCCCAATAACAGTTGATCTTCTTATACGCGTATCACTCGCTGCGGCGGAGCGGTATGTCGGAAAATCATTCGGTCCCTTCGGCCAGGTCGGCGCGATAATTAAACAACAACACGTCCCGCACACCCACCACCCGGTCGGGGTCGAATCCCCGACGGGGCGCAATGCGGCGACGGCTGCAGGGTCCGCGCACGTCCCCGACCCGCGACACGGCGTAAAAACGACACGGACGGCCAGCGTATTATTTATATATTATTCCGACAATAATTCACCGAACGTGACATTTCCACGGTGACAATTACCGGCGAATTATTATATTTATATAATAATAATAATAATAATAATAATAATAATAATAATAATAATAGACGTGTGTGCAGTGACGCTGCACGTACGGGACCACCGTGTAGCAAATGAAAATCGCGCCCGGGGACTTGAAAACTTGAAATATTCGCGGCCGGGTTCGCCACGGAACTAACGTAGAGTGTTATATTAATTTGATAAAATATATACATTTTTTTTCTTTCGATTCGAATAAACTGTCGTCGAAAACGTCGCAATAATATTATATTTTTTATATCGTTATTATATATAAAAATTTTTTTTAAAACGTTGCGCCCTTCAAAATTTTGAAGGCACTTTTCGTTCCTCCCCTCTTTGCTACGGCTCTGCTGCAGTGTGTAGTTCATAATGTATAGTTGTGCACATGTTTTGTTCGTATGACGATAAAACCATAGGTTAGATGTTCTCCTAAATGATGAAATTATTAGAAAATATATATCGTTTTAATAAATTTTAAAGTAGAGTAGATATATGTTAAAATAAATGTATAAAATACTTTACAACAATATAAAAATATAGAAATATAAAATGTAGAATATTTTGTTAAAATAAGTACAATAATAATGTTTTGAAATTCAATACACATCATCATATCATGACTGTAAAACAGCTCTTATAACTAATAATAGTTGTTTTCTGTAGGTCGTCAAAAAAGTCAATGGGGGGGATATAACCCCTAACCTCCCCCCCCCCTCCCTGAGCACGCCACTGGCCGCGCAAGACGCTATGGTCTCGCGATATAAACCTCGAAAATCCTTCGATCGAGATTACGCGCGTCCGTCGAATTGATGCCTGTGTAGTAAAAACAAAACCGATCCAGAAACCTGCGGTTATTATCGCAGGGAATAAAAACAACGACATTACCGCGGTATATTAAACGTGATAAAACATTCGGCGAATCGTTAACGAGGACGATTTATGCCACGCTGTTTTGTTATAACTATAATATAGGGAACGGATTTATATGCACAAAAAACCCTCAAAATATGCTCTAAAAAATACTATAACATGCTACAAAATATGCATTTATTTTTAAAATATGTGCTTAAATACGTATATATTTAAAATCTAATATAATTGAAAAAAAATTATTTAAAAAAAAGGTATTAAAATCAAACAAAATTAGTAATTTGTTTCGTTGTCTTCACCGATAACATTATCAGTCTACAAAAAAAAAAAATAAATAAATAAATCAACATTTAAATTAAAGAGTTATCGGAGTACATTCATAATATACAGTGACACAATTTATTATCTCCGACCGATAACGACAGATCGTAATTTATTAATTTTAGACCGTATACGTATAAAGTCTATATATACTTTATTATACGTTGGAAAGTTGTGAAACTGGTGATTTTAAAACGGTGTTTATAACAAATTTTTATGGCTGGAAATAAGAATACGTGAAAATCTGAGTTAAAAACAAAAATATGCGCTTAAAATAAAAATATGCTCTAAAAAATGACAAATATGCGTTAAGGGGATTGGAAGTGGGCATTTTCTCTCTTTGTCTTACACGCATGAAACATAGCAAAATAGACGTTTCGTACTTCCAACGTACCGATCGATCTATTGGTGCGATAAGAAATTTGAAAACAGATTCGAATTCCTCTTGAATTTTACTACAAAACGACTTTCCCACTTTTTTTATTTATTTTTTTTTTAACACCTTCAAAAATGAATTATTAACAATTTTTTTTTTTTTTAAGTTTTTCGGTTAATTTTTTTAAGGGTTTATGAAAAAAAAAAAAAAAACGAAAAAGTGGGGAAAGTCGTTTTGTAGTAAAATTCACGAGGAATTCAAATCGGTTTTTAAATTTCTTATCGCGCCAATAGATCGATCGGTACGTTGGAAGTACGAAACGTCTATTTTGCTACGTTTCATGCGTGTAAGACAAAGAGAGAAAATACCCGCTTTCGACCCCCTCAAATATGCAAAAAAAAAGTTAAAAATATGCAAAATAAAATCGGTGTTATTTTCAATATAAGAACGTTATTATATACGTTTATTATCAGATTTCAAATAGCTTATTCTAATAAGTATATGCGCATTTACATATATATAAATCCGTTCCCCGGTTATAACAATTATTTCGCGTGTCCTGCAGTGATACTATTGCGAATAGGTAAACGAATTAATAAAAAAAAAAACGATATTCGACGGTCAGACTAAAACCGCGAGACTGTCGAGACGAACGGTCAAACAAACATTTTTTTGTGGTCGAAACCGTTGGAAAAGTGTTGAAACGTCAAAACGGCGAAACGCGCGCGTTCAAAAAAAAAAAAAAGGCGGGCAAAAAAGCGGCAGTATAGACTGCTGCGGGATAACATATACAGTATATAAACAGTAAATTGAAACATTGCAGTGCGCGCAGCTGTATGAAGTCGAATAAAAGGTTTTCGCATTGTGCTCCGGGCCGAGGACGTGCAAAGAGAACCGCGCGGGGTCGGAAAAATATGCCGAGAGCTCAAATGCGCCGCCGAGCACAATGGGTCCTGGGCTGGCGCTACGGCACTGCAGTGTACCCGCGGAGGCGGAAGACGGCGCGCGGCCCCGTTGAAATTCCAAAAATATAAAAGCGACTTTCGAGCCGGACAGTTTTCGCAATAACGCACATACACAATACGACATATGTAAATACTGCGCGGGCTGCAGTGCGCCGGCCGTATTAATTATTATTATTTATGCTAACGAACATTTTCGCATATAATGTGCCGCGGCGAGTGCTCTCCGCACGCATTGTTGCAGTGGACGCGCGACCTCTTTTGGAAACAAAAAAAATATTCCTCGGTTTCCACCACTAACGTGTTTACGTACGTACGTACGTGTGTGTGTTTATAATAATATAAAGTCAACCGTACTGGCGGTTTAATCCTTTTGTGCCGTTTAGCACGTTGACGCCGCCGCCGCGCGTACGTCGCAGGAGGAAAAAAAACCGGACCAACGAAACGCTCAGAGAAAATTACATAATTCCTCTTTTTTTCCCCTTACGTTCTTCCTAAAGTTATATGTATATTCAAGAAAATAATTATGTTTCATTTTACATAATTTAGTACAATTTTGTCGTTATTTATGGGATAAATTCGCGATCGGAAACTATTTCCTTAATAAAGAATTATATAAGCGTTTCAGCCTCGATCGCGGTTTTTATCGTGTACGTTTCGAAAAATAATAAATAAATCAATGCCCCCGAACGGGTTGCGTAAATATTGCTGTGTACTCAGTTTGATCGAATGTGTGTTATGAAGAATTCAATACGAAATTTAAACGTGAACACCGTTTTTATATTATACAACGATCGATCAAATTACGCGAGCGAACACATTGTACGTATAATTGTATGTACGGATAACGAGTGCAAAAACTATGAGGCTTGTAAATATTTAACCTTTGGCCAAAAATAAAGTAGTTTATTTATGCGGAACTTTAAACCTTATTAGGCGCATTTAGCTGATTTGAAATTTAACGCTACTTTCGGCTGCTTGGTTAACATAATCCCTTTTCGTGTACGTTTTACACTTCGTTTAGTTTTCTCGCATCAGTCAGAATTTCACGTGTTCGAGGTGCTCGAATTCAAAGGAAAGTCCGTTCTCATATACATTTTTCAACACATCAAATATCGGTATTATTAGCGTCGGGCTTTGGCTGGCCGCGTACGGTACGTTCAGAAAAGTTGTTTACCGCTTTAATTCATGGCGCAACACTGAATCACCGATCAAACGATTACAGCAGAGTCAGAGAATTCTACAGTAAGTTTTTCCAAACAAATTCGTCGGGCATATTGCGCGCAATGTTATTCAGATTGTCTGAAAATAATTCACTATATTCTAATATATATATATATATATATGTGTATGCACCGTTCAACATAATATATTATACAGTCAGTCTATTTTATTTATATGTATATTATACAATTGTATATTTGTATATATATATTAATCTGCCCTAATAATTATTACGGAATAATAATAACAATAATAAATACAATGGGTTTAAACCTCAACGAACGACTAATGTTTTCAAGCCATTTCGAGGTCATATATCATATTTTATTGGCGTGAATTAGTTGAAAAAAGAATACAAAAACGGAACGCATTACATAAAAGTACAATACGAAAAAAAGCGTCTTCCTCGTCGTTTTTGCCGTAACAAAATAGTAATAACAATAAAAATGTCTATATATTGTATACATAGCGTTGTACGTCTGTAAACTATAAAACGACTTTAAATATTATTGCGTATAATGTTTTACAATTCGTACTTTCTAAAAAATAAGTAAATGCACATTTCTGCAAACATAACTCCGTTTCGATCTACAACCGTCACGATAAATTACGATTTCGGAGACAATAAACGGCAGATAATAATAATAATAATAATAAAAAAGAAAAAAAAATCTTAAACAAATCAATAACAAACGACGTCAATATTAATTATTTATCAATCTCATTAACAATGCGAATATCGGATGCTATAATATAATATGTTTTTTTTTTTGTACAATAATTATCATTGTTTGTGCTACCTAATTTTGTCTATCGGTAAAATATATCCCCGTAAAATCGGTATACAATTTTTATTGTGATATTTACCAGCATAAAATTCATACGAGTTGCGTTTAACTATAAAAAGTTTTCTACGGAATTAGGTAATGTTTATATATATTATGTCTTTTTTCGTATCAAACAATATCAATAAACACATCGATTAGTATATAATATTTTATTCCCAGTTTTTATTGATAAACGCATAAAAATCAAGGAAAAATATATATATATATATATATATACGTGTTCGTTTAAAACGCATAACATATACGCTTTACTTATTTTCAGGGGCGCAGTTTCACTGAAAAAACTGGGAGTGCTGAAGTTATTTTATAGAGTTATCGATATCTGCAACCCTTCAATGACCATTAAACAATTACATATTATTTAAGTAATGGCTATGATGCTTTGCAAAGTATATTATTATTTAATTACAGTAATTACACATTCATTGATATACGTAACATATGAATTAGTAAACCATAATCAACTTTAATTTTAAATTTAAATTTGAGTTTACACTTTATTACTTATTATACTAACACAGTGGCGTAGCCAGGGGATGATGGGGCTGCAGCCCCTCCCCGCCCCGAAATGAATAGATAATCAGTTTTTTAGTGGGTACCGTTTATACATATTAATAATTAACATATAAATTAATTAATTAGCAGCTTCAGCCCCCAAAAAAAAATCCTGGCTACACCACTGTAATAACAACATCCTCCTTTCACTTTGAGCAAAAATATTTATTACTTCGTTTATATCAATTTGATTTGTATAAGGTCTTTTTCGATAACGATGATAATCTTTGTGATAAAACTAAAATAGTACTTTGAATGTTGTCACACTGCGATGTTTTAGCCGAAGGTCGAACAGTCGGAACGATTTTATCGCCAGTCGCCACATTAATCAAATTGATACAAAATTATCAATAGCAGTGGCATATTTGAGGGGGCGATAGGGGCAATCGCCCCCCCCCAAGAGATTTAAAAAAATTATATTATTTTATATTGCTCTGTGTTATAAGTTACAAGTATTTTTTATGAAAACGTTGGTAACACTATACTTATCAAAAATTATCTGAATAAATAAAATGTGTTTTGTTCAATAATTATATTCCTACATATAATTTTTTTATTGGTGGGAAGGGGAGTTCTTTACCATCGCCTCCTAGCATATTATTATATTATAAATTTATAAAATCATCTGAATTTAAATTGTTTTCTTTGATTTTTTTTTTACCAGTATGTAAGACAACGTATTTTCAGTCATCACACGATTATTCGTTTAAATAATATCGTAGAACAAAACTGTTGTTATGTATATGTATTGTGTACATAATAACTACTAAAACTTAAATAAATACGAAAAAAATGGGGGGGGGTGCTAATTTCAAGACTGGGGGTGCTAAGCACACCCAAGCCCCCCCAAATTGCGCCTATGCTTATTTTATAAATAAATCGAGTAAAAATTATTAGTACATTTTTTTTTTTTTTTTTAAACATAATAAATTATTATGTTTAAAAACAAATACAATACAGTTAAACTATACAATATAATCACGAAGTATTTCAATAATAAAAATAATGTTTTCATTACCGTTTGTATCGTGCGCGCACAATAAATTTCTTTTTGAAAATATAATTAAATAATCAACGTAATTCATTCGGAATTAATGAAATTAACGTGTCGCGTCCGTCTCCAGTCTTATTTCGTTTTCCCTAAGAAAACAATCGATTCCAATCGTTTTTCTATCTATATATACGGATAATAATATACCGCGTTGTACGTTTATCAGACATTCAGACCACCTGTACCCCGTTTAAAATTATAACAATCAGCTAATACTCGCGTGTATATTGTCAATTTTCAGTGTTTTAAAATCGAAAAGAATTTTTTTTTTCTAATAAAATTACGAACGAACACATAGCGATGATACGCATATGTTTTATACACGTATACGCATGCCGTGCACTCGTTATTTGATGTTTAAATATAAAATTTGCTCATTTTGATCAGCGACAGATAAATATGCGAAGCACTCGCGGAATGTTAAAAATCAAGTTTGTTTTATACGGACCGAGTGTGCACACGGCAAAGGGATTCCTCCGCCACGAGATGTAAAATACGAACGTTCGCGCGAATCCCCGGCAAAGTTCAACGACGCGATTGAAATTTTAATAAGATTTTATCGATTCGCGCGTCTCGTCTGACGCGTCAATAGAAAATATTTATCCGAGAAATTCTTGTATAGAATAAAACGTAATTAAAACTGAGCGTTTTATGAAGTTATATATATATTTATATATTGTATATTTATATAATTATAATGTAAATTTTTTTTCCGTGAATAATGTTGTGAAAACGCTTTTTGAAAACGAACAAATATTTACATATATAATATCAATAACGCGGCATTGCGCATAGGCAAAATAGATACACAAATACGTGTCGGGAACACGCTGCTGTTTTTCTCATTGATTTTCTATCTGATCAACAATATTAAAATGAAATACCTACAATATTATTATATGTAATTTTATGTTAGTTTCTATTTTAAAAAAAATCTAGTCGTTTATATTTTTTTATATCACGAATGTATATATAAAACGTGTTAAAATAATATAAATATATAGATATTTCAACGTATCAACTATAATAATATATACACTGCTATGATGATTATTATTTGTGTTTAATGTGCGTTAAAAGTAGACACGACATGACCGTTATTCAAATTGTTTTATGATAACATAATTAAATAATAATTAAACGTTCCCGCCGTGCTGGGCGAGTTAACGGTAAATGTTTGTAAAATTAATTTATTCCGATTGTTGAAATCGGGTTCAGAGTTAAATTAACATAAAACTAGTAAGTGAATTTTGTTTTTTTTTTGATTTCTTTTATATGAAAAAAATCAATCGTTAATTTATACAGATGTATAGATTCGAACAATTTACATTATGAAATCTGAAATCGTTCGTTTCTACTCGTTCTAGGCGTTACATATACGATCGTCTCGAATGAATTTAGATAAAATATGATGAAAATTAACCTTCGGCAATATCTGAGTAATAATATCTACACTAGAGCTCTGCACGGTTCGGTCTAGACCTGTCTGAACCGCACAGGACCTGTTTTTTTTTTCTTTTGGTCTTTTGTACGTTGTAATATTCATATAGCGGCGTCCGGTCCAATCACTTGATAAACATTTATTTTTGTCAATGTGTTAAAAAAAAAAAAAAATCGATCTAAATTTACACCCCAATATGATAATAAAATTTTACATACACGACATACGCGTATTAGGCGGCAGAATAAATAACGTAATATTATAATAATATGTATAATATATTTTTTTTAAAACGCGTGCTTATAATATGATGAAATAAGAATATCTACTGTATTATATGACGATGTAACGCGCGTTGTTTTATCCGCGATTATTTTCGAATTTTTCACTGTGGAAGATTTTAGAAAACAGTAATTTATTCAAATATAAAACCCGCCCGATCCGATCCGGTTTCATTATTTATTTTATCTGTCCCTCCCGGTCCTGGTCTATAAAAGAACGAACCGTGCGGCAGACCTCTAATCTATACACACTCTGTATGTGTCAGATAAATATTAACCGGTTCAAAAACGAAGAAAACGGAATGTATCGTTTTAAAAAATTATACAGAATTTTCTTTGGAATGAAATTTTTAAATATATATAAGATATTATTATGTGAAAATATTCGATAAAAGATGTTTAGAAAACGCGTACGTGTATGTACAAATCGCCAGTGGCGTACATTCAAATTTGTTCTGGGGGGGGGGGGTTTAAAAAAAATAACCAACACTAAAACCATCCCTTTAAACGGCGCATGAAGGAATTTATGAGTAGGAGCCGATAGTGCACACAATACCTGTGCACCGTTGTAGAGTGTAAAAATTAAAACACGTTATAACGCGCAACGGGCCTTATAATAATATTACAATTTTTTTTTTTTTTGGTCCTGGGGGTTTGAACCCGAACCCCCCGTATGTACGCCACTGCAAATCGCTAACGATAACGAAGCGAATATTATATATTATGTAAATGCTGTTGTTAACGTGTTGTACAGCGGTCAAATATGATAATTTATATTGGTTTCCGAGATATTGACATCTGCCGGCACAAGAGTACGTTTTACGAAAGAACGGAATTATTAGAAAGGGTAGGTACGCGAATATAAAATGATTTATTCGCGCACATAAAAGTGTCGCATTGACGCCCCAGGGGCTCGTAGGACGAGGGTCGAAGATAGCCGCAGGATAAAATCATTACCGAAGTCCCCTGTGTGACGACACACGGTCGTCCCCGCGACTTAACAGCAAAACTCGCAGGTCACTAATAATTGAATTAATGGATCATTTTCCAATGATAAGTAGCTACACGCGCGCGTTACCCGAACCGAACACAGTGTAATTAAAATACAGCGGAATGACCGCGAACGCCAAACTAATTTCAATGTCAAACAAAACATTATTTTAATAATGAAATACGCGTACGGCTATTATACCTCGTGCGTCGTTTTCGTCCAGCTCGTGATGAACGAATACCGTAGTGATCGGCGATCCGAATCGATTTTTTGAATCGATCTCTAAGGCTCGACCTTTTTAAGAACCGATCCAATTTTCCTAAGATCGAATCGAACGGGATCGGATCTTTTTGTTTTTCGTTCTATTTCAAATTATTGTTGCTATAAGTACAATTTTTTTTTTTATTTTTTAAACCCTAATAATTACCAATCATGACCACAGACACTAATTCGAGTGAGTATTGAGTACCTAGTATTTGCACTATAGTATCCATTAATATTGAATTTCTATATAAACATCCGAGAAATTCTTGTATAGAATAAAACGTAATTAAAACTGAGCGTTTTATGAAGTTATATATATATTTATATATTGTATATTTATATAATTATAATATAAATTTTTTTCGTGAATAATGTTGTGAAAACGCTTTTGAAAACGAACAAATATTTACATATATAATATCAATAACGCGGCATTGCGCATAGGCAAAATAGATACACAAATACGTGTCGGGAACACGCTGCTGTTTTTCTCATTGATTTTCTATCTGATCAACAATATTAAAATGAAATACCTACAATATTATTATATGTAATTTTATGTTAGTTTCTATTTTAAAAAATCTAGTCGTTTATATTTTTTATATCACGAATGTATATATAAAACGTGTTAAAATAATATAAATATATAGATATTTCAACGTATCAACTATAATAATATACACTGCTATGATGATTATTATTTGTGTTTAATGTGCGTTAAAAAGTAGACACGACATGACCGTTATTCAAATTGTTTTATGATAACATAATTAAATAATAATTAAACGTTCCCGCCGTGCTGGGCGAGTTAACGGTAAATGTTTGTAAAAATTAATTTATTCCGATTGTTGAAATCGGATTCAGAGTTAAATTAACATAAAACTAGTAAGTGAATTTTGTTTTTTTTTTTTTTGATTTCTTTTTATATGAAAAAAAAATCAATCGTTAATTTATACAGATGTATAGATTCGAACAATTTACATTATGAAATCTGAAATCGTTCGTTTCTACTCGTTCTAGGCGTTACATATACGATCGTCTCGAATGAATTTAGATAAAATATGATGAAAATTAACCTTCGGCAATATCTGAGTAATAATATCTACACTAGAGCTCTGCACGGTTCGGTCTAGACCTGTCTGAACCGCACAGGACCTGTTTTTTTTTTCTTTTGGTCTTTTGTACGTTGTAATATTCATATAGCGGCGTCCGGTCCAATCACTTGATAAACATTTATTTTTGTCAATGTGTTAAAAAAAAAAAAAATCGATCTAAATTTACACCCCAATATGATAATATAATTTTTACATACACGACATACGCGTATTAGGCGGCAGAATAAATAACGTAATATTATAATAATATGTATAATATATTTTTTTTAAAACGCGTGCTTATAATATGATGAAATAAGAATATCTACTGTATTATATGACGATGTAACGCGCGTTGTTTTATCCGCGATTATTTTCGAATTTTTCACTGTGGAAGATTTTAGAAAACAGTAATTTATTCAAATATAAAACCTGCCCGATCCGATCCGGTTTCATTATTTATTTTATCTGTCCCTCCCGGTCCTGGTCTATAAAAGAACGAACCGTGCGGCAGACCTCTAATCTATACACACTCTGTATGTGTCAGATAAATATTAACCGGTTCAAAAACGAAGAAAACGGAATGTATCGTTTTAAAAAATTATACAGAATTTTCTTTGGAATGAAATTTTTAAATATATATAAGATATTATTATGTGAAAATATTCGATACAAGATGTTTAGAAAACGCGTACGTGTATGTACAAATCGCCAGTGGCGTACATTCAAATTTGTTCTGGGGGGGGGGGGTTTAAAAAATAACCAACACTAAAACCATCCCTTTAAACGGCGCATGAAGGAATTTATGAGTAGGAGCCGATAGTGCACACAATACCTGTGCACCGTTGTAGAGTGTAAAAATTAAAACACGTTATAACGCGCAACGGGCCTTATAATAATATTACAATTTTTTTTTTTTTTGGTCCTGGGGGGGGTTTGAACCCGAACCCCCCCCCCGTATGTACGCCACTGCAAATCGCTAACGATAACGAAGCGAATATTATATATTATGTAAATGCTGTTGTTAACGTGTTGTACAGCGGTCAAATATGATAATTTATATTGGTTTCCGAGATATTGACATCTGCCGGCACAAGAGTACGTTTTACGAAAGAACGGAATTATTAGAAAGGGTAGGTACGCGAATATAAATGATTTATTCGCGCACATAAAAGTGTCGCATTGACGCCCCAGGGGCTCGTAGGACGAGGGTCGAAGATAGCCGCAGGATAAAATCATTACCGAAGTCCCCTGTGTGACGACACACGGTCGTCCCCGCGACTTAACAGCAAAACTCGCAGGTCACTAATAATTGAATTAATGGATCATTTTCCAATGATAAGTAGCTACACGCGCGCGTTACCCAAACCGAACACAGTGTAATTAAAATACAGCGGAATGACCGCGAACGCCAAACTAATTTCAATGTCAAACAAAACATTATTTTAATAATGAAATACGCGTACGGCTATTATACCTCGTGCGTCGTTTTCGTCCAGCTCGTGATGAACGAATACCGTAGTGATCGGCGATCCGAATCGATTTTTTGAATCGATCTCTAAGGCTCGACCTTTTTAAGAACCGATCCAATTTTCCTAAGATCGAATCGAACGGGATCGGATCTTTTTGTTTTTCGTTCTATTTCAAATTATTGTTGCTATAAGTACAATTTTTTTTTTTTTTTAAACCCTAATAATTACCAATCATGACCACAGACACTAATTCGAGTGAGTATTGAGTACCTAGTATTTGCACTATAGTATCCATTAATATTGAATTTCTATATAAACTGTATGATTAGTCAAAAATGATGACACAGTAGATAGATTAGAGGATTTTATTCTGTGTTTAGTGAAATTACTGTATTGCATTTTAAAATTGTACAGATCTTTAACACATAAAGTATATGATAAATTTAGTGATGGGTGATCTGAATGGATCTTTGAAAATAATCGATTTTTTTTGTAATTGATGTTTCAACTATAGAAGCCTGGATGGTGGGGGGGGGGGAAATACGGTGGATTTCCCACCCTAATTTTTTGGATCGATCTTTTGGCGTCGATTTTTTTTTTGATCGACTTTTTCGTTTCGATTTAAATCGAATCAAAAAATCGATTCACTACCGCGAATCGCCCATCACTATAGAATACCGTCGAATCCGTTCAAACTATAGAGGTCTCAATAGAACACATTGTTTTATTGCAACCGCGTGTATCCGTGTCACAATGTTCTCTGCTATTATATTATATCCAGTAAGAGTTTTGTTGGCAATGGTTGGCAGCACTTTTTAAAATTAAAATCTTTATCACTCTTCTTTATCATTTTTCGGTAAACTGCCATCCGCCCACATTTTATATCTATGCTCATACCTGGAGTTCATATTTTGATTGATAAATACGCGTTCCGTGTATTACTGTATATTCAGTTGTGGTGACGAACCAAGGACCTAATAATTAGTTATTAAAAAAAACATATATAGAAAACACATTACGATTGATTGCAGTGCCGACTGCCAGTGGCGTGTCCAGCGGGTAGGTTTGGGTCTGCCATGTTTTCAAATAGTTATTATTAATATTTTTTACATCATTAATCATTATTATTTAATTTTTCAAGAAACATCATTTTATAATTTTTTTTTATTTCATAAGACGATACGAAATTAAATCATTTTGGAACAGAGATTATTGAATTCATTTATTACCCATTCATATCAAGCGTTTATACGTGTTTATGATAATTCTTTCCATTGTGTTATATTATATGATCATTTTTTCTAATTAAATTTAAAAATGTTATGAAAAATTTCCAAAAAAGAAATAATGTGTACCTATATAATAATTATTATAACCGGGCCTGTCATACATTTTGATCCTGGGTACGCCTCTGCGGACTGCAATTAACTATACTGTTAAAACGATTTTAACACGAAACGTATGCGAAGGAAATCAAGTGGAGATTACGAGGAGAAAATCGCGGGTATCGCTCGATGGCAACAGAGAATTTCCTGCAGTAGACTGATTTTGTTATTTTAATAATTGTTTTAAACGTTTAAAATTCTCTGTACACTTCAAACAGATACCGACAACAGTAACTGTGTTCTCAAGTCAATGCCAATGGAAACGTGAAGAAATGTACTCCAAGTATACATATAACTTTTCATGCCACAATTTCAAATGACAACCAACAATAGGAAATTTCCTAAGTCGTACGAAAAACAATAGGCACGTTTCAAGAATGGACTCGCTGATCTGTACGGGGCCGACGTGTGGTTTGCTACAATCAGTATTTAATATTTGATAATTGTACAATCTTCTAAAGTTTAGTCTAAAAAGTTTATATATATATATATATATATAAAAATGTGTAGTTTGATATATTTTGAATCCCTGGAATTTTTATTTACTGAATGTAATGTTAGTAGACAGTAATTTAAATAATATTATAAGTATTGTAAAGAAACTAAATATAATTGTGACAATGTAAGTATTTATTAATGCAAGTACAAAATTAAACTGGTTTGAATTTAAAAATACATCAAATATAAAAAAATGTGCCATGTACATTGTTGGCACACACTAATCCTACAAATTATTTGACACAAAAAGGCCTTTATTGAAAGAGAACCAATTATTGACGTTATTGTTCAGTGGTTATAATAAGACAATATCCGTTATCATATTAATTCAATCGTTTGTACAAATATATTTCCTCTCTGCGAAGTATTTGACCACGTTGGTTTCAACAAACCTGAAAAATTCATGAAATTCTGTTAGATATTATAGTACACGGTCAGTGAAAAAAAAAAAAGAAAGTGGAATTCATTTTTAATTAAATTATAATTTCAACTTCAACATTAAATACTTACTCCAAAAAACTTTGACTACCAGCAGCAACCACAGCCAATTGATTGTCATGCATGGGAATTGAACGACGTGATAAAGATACTGAAAAATAAATTTTTATACAGTCGTTTATATAATACAATAAAATTATTCAAGCCATATAGAATTATAATTTCATCATTTTATTAATTTAATATTATGTTACACATTTCATGTTGGTAATTATTATAGGTTACAAATTGAAAATTGTCTTTGTTTTGATACATACCAAATAATCGCAAAAGATAAACCGGTCCGTAAATATAACACCAAACTTTTTTACGATGTAACAATTCTTTTAACACGTACACTTTTGAATTACCAGCGTTGCCTTTTTGAATGAAACTGCATAAACCCTACAATATTAAAAGTAGACAATGAATATAAAAAAGTTTCGACCAATCTTATGAATTTATAAACAATTCTTTTTTTTCATGTACTGTGACTTAAACAGCACTTTTAAAAACAATACGAACAATTTTTCCTGAAAATGGGAACTTTTATTTAGAAATTAAAACAAATTATTTATTTATAATTTATATACCATTCTAAACGTGTTCTTACATACCTTATTTTGGATTTTATATTTTTTCTCGTTGTCGTACAATAGTTGCTTATTGACGATACTGTTGAATACATTCAACAAAGCTGCTCCAAATTCAAGTGCGTTTTCCCTACAACAAAAAATTAAATAATATAAAATAACATACACGAGTGAGTCAAAAATTCAAAAATTACCCAGCTACTATATTCAATGACTTTTGAGATCCAATAAAATCGTATATCATATCGGCAGCTGTAAGTACGTCTGGAAATTTTAAAACCTAAAAAAAAAAAAAAAAATTACTAATTAATTCATTCGATTTTTCATCGTAAACACCTACTTTATTAAAGGAATTAATCATTAAATAATCATCATTCATTTCCTCAGTTATTAAAGTTGGTATTTTGATTGTTTGTAATGGCATGCCGGTAACAGCCTGAAATTAAAAACATTTCGAATAAATAACTCCATAACAGATAAGAAAAAACAATTTTTACCATTGAAAATGAGAGTAAAACTTTTTTTCCAATATTTACACTCGAAGTAAACTTCTTAGCAACTTCATTGATATCGACTTCAAGCGTATTTGATGGTCTCCCAGTAACATTCTAAATGTTTAAAACGATTATTAAAATAACAAGTTTCGCTTAGGTATTTTAATATATATATAATTTTACAGTTTGTAATAATTTTCTATCGGCGTTTATTTTGGTAAACTGAATTTGAGCAACACTGCTGCTGTTTTTGGTACTAGATCCAGGCGTTTCGATTGATGTTGATGGAACCGGCTAGAAATTCAAAACGGTTAAAAAAACGAAACTGACGTAATATTTTGTTTACTCTGCTGGAAATCTTGTTTGCAACAAATACACTCACTGCATACGTTCCAACAGCGGCGTTTTCATTCGACTGTACGTTAGAACTGGCCGCTTCAGATACATGTATACGTTTCGCAACCTTGGCTCTTTTAATAACTGGAGGACGACCTAATAATAATATTCGAAACAACGATTAATACGTTAACCGCAAAACGAAAAAAAATATATATATTTAACAGTAGAAAATGAATCACCTCTTTTCCTGGGAACCTGGATTTCCGGAGGTTTGCTCGTTTCGGACTCCCTTAAAACGGGGTTGTCTTTAGCTCTGACGTAAGAACGTTTTTTTCTTGGCCTGCGCGTTAAACACACATACATTACCAAGAACGTCGAATTTTCAATCGGCGTATTTATCATATAAAACTGCTTACCGTTTTTCCACAAACACGTTTTGGCCGAATCCGTCAACAAGGACGTCTGTGGACAGAACTCGTTTTGCATCGACCCATTCGTCCCACCTTGTTTTCCAGCCCACATAATGAACGAAGTATTGGACACCGCCGTTATTCGATATCCTACGATGCAAACACTTTACTTCGTACAACTTATTTCCATAGTAACAATTCATTATATCGCCTAAAAAAAAAAAAACATTATATTTGTTACGTTACACTACATATTATCAACGTGTAAAAAGCGGGACAGAGTTCGATTTTTCGTTTTGTACTTCGGATTATCCGTATCGCCACAACGCCGCGGCGCGGATGCACTCCGCGTCGCGGTACAACCCCGAACGAAAAACCCATTATTATTTATGTGAAAAAGATAAAAAAAAATTATGTTCGCCTCGTACTCCTTACCTATGCCGAAACTGAACGTCACATTCGTCGCAGCCATTTCACCGCCAATTGGGGCTACGTCTGGACGGTCTGAAACCGACCCGGCTCGGTCGAATCGCACGAGACACTCGGTACAGTCGATGACCCGACTGACAAATGAAATACGTACGTGGATTCGAGAAAAACGAACACCGTCGAGTAGCGACGTACAATTAAATATCGTCTCTCTGTTAATGACCACGACAGACGTTCGATAATAATATTATGTACAAATATTACCACCGGTACAATCGTTACGGGACGACTGTAACGCGACAGAAATCGGGAGAACGCGGACCGACTGAACGGCGGAATCGAAGTAGCGATCGGTCACCGCAAACAATATAACATAGGTTATAGCAACAAACGAAAACACATTTTGTCGAGTGATCGACCGACAGTCACGCGTTCGCGGACACCTGTAAACACAGTCTGATCCTGTAGTAGGCACGTTGGCGGCACTGGTGGAATACAAAAAAAAAAACCATAATTTTACAGTGGGGAAAAAAAAAAAGTACGTGCGTATATCACCAGGCCTACGAAACTCTACAGTTTACGGCCGACCGTGTCTATGACCTTGACATTTTAGTGGTTCAAAACATACAACATCAGTGGTTAGAAAACACGAATATTTGATAACATTTTCATTGTTATCATAATATCACATAAAAAACAGAGCGCGAAATAATGCCAATATAAACAGCATAAACAGACAGTCAAATGGCCGACCAATCACAAAGAGCCTATACTACCATCACGTCTCCGTTTCTATATTTCCGTAATCAATTCTCCGGTTCTATGTTCATGGTCGAATTCCGTTTAGAGTTTTCCATCTTGTACGTCCAGTTAAATTCTCCAAAAACTCGATCGGCCGATCGAGTTTCGCTTCTCCAATGTTCTCTGGTGTCACGTGAATTCCGTGATAACACTCACGTGAATTTACAAAATACGTCGTGAATTCCGTGATAACACTCGCGTGATCTGTGATCACACTTGTTTTTTTCACAAACCATTTAATTGTTTACACGAATCTAGTGAAAAATAATTTCACAAAAAACTACCTATTTGAAGTTTCGTCGAAAACACACAAATTTTTCAAATTGTATTTACCTACCTTTAATTACGAAATAATTTAAAATTAATTTGGTATTGCCTTTTAGGTATTGAGTTTAAGATCTCGTTATTAATTTGTTTTCGGCTATAACTATTACTACGTTTACATGCAGCGTTTAAACCGATTTAACCCAATACGCATTAGTGAACTCCCGGAGTTGGGCGCATATAAACAGGTGTTAATTCGGTTTGAGTGAAACCGATTTGAATTAAAACGGTTTAGCTAATTCACATTTGGAATGCGGATTGAAAATAACTCCCGGATTATAAAATGCATATAAACGGTAAATACTGTTATAACCGAATTACATTTTTGGTATCAAGATAACTGTTATCTGTTAATTTTTTTATTAAATGTTAATAAATGAATCAATTTAATACATGAATGCATAGTGAACAACCGAACAATATAAAAACAAAAAAATTTATAAAAATAGTCGCGTAATTGAACAATTTTCATTATAAGTCTTATGCTGGGTTGCATGAAAATTTACAGAACCGGTAACTCGTTATCAGTTCTGTAAAATTAAAAACCGTTCTGTAAAATTTCTAGATGTTATCAAATTTACGGTTTTCGGATCGATAGTTTGTAGATCCGATTTCGGTTCTGTATAATTTACAGGACTGTTTTCCACATAGAATACTCTATGGTTTACTAGTGTCCTTATCATTTTTCTAATTTCTTGATAATGCGCATGCGCAGGTCGCCAAAAACAATAACATTTGAATAACGATGACGATAAGATTAAAAATGTGTATATACCATCTACCAAGTAAGCGGTTATAACCTCATTAATATAAAATATTTACAATATTTTCATGAAACGCAATTTGTTCTATAACTTGTAATATACAGAACCGATAACTTTATCGGACCAACAGTTTACGGAACTATTTTCATGCAACCCGGCATTAAGTTAGTATAATATGATAATTATTTTTATCATGGAACATGTACATTTCTCATGGAATAAGATAATATTTTAAATCGATTGTGATGTGTATTACAGTAATTCGATTTTTAGTCGTGCATATAAACACGCACCTCAGTCCGCGATATCTAAATGCGAATTGAGTTAATCCGAACTAATATGTGCATGTAAACGTAGTAAATATGACTTTAGCTAGATTAGAAATACATTGCGTATTATCGCATCATCGGTTGATAGTTGATAGGTACCAGATACACGATAACTACCTACTCAATTATTTTTACACGTTACCAAGTCTTAAATTTTACTATTATTAATTTATTTTATATTTTGATTGTATTCAATATTTATTATAACGAAACAATATCAATGTTTAATTATTAAGTCCTGGGCACCCAATATTTCTCATTTATAATTATTTGGTTTTATAATATGTTTTAATATACATATTGCGCGTAATGCGAAAGAGTGTATTGGTTTTCTAATTTTAATTATTATTATTATTCTATTAGCCAGTACCCAGTCCTACCCGCCCTTTCTTGACACACCGCGAGTCGTCACCGATTGCCGCGCGTAATATATACGTCGGCTCGGCTACGGCGCAACAATTTATTATTACTTATATTATTGGCCATTCGCCTGTGAAATCTACAATTGAATCGGTCATTTCAAAAACAACATAATAGTCATCAAATTGAAATTTTATACAAACCACAAATAACTTCATAACTCCAGAAATTTAACTTTTTTTGTACTTTTACCTCTTTACACATTTATTTTTTAAGGTTTGTGACATTCATAATGTGTGGTTTTAAATCGTCTACCTTTGACCATAAGCGTGCGCAGACATTACTGGCAGGGTAGTCATAAATGATACATTACACATTGACATTTAACATGAACAAAATTTTTAGATAGGGTAACTTTATTTAACTGCATTTACCATAGTAAAAAATTATTTTATAAGTAATAATATAATGTAATATACCTAAATTAGTTAATAAGTAAAAATTTAACAACACTATTTTATATATAATAAACATATTAGATATGTTTTAATTATAACTCCATACGCCTTTTGGTTGGTGTGTTGATTTTGAAATATTCAATACTTCATCCACATCTATATTATAAATTAATAAAATAAAATTATGATAAATTTATTTTATCATAGCAGTTACTAACGACGATATATATTTTTTTAATTTTTCCAATATTCTTATTTTTTACATTTTACCGTTTACGGACATGTTGAAATGGTCAAACATAATATTATGTTGAGGGCGGGGGAGTTGTTCGCAGATAGTAGTCGAGTGCCTACCCTGACTACCCCGTGCGCACGCTTACGCCTTTGACTATATTTCACTAAAATAATATGAAACTTATTTGACTTGTGTCGTTTTTGAAATGACCGATTCAAAATTATTAATTACTTTTAAATTCACGTGTTTTTATGTTTTCACGTATAGGTTTTCGTGTATGACGTACATTTTTAAATATACGCGATTCAACGTGAATTACGGATAACACGGTTTTCAGCGCGATACTTTAAATTTTACGTGTACACGTGTAATTTAATAAGAGCACTAGTTCAAACGCGTTATACCGCGACGACTGCAGAAACAAAATGTAGATTTCGTTTAACATAATTGAATTTTATCAACGTGTTTTTCATCGACTATAATACGCGCTGATTTTCCGTCCGTTGGATCGACGATGACATATGTATATTATTGTGGCGTAAATTTGTTTTTTATTTTTCAATACGACAGCTGCAGCTGTGTAGTTAATTTGCGCGCACTTGCAGCACGCCGTTAATCGATGGCCCGGTCTGAGGACGGCAATAACGAATTAAAAAAAACGTAAACAAACAATTGTTTACGAAACGATAATGGAACAAAAGGATCGCGGATGATAATTAAAAAAAAACAAAAAATGACGTGCAATATTAATAGATTAAAAAAATACGTATATATTAGAGGACGTTCGATTTTTTTATTTCTTCTGGTATTGTCTGACTGACCACCCAATAGGTACTCAATATTAAATCATTAAAAAAAAAAACCTGCGTTTTCCAAGGACGACAGGGTGTAGTAAGTGGAGTCGCGGAGAGGACGTATCCCGCGATATTCCGATTATTACCCGACGTTTTAGACAAAACTATTCATTTATTTTTAATGAATTATAGCGCATGTGAATAAAAACCCCAATACGATATAGATGTTTTCCGGAATCCCGTCAAACGCAGCAGAATTTATATTTCTACTGGCTTCACCGTGTTGTTTGTATATATATACGTTCGGAAATTGCGTTCCAAGCGATAGCCGCTCGTGAGCCGTTAGATTTGCATTTGGCAAATAACATACAGACGGTACATCCAATAATGCATTGGAATTGTACGATCATATAAAAAAAAAAAACCTAATCAATTTAAAACCTCAAACCATACCTATAAAATAATAAAAAAAAAAGCCATTCGTATATTACTGACGATGTTTAATCGCGCATCGATGGCTCAATATTGAGAATGTTATATTGTTTTTTTTTTTTTTATTACAATAAAACGTATTTCTAAATATTTACCGAAGTATTTTTCGATAACATAATATGTTAACTTTCACTCGTTTTTCTCAGAGCAATCGAACGCATTCCGTTACGTTATTCGACGTGAAGACTCACATAGTTATGTGCTTCGGCATATGATTTAAACACGTATTTTCTCGGACCGAAAATGACCCGGAAATTAAAACAGACACGCGTTAATACGTTATTTTATAGTAATTCAGTATTGCGTGGCTCAACAGTAGACTTTTAAATATCATATTGTATTTCAATATTATACATTAACGCAGGACCTAAAATTGTGCGCAGTAGCAAATGGACAAGCGTGCAGTACATTTTTAGCCAATTATTTTAATTATTATATTGTTAAAAATAAAATAAATTTAAATTTATTTTTATTATATCTACAAATCTGTGTAAACTATGTCGTAACGTTCCTACTGAGCATTTATTATTTTTATAATATACTTTTAAATAATTTGAAACGATTTAGTAAAATTGATTGTATACTCTATGCGTACGACATCAGAGTATCAGACGTATATTATATGTATAGGTAGGTAGGTATTTAATTCAATTAATATTTATAGTATAGTTTTTTGAGGGGATATAATAAAGAAAATATGTAGGTACCTATATGTGCAGTAGCAAAACACAAGAATTTTAGGCACCGACTGTAATACGAAATGGAGCTACGACGAAGACGACAATACTGGTTTTCGCAGCGTTACGCGTGTGTTTTATTTGTATTTTCTCGCAGTAATATAAAACCATAATCGCATATATTATACATAATATGACATAAAACTATATCGGTGAACCAGAAGATTATAATATTATACGTTAATTTCTGAACAAAGACTAATAAGCTCGAACTATATTATAGATTAACATAATAAATGTTTTAACTTTGCGCCGTAACACTATTGTAAATATTAACATACTGTTGAAACGTTCGACCGAATAATTCGATACTTTAAACGATACCGGCGTGTTAGTTATTTATATTTGATATTGCCGAAACTCCGGATAAATACACGGTTATTTGTTCTAACACGCGTAAACTCTTACACTACTATATACTGGAAAACATTTCTTTACAACAAACACATAACGTTAAACGCGAACGATTAAAGTGTTATAGATTAGGAACTCCGAATGAAAACGTTTTCACCGACGTAAGATGGGTGGTAGTTAAAAGGTTTTTCTCGTTCGGTTCTCGTGCATCAATTAAACTGGAATTTTAAACGTTTTTCCCAATATACGTATGTGTTGCCGGTGTAAAAGCCGAAACCGGCCAAACGCCCGAGTTACGCGAACAGGACTCAGAAATATGTTCTATTTGCGAACGGCTCTTTGCATTCGAATATTTCTGGATTTTCGGCATATAATGAAGACAAAAAATTCAATATAGGTAAGCACAATCGTATAAAATGATTGAAAATAAATGCAAAAATGCCGGGGCAAAAGAAAAAAAAGAAACGCGTAGTTTAAATTTGTAGCTTTTGTAAATTAAACGACATTAGATTGAAATATTGTCCTACAAGGTACGTCATTTAAATGTAAATAATTAATTGTTATTTATTACATCAATAATATGATATACTGTTCGTTTATTACACGTTATACAGGGTTTGCCCGAGCATTACTGAGTTTCGACCGGTTTTGACATTTTCCCATAACGTATCACGATATGTGTATAAAAGCAATTTGACTATTTAACGGACTCGACGGTAAAAAAAACTATTAATTGCACAAAAACCTGGTTACTCTTGAGCGAGTTCTCGTTTTAATACAATTATTCAATTCGGACCGCTATTTTACAGAAGTGACGGCATTTTTTCCTTGCGTTCCTACAATTCTAAAAATATTATTCACAGTTTAGAGCAAACATTTTTCAACTTACAAATCGCAACAAAAAAAATTACTCCGTACACCGTCACCGTTGCAAAAAATTTTTATTCGTCTATTCAAATATTGCGACGATTATTTGATAATATATTGCGCGCATTAATATGAATAATTAGTTTTCGTCGTTTGTATTGTATAACTGTTTTATGTTAAAGCAGTAATTTTTTTCAAAAAATAATAATCCATTAAGGATATTGTTCAACTTCGTTGATCAATAAAATGTCTAAAAAGAATGTTTTATCAATCCGAAATAAAGGATTCGTTTTTGTTCAAATATACGTTCGCTGTAATTGTGTTTTTAAAGAAAACTTTTATGAAAACGAATTTAATTGAATTAGACCCTACATAAATAATGAATACAAGTTCTCGAGTTGAGCTTTCACCAGTCACTATATATACTATAGTATAGTACTTACCTTACATTTCTCTAATATAATATTTTAGTGCGTTGTAAACTCGTTGTTAGAGAGCGGTAATGATCATATTTTTATAATACAATAATATTGAGACGGGGCATGCATTATGCGATTCGTATCTTTTACAATTTTGTATATTTCACGAATTAAAAAAAAAGGCCTACGTGCAATTAGGTATATATAATTCACAAACACAAAACTTACGTTATTATAAAATCAAAATAATACGATATAATTATGTTTTATTAAGATCCTTGGCAATACGTTTCTTGATTTTTTTCTCTGTTCGGGTATATTTATTTATTTTTTTAATAATTTTTACGGGATAACAATAATATTTAGTCTGCACTGGTCGTTCATATGAAAATTCGTACCAGAAATAAACCTTACGAATGTAAAAGACGTAAAAAATATCCGATCAAAAATCCAATTTGGTTAATCATATAAGATAATTCGTTGTAAAGTGAGAATAAATTCTACTCCATATCCGATTTGTCACCCGAAAACAACCGGTCTGCTATAGAGGTTTCTTAACTGTGCGTTATATCTCTTCCGCCGTTCCACCTATTCGATTATTTTATCGCATTTTCCTTTCGAAAACCCGATCTCAGCTCCTCATTATTATTATTACTGTTATTTGTATAAAAGGGAAACTTTTTCCAGGTCGCATTGGACGGTGATTTTTAACATTTCAAAAGCTCTTTGTAAACGTTTAAATAACACCGGATTTATGTACGTTTCTGGCATTATTATGTGTGTTGGACCTTTTTAAAAGAGACTCAAATGAGACCTGTGAAAAAGTATTTTTCTTGCAAACGAAAAACGAAAAAACAAAAATGTCCGTAATCTGATTATTATTATACGTTCCACGAGCGTTTTTTTCCACACGGTAAAGCCGTTTTTACTCGTCTGAAATGGTATGAATTGTGTTATAGTTGCTCGTATTTTACTCGTCAAAAAAAAAAAGAAAAAAAAACTCGAAAATTCATTACGATTCGACTTTGGCGACCGTCGATTAGTGTGAAAACTATGTAACGACTATAAGATCGGCGCGTTGCTGACTGCGGGGGGAGGATGGTGGGAGATGGTGAACCGACAGTATATACTATACAATGTTATCCGCGGCTATCAGCTGTAACACAACAGCAGCTGGAACGCGAATTCAAACTGCGGACTAAACTTTTGAGTTTATTAAACACGCCGACGAACTAAATGTGCGCAAACAGGATAAATTACAAGCGAGCTCGTTTTTGGCCGAATGGCAGAGGGCGGAAAGGGTCGGGACGGGACGGGACGGTGAATAATTGCAGCCACCGAGAATCGGTCTAATGTAAGAGACCATTAGGTGTACGTCCAAAACGCGCGAAGGGTGCAGGGCGCACGGCGCGGAAGGGCATTTCGCGTCGGCGGAGGCCGGTGATGGCGGTGTATAGGCGCAGGGACTCGGGAAGTGAACGCGAACAAAGCAACCGCCACCACCGTGGCAGTTGAGTGAAAGCCAAGAAATGGAGACTTGATTTTGTTCCGCGAGTATATAAATTATTATATATATATATATATATATATACAGGCACGAACACAAAATAAAATTTCGAGGGGTGGGGGGTTTACAAAATATAGCGATACAAATTGTACAGCAACGTAATAAAACAATTTCTTCCTCCTCACTCATTATTTTCGAATGTGACAATTATGCTAAATATCCAAATTTTTTTACACCAAAAGTGAATAATGATGGTCGATCACTATTTCTTTTCATTATAAAAAAAAATTTAATTAAACGTGTAATAATTAATAAATTTGGTTATTTAATCACTTTTCATATAAGTTACAACTCGTAAAAAAAAAAAAAACCATAGCACTCGCACATTATAACCGTTCAAATACCGAACACAGATTAATACTAAACGATCGGCATTAAAATATATTATGTACCTTACAGCATTGATTTTATAATATACACAGAATTCAATAAAAAATTTTCCGATCGAGTACGGAAAATAAGATAAGATTATTACACAAATTTGAGTTTTCCTGCAGGTACATAATATATTATATACAATATAATATAGGTAGGTAATAAATAATAACGAACGGATGCAATTTAACCTATTCATACGTAATGTTATCTATGGTCGTAATGATACAGTTCTCACACGTGTGTACTTGTCAGTAATCACTTCAATCATTTAACTATATAAACTTGTATTTCATACCCGGTCTAATAAACAAAGAAAAACAGCCAACAGCTAGTAATAAAAATATTTTATAATAATAGGTGAATAATTTGACTTAATTTTCAAAGAAATTATTTCGGGGGAGGGGAGGGTTTGAACCCCAAAACCCCCCCTGTATACGTGCCTGTATATATAATGGATAGGCCATGTGTATACAGAATGTATAGCGGGCAGCGTTCCCGAATGAAGAAGAGAGATAGCAATAGGTTAGGTTAGGTAAAATCATATCTTCTATCCTACTCGGCAATAAATTACTTTTTGTTCCATGAATTATTCCATGAAATAATGATTATCGCTTATATCGTGTAGTATGATAATTGATTTCTCATGAATATACAAAATTGTTTACCGGATTTTTTTTGTGTAATATCTGTCATTGTCTTTTCATTAATCTTTTAATTTTCACTTATTACCTACTACGGTTTATTCTGTAAAACGTGTAGTGTGCGGTATAAAAATTTAGACTATCCAAACGTTTCATTTCATATGCAATGTAACATTATTTCTTTTCATATTATGAGAGTTGTATGGAAAACATACCACGACTAGCTCAATTATATAAAAACTACACGCGGGCGAAGCCGAGTAATTCGGCTAGTAACAATATAAAATGACAAAACGTACAATAACATACTATATATTATATGATATCAAAATATTTGCTGAGTGAGACAGAATATTCGGGAACGCCTGATAACGAATATGGCCTATCCATTATAAATATTATCAATGGCAGCGGTTCCCAAACTTTTTTAGTTTACGCCACCCTAAAAATAAAAAAAATTAATTGCGCCTCCCACGAATAAATAAATAACAAATTTATAGTTATTTAAATATACAAGTATTACGCAGCTCGCGCCTCCCTGTCAAGTGCTCGCGCCTCCCAACGGAGGCGCGCCTCACAGTTTGGGAACCGCTGATCTATGGTATATACACATATTAGATGAATACAGATGGATCACTCGCGATGTAGAACAAAAAAATTAAAATTATTCATCTAATCTGTGGTATATATACACACACAATGCACTGCGACGAAGGAAGTATAATTTATTTTACGACAATTTACTATACCGCCGTCGGTATTCAATATATCGGATTCGGTTTATGAAATTCCACGCGCTAAATACGCCTATTCACATAAAATAATGCGATTAAATATGCCAATATCGCGCGCGTTTTGACGGTATATTGTTCGTTTGTGTGTGTGTGTGTGTACACATAATTATATTATCGGTCGCCTTTGTACGAACAGTAGTATTGCCGAACACAAAAGTGTCGATGAAATTTGAAAAAATAAAAAATCTATTTTAACGGAGTGGCGCGCATTCGTTGTGATCATTACGTTTTATACACGAATCGTGTGTACAAAGTAAAAATTCAAACGAATCGTTAACGTCAACGTTATTATAACTACTCAGGGGAGTATTTAGAAATTTTTTTTTTTGGGGGGCTGAGGCATTGAGTAAATATCATTGTTTAATTATTTCTAAATTCTAATCCAAGATTAAATCTTAAAAATAGGACAAATTACCAAATTCTCAACATTTTAAAAACAACTACATATTAGGAATTTATTAAAAATATTACATTATATATAGCCATAGGGCATAGGAATTAGTAAAGAAAGTTCCTGAAATTTCGGGGGGGGGGGAGGGGCTGCAGCCTCATCAGCCCCCCCTCCCCATAAACACGCCCCTGTAACTACTATATATATATACCGTTTGTGTTGATCGGAATAAACGTTAAAAAATATACGTAAACATATTCGCGTATAATATTGCGCATTCAATAATATATTTATTTATTATATTATATTATATAATAGTATTTATTTTGTACGCGTATAAATATATAGTCATTGTTGTAATTAAAACCTAACAAAACAAGCGTTCAAAGTTGGCATTTAAATCATAGAGCCAATAATTGTGTTTCTGAAATAAATATTTTTCTTTATTATTGTCTATCAGACATATTAAAAGCAGTTACTTATACACACATTAACGTGTGATATTTATTAATTTTTTATTATTTTATTGTTTTCAAAGAAACGGCTGTTTTTTTAACAAAAGAAATTAAAATGTATTATTTTTAATTTTTAAAAATAAGTCTGAATTCTAGTCGTCATCATCGTCTTCATCTTCATCGTTACCACCGTCCACCACCACCATCATCATCATCATCATCATCATCATCATCATCAGAATATCGAAGAGAGACCGGGACAACTGGTGATTTTAATAAATTAAGTGCTTCAACAGGCATTAATTGCGATTTTTTCTTGGGCAATTTTCTCTTACTTGAAATAACAGGATCTGAACTTAATAAAAACGAATTAAAAATATCTAAATTAGTTTTTTTACGATTGCGTTTCCTGGAGTGATGTTCTCGGTACCTTTTAAAATGTTTGTTTCGCGCTTCTTGAGCTTCATCCGTCAACACTGTCCTATTGGCAACAAAGCCGATTCAATTATTTCTGGCCCATGAATAAAGGACTTGTGTATCGTGGGTGACATATTGTACCGTGGATACATCTCTACAAAATGTTTTGCCGTTTTATAATTTATATTCTCGAAACTCGTCGATTTTTATTCCGTGTCCATTAGCTACTACTATCATTATTATCATATCATATAATTTTTGTCGGGACATTGAAATATTGTTCGAACTCATATCATCTACACAAAAAGTTGTAAACTAATTATAACGTTTGTTCTTGTCAACATAATATTTTGAAAAGTATATAAATTCGGCGGTACCAGTGTAGTGTACGAATTGAAACGACCCGCGATCAGTGGCGTTCTCAGGATTCTTCATTGGTGGGGGGGGGATATACAAATTAATTAAAAAATGTTTGATAACAACAACAATGATAAGAACTAGTAAAATGCTACACGTTATGACCACGGTACGTCATACTATTTTATCTATGCTACCACTTACCATCTGTTATTCATATTTTTATCAAATTATTATTCATTATTATAATTATTATCACTGTAAATATTGTTAATTTGGATAATGATAACGATTCAAAATAATTATTTATCATTGTCACTTAACAGTTACCACTAACATATTTATAATACACAATCAGTAAATAATAAAATACGTCAATCCTGTTATTTGGTACTAAAAAAAAAAATGACATGGGGGGATCTATCCCCAATATCCCCCGTGAGAACGCCCATGCCCGCGACCGCGAACTATCGATAACGTTAATCAATACAGCTGATATGAGATGAGTATATTGTACATACGTGTTACTTGGAACAGTACGGAAATTAATTATATTTTGACATTCAGTCGTGTTACAACAGGCTGGTCCCGAAAAAAAAAAATATATATATAATATTCCTATGAAATCAGTTTATGCGTCGCGTGTCGTTGCATTCAAAAGCTATTCATAACAAATGGGGCAAATACGAGCGACATTTGTTTACATCGAAATGAAAGAATACTATATTGACTATTTTATTTTTCAATTATTAAAGCTTGGAAAGACTTGGAAATAAACTAAATTTTGATATAATTTTCATGAAATGATAAAAGTACAAAACTCAACAACACTTATGATAAAAATGAAAATTCTAGGTACAAAAAAAAAAAACCATAAGATAACGTGACTAACCTGTTGCTAATGATTCCGTAATAAATTGAATTAAATTTTTAATAAAACCGTGAAAATATAGAAGAAAAAATAAATCTTTAAAAAGTTATATTGTATTTTTATAAATTATGAAGCTCGGCGGACTTGTGTTACGACTGCTGAAACGACGTGAATCTAATCCGGACTGCGTGCATGAAATCAATTTCCAATGTCTTATGAACTCCTCTATTATTGATACGTATAATAATACGATGAGATAATTCAGTTCGATAAATTCTATTTTTGCCAGCTTTTGATGTCATTTGCCCCGCTGTGGCGTCGATACGAATAAATCGTCGCCGATAAAATCGAATACGAACGTTATGTATCAGTGGTGGCCAGCGAGAAGAGACTCGCGAGCCGCCCAATATATTAATAAATATGGAAGAGCCGAAACGAAAAAAAAAACCGATAATCACATTTTAGTTATCACTGATAAACGATATAATAACGAACAATAATGTAGAAATTCGATAGTTCAAACCGGTGTGAATTTTAGAAATTCTTAAAATTAACCGGTTTCATAATTTAGTGATATCGGTCACATTTTTCCTGACCGGATCGTCGATGTGTATGGGTATATAACATAATATGTTTTATACATAATAACTATTTAGGAAAAAAATAAATGCAAAAGTATAATAATAATTTATCGAGAAAAAAAAGTACAATTGAAAATAGTAATATAATTGGGATATGAAACCTAGGTCAATAGCTAGTAATAATTTTTGGGGGGGCTACGAGAGGTTCTAGGTGGGAGGCTGTAGCCCACCCTGCCCGTAACAAACTACGCCCATGATGAACGATAACATATTTTTATGATAATCCTCGATGTCTTCGAGCAGCATATTGCCGTGTGACGCGTATAGCTGAACATAAAATATGAACAACCGTTGTTGTTTTCCTTCGTTTACTTTTTGAACATATACAAAACAGAACCAGAAGTTTCGCGGAGACAGACATTATACTGTAAAATAACGTAGAAGAAAACTAGAAATCGAAGAAAATATTGGCACAGGACGAATAATATGGAAAAATAATTCCGAAACTTCGACGTACCTCGAAGCTAACGAAATGAAATGGTGCCAAGGATTTAAAAAAAAAAAGTTTCAAGTACCCGTTAGCGTCAAAAAATTTATCGAAAATCGTTCAGTTCATAAACTATTATCGTTACCTACATCACACTATTCATATATATATATATATTATGTTTAAAATCACCGTTTCTTTATTATAAATCGTACGCCGAACAAACGAAAATTTCGTAAATTTGTTCGTATCAAAACGAAAACGATTTTATCGTCACGGAGAGAAACGAAAATAAATTATTATGTATATAAATGTAATTATTGATATATTTTTTTTAAAAGAAATCGAGAAAATTTTGTTTCGTAATTTCAATATATGAAATACAAAAAAAAAAAAATTATTATTTAATTGCCGGAATTCTGCCTAGACTATGGAGGGGTAGGGGGAGGCCCGGCCAAGTACCGAATATTAAAAATATTTGATAAGTAAAATTTACCGAAATTTCGGAATATCAAAGACGTTGGAAAAACGTATTTTCGCATTGTTTATTTAATAATATATTTTGTATCAATTAAGGTCCTGATTTTACACTACGCAGATTTAAACTCATCGGTTTTTGAACGCTCGCATAGGGATTTTTATACGTTAAACATTTTACGAATAGTCAGTGTCTACATTGACGAACAATTGAATAGGAAAAAATAAGAAAGAAGAGCTTCTTTCTGCGTATACTTTCTGAAATTGACCTCGTTCTTTACGTTTCTTACAGAAAATATGTCATGTCCCAAAAACTTTTTGTCGAGTTTTGATCCTTTTCTGAAAACTCGCGTAATATTTATATACGCGCGCGTACCGAATTGTCGGATTTAAAAAGACCAAAGTATATGTTACACAAATAAAAAGTATTATTATTACTTTTTTTTTTTCTGATGTTCAAATTACCTAAAAGGATCCTAATTCTTATATATCTCGTAATAAAAATAATAAGAATCTCGTCGAAAGTGTACATACGTAATACGCCGTATTTTTTTAAAAGGAATAATTACCGCAGTACCACGTGTCGTCAGCACGCTAACCGCGTATGCAAATGACCACCGCCTCCCGAGCGTTTCAGTAATGTGCAGTGTATATACGAGGGCCAACGTGAAAATCATATTACGTCCTCCGTCTATTTATATATTACACGCCCTCTACGCGGAAGATTTCTCATATTTTTTTTTTTTTTTTTTTTTTTTGTATATGTGTCACGTACTCGCAGTAAATTAATGACGATCTTCGCTGCCGGTGAAATGGTCAAAGCCCAAAGGTAAATATTATATTATAGTCGTGCACTAAACAAAACGTTTTAAAAACGTCTAAATTAATAATAATTGCTTTTAAGCCGCTTATAGCCGCGAGTTTATTATATATGAATAAAAAAAAATGATTGTAAATAATATTTTATATACGAACAATTTCACTTTGATATCATCGTAAATTGCAAATATTTCTGGAAGGCTATTATTACGCATTATTATTATTACGTACTATTATTATTACCAGAGGCAAGGCCGTAGCCAGCCAAAATTTTTGGGAGGGTTGATAATATGAATTTTTTTTTTACTGAAAATTTAAAAAACATAAATATTCTCAATATAGTATGAATTTATGAAATTATTATTTGAATTAAGTACATGGCATTTTTTTTTATTTAGGTAGTTACATTATTTTACGTTTATTACTCAATTTTAAACGTTTTTTTTGGATTTTGACTCGGTAGAAATCCAAGATAATAAATTGGATTGTGAAGGTTTACTCATTTTTTTTTTTAATTAACGTACTACGTGCGTATTTAAATATAAAATTACGTTTAATGCGGCAAAAGAACTAGGCACGAAAAAATAACAAAACTCGTGTTTCGTGTGTGTGATTGAAGGCGCGCACGGTCCGCGATTACCGACGATAGCGTAAAACGAAGTTCAACACATTGCTCGACTACCAGAATAATTAAGATCGGATATGTAAACCCATGACAAAATATCTATTTTGTGTACCGTACTGTGCGATCTATAAATCTACACGTGTACAAATTTCAAATTTAATAGATATTTAAAATAATTAAATTTCATTTTAAAAAAAAATTTCGTGGGGGGTTGAACCCGAAAACCCCCCCCCTGGCTACGGCCTTGAGTCCAGAGGTGCGCTTATTACTGTACACCGAGACAATATTTTTTTCACACGGTTGTGACTAACGTATTTTTACAAATCGTTTAGACCAGTGGTGGCCAAACTACGGCCCGCCATCATCATGTATTATCTGGCCCGCGAAAGTATTCTACATTACAGCACTTATATTTGCGTGTATATAATATTTTACATTTACGTTAAAAAAAAAAAAAATTTGAAAAATTAAAAAAATACCGTATACATTCTTCATATTTAAAATAACGTATTAAAATTGAAATAAATAGTTCCTAGTTTCTTATCGTTTATCGTCATTTACGTCATTGCTTATCAAATTTCAGGCCCGGCAAATCAATTTTTTTTTTTTATTATGGCCCGCGGTAAAAATCGTTTGGCCACCACTGGTTTATACTTACGAATTTTTCTTAAAAACTGTCGTTGAATACGACATTATAAAGTAAAATTAAATAATCACTTCGTGCGCACACACATTTGTTTTATAACAAGAAAATAATAATATATTGTAGACGGTTAATTCCTCTTCATATGTTAATCTTATCATATCTTCACGCAGGCACGTACACAAAATAAAATTTCGGGGGAGGGGGGGTTTACAAAATATAGCAATACAAATTGTACAGTAACATAATAAAACAATTTCTTCCTCCTTACTCATTATTTTTTAATGTGACAAGAAATTATTTCGGGGGGGGGGGTTGAACCCCAAAAACCCCCCCTGTATACGTGCCTGTCTTCACGTATTATAAATACATAATTAAAAGCTCCACGCACTGTTTACAAATATCACGGACCGCAGTCTTGAATTTACATTTAGTTTTGGGGTTCGTGCCAAATCCGTGTATTGATTTTTATCGAAATGTACCCGTCATAGAAATATATATAAGGCCTACCTATACGTATTATTTTCTCGATTGGCATTCGAAATAGTACGTGTTACAGTATGTACTGTAAATTATTTCACTAGATTTCTTCGAATGACACACCGGTGTGCCATCGCGCGTGTGTGTGTGTGTGTGAATAATAATAATAATAATAATAATAATAATAATAATAATAATAATAATAATAATAATAAAGTAATAAATATGTTTACTTCCACCGGCCTAGTTAATGGGAATATTCTTTGTCAAAACTATATATAATATATTGCAATCGTACTAAATTACTATATAATTTTTGTCAGAGTAGTAATTTGTGTTTGGGTTATTGGAATCGGACAGTATATGATTTTATACGTCAGTGTTACATTCTAACACGTCCGTTAATAGCTTTATAAACGTCGGATAACCAAATACTGCATTTTTTAAATTTTGACCTATATTTTTTTTCCAATCTCACTTATAAAGTACAGGGTAAATTAGACATTTTCCGGACCGATATATAAACGTCGGTACACCGTGTAAAATCTAGTCGTTCTCTATTGCAATGGAAAAAAAAATGTCTATACACGTATATATATATATATATATATATATATATATATATATATATAAATTTCAAGCAGCGAGCAAGAATAATAACAATGATAATAAATCCAAAATAACCGTTTTAGCGTAAGCTTCGCAAACCACAACGGCTGAACAATATAATATTGCAAATAACAATTCCACTCGTCTCCAGCTCTTATCCTCGTCAATATAAAAGACGTGTTAGTATAGTAAGAATTACAAAGTTGATTTTTACTCTACGGCAAATTGGTTTAAAAGTTAAATGCTACAATCAAAAAAGAAACTTGTGCGCGCACCACGATAAACGATTTCACTCACGTCTTCACGTATATCTCTTCTCCTTTTACTTTTTTCCCCTATATCTATTGCAATTTATTTGCTACAACTTTTTTCCCTTAAGGTTTATATATATATATATATATATATATGTGTATATGTACGTTTATATCGGTTTCACTTGAACTGTTCTATTTTCGCATTGTCAAAATTAACTATATTTTTTATTTTTAAACGAAAAAAAGGCCAGTGCTACTCGGAATTATATGACGTATATAACATATATTAGTATCGATAGACCCGTGTATTTCGGGCCACTATATATAAACACTGTTTTTTAACGAAATTGCAAATAAGGCACTATTATTTGATGTCTGCAACGAAGTTTTGGGTCGAGTTTTGATCCTTTTCTGAAAACTCGCGTAATATTTATATACGCGCGCGTACCGAATTGTCGGATTTAAAAAGACCAAAGTATATGTTACACAAATAAAAAGTATTATTATTACTTTTTTTTTTCTGATGTTCAAATTACCTAAAAGGATCCTAATTCTTATATATCTCGTAATAAAAATAATAAGAATCTCGTCGAAAGTGTACATACGTAATACGCCGTATTTTTTTAAAAGGAATAATTACCGCAGTACCACGTGTCGTCAGCACGCTAACCGCGTATGCAAATGACCACCGCCTCCCGAGCGTTTCAGTAATGTGCAGTGTATATACGAGGGCCAACGTGAAAATCATATTACGTCCTCCGTCTATTTATATATTACACGCCCTCTACGCGGAAGATTTCTCATATTTTTTTTTTTTTTTTTTTTTTTTTGTATATGTGTCACGTACTCGCAGTAAATTAATGACGATCTTCGCTGCCGGTGAAATGGTCAAAGCCCAAAGGTAAATATTATATTATAGTCGTGCACTAAACAAAAACGTTTTAAAAACGTCTAAATTAATAATAATTGCTTTTAAGCCGCTTATAGCCGCGAGTTTATTATATATGAATAAAAAAAAAAATGATTGTAAATAATATTTTATATACGAACAATTTCACTTTGATATCATCGTAAATTGCAAATATTTCTGGAAGGCTATTATTACGCATTATTATTATTACGTACTATTATTATTACCAGAGGCAAGGCCGTAGCCAGCCAAAATTTTTGGGAGGGGTTGATAATATGAATTTTTTTTTTTTTTACTGAAAAATTTAAAAAAACATAAATATTCTCAATATAGTATGAATTTATGAAATTATTATTTGAATTAAGTACATGGCATTTTTTAAATTTAGGTAGTTACATTATTTTACGTTTATTACTCAATTTTAAACGTTTTTTTTTGATTTTGACTCGGTAGAAATCCAAGATAATAAATTGGATTGTGAAGGTTTACTCATTTTTTTTTTTTTAATTAACGTACTACGTGCGTATTTAAATATAAAATTACGTTTAATGCGGCAAAAGAACTAGGCACGAAAAAATAACAAAACTCGTGTTTCGTGTGTGTGATTGAAGGCGCGCACGGTCCGCGATTACCGACGATAGCGTAAAACGAAGTTCAACACATTGCTCGACTACCAGAATAATTAAGATCGGATATGTAAACCCATGACAAAATATCTATTTTGTGTACCGTACTGTGCGATCTATAAATCTACACGTGTACAAATTTCAAATTTAATAGATATTTAAAATAATTAAATTTCATTTAAAAAAAAATTTCGTGGGGAGGGGGTTGAACCCGAAACCCCCCCCTGGCTACGGCCTTGAGTCCAGAGGTGCGCTTATTACTGTACACCGAGACAATATTTTTTTCACACGGTTGTGACTAATATATTTTTACAAATCGTTTAGACCAGTGGTGGCCAAACTACGGCCCGCCATCATCATGTATTATCTGGCCCGCGAAAGTATTCTACATTACAGCACTTATATTTGCGTGTATATAATATTTTACATTTACGTTAAAAAAAAAAAAAATTTGAAAAATTAAAAAAATACCGTATACATTCTTCATATTTAAAATAACGTATTAAAATTGAAATAAATAGTTCCTAGTTTCTTATCGTTTATCGTCATTTACGTCATTGCTTATCAAATTTCAGGCCCGGCAAAACAATTTTTTTTTTTTATTATGGCCCGCGGTAAAAATCGTTTGGCCACCACTGGTTTAGACTTACGAATTTTTCTTAAAAACTGTCGTTGAATACGACATTATAAAGTAAAATTAAATAATCACTTCGTGCGCACACACATTTGTTTTATAACAAGAAAATAATAATATATTGTAGACGGTTAATTCCTCTTCATATGTTAATCTTATCATATCTTCACGCAGGCACGTACACAAAATAAAATTTCGGGGGAGGGGGGGTTTACAAAATATAGCAATACAAATTGTACAGTAACATAATAAAACAATTTCTTCCTCCTTACTCATTATTTTTTAATGTGACAAGAAATTATTTCGGGGGGTTGAACCCCAAAAACCCCCCCTGTATACGTGCCTGTCTTCACGTATTATAAATACATAATTAAAAAGCTCCACGCACTGTTTACAAATATCACGGACCGCAGTCTTGAATTTACATTTAGTTTTGGGGTTCGTGCCAAATCCGTGTATTGATTTTTATCGAAATGTACCCGTCATAGAAATATATATAAGGCCTACCTATACGTATTATTTTCTCGATTGGCATTCGAAATAGTACGTGTTACAGTATGTACTGTAAATTATTTCACTAGATTTCTTCGAATGACACACCGGTGTGCCATCGCGCGTGTGTGTGTGTGTGTGTGAATAATAATAATAATAATAATAATAATAATAATAATAATAAAGTAATAAATATGTTTACTTCCACCGGCCTAGTTAATGGGAATATTCTTTGTCAAAACTATATATAATATATTGCAATCGTACTAAATTACTATATAATTTTTGTCAGAGTAGTAATTTGTGTTTGGGTTATTGGAATCGGACAGTATATGATTTTATACGTCAGTGTTACATTCTAACACGTCCGTTAATAGCTTTATAAACGTCGGATAACCAAATACTGCATTTTTTTAATTTTGACCTATATTTTTTTTCCAATCTCACTTATAAAGTACAGGGTAAATTAGACATTTTCCGGACCGATATATAAACGTCGGTACACCGTGTAAAATCTAGTCGTTCTCTATTGCAATGGAAAAAAAAATGTCTATACACGTATATATATATATATATATATATATATATATATATATATATATATATATATAAAATTTCAAGCAGCGAGCAAGAATAATAACAATGATAATAAATCCAAAATAACCGTTTTAGCGTAAGCTTCGCAAACCACAACGGCTGAACAATATAATATTGCAAATAACAATTCCACTCGTCTCCAGCTCTTATCCTCGTCAATATAAAAGACGTGTTAGTATAGTAAGAATTACAAAGTTGATTTTTACTCTACGGCAAATTGGTTTAAAAGTTAAATGCTACAATCAAAAAAGAAACTTGTGCGCGCACCACGATAAACGATTTCACTCACGTCTTCACGTATATCTCTTCTCCTTTTACTTTTTCCCTATATCTATTGCAATTTATTTGCTACAACTTTTTTCCCTTAAGGTTTATATATATATATATATATATATATATATATATATATGTACGTTTATATCGGTTTCACTTGAACTGTTCTATTTTCGCATTGTCAAAATTAACTATATTTTTTATTTTTAAACGAAAAAAAGGCCAGTGCTACTCGGAATTATATGACGTATATAACATATATTAGTATCGATAGACCCGTGTATTTCGGGCCACTATATATAAACACTGTTTTTTAACGAAATTGCAAATAAGGCACTATTATTTGATGTCTGCAACGAAGTTTTGGGATTTTCGTAGATTTTGATTAATTCTTCGAACAATACATACACACTGCACGAGTATTATGTTCCTTAACAGGACGAACGTTCGTATAAAATAAACTTTTCGTACCAAAACTGTTTTCAAAACCTAAAATTAATTTTTCGAAAAATCTGAATAATAAATATCACCACCACATGCAGCTACCACTATATATATATAATTTAAATCAAAACAGGGAAACTTTTTACGGAAATTATGCTAATGTTTTAGTTTATTTGGTTTTAACGAAACAGTGACGAACAATAATAAAAAAAAAAATGTTTTTTGAAATAATCGTATATGCTTATCCGATAAATGATTGTGCTGCTCCTGCACACGGCAAACCTACAGGGCAATCTGTAACATCATTGCCTATTCGGAGCGCCGCCGTGAGAATTTTTTTTAAGTAATTTCCACGACTTTTACAAAAAATAAAAATAAAACATATTACTTATGATGAATTCTTAAATACAAAATGTACATTATATGATGTTTGTTTTGAATAGCGCATTATGAGTTGTAGTAATTTTTTTTTTTTTTTGTATCTCGTTCTGAAATTTTGTTTGCGATCCGTCCACAACCTTGATAAGTTACAGTTATTTTAAGTTACAAGCAGTGGCGTATTTAGGCCGGGGCCACCGGGGCCCCCAATATAGGTCCAAGTCGAGAGGCCACAAGAGGATCTTAATTATTACAATAGAAAAAAACTCTGAACTTTTTTTTTATATAATATTTATATCGAAACTAATTTAATTTAAAACACCAAAAAATAAAAATAAAATAATGTACAGCGATGGCGTTTATCATTTTACAGACGTCGCTAGTTTTTCAAACGGGCAGTTAGTTTTAAACATTTTTATTTTTATTTTTTGCTTTTAGAATCACTATTTAACAGTATTAATATTCTTATTATAATTTAATTTTTGTGATAAAGACGGCCTTCGTCTCTTATTGGCCCTAGGGCCACCGAGTTTCACGCTACGCCACTGGTTACAAGTATATATGCATTGTAAAAACGGTAATTTTAAAGTTTATTTTATATGAAAATACTACGAAAATTTAAATTTTAAATGTTTCGCCATTAATACGCGAGACGTCGTGCGTTATTAATCGATTTGTGTATTTCGCGTCGCGTCGATGTCAGAAACAATTTTAACGAAAATAAAAATAACGACACTGTGGTTGTAGCCAGGGTCGGCCTGGCCATGGCCGCTAGGCCGCGAATGCGGCCGGGGCCCCATCTTTTCTTTTTTTTTATACCAATATTTTTGAACGCTATGTCTCCAGTTTTGAAATCTTTGCCTTGTATTATTATAATGTATAAAAAGAAAAAAATGCAAAAATTGATTTGAGAACAGCGGTTCGAACCCCGAATCGTACACGTCAAACCGTGGTATTTATCCATTGGACTTATTATAGTACGAGCCGAAAGGCGAAAAAAGTAAACCTATTATAAAAAAACGCGGTAAAATTGTCCAATTTCAAATTGCTTTAACTCAAAAACTAAATCCGACCACCAAATTCTGATTTCAACATAGGTTCTTTTATTAACCTGTATTAACTCTATACGGCGCTAGTCCGAAAAAAAAAATTAATTTTTTTTCATAAATGGCCCGGAAAAATCTTATTTGCCCGGTAAGAATTTTAGAGTCACTCCGCCGTTGGATCTGGGACGTCCTATATAATGAATTGTTTTTTATTGATATGTATTTTTTAACTTCATATTAAGCAGGGGCCCCCAGAATAAAAAGATACAGGGGCCTATGGTGTGCCAGGCCGACACTGGTTGTAGCACACCGTTTGGTTTTCTTCGCGCATTTCTTTAACCCTTTGCGCTCGTTACATTACAATAATACGCACACTTCCGAGTTTCTGAAATATTGCTCAGCAATCAATCATAATATTAATTATAAAACATAGTTTGGACACGAGGAGCCTAACGCTTTGATAAACGTTAATATTGGTTCTCCGGTGATTATAATATTATTGTGTGTTTCGTCGTATAACGTCCCGTCGTTTATATATCGGAATTAATGATGTAAAATATTATTTCACTTTCTTTATTTCCATTAAAATATGCAAATGGCTACCGTTATTAATCTTCTTTTCTACTACGCGATAACGTAATAATAATAATATAAAAATTATGTAAAACATAAGGCGACAAAAAGTTCGATTCATAAACGCTATTATATTATATTATACATTTTATTTTATTATTTCGAATTGAAAATTACGTTCATAAATCATATAATGACGTGGTTGTGATATATACGCGAATATTATTATTATTATTATTATATATACGGTAATGTTTGGAAGAAATTATTGAACGCCTTTAAAATTATGTAATTATATCCGAGACTAATTATTGTTAATTAATGAGAAGTTAACGATTGATATTTACACGGGTACAAAGTGAATTTCAAAAAAAAAAAAAAGATTGCCATAATTTATAATGCGTAATATATTATACGCTTTCCGAAGTGATCGGGGGACAAAAATGTACGGGTAATAATTTTTTTCTTTTTTTAAGCGGACAGAGGGAGGGAGTTCGGAGGGAGCACCTGACCACACATAAAAAAATTTACATTTTTTTTTCAATAAAGCCCGTAGTAGCGCTCTTTTTTCCAACGACATTACGTCACGAAAAAAATTAGTGTCGAGAAATTTTTTTTTCTTCGAATTTTTTTAAATCACTAAAATTCGAACTTTGAAAATTTAACTTCTATTAAAGTGATTTCGCTATGCCGTCCGTTACATAGCGCGGTGCACTTCATTATAACGGCGAGGATTTACAATAATCCCGAGTCTGTTGCGCCTGGTCAAATATTATTACTGTTGTATTATACTTTTAATACGGAACGCTACACAATCGTTTTCAGGCGATTCGGAACAAATAAATACTGCAGGTGATTGAACAATTTGAATTATTTGTTCGAAGTCGTTTACCGAAAAAGACTTTTACTGCTCGTTTTCTCCGTATTATACGAGGAGCAAATATAATAGAGTTTTTTTTTTTTTTAATATATATACACGAACGTTGTGTTATTGCCTACTTCTAACTTTTTGAGGAAACGGTCAGTATTGTGCGTATTGTGCTTACATAAGCGCTATAAAATAATGTTAATAATTATGTTTGCTTCATAGTAAACCGAGCGCATATTATACCAACAACAATAAACGATATTGTCCAACTCATACAAACAACTACCCTCAATCGCTCGCAGTCTATATAAAATATTGTATTATTGGTTTTTGAATACAAAAAAAAAATGAAAAATCGTCGTAACAATTTAATGTTAAATGGAAAAAAATAGTAACAAATTAAAGTAAAAGGATACGGACATATTATTATAAATATAATAAAATAGATGCTTTATTATAATACAAAAATATCTACGGGGTATCCGAAAAGTTAAAAAAAAAAAAAAAAATTTGACCACATATTGTATGAGTAATATAATTCTTCCCGCAATAATGGTGTATACTAGCGGAGAAAAAAAGCAGACTTAAACAGATTGTATAATGCACGCAATGTACAAGATTTTCTGAGGGCGCAAAGGTCAGAGTGGGCTGGTCGTGTGTGGCGTGCCGAGGGTGGATTGATTAAACAGGTACTCGTTGACAAGCCAAACAAAAAGCGACCTGTAGGAAGACCAAGAGAACGGTGGACGGCCCGTGTTAAAGATGACTTAAAGAGATTAAAAGATGGAGCGGATATTGAAGGTGCAGAGGATCGAGATGGTTGGAGGGCTCTGGTAGAAGCTGCGAAGCGCGTGAAGCAAAAAAAAAATTTTTTTGATAATATTAATCTTTATTAAAATTAAATGTGTACGTTACAGAAGGAATAAACGATTTATAACGGACGGCACATTAATTTATGACTTCTCGAAAAAAATATTACACTTTTAAGTAGTAATATTGGCGAAGGGTTTACTCTAGAAAATAGTCATAACATTTTTACGTAATTTGAAAAAATATATATTTAGTTAATAATACAATTTATGAAAAAAACAACATCCGAATACATTTCACGACGAACAGTGTAGCAAAAATTGTGTCGACGCGAGATTAAAACCGTTGCATGTTTTAACAATAAAAATTTATAAAAAAAATTTACTACTTTGAATTCAAAATATACTAACACGTGTGCCCTATTGAATTATAAATATTACACGTGGAAAAATCGTTTAAATAAGCGCTATACTTCCACGAAGTATAAATCCATCGAATTTGTATGTGATTTTTATTATAAAATCCTTAGAAATTATAATGCATGCGATAACGTATGGCGTATTTCGTGCGAAACGTTATTTTCCATGTATAAAAAAAAAAGAAATAAATATAACCGATAATCATAATATTTACGTTATATTTTTTTCATTTTTATACAGTTCAAATTGAAACGTTCCGATTTTTTCATCTTAATCATTAACTATTACTCTATCCGCAGTGATTTAGATTATAATTTAAAAATTTTGAAGCAAAAAAAAAAAATGCATTTTTATGTGTTGTTTTTTTTTATAGAAGCTTCCATATTAATATGAATTGTGAAAAAAGAACCGTTTAAACCGTGTTAACTTATATGTATATATCATACCGTAAATGTTTTTGACTAAAAATTCACAGTAAACAAAACAAATATAATTTTGAAATAACAGATATATTAGTTATTTACAAATATATTTTTATATTTTATCAATAACATTATCTGCACCGCATAATTGTTGTTTTTATCGTTAAAATTATATATTTATAAATTTAAAATTTTACATTTATAGCGACATAACGTTAAAAAGATATATTTGCTTTTTTCATTCATTAAATTAAATTATTTTATGTTTTTTTTTTCTTTCTTTATACGGCGCAAAAAAGTTTTTGGTTAACTTTTTCCATTGGCCGAGAAAAATGTCCTGTCACAGCGTACATTTCCCCCTGTCCGATGGGTAAGTATAAAAACGTCTTAACGTCAGATTTTTTTTTTTATTCACTTTTGAATTTTTCACATACTATTTTTTTTTTTTAAGAAAACAGAGAATTTATCGGTAGAATAGGTCGAGTAATTTGCACATACATAATATATTAATAACCAACGCGTTGGAATATTTATTCAATATAATAACGAAAAATTATACGAACGACGAAATCATTCATTTAAATATTTTATAAGGAACCTAGCTACGGTGGTGTCGAACACGTCTTGTTTTTTTTTTTTTTAATATTGTATTTTAATATTCGTATTGTTATAGTACAATAGTAATACGGTTACGGACAAATTAATTTTTTTACATAAATTCGCATAAATCAATTATGCAAAACGCGCGGAGGACATTATTATTAATTTGTTTTCTTCTACACACACACACACACACAAAAAAAGTATTTTCAATTCGAAATCGTCGTTTGTCATACAATATTGTTGTTTAGTTTTGAATAATACGTTTTATTCGTATCGTATTGCGCAGTCGAAGCCAAAACTTAGAAAAATATTATTATTATTATTCACTATTAAAAACTAATATAGTTATGTCGAAAGAGTGCTGCTGTGGTAAAAACGCATTTCTATAGACTTTAATAAAATACGATTCGTTCTCCGTCTAGTCCGAGACAAAATGGAATATACGTTTTGTTCTTCAAATACAACGACCTGCTGTGTTCACAGAGAATTAATTTAATTCAATTTTTTCGGACAATAATATTTTCAAATATTTTTACCGTGTCGTAGACGCAATTTATAAAGGGCGTGGTCACGAATTACAAACCGACAATACTGTTTTCGAATGATCACGATTAATTGATCGAATTTCCTTTTTATACGTTATAAAAAAAAAAAATGTACACACTTTAGATTAATTTTTCATTATTATGCAATCAATTTGTGTAACAATGATGGGTTCCAACAGTAGATTCTTTTGAATCGTCTGCTTTTTTTTTTTCGAATTTATACGTTTCGTTTTGGCCACGTTCCAGTCAACTTGTGTTGGTCAGCTTTTATCCTTCGATTGTTGTCCGACTTCCGGTAGGAATCTCTCTCTATCAAATATACTAACTATGTGGTAAACTACTAAACATTGTTGGCAAACAAAATACGAGAAAATAGAAATGTAAAAAAAAAAAACACACACAGCAACGAATGAATAATAATTTCCCACGACCGTATTTCAGTCACGAAATATATCACAAACGCAATATTATACGCTGTTTCTGACTTTCTACTTCTCGTTTCACGTATAGTATAATTAAGAAAATTATCTCTTTGATTTTCGTCTGTCACTCGCAGTTAATTTTTTATAATGATATCAGCGGCATTATTATTCAAATAACGTATTATACATTTACAGCGGGGAAATATGTGTCTATTTACAATAACGCGCGTTTTATAAATTATTGCGATGACTTTGTTGAGTACTCGGAATGCGTTGAATTTTTCCAAAAAGTTTGATATTATTTCTATGACTGAACATGTAGAATTGTATGTATACTCGTAGTTACGGATCTCGACGCGTTGTGTTATTAAACGCGATTCATTACACGGTTGAAATTTTAAATTCAAAAATCAAAAAATATAAACTAAGAGTTCGCGTATAATATAATATTGCAGTAATCGAATAATTAAAAAAAAAATTTAATGTATTATATTTATATATGAAAATGTTTTTTATTCTACCTTAAATTTGAATTACTTTATCGGTCATCTGCAGAGTTTGAAACCGATTGCAAAATTGATTTTAAATACCGATTGGTAGAAAAATCGGTACTTGATATTAAAAACCAATCCGAATAAAATCGAATCATTTATTTCAATAATATGATTAAAATCGATATTCTGTATTGAAATATCGAACCCCTGAAAACCGGTATTCGTGTCCGAACAATTCAGACCGACCGTAATATTAAAACTTAAAATCGAAACCATTATTTAATGTTTGTCATTGAAAAAGAAATGTTCTCGCTCCATGAAAAACCACCGAAATAATTGAAGACCTGCAATAAGCGAAATATTTTAATCGAATACTTCGAAGTCTGGTAAACAGTATATTTTCTCACGTAAAAAAAAATTGGCATAATTGAAGCAAAATTTTTTTCAAATTCAATAAAATAATAATGACACAACTCCGACTTTCCGAGGAGTTTTTTTTTTTTCTAATGATCTCACAACTGCACAATCGTATGTATTTTAATATTATGCACGTGTCAGTTCCGTAGCCCGAGCAAAGAAAGACACTGACCACTCCTCCCCGAAACTCTTATTTACGTTAAATCAATTTATCAATAATAACTTTATTTACGCATATAATGCAAAAAATAAAAAATAAAACAATCTGAGCTCATAAATTATTGTGTCGTTTTAAATTTCTACCGAGTCCTACAATATGATAAGTTATTCCATAAATTAAAACGTAATATGTACGCAGGATTCAGCACACTATAACAATTTTATATTGCATATATTTTTTACATTTATCAGACTTTTCGGCTCGGTATATACATTTCTAGCAAATAATGTAAACATTTCATTTTTATAACGTTCATATATTGACATTTCAAGCCGTATACCGCGCGAGAACGGTTGCTTGCACACAATAAAAAATGTTTTTGTACATGCTATATGAGCAGTATATTTATACATATATTATTAGTATTATTTATTACACGTGTATCGCGTATATGTAATATTTTAACGGACTGTACTAAGAAACGGGGGAAACGACAGAGCATAACGAATCTGTTCGATCAGTGATTCCAAAGCATCGCTATATTGCCAGATGATTGCCCATCACAGTGACGTCCGGATTGTCCAGTCGGTCATTCGGTATTTAGAGTGAATATACACGTATTACACGACTCCTCTCACGTCTTGTAAGAGATTTCTTATTTATAAATTCAATACTTGAATCTTTAATTTCTTTGTTTTAGTTTATCGCCTTTTAAAGAAATAGCCATGCGTACGTCATATTCCATAAACGTCACTTGCTCTATATCATATAAATAAAACCCTTAAGGCGTGTTTCGCACGTCAAAAATAATTTGTATATATCATTACGGTTTGGATGCACACATATCTTGGTGTTGTCATATTAAAATGTAAAACCTTTACTTATTATCCCGATAGCACACGAAAAGGTTTCGGACTTAGCTGGCCATTTAACAATATAATATAATATATATATATTTAAATGACAGTCGGAAAATAATAAAAACAAATCTATAATTATTATATAATTTGCGTTTTTAATCATGCTTATGTTGTTGTAAGAAAAAAACGTCTAGTAGTGAATTATATACAAGGTTGGGCAATTATCAATTATATACGTGTATGTGTATCAAAAATGCGATTTTTATTGTAACTTTGAGCAAAAGATTCGTGTATCTATAAAGTTACATATAAATAATAATTGGACGATATCGTTTATACATTTTAATTTTAATGAAACATTTATTTAATAAAATTAATAGATAGGTAGATAATTAAAAATTTTGTTTCAAAAATATTCGTGTAATTATTGTCTAATGATTTACAGTTTCATACGTGTAATTTCGTGCACTGAACTGTTTTTCTTTATTATTAAAAAAAAAAAAACCGAAAAAATTAGCGTTCCTTCAAACCACAACACAACTCGTATACGGTTGAAAACAATTATTACTATGGATGATGCTCTCAAAATATTATAAAGCAGTTGAAGAGCTCCGTCCCCTTGCGCAATCCCTCCATCGAATTCGAGCGTATTTCCGTAGGTATATAAGCGCGATAAGTTCTAACAATAAATATTAATTATTGCACTCAATATAGGCATTAATAAACTTCAGTGTTAATACTTTTATATTTTAGTTATATAACTTGTATATAATACCACTTTTAAATGAACCCCTCGTACAAACATACGTTCAATAGTTTCATTATTTTCTCGAACGAATAAACGCAAATAAACAAGTAAACTTTGTAACTTTAAACGCGACTTGTAACCGTTTACACATTTTCAAAGTACCCGGTATATGTTGTGGACGTACAATTTTAAGAGTGACTGTATAGTAACCGATTATAACTAAATTCGAGTAACTCGCCCATCGTATTACAATAATATATAATACATAATACGTTTCATAAAATATTTCCAGATAATCGGTATAAAGGTTTCTTTTTTTCGATCATATTATCATTATTCGCGATATACAAAATAACGGAAATTTCAACAAAGTGAAATCGCACGATTATAACGTACCTACGCAATCCGTTAATTCGATTCTACGTTTCGGTACATATATGCAGTGTGTATAATATGAAAACCGATTTGAATCGTCAGATTCGTTGTCAGACTGAATGATATTTCTGTGGCGACTAATTTTTCGTCACGCTCGTTGAATGCAAATACAACGAGTACAACGAGTGCGTGCGCTTCGACGGGAAACGCCGAATAATAATAATAATAATTATTATTATTGTACATAAATATATATATATAATTGGAAAATATGTTTCAGCATTTATTCATATTGCGTTGTTATATACTGGAGCGTAGCGAAACGCTTTCACAAAGTTTGTGTTGACTTTTGTTCCACACTTAAATTGTTAAAAATAAAACGTTCGGAACGTTTATTTTTCAATTAACGTTTAGGAATTAAAACGGTAAATGTATTCAAAATAGTGCGCCGCCTTTGTACGACTACGAGTATAATATTATGTATAGCGTTTCCGCGTTATGGCCACTGCTCAAAGGCCTCCCCTCGGCAACGGATTAATGGATCGGCGAGCAAGCGTAACGCCGTTTGTAACATTATAGGTGAAAATGGATGTTCCGGGCCAAGGGATATTATTGCGTGTGACGTGTATGCGTTTGAACGGAAACGGCGTAAGTGTCACTTGTTTAGACGGTATCGTACAACAAATTGATGTCATCGGTTTTTAAAAGCATCCTATATGTACGACGCGCGATGCGAACAAATCGTGAACTCCGAAATACGTTCTGCCGAAACGACGATTATCGTTCAAATATTTGCTAAAAGTTAAATAATTGAAACGCTCCGCGCGGATAATAACGCGTTCTTTTAACACTCTGGGATTTCAATTTTTATTTTATTTTTCTACCGAATAACGTGCTACGAAACGAACTAAACATCGTATTTTGTAGAATCCCTAAATACCCAGAATGTTCTCATCGTGTATAAACTCGGAAACCGGCGATTGCCGACGCGATTAAAACGCAATCAGTAGCAACTTCGTTCACGGTTGGCGGCTCGTTAAAACGTAAACGACGTTTATAATAATAATAATATTTTATTCGAGTTCCGAGCAAGACGAGAGAAGAGGAGCTCTTCCGAACGGATCGGGCTGGATGGAGCCAACTCTCCGAGAACAGTACTCTCGCCGTTGACGAGACGGGCTCCTCCAGTGCAAAAGTACACCGCGGGTAGATAAGTCATAGTAATCGTGCAATAATTACAATTATTATCCGTCAGTGATTATGCGGATTAACGAACGACGACTGCTGCAGATGAAGGATGTCGTCGTATACGTATTATGACATTATACTATTCTCACTCGCGGTATTACGAAAATCAGTCGTCTCTCCGCGATCCCTCATAACACCTCCTCCAAATATCCGCCTCGCGAGCTATAATCGTGTCTTATATTATTATTTTATATACGTTTAGACAGAGTAACACAACGCGGATAGGAGGACGCGTCGAAATCTCGAATACTCGCTTGTCGCTCTTATTACAAGAATCTTCTACTGATCCTGTCCAAGCTGTACAGATGCTCGTCGTATTCATTTTTCGCTCCGTTGATCCGGCACACGTGTTGTAGCCGCGTCTGTCGCACTTATTACATATCTTCGGGTGTACGTGTCACCGAGTTTAGATGACGTCCAGTGTAATATGTTGTTCTGTTTGTTCGCTTTCACATTCGCGTACTACGGACCTTGGTGTCGGACCTCCACTTGTGTAGATTCTTTTTCGTTCGGTCAACACCTACCCTAAATATATTAAGTGTTTTCCGGGTACTCAATTATAATAATTACGGTTCCTTTGGTCTTATTTTCAAGTCATAAGTTTGGTTCAATGCTCTTGTCGTTTACGCGTTCTACAAATATTGTGAGTTCCGTAGTTGATTTCAAAAAGTCTGCTCGGTACCGGTCTGTATTCATGGAATGGAATTGATAATAGTTAATAATATAAGGTGGAATGCTGTGTGACTCGTTCTGTACCGCCGTATTATGCGTACGGGGGGTGTACGACCGCATCGTATTTTGTTGACGTAACGTTGCTTAATCTCTGACAACCGCGGTGAGCACGGCTCACGACGTTATACGGTCATTAAATCGATTATAAAAAGAGAAAAAAAAATTATTATTATTGCGCGTTTATAATTAAACTGTTAATATATGATAAACGCGTAAAATGTGACGGGGAAAAAATACGTCACGGACTTTTCACGCCTAAAATTGCTTGTGTTTTGTGTCCGTCCGCTGTAGTCAATCGAATGATATTTTGTGGTCGAGAGTCGTAAATCTGTAGTGTGTATATACAAGCTGCAGGCATTGAACGAAAAACGAAACGATCATAACGATTTGTTGTTCAGCCGTTTTTCATAAAACCACTAATTGTTACGACGATAACGAATCGTTTTAACCGTGCAAGTCCACCGACTCGCGTTTATACTCGTATACACAAAATATAAATAAATAATACGCGCGCCTTTTACATTTTCTGTCGAACTCGTTCTCGTGTTTGTGGGTGCTATTGTTTAATGGTTGTTTAATCGTTTGCGTCGTTCTTCTCGCAACGCTTTCGTAGAAGTAATCGAGTAGGTATATTATAAAATTTCGTCTATTTACATACAATTTTGTTATCTCCTATACGCAGAATGTCTGAAAAGTTCCCGAACTAAATTTCTGTAATCAATATAAATAACGCTATCGTTCGTACTATGAAAATACCGTATAGTATAGGAAGTCTAACGAGTATGTGTACAAAATTTCATCGCGTTTGGTTCCTTCGTTTTCGATTTATATTCATTTGTACAGGGTGTGTTCATACACGAAACACCAATACTTTCATTACCTGTTACAATAATCGTTTTTGAAAAATTCGGATCACTATAGACGGTTTCAACGAAATCTTGGGTACAAGAAAGAGGCGCGTTTGTTCTTGTTCGTCGACGGTCAAGAAGTGTGGAACGGAAACAGAACAAAACCTTTCGGCGATTCATTTTTTTTCAATTAGACTTGCACGTACCGTGTCTTTGCCAATGTTTAGTTCTTCTGCCATGTTCCGAATATGACTACACGAGGTTGTTCGAGTAGCAGCGCAAACTGCGCCTTCGCAACATTTTCACCATGAACAGTTGTTGATAGCCTCCCACTTAATTCGTCGTCATCCAACGGTTTTCACTCGTCTTAAAAACGTTTCCACCGTTTGTATGTATTGTGTGATACGAGATGCAGTTTCATCGCCGAATGCTTGCTGTATCATAGAATAAAATTCTGCAGACGATTTTTAAAGTCGAACACAACGTTTAATTTCACTTCTTTGTTCCATATCGTAAGCTCGTACCCTTGTACCATGAACACACCTTATACGCAGCTGAACATAACTCAAGACTAAAAAAGTGACCAAATGTGATGACACTTTGTACACGTACTCGTTAGACTTTCTACTACACGGCGCTTTCGTTAATAGCGCTATTTATATTGATTATAGAAATTTAGTTCGGAAACTTTTCAGACATACTGTGTATATATACATAGCCTGCATAACGTGAGTCCTCGATCGCTTCGTTTGCTCACACGACCTAAACTTGACGAGTTCGCGTCGGAATTTAAATTAATGATACGGTCTCTATCGGATTCGTTATAAAAAACAACCTGCACCTCGGACAACAGGTCCCGATGTTGATATTAAAAATTTTCCGAATTTTTACAAGATGTGAGAATCCGTAAGTCAAAAAGGCTTTCAAACCCAATGTGCTCTCTTTATACACATTTCATCGCACAAGATACGTATAGTTGAAAACCGTTGCATCGAACTGGGTATTTGAATAAATTATAACGGTATCGAATCGATACTAAATTCGGCGTGCAAATAAGTTTTATAGGTGTCATACAGAATGCTCATACGCGACCCGTACCGTTAAAACCGCACCTCTTTCGTGGACCAAAACCACTTATTTCAAAACGGCGAATGTTTTATTCGATTCATAAAAAATAAAACGCTCATATTAGGTCGTAAAAATCATGCTATCTCAAACCATACACATAAATATTACAAAACACGAGTAATTATAATTATAATATTAACGATCGCACATTAACGGTTTGTATAACTATTGCCTATATTTGATGAAAATTCAATTTCACGTATTAAACATTTTTTTTTTTTGTATACGTATTCATAGTATATACACAGAAAATTTAATTTTTTTTTTAAATTTTAATGACGAAAAAAATAATTACAGTTAAGACGACTCGTACTTTAAGTTTTTGTTTTCGCACAATAAACGTTCAATTTATGTGTTTTAATTTTATGTTACAGCAATAATTTTTTTTTTTATTATTATTATCGAGTATTATACATTTCGTACTTGTTATATACGATATACCTTAAATTAAATGCGTTTCGTTCAATTATATTTTTTAATCGCTATAAAATAAACAAAAAGCAACACGTTATTAATTACAAATTATAATATAATAATCTATTATTGGTATGCTTTATTCAGGAAGAATATCAATTATAAATTATTTAAACGGCACTATAATATTAGTTTTGTTCCACGTCGTATTTGCTAGTCCGTCCAACGTATTAAAAAATAAATACATTTTTTTTCCCTTAATTTTTATATATATTTCACGCGTAGACAGTCAATAAAATATTTTAGTTTTGTTAGGAAAACCGGTATGTATAGTAGGTATAGTAATTAATTAGCGAACAGTTTAAGTTTCGCAGAGTTGTGTGAAATCAAGCGGAATCCAAGACCATGATAATAATATGCATAAGTTACCTCTGATTATTACGCGAGTATACGTAAAAAAAATTGTATTTCTTTTTTTCTTTTTTTTTAGGTTTTTAACAGTCTTTATAATTAAGTCGTACAACGAAAAAGAAGAGAAAATCTTTCATTTGAAACGTGTGTATACAACACCGTAGTGTGATTTGATGGAAAAAAGAAAAGAAAAAAAAAGAGTAAAATATAAATTATATTACTATACAGCGATGAATCTCTACTTTTATGATAACTGGTAGCCAACTAATTAGGAAAATATAGGACTGCTTAAATTGACCGTGGGTTGAAAATTTCATAACACGACGGGCAGAAAAGTTTTAGACGAATGTTTTCAACTGTAATAAATAATAACGTTTTGAAAATACTTTCCAAGAACTATAAAAAAAAAAATAAGTGACAGCGAAAACAAGTTTGATGAAACAAAATATAAGTAAAAAAAAAATCACATTTGATGAATAGTAGGGACGTTTGTGAATTCCGTTATCTTCTGACGTTCTTTAAATTTTTCACATAAATTTATTTTAAAGCATTCGATTTTTTTATTATTATTATTATTATTATTTTTTTTTTTATAAGCCGAAAAAGAAATATTGTTTTTACATAAGAATACGGACCAAACTTTTTTGATTACTGTAATATAAAATTACAAAAATATGACGTATTTTTACCACGATGAATAATTTAAACCGAAGTAATCAAATCACAAGATTTTGTGAACGTTATGCATATGCAGTTTTTGCATCAATCAAAACAAAAAACAAATGTTTTTAAGCGTTTAGAAAAACTTATAATTAATATTTTTTTTTGTTACGATTGAATTTGTAGTAAAAAATTAATTTACTGTGTTCGATCGATTTTTAGATTTGGACCGAAGCGAGGAAGCTATTGTTTTTACAAAGATGTTAATTTTACTTTTTTTTCTTTCTATGTATACGATTTTAACTTTTCGACTACTATATAGGAGTGCTCCAATCATTACACTTGTACCCATTTTCCGATGGAAAAATATTTTGTTGGTGGTGTACTTTGGGAAGTAATTGTTCTCAATAGTTTTTAATTAAACGCGACTCAAAAAAACGAATGAAAAAATTGTCTTAAACAAACGGCAAAAACGCGAATCCGTCAAAATCTTTAAACGCGTATTTCAATAATAAATAATGTTACACCGACGCTCCGTTCAGAATCGTTTTATTGAAAATACAATGATTTATTATATTGCTTTCGAATTCACATCAATAACAAAATTCTAAAAACTTTATCCAAGTAATTCGCTTAAATATGACATTATTCACGACATCCGCGTATCGCTACGTTGCTTTGCGTTCAATAAACGATTTAACGAGGAAAAATGTTTAATATTATGAATATAACGTTTGTGTTTATTCTCCAAGCTATGGTATGTTTATATATATATGTATATGTTATGTATTATATTTTTATTAAATATTGAAAAAAATATTTATATGTTGAAAATAGGCATTTTTAAAAGCCCATTTCGCTGTTAGTCCGGGCCCGCGTATAATATAATATGCAGTTATATGTTTAAAAATTCCAACGAATGAGAATATATTATAAAAGTATTTTTCTTCATTAAACGTCATTATTAACTCGTGTTTAAAAAACAACAACAAAAAAAAGCTTAAACACTGTTAATAGTGTTAAAACGGTGTGAACATAAAAAAAAAAAAGTCGGCTCCGAATAATCGAATAAACCTATATATAGTTCATAAAATATCAATAACGACTTTCTAAACGTGTAATTCCAATTAATTACTTAATGAATTATTGCCGTTTTAATGTACGCATATTATAAAACGCGTTTTAACGTAGAAATATATAACTGAAAAATTCCTTTGTTCATAATAATCGATGAAAACGTGAAAAATATTTTCTATAATGCGTAATATTGATTGGAGACCTATCGTATTTTTAGATTTACGTAAACGTTAGAAAGAAAAAAAAAAGTCGAATTAAGTGTCTTTATGCCCGCGATATGATATTTTTTTAAACAATCTCGTTGTTGTCTGGAACAGAAAAAAATTAATTATCATGTACAATATTATAACAAACTAACAATAAGGTTAGTCTATATATATATATATATAACGTGATTATATTATGTCACTCTTTTTCTTTTATCAATTTACACTGCACAGTAGGGTATTACACTATACGAATAACGAACGTTTATTATTATTTTTTTTTAATGCGGAATAGATTATTATTAATAAAAAAATAATAATTATCTATATATATATAGCCTATTTCAATTATTCGAAAACACGTTTATCGTCCATAAAAAACCTACACACACGATACACCCACACATACATAATAATATGTAGACCAGTTAGAGACTGCAGTAAATATTACTCCACGTGGTTAAAATATACGAATACAATTCGTTTATATAGAAAAACGTAACGGGCGATAAAAATTATTGTCCAAAGGATACTATTATATTATAGGTAGCATACGCAGGTTTACTTCAGCTGTTTTCTGTTTTTTTTTTCTATTTTGCCCAGCGCTGTATCGCTTTTTAAACAGTAAGAGTATACAAAATAAAAGCGTAGCGGTCACGACCTAGTGTATTACACGAGCCAGAGTTTGCCCATTGAATACGTGTAAATTTACACATTTTCTTTAGCCACGCCTACAGAGCTAACAAATGGACAGATTGGTTCGTATGTAGTATCAATGGATCGGGCATGATATGCAGATTATACTCCTGTCGTTTTTGAAAACATTGGTTGAAAATTGACGAATATATAAGCAAAAATGTGCAATATTTTTTAGGCAAAAAGATATTGAATCTAGAGTAAACGTTGAGGCTAAAACCATTTTTGAAAACAACTCTGCAAAGAGAAAAAGAACTATAATTTTTTGTATATATACAGTATAAGAATACGTAGTCCAGTTCATTAAAATCCGAAAATCATTGGTGTATGAAATATCGCTTTTGATTTGTGATTCCCCCGTTTCAACTGCAGGACGGATATTTTACAATAAATGTCTCCAAAACACAGGCGAACGCAAAGTTTTACGTTTGAGTGTGCCCGGCCTTTTTTGTAGTTATTTTTTTCGAATACAGAGGGGAGGCTACAAACAAATTCACCTGTTTTATGCGTTTTTTTTTAGCTCATAATTTTCTTCCATACACTAAAGTCAAAATATTTTAAGTATCCAACACTTGTTTGCTAACCAATACTATAACCTAATGTATAATATATTTTTTTTTTACTTTAGGGTGTGCCTTGGCACACCCGGCACACCCTGTAGATCCGCCTGTGCTCCAAAATGCACCCGTCCGAGAGAGCGACAAACGCTTCGTATCGCGAAATCTCGCATATATGGATCGGTCGAGAAACCTGCAGGCTTCTCGTATAAAACCGCCACTGGTCGTCGCCCTCTCGGAAAAAAAGTTATTGAAATTTTTTTTTCTTTTTCAATCATTATATATGCGTATTCGTCAAACAGTGTTCGTACACTACGGCGTAACCAATTAAAAATATTGAAAACCATAATATTATATTTCATTGGACGTCTAGAAATACGCGATACGAGTTAAAAATTAAAAACAATATAAAAGTGTATTTTGGCAAGTTATTTTTACTATACACATACATACGAGAAGTCGCAAAATCCGATATTGTATTGTATTTCGTATTAAACTCGAAACGCGATTGAATTGAATTATTTAAAGAATTGCCGAGTATTAACACGTGTTTTCAGTAGCAACAGGAACGTAAAAAGTTTCCTTTCGGTTGTACACTGCAGTCCTGTAACTGTAATACGATTTAAGGGACTTCTGCGGAACTGTTTATAGATTACTTATTTAGATCTCTGCGATTATTTATATATATATATATACACAGAATCCTGACACTTTTGCGCACATTTATGTTTTTGGTGCAGGGGCGTAATTACGGGGAGGGGGGGGGGAGATGTGGGGATGGATCCCTTCCCATATAGGCTTTCTTTTTTTTACATAACGTATCGTCTAATGTACAAAAAATATAATAATTAAAAACGATACTTTTTTGCGTTGACAACATTTGTTAGCATTTATCGTAATTCATAGGATTCCTCAGTTTATTGACTGCAGGTAACTACCGACTGGTATTATGCCGTTAAGTTACGTCGCCGAAGAAAGGTTTATCCATAGTCAGATTCTGAAGTAAAAAAAATGGTTGAAGCACTCAATAAATTAACCAAAAAAAGTGAAGAAAATTAGAAATTCTATTATAAAATATGTCGTTTTTATCAAAGAAAATAATAAAAGTATAAAATACGAGTATCGCGATCACTTTCTTAAATTCGATTGATTAATGTTGGAAGTGTCGTTACAATTATGGATTGTCCAATGCTAAATCGTCTATCGGCTCCCACATAACATTCGTAAATACGCCACTGTTTTGATGGTATCGAAATTAATTTACGGTATTATATGCGCGTTGTGTACATCGTGATCGGGGCAATGTCGTCAGCTGAACACCGTTACTCGCTTGCTTTGGTAGAAGACGTTTTTTTCTTTTTTTTTTTTTATATATCAACCGCGTATATTTTATTATTGTCGACTCGATTTAACGGTAATCGTTCTGCGACCGGACGATTTTCACTTTTGCGCCACTATTCCTGATACGGTTCGACTATATCATCGCGCGCATATATCCTCTTGCTGCAGCGTTCTCCCGACCGGTTGATTGTATAAAAGCAACGATGGTCGGGTAAAAGGAGGCAGAGCACAAAAATCCATTACCGCGACGCAACGCAAAACTTGGCTTTCAAACGGTTTTTTTTTTTACTTTTTTTTATATACGCCGTATATATATATATATATAAGTATTATTGTTCGATAACATCGGAATCCGACAGAGAGTGCACACAATTAATTAAACGAAGAGACGTCGGTCGTAAAAAACTTTGGATAGTTTGAAATTAAATCGAAATAATATTAAAAACCGAACGAAAGAAAACGTAAAGAGAACCGACCGTTCGGAAATATCTATACGGAGAACGGAGCGCGCGTGTAGACGAGAGAGAGAGAGAGAGAAAAATTATGCGCGACCTATTTTTATTTTTATTTTTTTTTTAAGTGTCGTATTAAATTTTTTCTCAGCGTAATAATATAGCGCGTTCGAGTACACGAGAACGAGTACATTACAAGCCGTTTTATGGACCGCGGATCTTAGGCCGCAATCATCATAATTACCGCTTGCACGAGATGCGCGTTTATCGTCTTATTCCGGACCGTTTCTCGATAGCCGTTAAGCTTTCGCCGCCCGATCATCAAACGCGCCGTTTAAACGCGCGTTAGGACACGACCAGCCTTTTTACAGATCGTTTCGGTTACGACCTGACGCGACGCCCAGCTTAATATTATAGTTGCCTGCAGGAGCGAGTCTCGCCAAAAACGACTGATGGCGAGGGAAAATGACGTCCCGTCGTTCGATCCCTTCTTCTTCGATACCTGTACTATGATAGTATGTACTTCGCCTATATCCCGTTTCACTCCGATTCAATGATTACCACCTAGTGTTTCAAATAGATTTTTTTTTGAAAATTATATTCCGGTAGTGTTTAAAATGTACATAAAAGTATTTTTCGCAACACTCGTTTTCGCGTTATAAACAGTGAGAATATGAATAGTTACTACAAATCCGTTCTTGAACGAACAACGCGGGTTTTCGTTGCAGGTAATTCAGAAAAAAAAATATTCCTATATTTTCCATGAATATATACTTATAGTTTTTTTTTTTATATAAAACGTACGTATACGTTATAATAACGGTATCATCGTTTATAAAGATGATTTTGAATTCGGAAAATGGTATATTCTTATAGGGTATATATAATTATATACGGCAAACAGATCTTCGATGGCAAAAACTGTGTCGATTCATAGCACATGCAATTCCAGACAATTATCGATTATACGGACGAGCGGTACACTAATTATTATAATATCGTACACTCGTGCAAGCAAAATCAATCGAATTAGTACGTGCAAAATCGACATAAAATGAAAAATATTTATTTAAAAAAATTTCTTTATTAATCTACCTACACGAGACAGCGCACGTCGCTCTTTATTTACGATCAGACGACCACTATATTTTCACGGAATTATATCGCGTTCTTTTGTTCTTCTTAACAGTCGCGTTTATTCGTTATCCAATAATATAGGTGCTCTGTGGTGCGGTTTCTCTTCATAAAGCGTATTTAATCACGGGCGAAAAGCGTATTATAGTCGTCGTCTCCATCATCGTATCTGTAGTCGAGACGTCTAGTACAGTGTTTCCTAACTTTTTTTTTACTCACGGAATCTTTGCAGTAACTCGAATATTTTGCGGAATCCCAATTATTTCCCCCATAATCATTTATAGTAACGCAGACGTATTTTTTGCGTACTCAAATCAGTGAACAGTCGCCAGTGGCGGTTGTACGTGATGTTCAAGGGGGGCGAAAATGGAGTCAACCTCCTCTGCCAATGAAATATTCACATCGACGAGTAATAACCAAGAAGGAAGATCTACAAATGTACCGAGACGAAATACAGATGAAGAAAAAGGAAGAACAACGTGCATGGAACGTAAACGAAATAACAATAAAACGAGAAAAGAAAGTAGTCACCAGATAGCGTTACGACACGGCATAGAGGGCGTGGCAGAAAGGCGCACACGAACACACGCGAACACACCGCAGTCAGACGCGAACTACGTTGTTCACGCCTAACCGCAGTGAATGCACTGAGCGGCCCGACGGTTTCGGACCGCTATTTATAAGCGCCTTTCTGCCACGCCCTCTACGTTGTGTCGTAGCGCCATCTGGTGACTACTTTCTTTTCCCGTTTTATTACGGTCGGCTGACGCGCTATGTCGGTATATGCGAGTGTTTACTGTTTAGTTTGACTCTGACCGGGCGACCGATCGTACGTGCGTATGCAGTCTTAATTAATTTATTATTATTGTTATTATTAATATTAATATTATTTCGCGTATTTCAATGAAATGAAATGAACGTAAGGATTCGTCTTTCCTCGTCGCACACTCGTTTACACGTGTACTCGTTTCAGTGCCGGATCTACATATTTTGGCGCCCGGGGCAAAATATTTATTAAGCGCCCCCCCTCCCCAAATGTATTTTTTTTAATAATATAAAATAACCAGATAATTTTTTTTTTGATTGTTCCATTATTTATATAAACAAATATTTTTTTTTACGCGCAATCACACAGTTAATAATTATTTATCATTTACACACGCACACAACGCATACAAAGCAGGGCTCTCATTTGAAAAAAAAAATGTTTAAAGTTTTAACGTTTTTTATCGTTATTTATCTTTAGCGTTTATCGTTATGGTATATTTTAACGTTATGGATTATTTGTGTTTAACGTTAAAGAAAGTTTTATCGTTATATAATATTTACGTTTTACGTTTATCGGTATTTTAACGTTATTTGGTTTAATATCGATTTTTTTTTTCAAATAAATAAATCCATTCATATTCCATAGACTATAGCACGTTTTCAAATCTCATAAACGTAATATACTTCATTGAACTTCATTGATTATAAAAGTCCTAATTTTTATCCTTAATTTTTTGATTTTATACATTTTTTCAGTGAGAACCTTGGTTTATTGTTGACATTATATTCCAATGCAGAATATTTTTCTTAAAATGTTGATTATATTACCAATAGAAACTTTTCTGACTAGCTGACATCTTCTCAGACACGTATGTTTGAACAATTTTTACGCGTCCGTGTGAACCCAGCCTTATTATAGAACTATAATAAACCTACACCATGAGCTTATATTTTCCGTAGTAAATTGGATACAAATATTAAAATAACGTTAATTCTATTTTTCGTTTTTCGATATTTTGATATATAACGTTAACACATTATTTCGTTTTGTGATGTATTTTAATTTGTGGTAGTTTAAAATTAGTGTTTATTGTTTTCCGTTACGTTTTTTGATATTCATTTCAATTGACATTTTGCAATTATAACGTTATAATCAAAACGTTATTATAACGTTTGCGAGCCCTGGACTATATTCGCAGATTACCTGCACGCTCGCCGCAAAGCGTGTAATAATACGATTATATCGCGTTCGAGACGGACGTTCGATCGATCCGCGAAAAACTGCGGACAAGCGATATTTATAGCTGTGGCGCGTAGTTTTTAGAGCGTGAAAGTTGATGGTATAAAAGCGAAAAAAAAAAACGAAAAATACCGATTCGCCGTCAAGTCACGCTCTTACGATTAACGCCCGTAAACGCGTAGTATTATTTCGTACACAAATATCGCGCGAAACGAAACGCGACGATGCGCAGCGCTACGCTTATAGATTTCTACTGTTCGGCCAGGCAACACCCGATCACAATAACGTATTATTATTTAAGTAATTATCGATGGAAAACGAGATGCCTGGCCGTACGCTGCAATTCAACAGGACGATTACGACGAAAATGAGCTGCACAATGGGTGTAAGAAACACAGTTGTTTGCATTGCTTTCGATTTTATTGGCCAGAATCTCTTCGAACAATATTGTAGTAAAGAGTGTAACAGCGATTTTTTTCTCATACACACTATAATATGCGTTCCGATACAATTTGTTTTTTGTTACCGTGTACCTTTCTTATGGCCCGAAATGCGACGCGGTTCACGTGCCGCACAGATATGGGCGATAGACAGGGCGATGAACACTTCTTCAATTCGTTTATATAAATTTTGAATGAACTATTGATTAGGCGCGTATTTTTTTAACGAATCATCGGAGTTGTAATTAACGAGTAAACGTTATTTTTCTTTACAGCAATTATTTAAAAGCAGCCTTTAAAAAAATATGTATATTATATTCTCGATCAAGACGTTATCTATCATTACGCGGGTAATTTTCTACTTTTTACGTTATTATATAATTACCACCGCGCCGGAGAAAACCATTATCGACCGATTACCGTTAATCTCGTTTGTGTTTGGACTCTTTTTATTTCCTGTTTATGTACAAAACAGATTGATTTGCACAGCAGTTATTATTATTTCAATGTTTATACTAGACGAATCGATATAGAAGGTTCGCGATAGAGCACGACGACAAGACAATTTCAGGTATATACAAAACGTTGTGTATAAGTAACGCTCTCAACGGGTGCAGTAGACTATAAATCAATGGTATTTCCTATACGCAACAGACACGGCAAAATTCCAGACTCGTATTGTATATTCGGTTTTTTTTAAATTTCAGTTCCGTTTGATCTGTTTATAGCGCGAGTTTAAAAAGGATCAATTCGAAAACGAATTGCTACGGATTAGTGAAACTTTCTTGCGAGCAAACCTGAATGCGCTAAGCGCTGTGTATAACGTATAAAACGTGTAAAACGTTTGTAAACGTTGTCGTCAAAAATATCGTTGCATGATTTTTTTTGTTTTCGATTTTTGACTCGACAAAACTATTGGAAACGATATCTGCTACCCAAACGAATTGAAAAACGTCTAAGAGACAGGTTTCAAATGGAATTCAACCGAAGACAAGACATCGTCATTGCTATAGACTGAGAACTGAATATATTTATTCTCAATTCGTCACTCTTTTCCAGTCAGTTAACGGATACGTATATGCCGAAGAAAAAAAAAGTTTATAATGTAAACATATATTGCTCTATCTATTTAGTCACTGAGTAGTCGAAATTTCGATGTAAAAAAAGTTGATTGTTTTCTACGCACAAATTCGAAAAAAAGAGGAGTTGTTCAAACGAGAGCGGAAAAACATTTTCGGTCTAAAATCATAACAATATAATCAGAAACTTTCGATAAAAATACGTATTTTTCTTTTTTGGTTTTCGTAGCATCATCTGCAGAATCTCTAATTCATCTAATCTGTGGTACGGCCGCGGTTATTATTATCTTACGTTCAGTTCAATCATAGACATATGAACTAATGGACTACGCATTCCTCACCACCCACCCTATAGTTGTCGGGGACCATATAGAGTGAGAGAGAAAGAACATCGTATGGGCTATATCATGGAAGATGAGATATTTTATTTTTTCATTCATTTATTGTTATCAAATATATCAGCGGTTCTTATGGTAAGTGTCCACTTGAGATAAAATCTCGAGAGTCGACCCGGCTGCGCGTTACGTATGATTACAACTATACAACTTAATTTTATCATAATTTTTTTATTCGGTCGTTTGGCACATTGTATTAGCCCATACGATGTTTTTTCTCTCTCACTCTATATCGTCCCCTGACTTCTCTCTCTATGCGCGGTCCACTAGTTTATATGTCTATGAGTTCAATTAACAGAGTATCGTTCCGTTTCCTCCATGACGAAATAACATGGTATGCCAGCAACTGAGTTCTGCGCGTGGTGCCTACGTCACTCGGTCCGCTTATCATAATCGTGTGTTATCTATTATTTATTTTGAATTTTGATTCTTCATAATCGTGTTACAGTATTCTGTGGTATAAGCATATTAATACGATAATGCTACGGATAAGACCGAATGACGTCAAAATTTCATGGCATAATTGATAAATTATATTTTATTCCATGGCAACTCGAACTGTTCTCAAATTCGTTCATGTCGCTGGCATACCGTGTTATTTCGGGTTGGGGGCAGTTTACTGAAAAATAATAAGAGTTCGAAGAGTGATAAAGATTTTAATTTTTAAAAAGTGCTGCCAACCATTGTCATCAAAAATCTTACTATATACAGTATAATTTACCAAGTACAATGTACTGAATGCTTTTTAATTTCTTACTGATTTTGAGGACCCTAGGATAAAGGTTTTAACATATTGGCCAACCATTTTCATTCATTTTCATAGCGTTTATATGGAGTGTTTGCACCTTATAGATCCATCTTGGTCGAACCTATACGCATAGTATGATTTCTGTTGGTTAACGCCACAGACAAGAACACAGTATTTGTCTATACGTTCACAGTTCAAATTTTATATACAGTGTAACCTATAAAACAAATATAAATTATTTTTATATAATTTTTCGATAATTCTAATTCGGCAACAGATTCGACGAGCCTTTTTTACGGCCGATGCTCTTATCGTTTTTCGGTAAACTGCCCCCGACCCGTTATTTCGTAATGGTTTCCTCGTTATCACGTTTTAACAAACGAAATAAAATTCATTTTCCGCAAGTGTCTGTTATTCGGCGATTCGTTGGCTATCGAGATAATCATCCGCTTTCGTCGCGAGTCAACTTATGTATGTATAATAATAACACGAGTGTGACGTGTTCGGTGAACTCGAACGCGACGGACGAAGCGAATGTTACATTTTTCAATTTACCGCGATAAACAGAATCGAATGATTTTTTGATTGGAACCAAACGTTCGCGTAACAATAAGCACTGTATTATAATATTGCGTTATATTCCGCGTCAGCTGCGATATTATATTGGCTGGCTTGTGCTTTTCGATATTTAAAACTCCAAGTACGAAAAATCTAAACGATTCGCGTATTTGTCGTCGACGCACAGCGGACGGGTTACGTTTCGTTTGCGTTCCGTTCGATGGAATGAAAATCGAATTTCGCTCGAGTCGAAAACAGTCTCATTTTTCCCTCCCTCTCCCGATAACTCGTATAAAATATTTTACAGATTACGCGTTTTTTTCATCCGGAATAAAAATAAAAGGTATTAATTATGTTCGCATTGTTTTTCCGAGTCGTATTACACGTTGTTCAACGATGGTCCGTACGTTTTCCAGCGAGCGTATAACTGTACGCGTGCAGCGCGAGACGTATTCACTGTCACGAAACATTCGAGTTGGCAATTATTTTCAATTCTTTCGGAAACTTATTATTAACTTCAGCGCGTGCTTTGTTTATCCGTCAAACTAAAACTGAAGATAATGGAAATTATTAGTTTATATAACTTTGGAAATGTATAACGTTCATATTGTATGGTTCAGTGAAACGCGTTTTATTCGCATAATAAAAGTCTCGCGCTACTGTTTTCAAGGGTTACACGGTGGAAATACAATTTTATCCGGGCACAAAGTTCTTCGGCGCTGCAACGAAACCATATTTTTATGCGCGAATTATAAACGTTCACTTATATGTGTGTGTGTGTGTGTGTACATTTTAATAATCAAACGATATAGAGACCGAAAAAGTGGACGAGAAAGCGCGCGCATATAAGCGAACGGGGGAGACGTATTAATTTCAATAATAATTTTTTTAATACGTTAGTAGGTGTGCGGGCACCCGGTGTTTCGTCGGGCGAACGCCGGCGGCGGGCGCAATCGTATTATAATGACGCAGAAGAGATAGTAGTAAATATTTATAATATTTCTAATCAATAATATTATAATATAATAGTATTATATAATGATGCAGAAGAGATAGCAGTAAAAATATTTATAATATTTCTAATCAATAATATACGTATACCGTTTTGTACGTCGTTTAACCGAGAATATTCGCATATATAGGTACGACGATAGTGTACGCACAACGGACGGACAAGATCTCGCCGATGCCGTTTACCGTCGCATAAATAACGTTTTTTTTTAATAAATAAAAAATATCGTTTCCGGATCGTGGCTAAACGTCCTCAATTAGTAAAATACGTACGTATAAACGTCCCATTTCCAGTACGAATCTTACACGCGACGTGTCTCTCACCGTCTTCATAATGTGCAGTGTAGGTACCTACTCGAAAACCTTCGTATAACACACCGTATAGCTGCTCCGCACGGTTCGCGGTCTAGACTCGTTAACTTTGTTAGCGTTGTTTAGAAACGGTCCGTGCGTCTAACGCTCCGCGGAATCGATTCGTATCCAACGAAATTGCGCGTTGAAAGCCATCTGTACAACTACTGTACGTATACGTATACAGGCGGAGAACGGTCCGCACAGCGTTACCCGAATCGAGACCATGTCGTCGCCAAACGATATACTGGTCAATCAAAAACAAAAAAGTAAGACAAAAAAAAAAAAATCATCGGAACGTATGAGTTTGCGTGATATTCTTTTGGACGCTGAACACAATCACGAATATAGAGTGATGATTAGTGTATAAAAGGACGAAAATGCAGGCAAGACTACAAACTTAAACGTCGGATTTCCAGATCGCATCGTTTACCCAGTTCGGCAACGTTCTTCACACACACACACACACAGCAAGATGTGCGGGTGACGTCAACGCCGAAAGAATACCAACCACCACTCCATGTACGTAGCGCCACGCCAACGCAGCAACGATGACAACTGGATCATCAACGTTCTGACGTTCAGCAATACCGTGTAATCAATATGCGGTGTTTATGCGGTGACACCACGTACGACGTACATGAGCACGACCTGGAAACGAAAATGATTAATAATAGAATATTAAATATGAACATTTATTCGACATAATCGTATTATATTAACAACACAATATTAACCGACTAGGTATATATTCGTCGTTACCTATTAGGATAGAAATCGATAGCCCGCGGTCTTAGACGGAATATTCATAATCGATTAGCTCGTTTCGCCAGACTGCACAAACAATCTATACTTTTCTTTTGTACCGCGACAAACTATTTCTGTATCGAGTCATATTAAAATCTACTTATTCTGCTTCAGCCCAATCAATTCGGATAATCACGGTATTTTAACTTGCGATGGCATATATTACGTTATAGCGCACAAAAGCGCAAATAATTAAAAAAAAAAACCGAGAAATCACCCGTTCACAGGATTTGTTTCGTTTACTCGGCGTTTTATATAAGAGTGCTTTACATTTTTAAACACAATACGTTCGTATACAGCTTTCATACTCACAATGTCAGAAATGACCAATTAACCGTACAACCTTGTATCGACTCCATTGGCGCGCTCAGGGGGGGGGGAGGTTGGGGGTTATATCCCCCGCCATTGGCTTTTTTTCCGACCTACAGAAAACAACTTATTACTTATAAGAGCTGCAGTTTTAGAGTCATTACTTAATACTTTTCATTAGTTATTATGACAATAAACATTCACTATACATAACATATGTTATATTAATTGAACAACTTGGTATTAGTGTGTTATAATTTTAATTAATTTTAATTGTAGAACAATTTACAAATGTACACAATTATAAGCTAGAAAAGATTTTGGAGAGCTTGAAACATAAACATTTGAGTTTTTGGTATTAACATGACAATTCATTAAAATTTTAAATGTATTATTACTGTTTACTTATAACATCCCCCCCCCCATTGAAAATTCCTGGGCACGCCATTGATCGACTGAGAATCGATTTTAAACTCGACTAACAAAAAAAGCTTAGGTTGGTATTGAACACGTACCTCTCAATACGCATGCAATCGCGACGAAAATAAAACAAAAAATGTGAGAGGAACAAGGAAACAATAATATTATAATTAGTCAAATTTTTTTTTTCTCATATAAATATATATATATTTAATTTGCATGCAAATAAGCAATCCTGGCACGGTCGTCTGTGACGCATGGCTGCTAACACAGCAACAAAAAGGCAGTTTTTTTTTAGACAAAAGAAATCAAAGAAAGGATTCTGAGAGGAGAAAAAAATGGAAATTTTATTCGATTTATTATGCACATACATATAGGTATACAAATATATTTATACGTATTTATTAGTTTGTTGATTTTAATTTAAAGAAGCGTGCATACAGAATAAATATAGAAAAGAGAGGAGGGCGAAATACAAGGATTTTCGCACAAAGGATATAACTAAATGATAGATTTTTTATTTTTATTAATAATACACCGTCTACTGCATATTTTTACCAGCACGTTGCTGTCTTGTAGCCCGTCAATCGTTGTTGTCGTATAAAACGTAACCAAATTTTTTTCATTAAAAAAAAAAAAAAAAGGACTGAGGAGTTTAAAAAACAACGTTATCGTGTACGGCGCACGGTTATATATTAAACGTATCCGTACGTAAAAAATTATTGTTATAATTCGATGAAATCCGATGATGACTGAACTCAAGGCCCCTGCAAATAAAATTTAACGTTATTATTTTATTTCGGTAAATTCCTTGCCGGCAATCACGCGCAATACTTATACGATCGAATATCGAGATTAAAAAAAGAATCATTTCCTACGTCGTAATTATTTTGTTTTCTTCGGAAAATTATCGTGAATTTTATTACACGTCATTTCCCCTTCCTCCCCTACCGCCAAATACGACGAGATTTAAGCCGTTATATTTTTGTATTCGTAAATCGTTATAATATTTGTTTTCCTTTGAAATCCAACCAACACGTTTGCGTTGCAACAGCGGCGGTGACTAATACCAACAATTAATAATAATAATAATAATAATAAAAGTATCCATCAAAAAACGTAGGTATATATAGTTATAAAATAATGTCGAGAATTGACAATGGCGTGAAATCGCGCGGTATGAAAAAAAACACAAAACTTATTTATATATTAAATATATTATTACGCTTTGTATATTTGATCGTCTTCGATGATAATACAAGTCTTCGTCGTAACGCGTCCTGCATCGTAGGAGCGATAATAATTTATTACACGTTATATAAATCCTGGTCCACACTGAGGCAACATACAGCAACATTCTATGTCGTAGCATGTTGACACAACAAAAGTTGGTATACGTTTCTAAATGTTCCATCAATATTTTGTAGCAACAAGCGACAAAAGTTTATCGTTGTTTCGTGTTTCGATAATTAGCGAAACATGTTCCTATAAAACAACGTAAAAACTATAACCGTACATACAAAACCGGTAAACAATCGGCAACACGTGACTGCAAGTTTATGCAGTGTGGACACTTACGTGTCGCACGTGTTTATCAACAGTATCGATATGATGACTTGCTAACTGTAGTCTGTAATTTACACAAACTTGAAACTACTATTCCAATATAATTTCGATTACCTACTTTTTTTATTTTCCCATCCCAGTCCCCCAAATTTTATATATTAAGTTTTTTTAAGTGCAAATTGTTTTAATTTTATTTTATAAACGTAGGGACTTATTAACTTTAAAAACATTTAGTCACGCGCGATAATTTATGTCGCTTATGTGTGAGGACAAATAAGTTACAAAACGTTTTCCGCAACATTTTGTGAAAATGTCGGTGTTTTTATTTCCTTCAGCGTGTACGCTAAAGCCTGGTCCACACTGAGGCAACATATAGCAACACGTAGGTTGACACATGTTTCCTGCAGTTCCGTAAACACGAAAACAAATTGCGACATTGGAAACATAGCGTACACACTAAAGGAAATAAAAACATCAACATTTTCACAAAATGTTGCCGAAAATGTTTTTGTAACTTATTTGTCCACATATAAGCAACATAAATTATCGCGTGACTAAATGGTTTTAAAGTTTATTAGTCCTACATTTATAAAATTAAATTAAAACAATTTGCACTTAAAAAAAACTTAAAACAATATATAAAATGTGGGGGGACTGGGATGGGAAAATAACAAATTAACTGAATTACAAATAGGTACCTAAACAATGAAAAAAATCAAAAAAGTAGGTAATCAAAATTATATTGGAATAGTAGTTTCAAGTTTGTGTAAATTACAGACTACAGTTAGCAAGTCATCATATCGATACTGTTGATAAACACGTGCGACACCTGAGTGTCCACACTGCATAAACTTGTAGTCACATGTTGCCGATTGTTTACCAGTTTTGTATATACAGTTATAGTTTTTACGTTGTTTTGTAGGAACATGTTTCGCTAATTATCGAAACACGAAACAACGATAAACTTTTGTCGCTTGTTGCTTGTTGCTACAAAATATTGATGGAACATTTAGAAACGTATACCAACTTTTGTTGTGTCAACATACTGCGACATAGAATGTTGCTGTATGTTGCCTCAGTGTGGACCAGGCTTAATGTTTCCAATGTCGCAATTCGTTTTTCATGTTTACGGAACTGCAGGAAACACGTGTCAACCTACGTGTTGCTATATGTTGCCTCAGTGTGGACCAGGCTTAACCCTTTCCGGCCCAGTGATGCCATATGGCATCATGATAATCAAAACTTTTTTTTATGGCAGGAAAACACCTAATGATGTCTTATGGCATCATTATTATAGAGAATCGTCTGTTCTTTCCAATGGTACCACTGTTTTCGCGGTATTTTCACTTGTTATTTGCATTTTGATATCGTTATTATCATTATGTCGAAAATAATAAATAGTTTTCAATATCGGCTCTTTTTATATTTTTGATCAATATTTACGGTAAGTAATTTAAATAATTTTTATACACAAATACTATATTTACAATAGAATATATTATTTATTATAATGACATAGTTGATTTTTTTGTACGAGTATTATTTTTAGTATTACGGTAATAACAACAAATGATTCCATATGGCATCATTGGGACTAGGTACACATAATACCTATAATTTATAACGACAAATTATTAATTATTTTAGTGAATATTTCTGCGATGGCGTTAAATATTGAGCAAATTGAAGAACTTCTTCAAGGAGATATCTCAGATATTGAAGAATTTGGTGAAGTAGAAGAAGAAACGGAAGCTAATTTTATTGAAGAACAAATTGTTTGATAATTTGGTATAAAGTATTATAATTTTTATATTATATTTGCTTATAAATTAACACTTCTAATTGTTTTATTTAGGAAAATGTACATCCGTTATTTAATGGCGAAGTGTCTCTATTGAGAGATGTAAAAAAAGAAAACCCTGTCGTCGATGAAGTAAATGAAAATAATTTAGATATGGATTTAGGAGTATTACCTAATTGGATAAAAGGATCGTGGCAAAACCAAAATTTTCCATGTAATCTTATTATGTCAGATCCATATTATTATATATTAATTATTATGTATTAATAAAATTATAAAAAAGAAAAACAATTGATTTTGAGTGTATGAAATTTATATCTCTATATTCCCAGTGATGCCATATGACATCATAACTTGGAAAACCAGGTTTTTCATGAAAAGTGGAAAATTAATTTTTTCCTGTTCCAATGAAAGCCCATATAGTATTATCCAAAAGACAAAATATAAAAATTTCAAAAACTTCACATGTTGGGCTGGAACGTATACGGCAACTGCCGGTTCCTTATCAATTAAACGTGTGCGTGTTACATATATTATTATCTGAACTTTACGTTCGGCCCAAAAGAAAGAAAATTAATATATTATACAAAAGATTACAACACGACCCGATCGGTTAATATAATGTAATATAGTTCGTCGTATTTTTTTTTTTTACTCGTCGTGGCCCCCGATATTTCTTTACAACCATAAAACGTACGTTTTGATGTTAATACATATATATATATATTCAATACATCTTCGGAACAACACGTTCGTTAATGGAATATACATTTATTTAATCCTTTAAAGCAGCGTGGTTCTTCTTTTTAGGACCGCGAGCGAAATTTTCTTCCAAAAAAAACCAACGCGACCACCATAGTTTTTTACATTTACAATTACAAGCCGCGGCGATGGTACAGCGTATAACGACTAATTGAACTTTTACATAGACAACATGGTTCGTGAGCGCCGACTTTGTCGTCGGCTTTTATCGGAATATTTTTGCGATAACGGCGTATATTGTATATATATATAATAATAAAATTGTAAAGCTGTCGCTATATTATCGGGATTTATATTACTTTATACTTCTATAGTCTGTATAGTCTGTACGATTAAAAAAAAAAAACATAAATTTCTTAAAATCTGTATAATTAAAACACTTCTCGCGACCCCCCAAAAATTGACTCGCGATCCCCCAGTGGGTCGCGACCAACAGTTTGAGAAACGCCGCTTTAAAGAGATAAATCGTTTAATATAAATAATCTATTATTTGTCATGTATTTATTAATATATATATATATTTTTTTAAGAACAGAATACATGACACAGATAATGCAGGATACGAATAAGGGAAGTTACAAGGACCTGAAAGAATTGTGCTACGATAGAGAAGCACGGAGAGCTGCAACAAACAAATCTACGGATTTATAACAAAAAAAAAAAAAATATTTTTTTAAACAACGTAAAAATTAATTAAGTAAAATATATACGTGAAAACGTCGTTAAAACAAAAACATTTTTTTTTTTTTAAAACAAGCTTTAATAAAAAAAATAGTGCTAAAATTTCAGTAAAAACGAGCACTAAAAAATTACAAACCATTAGGTGCCTGTACATACGAGTATACAAAAGTCAGGGTAATAAATTATTATCAATTGTACAAGAAAAAATGTAATATATAGATTGAGTAAAAACATTCGAATTTATTTCATCCGAAGAGGCAAGAGTATAACTTTGCCCCCCACCCATAATTATATCTGCGGCGGGGGTAACTTCCCCCTGTGCCCCTCTGTCTATTATAACGTTGTCTTGTATATAAATTCAAAACATTTTTTTTTGCTTTTCACACTTCGTAGACACAAATATTGATTCGCCTCCCTTCAATTACGCCACTGCAGGGTATCGACGCACGAGTGAAACTCGCGCGCGGTCACAGTGGCAGCGGCGGCGGCGGCGGCGGTCACATTAAATAGGTTGAGGAACAAACGAATATTAAACGTGTGTGTGTGTGTTTCACGACACGCCGCGAGGTGACCGAAACGAGCACACGCGCGGCGCTCGCCCGGTCAAAGGACAAACCAGACGCGCGTTCGTCGCGGTACACACCGGTTTCGAAGTCAACGAACTTGTGGCGGAAAGAAAGCGATAAAAAAAAACAACAAAAAATAAATCGCCGTCGGTGCGCGTGCGTATATTATTATATTTTGTCGGAACCGTACGCGACCGGGTAAATGGTATATAACGTTTATATTACGGCCCGCGTATGTGTTATTCTATTTTCCCGAGTCGTATGTATACCGGATCCATCGGTTATTGGGTCAAGAACGTAGCAGTCCGCTCGCTGGCTGCAACAGTACCGCGGCGGCGGCGGCGGCCAAGTCATATTATAATATAATACACGACGATAGTGCGGATGAGGTCGCGTAGGCGGCTGCGGACGTCGCCGCAGTCCGGAGGTGGGAGTAGACGGAGTGACGTGGTGGAGGCGGCGGATCCGCCGGTTCCGCGACCTGCTGCAAGTCGTGTGCAACAGTGCTCTCGTTCATTTCACCGCGGATTTCCATTAGCAGCGGCAGCAGCAGTCTTTCTCCGAACCGACAAGCAGTCACACGACACGAGACGTCGACGCCGACTACTGCCCCGAGTCCCCGTGACCCCTGATCGCACGACGAAAAACACACCTACCGCCGCGCGTCATATACACCGCGCCGACGTATACAGAGACAATAAAAAAAAAAAAACCCACTATCATGACCGTGAAAACAGCAGCAACGACAGCGGTCAAGTGTATCGCCGTGGCCGTAGTCCTGCAACAGATCGTTACCGTCGCTTTCGGTGAGTTCTACGCGGCGTGTCCTTGTTCGATCCCGACCCGGCCGGCCGCCGAAAACAGACTGCAGTATAATATATAATACATATTCATATTGTTATATAGGTTTATTATTCGTTTTGTTTTATTTCCACGCGTGTCAACGTTTTTTTCTTTTTTTTCTCTCGTCTAGACGCGAAATATGGACCACCAGCAGGATAATAGCGTCTTAAGAGTTTCCTTGTACGCGCGTAATGTCGAAATATATACGTAAAAAAATTGCGAAAAAAAATATGCCCCTTTACATATAAGCGTTTTTATTTTCTTTGACATTTTTTTTTTTCTTTTCATTGATTCGAATAAACCACTGTCGTCGCCCCGAAATCGGAATTCTCGAATCACCGCGATCGGTTGCTCGAGAAATGAAATCGTTACCTCTCTGTCCACACAAGTAATTCGCTCGAGCGTCCATCCACTGCACGACCTGCACTGCAGCATCCGCGCGACTGCAGGACGCGCGTTCTTTTTACGAGACTTATCCTATATCACGTTACGCGTGTGTTACAGCGGCGAGCGACAATCGCGGCAGACGAGGCAAAGACCTGTTGGACACCGAAGACACCGACTTTTTCCGCTGTAAACAAGCCACGAGAAAGGTAAATTCACTATATATATATAACATTGTCGAAATAGTAAAATTACTCCAAAAAAAAAAAAAAATCGATTTCCAATACCGTTTATATTACACTCGTGTCAGTGCACACTAATTGTTATTCCTTCGGGACCATGCACTACAACGCGTACAGTTTTCCAAACGAAATTCAAATTACAAACCCGTTTCTCGTTGTAACGAATTATTTTTCTCTCCTCCCAAAACCCGTCGTTAATACGCGCACGTTTTTTTTTTATATATACGCGTTTAAAATCCTAAATATTTTTTTTTTTTTTTTTTTACGTTTTTACGCCTTTATAATTTCGTCGATATTTTATACGCCTGTATATCGTTTGTCTTTTTTTTTTTGGAAATATATTGTGTTTCATAAAAATTCATTATAAATATATTGAAAAAAAAAAACGAATAAAAATAACAGTTTACAAAGATTATAACGTAATTAAATCAATGACTAAATCGTCAAAAAAAAAAAATACTTAATCTGTACTGGGTGATGCGTATATTGTTTTAGGTATATTTATTAAGTGTACTAAAAAAAAAAAAATTATATACTTAATATATTACGCGATAAAAGTGATATTCTCCGTATTATGAGCTGAAAATAATAATAACGCATGTTAAAAAAAAAAGAAAAAAAAGAAATTAATTTACTGAATAATATTAAAATGTATCGCGTTCAAGCTGAACGGTTAAACTGCACCGGATCCGCCAATCACGGTGACGGGGGGCCTGTAGAAAATGACGGAGGTCACAATTTTTTTTTTATAAACCGTTAGGTTTTTTTTTAATATGAAATATTCCTCGATATATAGCTAAAACGTATTATTTCGCACAAAATGTTCTCCACTGACCTTGAAATACGCTTTGTTATGCGCTAAAAATGTTTGTATGTCAATTGATATGAAAATGAATCGTCGAGAAAGCTCGTCAAATTAAACGATATATAATAAAAAATATTTAAAAACATAAAAATCCGGTTTCTAATAATAATTATACCGCGTTTTAACGTTCCACGCACAGCTCTACGCTACGAATTCGATCGATCGATTCCGATAAATTTTATTGCCGTTATTATACATATTATTATACGGATACAATTATTATTATTATTATTATTATTATTATTATTATTATTATTATTATTATTATTATTATTTTGTTATAGTCGATACGATCATAGTGATAATAGACACATAATATAACCATATTGGACGTTTCTGGAAATAACAATTTTAGTCCATCGTCCTAGTCGCTTTAATAGAAATGTAAAAGACCTTTTGTTATAGGACCTCTATTATATACTCGTATTATATTGTGCAGTACGGTAAACCCGTTAAGTTTCGTTCGAACGGCAGTTGTTCAGGACGTAATCCATATAAAAAAAAACCAATCTTTTCTCCCATTCGGTTGACGAAATACGATTCAACAACGAATCACACGTCGAACACAATATTATTTTAGACGAGTATAACACGCATTTTATCGTGTTTTTTTTTTGGTAAGATATTAGGTCAAATTTTAATTAAATGTTTACATAAAAAAAAAAAAAAAACATTTACAATTATAAAACCCATTTGAATTCAACTGAAATGCTATTTATAATTTTATACGTATGTATTAAAAACTATATTAATAAATATTACTACGAATATTTATAAATAACACCTACTGATTATAAAATTTTATACGTATAATATTATATATTTTAAAAGTTTTTCCGTAAAATATATATATATATGTATAAGAACTATACGCCCAACTTAATTCAAAGACTTTTCTCTAGAAACAAACATAAATCTACATATATATATATATATAAAATAATTATTTACTCCTTGACAACACAACCGCAATTTACATTATAATTAATATTTTCTTTTTAATTAAACAAAGTATATATATATAGTCAAACATTTTATACCGCTCTAAAGACGTAGATTTATATTTTTATTGTGATTTAAAAACAGCCATTGTTGAAAACGTAGTGATTTACATTGAACCAAAAACATTCAACGCGTAAAACTTTTCGGGTGTTTAGCCCGATTCAGTTCGGTAAAATATTCGATTGAATAGTCGATTTTAATTAACTTGTCGAGCACGGTTTGGGTCAATAAACTTTACAGGAAAATTGAATGCCGTGAATACTTGTTTTTCTTGAACCATCCGTGTAATTTATATAGCGGAGTGAATAAAAACAAAACGGTAGTTTAAATAAAAAAAAAATAGTAATCCACTACCTACTTACGTTTATTTTTTAACGAGTCATAAATGAACAACGTTTGAAAATAATTAAAATTTATTATCAAACGTATATTATTCGAGCAAGTCTGCTTTCCCCCCCGCCTCGCTCGTTTTGATTCATGGCACAAATTTATAATAAGTATGTTCAAATTATACGTGTTTCATTCGCCGTTTTGTAAAATAAAATTAAAAAAAACTTTTAATAAACATATATATACATTTAGATTATGGTAAAACAAACTTTAATTAATTGAGATAAAAATTTCAAATATATCTTTACATATATATTGCGTGCCCATAAAATTATTTTTTTTTAAGAAAACAATAATAACAATTCGAGATATCAATAATTTTATTACTTTACAGATCTATATGTGTTTCATTAATCGTCAATTAATATTACAATATTTTAAAATTACACGCTATACATATCAAAATATCAATAATCATTTATCGTATAATATAATATTTTAGACACCTATTATATTCAAATAGCAACTAAATTTTATATATGATCTATTAAAATAATTATAATCAATACACATATTTATTACAACCACGCTATGGCAAGTGACGCGTATTATGCATTAATTATTATATTTAGATTGAATTCTGTACTCGCAAATCACACGACTCGAAATTTACATTTATCCGTATGCATAATACATTTCTTATAGAGTATATATCCGTCCATTACTTGTATGGATACTTTTCCAAAAACCATATTGTGCCACTGTAGACTGCGTTCCAACGTGATTATAACAATATATAACTATTATATAGTTGATTTTTTTCGTTTTTATTTCATTCATACTTTTAATATTTCTTTTGGCCTACAACCATTACAAATTATATTTGAGTGCGTGGATTAGATATTTATATATAAATTGACTTTAAAATTGTAAAATATTTTACGCATAAAAAAACTTCTCGGCACATTTTCGTGTGCCGTTAATACGATGTAAAAACATTGGGAAAATAATAATTGAAAAAAACTACCGATCGGTATTAAAAAAAAAAAATTGTTGTCAAACTAATTTTTACGATACTTCACCATTAAATTTATTTACATAAAAACGTATTTCCTGATATCTTTTACTTAACACTTGTGTATTTTTTTCAATATTTTATTTGTTTAATTTTTTTTTTACCGTTTTTTTATTATTATTATTAAAAAAAAAATACTATTAATCATTTACGTTACGCATTATTAAATATAATTTATAGTTTGTTTATCTAAAATTCGCTGCGATAACGTTCATTATTTATTGTATGTATACGGTAAAACATGTTCTTATGCGTGTTATACGCTATGTTAACCACAATAAACAATACACAATAACTAATTAAAAAAAATCCAAAGAAAATAAACAATAATGATAAAACGAATAAACACGTTGCACTGTACTTTTACTGCCATGATCATTTTGTAATAAAATTATTTAATTACAATGGAATACGATGTTATCGGTCTATATTAAGACGCATATATGTATATGTATTCAACGTTTCTTCCGAAATGTAGGCAATAAACGACGATCGTTCCACATCAAGGATAAAAAATATTCAATAATAAAAATAATAATTTTTTTATTATTATAAAGAAAACAAAATGTAGTTTATGTAACTGAATAGAAACTATTGATTTCACTCGGATTTCTATCCCGGAAAACTCCAGATTCGTTTTTCATCAACAAATACGAGCGTCATCGATTATAATTTACACCGTCTGCGGGCTATATAGGGAGGAGAGGATTAATTTCCAAGGCTTCGGACCGTGGAAATAATAACAAACTCCCATTTTTATACGTCAACAATAGGCCAATAGATGATGCAGGTTCAAATCTGATTCAGTGACTTTAAAAATTATTCAATTGAATAATTTATTAAATTGACCTAAAAACTGGACGATTGTCCGCGTGATATATATATAATATATAGTATAGACGAAAATCGCAAAGATGCGCGAACGCAAAATAACCTATATAGTGTTCAATAAAAAAACAAAATCGTGTTACATATTATTATAAGATATATATATATAATAACCAAAAAAAAAAATTGTTTTTTTCTTTTAAAGTCGTGTTGCGGCACCGAGAACTCGATGAAACGGTTCGGCGATAAAGACAAAAAAGCGGCCGACCAATGTTACGCGGAAGTAGCCGAGCAATTCACAACGACTAAAGGTAACACAATAATATAGGTTTTACTAGCTGCTATAAAATAACAGCTATTTATATAAAATAGCGAAAATCATCGCGTTTCATACTTTTGACGATTATGAATTATTATTTTATACGTGAACAACAGCTGTAAACGTTTTTTCGCGCGTACATATATGAAAACACGCCTGAAAACTCACGTGGTGACTGTTATATACTCGTCAACACAATAGTTTTTTTGTCAAAATTTTATGACGACGAACGGGAGTTTAAAATTCACAGATTACTCGCCGCCACACATAAAATATATTATAAACTGTAAAATAATACGCGTTATACGGAAGAATAAAAACGATGTTCTTATTTCTATAATTTCATATAGGAAAATCGTCTATTAAAATACTTTTTTTTTTTTTGTAATTTAAAATTTTTCCAAAGCGTAAACAAAATTTATTCGTATTGCGTATTTGACGACTATATAATATATACGGTCTTTGTTATATATTTATATATATATATATAAAAAAGGAGAAATAATTCAAAAATTATCCCAACATTAAATAATGCATATATTATACTATACACTGTATATGCATGCGTTATATATACATATGTATGACCGTGTGCGTGTATATTTCAAAAAACCATTTTTTTTTTTTTTTATTGTAACGAGTAAATGTTAAAAAATTCGTATACACTGCGTCTACCCTTTCATCCCGCTTTCTAATTTAGATAGGAAACAAAAAAAAATAATAATAATAATAATAACTCGTATAAAACCTCGAACCCTCCATGCTAGAAACACCCTTGGGCTATTTAATTTTGACCCCTCGGTCCAACTATATACACTATATATATATATACGTATACTCTTTAATTTACATATTTCCCATCGTCTGCATTGCTCAGTAGTATATGTATATATATGTGTGTGTACAATATACATAAATAAATTTTAAATAAAGCCCGACAACGGCGTCGCAAAAGAAAATCATCAACCCGCGCGCAGTTTTTCATTAAAATATTATATCGTCGTTCGCTGAATTCCGCAAATTGAATTAGACAATTTCGTTGTGCGACTATATACTGTATATAAAAAAAGAGGGCGTGCATTAGGAACGGGGACGAATCGAGATAAATAACAAAATAAGGCGAATATTTCGATAAATACAAAAATTTAAATATTTATTAATATATACGATTACTAAACGAGATACGAGTTCAGTTCATTGTCTCGTACGCGCGATTATACGTGATAAAGTGATTATAATATACACTTACTAGTAGATAAGAAAATGTATTATAATACGACGATATTGTAATCTTAATTTATAATAATATTTTCGTCGAAGTGAGCGCGTGTATTGCGTATTACAAAACTGCGGTTTCAGATTTAACGAGACGGAAAAAGAAATTTTTATTCGGTATTTTTTCGGGGGGATGTTTTTTTCTTTCATAAATTTTCATATTCGTCCTATAGACCAGGGTTCGGGAACCTTTTAGTGTAAATGAGCCATTTTTTTTTCAAAAAATTGCGAAATCTTGATTTTCAAAGAGCCGCGCTGATAAAAAAAAAACACGCCATAGTACAATAATAACGTCTATAATATATTTCACTAAACGATTTCATCGGGAATCCGGTATAGGCATTAAAAACAGTAACAAGTCTTAAATTGATGCACACTCCAAAGAGCCGCAGATTGCATGCTCCGGAGCCGCAGGTTCCGGACCCCTGCTATCAGGGGCGTATTTATGGGGGGCTGATGGGGCTCCAGCCCCCGAAATTTCATTTGCATTAGAAAGTCTTGCATTAGAATTTAAAAATAATTCAACAATGATATTTACTCAATGCCTCAGCCCCCCCCCCAAAAAAAATTTCTAAATACGCTCCTGCCTGCTATAGACGAAAATTCGTATTTATTTCGAATAACCGCTTGCTCAATACACCCGATCGTATCGAAGATATTTTCGATCGCGCCAGGATTACAATATAATATATACTGTCTCTTCTATATAATATATCTATACGCGTTACGTGTGATGTATATGTCCCTATATACCTAACCGCTTGTGTTTTAACCATAGAACATAATAGAGATGCCATTACATATACTTGTATACATCGCAAAGTGAAGCAAGGAAAATAGCGAACTTCAGTGTGACCATATTTGGGAAAATAAAATATTGCAGTCACCTATTTGGAAATTGTACTGATTTGTATCAATTATTATTTGAGTGCTTTATATTATTTTGGTGGGCAAAACAGTGCTATATAAATCTGTGTATACTCTGTGTCAGTGATGGGAATAAAACATTTTTTAAACGATTCGAATCAATTTCAAATCGACTCACATTTTTTTCGCGACTGATAACACACAATGTAGGTTAAACCACAGATAAGATTAAACCAGATAGTTCACTCTTTGATTTACTGATAATTCGGCCCTCCTGAGATCAGTTTGTGCACATACGATAAATTAAATTACTGTACATATTTTTCTACAATAATATTATTATTGTATCCAATAACTTTTATCTTATCTGTGGTACAATAGCGGGACGGGTAGTAAACAGTAAAAATCAGTGCTGTACATTTAAGGAACTCATAAAAAATTTTTTTCCCCTCTCAGTGATGACACTGATTTCAGGAGGGTTTTAGTTTGTTTACATTTTTGAGAATTACATGGGCAGAATAGGAAATTTTAAAGAGTAAACCATCTGGTTTTATCTTATCTGTGGTTAAACATGGTACGAGAAGATGTGTACGATATTTTTTTTCTTGGCACATGGTCACACTGAAGTTCGCTATTTTGCTGGCTTCATTTTTGTTCGATTATGGCCACCGCTTGTGTTTTAACGTAACAAATCCTGCTGGTATATAAAACGAGTTATCGGAAAAAGGATCAGTGTTGAAGGATATGAATAACGTTGTATCCTTTTCGTCCGAACCGACGAGTTCGAGATTATGTTATAAAGTTTATGCGTACCGCCGCGCGTGCGTCGCGCGAAATTACGGTGTAAAGCAATTTGGCCGCCGGACAATATTATAAAATAATAATAATATATCTACGCGACTATATACGTTAACAAAAACTAATAGTAATTCCACGCTTCGTCGTAGACGCGAAATAAAATCGCCAATTTATTTATATATATATATATATTAGGATTAGTCTCTAGTCTACACAACAAGCTGCAGCACACGCCCGTGCGTCGGGCGTGTTAAATTTCTTGATCAAAAACCTTGTTTTCGGAACGCGGGCGAAAATAATAATGATAATAAAACAATATCTGCAGCGCTCGCGGGAGTGTACACGAAAATTCACTTGGGTCGGATCGCGTACCGAGTTTACGAAAGCCTCGTATATGTATATTACGTCGGGTTTTTAAAAATTCGATTTAACATCGTCTCGGAAAAGGTTTAATTCACTCGTTTGATTATAGAACACACGTCTCGGTTTTCCGCCTGCACGCGCACGAGTATAAAAATAATATAGCCTATAGTTTTCGATTTACTGTCCGCGGGTCGACGACAATAGTCGATCGCGTTAACCGCGCGACGTATAATAACCGTTTTTTTTTTTATTAGCTTTCGTTTTTTGAAATTATTACAGCTCGACGATTAAAATAATATTATATATTATAATAACCGTCGTTATTTAAAATTGGTCGATATATATACGGTATAATTGAAGCGCGGTATACGGACAGCGATTATTAGGGCTATTGTGGGGGACTTAAAGGCATGGTTTTTTTTTAATAATCTTTCAAAAACATAGCTTATAGTGACGTACAAATTTGTTTCTTAATAGCTATTATACAACGGTATTTCGCACGTTTCAATATTTTCTTTACAAATTAAATAGTAATTTTTTTTGAAAAATATGCGTATACCCGAAAGAACATTCGACGAAATTAGCGGGTCGAGACGTATATTCTCTCGGTGTTCTGCTCGACAGTTTATATTTGAAAATTATGAACCGCTTATAGATTTTTGTCTTCGCGCGGATTACATATTATTATATTGTCACTAGCCGTGCACTTTGTTGCCCGTAAAAAATGCCACCTCTTGTACGATTCAAATTTTGTTCAATTCGTTATTCAACACTCCGGCGTAAGGATGTTCAAAACTTTAAAAAAAAAAAACATTCGACTTTGAAACTTCACCGACTTTTTAAAACTTATTTCATCATTAACTGACATTGTGGACATTGTCGGTCCCCGACCCATCGCGTCGCATCGTCCGCCCGCGCTTATTATACTTCGTTTTCGCTTAGCGTTCTTTCTGACATTTTTTTCTTTTTACTCGACTCCTATAAGAGTATCGTAGCTTGATGTTAAATAGCCCGTGATATTCCTCGAGGATCGGGCTATCAAGTGCAAAAAGAATTTTTCAAATCCGACTGGTAGTTCCGTAGAGATTAGCGTGTTCCAACAAACACTTCAGTTTTATTATGTTAGTATATATAGATGAGTATAATACCGGGTCACGGTATTATTAAATCTACGCTTATAGTTTTATTTTATATTTTCTAATTTTATTAACGTATATATATATATATTTTAAAGTTCTTTAGGTCATGAAGTCCTTAGCCCTATATAGTTGTTATATATATTTTTTTTTAAACCGAACCGCGGTCGTCGTATTTATTATACGAATAATAACAACCTTCTACGCAATACGATGACATTCATCGAATCCGTTGTGTATTTGTTACAGTCGCCACGCCCAAACAAGACTTGTTTTCTTCCGAAGCGGTCAAGATCACCAAGAAGAAGCAATTCGTGAGTCGATTTTGTTCCGTCGTATATCCGTTTAACTGTTGTAGGTCGGATGATTGAACAAACCCTTTTTTTTTTTTTTTGTATATTTCAGTGTCTTCACGAATGTATTGGGAAAAAAACTAAAATGGTACGGAAATGAAAAGAGAAAAAAAAAAATTACACAATTTTAAATAATACACGAATTATAATAATTTTATATCGCCTTTGTGTGTTGTACAGCTCACCGAAGACGGTTCGCTGAACAAAACGTTCATCAACGATTACGCGATGAACGTGATTTTCAAAGAACAGTGGCAAAAACAAGTAGGACAAAACGCGTTGAACAAATGTTTTGAAGAGACCTACAGTAAGTATTCCACTCATCACCCACAGATTTTTGTTTTCACGACGTAATTCTATATATTATATGCGACGGCACGTTGTAATATTATTACTGACGTATAATAAGCACCGAAAAACCGTAAAATTGTTCCGGTTTTATATAATACAATTAAGAAGATTGTTTTTTTTTGTGTGTGTGTAAAAAGCTTTTCTTTCTATATTCACATTTCATAATTATAGTTTGTCCCGTGTATTGTATATCGATTCGAAATCGAAATAGAATCGAATTCGAAACGCACACGTATTGCGTGGGTATACTCAAACGTCTTCGTCTTCAGTATAACGTTACTCCCGCAGGAATTTGTCGGGAAAACGATATTATATCGTCACTACCACTTTATTTTCAAATTCGAGCGTCGTCAAGTCCGACACACAATACATGTATTATAATGCGAAGAAAAAAAAACAAAAATAATTCGTTTTACGAAGGATTTTATTTTATTTTTTTTAAAAGCTCGCTTCGATATTATTATCGATTTTTATACTGGTACTAAAACTGTTTTTTCCCCTTTTCCGATTCGCGCAAGTAAACGACATTTACTATCATATACATATCGAAATTAAATTATCGATACGCTTATTCTTAAACGCAACGATTCGTATCGTTTTCTAATTATTACGATCGGTTTTAAATTATATACAAATATATTTTTTATTATTATTATTATTATTAAAAAAACCGAGGTACCGTTATTATCGGTAAAACGTCGTTACGTTTGACCGCGCGCATACGACGACCAAACATAAAAAATACTTGCGCGGAAAATATTCTCGTGTAATATAATATCCGTCAGACTTTCTACTTTTGATATTAAAAACACGCGTGCGTGTGTATACTTTCACAATTGTTATTACGTTTGATAGTTGAAGTAGCGGGTTCAAACTAATAGACGTCATGTCATTGAGAATTCGAAAACGTATTTTATTATGATTTTTAATCGCCTACTTACGCCCCATTTTCGTGTTCGGATGTGAAACGTGGTCCACGATGCGCAGGATGTTGAGAATAAACTTCGAAAGGAAATTACTTAGGAAAATATATGGTCCTATATGTTAAACCCCAATAATGGTGCATGCGAGCGGAGAAAAAACGCGGACTTAAAACAGATCGTATAATGCACCCAACGTATACAAGATTTTCCGAGGACGAAAAGGTTAGAGTGGGCTGGTCATGTATGGCGTGCAGAGGGTGGATTGATTAAACAGGTACTCGTTAACAACAAGCCGAACAAAAAGCGACCTGTGGCGAGACCAAGACAACGGTGGATGGACCGTGTTAAAGATGAATTGAAGAGATTAAAAGACGGGGCGGATATTGAAGATGCAGAGGGTGGAGAAGGTTGGAGGGCTCTGGTAGAAGCTGCGAAGCGCCTGAGTGGCGCGTGAAGCACAAAAAAAAATTATAATTTTTAAAAATTTTTATACTTTATACGCGTATTAAACGCGATCGTGGTTTATATATATTTTTTTAATCGTTTCTCCGCATATATATATATATATATATATATATATCGGATAGTGAATTAAATCGCGTTTTCATCTGCAGAACGACAACCGTTAGCGTATTGCGCGTACGGGCAATATTAACATTATATTTCAGCTTATTATAACCCTATATACACAATAAAAAAGAAAACTACACCGAACGTTGTATTTTATATATAGCTATACTCGAACACTCGCGGCGTATACAAATGCAAATCGGTGGCCAGAGCTGCTACCGTGCCATAATCCTAGTGTCATAATTGGACACACAAGACACAATAATTTTACAAACAGTTAAAAAAAAAAACTATGAAAGATCGAGTGTTACGGAAAATGATTTTATAATACGCGCGCGCTCGCATAATAAGCTGGTGACTGCAATACGCGTGGTTTCGCTACGCGCGGTCCATTACACGTATTTTGTATTGTGATTTCAAATAAAGGTAAAAGAAAAAAAAATTGTTTAAATAATATTGCTATTATATATAAGAGCCGACCTGGCAAAAATATTTAGTAATAAAAAAAAACATTTTTTTTTTCAAAAATTATATGCGAAAACGTGGTTAAAATTCGAACCGATATAAGAGTTGGACTCGTCGTCCGCCTTTTCGAAAATAAAACGGTTCGTACAATATTATTCACACGTGACGATACGATGCAGCGACGAACGGACGAAGGGCGTTGGTCTTTTGACAATATAAAAATTCGAATAGATACAAAGACTAATTCAATATTGTGCTTGTGTCCGCCCACAATAATAGTTTATGTCCTTAAAATGTGTGCGAGGTGTACAATACGCGTAAATTAGCGAATATTATTAGAATGATCGGACGCGTACGAAAACCGTACAATACGCGCGCCTCAACAAATACGATATTCTCAGATTCCGCGGTGAGAAGCCAGTGGTTTTTACAATGACGTTTATTTATTTATTTTTTAATTTTTGAAATTGTTCGCAAAAACGCGTGCCCATTTTCCGGTAGTAAATTTGGGTGGTGGTTAAGGAGATCATTTTTCGATTTCCTCAATATCGTTTAAACGCGCCCTCCCCCACCCCGCCCCCCCCCAAAAAAGTGCTAAAACGTTTGTTTGATAAAAAAAAAAAACGCGAAGAACACGCGATTTTTAATGTATTAATTAAAATAAAATATCACGCCGGAGTTCCCCGTTCAGAACCGTTTTTTTTTTATCGAAAACACAATTATCTACTGATTATTGCCCTTTCGAATTTATATTAATAAAAAAAAAAAAACCACTTAAAATCGTTAACTGAGCAATTCGGTCGAGCGACATCCACCGCAACGCCCGCGCACTGTGTTTTTATTACAATTTTGATTCGACTACCAGGACGCAAAACGCTTGCCATCGTTTCCGTGCTCATCGCCGACTCGACGTACACTCTGTTGGTTTCAAATCTAATTAAACCGGGCTCCGCGAGCACTCCAAACTCAAATGCCATATTTTACTATACACGACGACGCTCATCGTGTACAGCAATTAACAATATTTGTCGATTCAATCGAAATCCGTTCGTGTCTCTCGAACCGTGCACGAGCAGGGACCGGCACGTCGATCGAAATTTCATTAGCGATTTCGTGCAAAAATCACACAATGTTATATGTACGATACAGACGAAAAACGGGGGAGGAAAAGGATTTAAAAGCGTATTAATCAATTTTTTTTTTGCGTACATTTTAGCGTGAAAAACGATGACTTTACGTTATACACCGTATTTGTTTCAATCATTAAGTATTATTTTAATATTAAAGAGACGTATTTTTTTCTTTTTTATATAAAGTTATTTTCAATTATTAATAGACATAACGCGTAATTCGTTGTACCATTTATTTTTTAGTAAATTTTCCCGGTCAACTCGATGCAATACACACACAGTGCGGATATACGGGGGGATTAAAAAAATTAAAATAGAAAAAAAAATTGAAAAGACAAAAAAAAGGCCATCGACTTTTTTGTATTTTGCCGACAAACCTTAAAAGTCTAACGACTAAATGGCCGATTGACATTAATTTACCCGACGGCGATTTCCTCCCCTGGAAACAAATTAAAAAAAAAAAATAGGTCATCCTCTTATTAGTGAAGGAATTTCGTACACTTTTTATCAGTTTTTTTCGCTATTACTCTGTGGCGATACCAGTAAAAACTCCGAGAAAAAAGCTTATCAGTTGCGCTTTAACTGGTACTTAAGTACCTGGTCTTTAATTAATTATCGATACAGTCTGATAATATTAATTGTACTTTCGCAATTTTTTTTTTTTTTTTTACATTTTCATTTATCGCGTAATTTTTATATCCTATGAATAAATACACGTTATATATTATAATTCATAAAAAAATAATAATACCATAAATGCAACTAAAAATCTGATTTTTAAATCTATAATTTGTGGAACAAAAAAAAAAATCGACTCTTACCTACATCCGCCGCTGTACACGCAACTGTTGAGTTACTCGTTAAAAATCATAATTTTTTTTGTCAGAATAATATTATAGAAACGAATTTTCGTAATTAATAAGCGATATATTTTTATAAGGGCGCGAATCGAATTTTGTAACAGAACATAATATTCTAAACAGCGGGTTTTTTTTATACAAAACAGAAATTTTTTTTTTTTATCTTTTTTCAAATTGAATTTCGTCTCTTTTGAAAAAGTAATCAAATGCCGATCGATACGTCCTTCTCTCTCTCTCTCCTATACGATTTTACGCCAACAACTATATAATATTACATTAGGTTATTGAAATTTTTTTCCTCTACGCTTACGTACAACTGCAATATCTGATACAACGCGTGTTTTTTCAGTACCGTGGCCGGCCGAAGAAACAGAAAACAGATGTAATCCAGTATACGTACAGTTCCAACACTGCCTGTGGTTGGCATACGAATCGGTGAGTGAGAGGAAGGAATACGTTCGATTATAATATTTTATATATATTCTCGCATGCAAAACGGTTATAATATGGCGTACAAACACGCTACAATATATATTATATTACACTATATTATATTATATTATTTCGTGCTGTAGGCCACGACAAAACGGTCGCGTACCACTGCCTACACGAGTCGTCCGATATCAGTACATAACATAATTATTATAATGTTTCGAGTACGTGATTAATTTACAAAGTCTACCCCGCGCTACGACGGCACGGACCTAATTTTATTTCAGTAAATTACGACGTACGCGTTCGAATTTCGCAAACCATTATATAATTATTATTTACGTTTTAATATATAATTATTATTCTAACAAACTAATTCGTTATAACGGATTCGACTGAAGAATTATTACCATATATACCGGGCACAAGGTCGACGTGCGAAGGGTCGTGACGTGTACAATATATTATAATCGTGAACCCTATAAATTCTTTTTAAATTTTCTTTTTTTTTTTTTTTACCTTTTTTTATCGACTCAAATATTGTAAAAATAGATTTGTTTTCAATTTTTGTTTTTTTTAACACTAATTTTTAATTTTCTTGTAATTTATATAAAATCACACTTTTTTTCTTCTTTCGCATTGTTAAAACGTTTCGTACGAAACGCATTCGTATCGATTTGAAAAAGTGTTATCGTATGACGCGTACACGATAAACTCGTATATATACATCAGGCAATATATACAGGAAATCGCTTTTTTTTTCGACGGGTTTCAAAACGCGTATAAGGTCTGGAAAATATATATTTGTAAACACGCCTTTATAAAAGAAGATCATAAGCCGTTGTACAAAACGCTGTACAACCACGACAATACTCTCTTTAATGGTCTAGTCTCTTCTCGGTAACATCCGTTGTATAGGCGCAAAATAAATAGATACTTTTAATTTATGTATAATATCCCAGCTAAGAGTGTCACTGATTGGTAATTTCTTCGTCGCACGTAAATCCCTGTACACTACATACATATATTTTCTATACTTGTTTTGTACAGATTTCTTGTCATAATAGAAATGTTTAAAAAATATATAAACAACGGACTTGTAAACAGTACTTAGATTTAGATATTCATTCGTTGTTCTAATTATTGCATTATTGTTGATCGAATTAGTGCGATTCTTATTATAACGCAGTAAATTTCCTCTAATCAATATTTTTATGTTACGAGTTTTAATTTTTTTCTAAGTATATTTTAAACTTCATATTTGAACGCTGCAGAATATACATCTAATCGGATCTGTAATCGCGTTTACGTATAAATATCGAACACTGAAGAACTCTATTATTTATACAATGTAAACACTGGAATGACGGTCAAAAGGAAGTACGACAAATAGAATTATCGATTTTTCCTTATTAAGACACGTCAAAAATAATCAGTCAACTTGTACGACACGCCGTATTCATTGGAATTATTTTAAATATACAATTTAAGAATTGCAAAAAAAAAAAAAAAAAAATGTTCCGCCAGTGCAAACAACTTTTCTATTAAATAACTAATAATAGCCTACTATATATTTATTATCAAAATGTAACTATAGATTAAAAAAAAATGTAATAAAAATTAACACTTATTAATATTCGTATACCGCTGAGTGCCAGCAAGTTATACAAATGCATAAATCATAATTATATTACACCAAGTTTCTCGTTAAAAGTTTCTTCGTAATGCTAATTATAATAAAATATTAAGCAAGTTAATTTACTGAATGCTACGCGGAAGGCGTACACATAACGTATTAAAATAGTTTTTTTTTATCTATTTAATTTGAAAACAAACACAAACGCGATCGAATGTACTGTTCCCCGCATACGCCTAAATTTAATATATAAAAAAAAACACTATTACGCGACGTGAAACCGTCAAATTCAGTTAAATAATTCAAATATTTTATCAAGCGCTATCGATAATAATACATAACAATATTATTTTGAAAATACAATTTTAATCGTTCGTTGTTTTTTGGTATTTTCAGAACTGTCCGGATGACAAAATCAAGCACAGTAAGTATATTCGTACAATATTATAACGTACCGCATTTATATTAACTTTTTACAAACTGTACACGTACAATTGAGTAACTCGTTGAAAATTTTTGTAGCCAAAAAATGCGAAAAAACACGAAAGCGTTTCAGAATGCAAAAATCGACGTCGAATTAAAATTTAATCGGATAAATTATGATTTGACATTATTCCGTTCGACTTCGTCATGAATACATAACAGAATACAATAAACTTTTTGGTCGATCGGTTACAATATTGATTAAGTATTTAATTTAAAATATTATAATTATATTATTTATATACTGCGAGTGCATTTGAACGGGTTTCAAAACATTAAAAAATTCGTACTGTGCAGCATATTATATATCCCACCTTTCTATTTTTTTTTTTTCAATTATTATATATTATATTCGTTTCACGAAAACTGTATATCATTATATTTATATATATATATTTTTTTTGTTTTATAATGGAAAATGTGTAATGGAACATTATATATTTATACATCTATATATATTTAATATTTATAATACAATATAATAATTTATAAAACTTTATGTCACGGTGCACACGAACATGTTTTGTACACAATTTTATTTCAATATATAAAATTAACGTAAAACCTGCAGTTATCTGGTATTTTTATTGTCGATATTTTATTATTGTTGTGTTCCGCTACAAACAAGCACCGATGGCGTACAAATCGTCGATCACACTCGCTAACCTGACTTCAGTTGAAAAACGCGTCAAAATTTATAAAATTATTATTTTTTGACCATCGCGCATAGAGATTGTCATTCGAGACGATGAGATGTTCGTTCGATGAAATATACAAATACACGCGGCGACGTCTCAAAGAATCAATTGAATCTATATATTATATACAAAAAAAAAAAATCAACGATTATAATAATTTAAACGCCATCTGTTTATGGTTGGGTTTTACGCATTTTATTTTACTTTACATTTTTTCGTATGATTACCAATACTAATACGACATTTTTTTTTTATATTAAACCAATATTTTGTATACCACGTATGAATGTGTAACGCAAATCGGTAATGCTTTTTTACCGCATATTTTGTGAAATTTTGAAATTCTTCGAAACGACGTCAATACGTCGTGTAGAAGATTAATTCTGTCGCATTAATGTTAATATTCATTATTATTATTCGCATTATCTGATTGGCTAATTTCAAATATCGCCAGTGCGCTGTTGTGATGGCGTAAATGGGGGAATGCAGGGAATGCGCGGCTGCATTATGGACCTTAATCCAAGGGGGCATTTTTACCTTTTCAGAATACCGTTTTTTTTTGTCCATTAACAAAAATAGTTAGGTATGCGTTGAAAAAAACAACGTGTTATCAATTTAAAAAAAAAAAACCGGTTTCTTAGGTCTAAAGAAGGTTTTGGGATTTATTTTGAATTTTTAACACTTAAAATAATATCGACTTTAACGCGTACAAGACTTGGAGACAAAACAATATTATTACAACAACGTTTTCTCTGAATCGTTATTATATTTGTGTAAAAACATTAAGAAGCGTAATAGAAAGAACTCGTTGAATAATCGCAATAATAAAATATAATGATATATGAACGGTACAGGCGTCCGGAAGCGTATGTCCGTTATTAATATTACGTTTTATCAGCAATACCTGTGACCGCGGGTAGCCACGGTTGAGCGGTAACTTTCAAAATTAAAAATCGTAAAGAATTATTATTTAAGGGATTCCGTGGGACAATGACGACTATCGGATACCGCGTTTTTGCACCATATATACAAGCCGATGGAGGAGCAGGACTCGTGAACGTTTCGCAACTTTAAAAGGTCGTAATGTGAAACTTTAAACGTTATTATTGTTAATATAAATTATACGTCTATGCGTATTAATAGAACAAAAAAATATAGTGTACGCTTTATTACGCGTACACCTATACTTTTTTTTCTTTTACATTTGAACCGAACACGGACCCGTTAAGTTTTCCGTATCGGGGCCGAATTTTCGTCCTTGCTAGCCGCCACTGACAGTGGCGTGCTCATGGGGGAGGTTAGGGGTTATATCCCCCCCATCGTCTTTTTTTCCGACCTACAGAAAACAACTTATTAGTTATAAGAGCTGCAGTTTTAGAGTCATTACTCAATACTTTTTATTAGTTATTAGCAAAAAGTTATTACGACAGTGAACATTTACTATACATAACGTATGTTATGTTAATTGAACAACTCGGTATAAGTGTGTTATAATTTAAATTCATTTTAATTAGAGAACAATTTACAGATGTATACACAATCATATAAGCTAGAAACAATTTTGGAGAGCTTGAAACATAAACATTTGTGTTTTTGGTCATACCATGACAATTTATTAAAATGTATTATTACTATATTTACTTATAACATCCCCGCCCCTCACCCATTGAACATTCCTGGTCACGGTACTGGTCACTGAATATATTATGATCGCGCGTCATCGCTCGTGTCGAGAACGTCATCCCGTTTTGTTATTACGAAAAACGGCCTGAGCTGAGTACCTACGTCACCGCAGATGTTGCGATAACGAAATATTCAGGAGTCCTGCTCCGGTCGCGAAACGTGTATTAGAAACGGTTATCTAAATAATAATAAACGCGGTCCAGGACGGTAGTGTGTATCAGACTCGTCGGAATCACGATCAATCGACTCCTCCTACACGCTGCATGCACGCGTTGTGTTATTTCGTTAACGGGTTTCTGACAGGTTTTAGTCGATACGCATCGAGTCTTTTGACTATATAGTGACCCGTTTCTGCGGCACCGACGTGAATTTCGTCTATATAAATATATGACAGTTTGCGCGGCGCGACACCGCATAACACGGACCGTTGAAAGCGAAGCCACGCCATCATATATACGAGTATATCAAGCGAACGAGAATTGTTTTTACGCGCGTTAAACCGTTAAAAAGAAAATTGTAAAGGAAGAAAAAAAAAACTCTCCACAGTTTTATTTTTAGAGTTTTCATTTTCGCTTCCGTCGTGTAATATCTTCTTTTTTTTTTTTTTTGCCGGCGCCCACGTCGTCTCGGACTCGTCGTCATAACGCTGCTGCACGTCACGACGCTGTTTACTGCAATTTCCACGGCGTTGACGTGTGTTTAACTCCTGTACATAAAATATTGTTTTACGATAAATTCGACCGGAGATCCCGAGGAGATGCAGAAAACGTGACTTTTCCACCAGAAGATTATACAATTTATTAGAGTCCCGTCCTATATTGGATGACGATATACTGAAAAGACATTCCGTTAGCCGATTGCTCCTTATTAGTACGATAGACGTGGTAAATATTTTTCTCAAAAATATTTTACACGACACCCCTAATATATTTCGTTCTGATACGTATGAAAATAAAGTGTGTAAAAGTCTGTCACGACCGATCGACCCTGAACACGTGTCCCAAATGGGTTGAGTATTTGAACTGGGCGATAGTTTTTCAATTTTTTTCTCTGTTTATTGTCACGAGAAATTTTCTATTTATACGATAAAAGCGTAAAAAACTGTTATTGTAAATAACGATATTACATTTCCTATAAAAAAAAATGTTAATACGAAAATTTGTTCGAATCTAATTTTAATTTGATGATTATTAGACGATAACTGAGAGATGTTCGTTATTCACGTTGTATATATATATAATATGATACTTTTTTTTTTTTTTGTTTATCAATCCAGAGATTGGTTTTTAACAAATTATCTATTTACAACAAATGTCTTCTCCATCTTTCCCTGTCACTCGCCATGTTTTTGAGCTCCCTGTAAGTAGTGACTCCTGCATCTTGCATTATTTGGCTGATGTATTTTGTTCTTGGTCTTCCTCTTGATCGTATTCCTTCTACCATTCCTTCAATTATTAAACTGTGTAATTCATCCCCATGCCTCAACGTGTGTCCTATCATCTGCCATCTTCTTCTCTTTAAAGTATCTAACAATGTTCTTTTTTCTCCTATTGTCTTCAAGATGTCTTCATTTGTTCTTCTCTCAGTCCAACTTATTCTTTGCATTTTTCTCCAACACCACATTTCTAGCGCTTCTAACATAACTCTCTCTTTTTTATTTATTGTCCACGACTCGCTTCCGTATAAAACCACACTCCAGATGTATGTTTTTATGAATATGATACTATGTGTTAAGAAACTCCATAAATCGATACGTCTCCGGGACGTATAAATGCAATATCAATATAATAATGTAGAAAAATAAAATGTTCCTTCGCTAATGTGTAACATTTAATTTTACAATTTTTTTTTTTTTTTTTTTTTTAAATAATTGAATTTCCAACGGTCGTTTTTAAATAATATATCATACGAGTTTCGAATTTAAATTCAAATTTCGACTCCTATATACATAGTAGCTCTTACTTACAATAAGGTCTTGAAGTCTGAAATATCTGGATCCTCAAATATAAGTTTCTTCTATGTAAGACCTATATAGAGATCTAGAGATTTTACGTATAATAATACGAGAATATATCATTAAAAACGAAACCAATGAAATTTCTGAAATCATACGAAATTTTTGTTGGTTTATTAAGTCTGATTTTTACATCAAGTCATATTTCTGGGAATTAATTAAAAAACCGTGTGTAACGCATATTTTTGTGGTGAAACGTTACGTGAATTTATTTTATTCATAATATATACGAGTATATATATAATGTATAAATGTGTGCGTATTTATATATAAAATAAAAGTCGGTATAACGCGACTTCTGGGTAATACGAATTAACTCTTTGACGTAACAAAAATATAATATAATCATTTCGGTGAAATCGGTAACAAAAAAAAAAAAAAAAAGGCGAATAAAATATTCCGTCGTCACGAACACGATGCAATTCTACTATATAATAATACATCACTGTATTCGTCGTAGATATAAAAGATAATATATAAATATAAATAATTTTTTTTTTTTTTTTTTTAAACGTACGCTCCTAATGCATGTTTTACGAACAGATAAAAATATTGAAATTATGTGTTTTTTTGGTAATGTGCATGGAAGAACGCAATAATATATTATAATTGTCGTTTCGCGTTTAAAACAAACTCATTTTATTTTCACTTATATAATAAACACTCGCTTCGGGGGTCGACAAAGACACAGAAAAAAAAAAAACATTTGTTATTGAAAAAGCGATGATTGTCTGTAAAAAAAAACGCCTGCAAATAATAATACAGTAATTATCGCCAGTTAAAATAGCATTTTGAATTCATTCGATTCAAATCTCGTCCGTCAAACGCGTTTTGTTTTCGCGACACAATAAAAAGCAATTTAAAAATATATTTCTATATATATACTCTTTGTCAAAGAAAATATATACAGTCTGCAAACGAGATCGCGCCAAGTTTCTGCTGATACCGTTATTGGAAAACTATTATATTTTCCTCTGTCGTGAAACGTTTTTTCGTAGACCGGAAAATATGGCGTATAATAACCGTGAAATATGAAAAGACTTTGGAAGCTGGAGACTATTGATTGTTTAAAGTCGGACAGAGGACATACATCGTATTATCTCCGCGTATTTCATTAACGTTAATTAATGGGTAAAAATAATTTTATTACTAAATAAAAAAAAAAAAAAAATTGTTGTTCAAAGAGTCGAATTCAATAGGTACTCTATATAAATATACGGTATTATTCAGCGAGAAAAAAATTGTCCATCTGTTCAGTCGATGATTCCTCGCCGCGCGCTCTATTGAATTAGCCGACGCACAATATTCAAACCACTTGTTATAGTATATTATTGCTGAAAACTTTAATGGCGAAGTTATTGGAATGCTATAGTAAATAAACAATCGCTTTGAACTCGTTTGCGTACACTTATAATGCGTGTGCGCGCGCGCGCGCGGAGATACGCCCTTCTCGCGAATGTCTCATTTTAAAAAACGTCAGACGTGGCAAACTGAATAAAAGTTCACGTATATTATTATTTCAAGTGGAAATAACTCTTTCGAACATTTTTTTTTTCTCGTACCATATTTTTCTTTCTTTTAATATATAGCGCGCGGATCTTTTATTATTAATTTTTCGCTTTTCATAAAAATTACAAATTATTAACGAGGTCGCTTCCATAGCGTCAATAATTAAGTTAATTACAAATTCTAACCCAATTAACGATATTTTTTAACGCGTACATAATTTAAAAACAAAAACAAACAAAAATAAATAAATAATTAAAATCGATTTAATTACATATTTTATGTAATCATCGTCAACGGTGGCTGACGGGGAGAGCGTACCATCATCAAGAGAACGGAGTCTTCGCGACGGCGGCGCCTACTGCAGCCAGAGTACAAAAAAAAAGGAGCAAAAATGTTTTAATTTTTTACGTTGATCGAATATAATTAAGTGAGTGTAATTAATTTAACGTGTATCGATATAGCGATGCCACGATTATACAGTGTTTGCCCAATAATAATGATTTTATATTATATAAGTACGACGGACGCACTACACACAGTCGGTAATCGAACGGTTTATAAAAATTAACATTCTTTTAATAAAACATTAAAATCCAATTCGTACAAAAAAAAATATTATTATACTTTTTTAATTAATCTATGTAGATTATAGGCGTTAGCAGGGGCGCCCGCAGGGGGGCAGAGGGTGCGATTGCACCTTCTGAGATTTTCTGATGAACAAAAGTCATTATTGAAGTTTCACACGTACTGAAATAATTTTTTTTTGAAAATAGTTACTTTAATGTTAAATCGGCATAAATAATATTCGACATACGTCATACATTTTTACCAGTATGAACATGACTACAAAATTATTTAATCACAGTGGGAATTTAAGTGCTGGTAGCTGGTGCCACTGTACCCGTTTAAATACTCTATTGTATGTAAATGTAAAATTAATTTTGCACCCTCTGAGATAATTCTCTGTCGGCGCCCCTGGGCGTTTTAAGATTTCGCTGGTCACCTGCATGTTTTAACTATATATATATATATATATATATAGATCGCGCTGCCATCGCCGTTCCAATGTAACTGGCAACGACGGTATAGAAGTGGGGGGCCTGGCCGGGTGATGAGTAGAGCTAATGACGTCATGGTAACGCTCTCGGTGTCGCACAAATTTATAGAATGACCCTAGCCATAAGACGTATACATGTCAATATATATATTATATTTATATGATTTTATTGGATTTTGAATATTTGGTGTTTTTTTTTTATACATATTAACAAATTTAAAAAAATTTATATAAAGTAAAATTAAAAAAAAAAAAAATTAATTATAAGTATCAAATTATAAGTAATCTATATCTATAGTATACGTACCGAAAAAAAAGTATATCTCAATGCGTATTTATAAATGTTTTAGAATATTCGGAATACGACGAGAATATAATAGATATCTGTAATAGTGTGATCTATTGGCTCGTACAAAAAACACCCATAAATACTATATAATAACGTTATGCCGAAAAGAATATAATACGCTTATATTAGGCAATTTAACGCAGAAATACGCGTGTTCCGTTTGTCCACTCGGGGAAAAAAAAACAAAATCCACGTGTATAATAGCAGTCTTATACGCAGTGCCGTCCTTACCACCAATAACGTCCTAGGGCAATAATATTTGACGTCCCCCCCAAAAAAAATTCACAACTAACGTAATACCTAATTACATAATTTTATATATTTTTATAGTAGTAAATACACTCATCCTCGAAATCATCAAACACAGATACAAAAGAAATTAATGTCTAAAATAAAACAAGAAATTTTTTCTTTTTGTCATTCATTTTTATGACAACTCCCTGCATTCATATAATACTTTGGACGCCCTAGGGCACTTGCCCCATTTGCCCATTTGCCCTTGTGACGGCTATGCTTATACGTTTTATACGTCAGGTACTATACTATATACAATATATTGTACACCGTACAGAGTCAAAACACGATAACGCGTGTTTATTGTTTGTCTAAAAGCGAATTTCGTCTCGTGTAAATTCAAATGTTTCTCGCGTACCCGTTATATATTATTATGTACTCGACACGAGGGGGCGAACGAGTTCCGTACCGCCACACAAGTTTTGAATAAATATGCTTCTAATACTGGTGTGTGACGTCGAACGTCCCGCGAAACTTTTCGGATGTGTCAAAACGTCTAGTATAGTAGTTGTTCTGTGAGCGCGCCGCTATAACAACGACGAACAGACCAACAACGAAACGAGCTAATCTTCGGAGAGTGACTACTGCATCAGCAACGTTGAATGTATAACGCCACGAGCGTCGTGTTATTCGCTAACCACCACCATATTATGTCTATCGATTTCGACATAATGTACTGCAGTGCTCGGAAGGAACGCGTTTTCAGAGGAACTCTTCGTTCCTTTGATTTCATTCGATTTTTCAGGAACGTACGGGGAAAGAAATTATTTTTTTTTTTGCGTGAAGGAACGTACTGGAATTTCGTTCCTTTTCGGGAGGAACACGAACGTTTTTTCGTTCCTTCTCCCCCTCCTTAAACATAATTTAAAGGAGTCAATTGAATTTAGTGTAAAAGAGTTTTTTGATATATTATGTAGGTATACAATTCATTGAAGTCAGAACACGTTTTTCGAAGAAAAAACAAAATCCACAAACGGTATTTGTCTTAAAAGTCATCAGTACTAAACGATTGTAATTCCATTTAATTATAAATGTACTTTTTAGGTACTTAACTTTTTTTTTTACACAAATCGTCATATTTATTATATTTTGTAGAATAATATTGTTCGCGAATTATACTGATATAGTCCACTCACGCGATGTTTTAATGTAAATATCGCGGATAAAACGCATTATTTAATAATTCGGAATTTAAATATTTACATATTTATACGCGTTCGGAATGTAAAAAACGAAAAAAGTTACAGGAAACAAGGCGTGTACTTCTTTAAGAAGTACGTTTGATTTCTGTTATTTTATTTTATCGCCGTGTATTACTAAAAAAAAAAATTTTAATTTTTCGAGGAACGAAAAAAAATGTTAGGAACGAGGAAAAGGAACTAGTTCTTTTGTCGACACTGCGCGGGCGAGAAAGGATTTAGTCCGTTTTTAGCAAAAGGAACGTGAACTATTAACTTTTTAAAAGGAATTTTCTCCATAGCACTGATATAACGTTCGTACCTACGCGTTACAATTCAAATTCATCTCAGACTTTGTATTATTTTACATAAAAAAACGGCGCAGGCTACGTCGCGTGTATAATAATTCCAGAAATACATTTTCCACGAGTATTTGCGAGTCACGCGTTGCGTCAAGAGCGCGATGATGAATTATCGCTTTCGAAAAAATATAATTCCCGCACCACGTTGATTGAATGTCAGATAAACCGCACATACCGCGCGAAACTAAAAAAAAAAAAGACTGGGGGGGCGGGCGGGAAGGTCACTCATTATACGAGTTTGACGATTATTATTATTACGCGATATATACGAGGTAATATTCCGAGACTTTTTGTGATTATTTCGAATTATTATATAAATATTGTAATTTTTTTTTTGATTATATATAATTAAAACGAAATCGAAGCATTTGTTTTTCATAAATTGGCTCCATACGCGATACGATATATAATTATAGTAAGAGCTTGTCGCGATTTTCGTTTAAATATTGGTACTATATTATTTAAACCACAATGCACGCTCGGTTTAGGATTTTGATGAATCGAATATGCAAAGTGAAAAATTTCATGTATATGTAAAAAAAAAAACGACAGACGTTGAAAAAAATAACACGTCGTTAAAATAATATTATAATTATTAACAACTTTCTTGTTTATATTTTAATAAATATAGTTCATAATATCGCATACACGTTATTATAATAACCGTCATTGTAATTTATACAAAATTATCAACAGCGAATATATAAATAATTTATAAATAAATACTTGTCGTCAGTGGCGTGTTTTCGACTTTTTTCTGGGGGGTCCAAATTTTTTTTATTTTTTTGAAAATTCCAACAGGATATATTGATATTAGATATTTAGTGAAAATACCTTTGAATAATTTTAACAAATATGTACATTTTATTTTTTTTTTATATAGATTTTCAATTTTCAAGTACAAAATCTAATCGTCTTTTCTTTTTTTTTTTTACTAAGTTCATCCAAAATTTAACGAGACGAGAGAGAATCTTTGTTGTAAATGGATAACGTTGCCAATCCGTTAAGTCTCTTCTAAAAAAAAAAATCCCACTTCAATTAAAACGTCATTTAACGTCGTGTTCACGGAATTTGATCAACGGCGTGTGTCGATTGTTGATTTCTCGTGTTTCAAGAATTATTGGCGTTTACCTATATAGGCTATATATTGTTAGATATACGTCTACGATTCCTATATATAGTATCTAATTATGTACTCGTAGTTAACGTGCATTGTATTTTGTATGACTATTACATAGATAATACATAATGGATAGGCCGTGTGTATACAATATGTGTAGCGGGCATCGTTCCTGAATAAAGAAGAGAGATAGCAATATTAAAACCACATCTTCTATCCTACTCGGCAAGAAATTATTTTTTGTTCCATGAAATAATAATTTGTTCCATGGAATAACAATTGAAAAATAGTGCATTCTGTTATCAACGTATCGGTAATCTAAATATTTGCTGAGTGAGACAGAAGATTCGGGAACGCCTGATAACGAATATGGCCTATCCATTATTATGTATTATCTATGGACTATTATCTCGGTACATATTTCATTATTTTTACTCTTTAGTAATTTTTTTTTTTGGTTCTGGGGGGGTCCAGTACCCATGGACCCCCCCGTAAATACGCCACTGCTTGTCGTTATACATAATATGACCTACTCGGTTTCGCATAACCGATTGAAAACGATTTTTTTATTCCATGACTTTTTATTCTTTTATGACATTCCGTGCACTGTAAATAATGTCAATGTCAACCGTTACGTTTATTATGAGCTCTATGTTATTAGATCGAATACATTTTTTTTTAATCCAGAGAGTCACGACGAATATTTTCGAAAAGTCCCGAATTTCGTTTCCTGAGAATGTTTACCTATATGTTTCTCCGGAACATCGTGACAAAAATGCAAAAAAAAAAATGTATTAATTATACTAATATAGTATTACTAACCGGGTCGTGTTGGTCACTTTGTTTTGCGAAAACGGACCACGCGGTTATCGGGAGGAACGTCTATACAGCGGATGATAGATCCGACCCATCGGCTTTATTCATATAATCGTAAAATAAACACAGAAACGTATAGTACGAAGTATTGGTTTATCTTTAGAACTTAACGTGCGAAGTAGCAGATTTTTTTCTATCGGAAAACGGATACGTTTGTAATGGATCGAAGCGTTTTTACTAGTCGAAAAATTTTGCTCAAAAAAAAAAATGTAATAAACATCGTCGTAAAACCTGCAATAGTTCCCTCGCATCGCTCGGAATTCAAAAAAGAAAAACCTCAGACGAACGTCAGCTTTAGACATTATATGAATGAAAAAACCCCTCTCGTTCGGTCGTTTATTGAAAAATCGTTTTCCACATAATATATCCGATATTTTATATTATCCCACTCGATGCAGCTTATACGACGACGTATCCTTCATATGTGTGTTTGTTGTACGTTGTATTTGCATCACAAAGAATCGGTATTGACATGTGAAACTATTATATAAGTAACAGGAGCGTTCCGGGGCGGCGAGTGACGACAGTGTATGGTATATAATATAGTGTATAATATGTAATATAATAAATATTGCGTTATAGCTAATAATAATATATCACTCGTCGCATCGGTCAACAGTAAGTATATAGATACTATAATATATTACAATACTATAATACCAATAGTATTAATCTAGTCGGTATATATCCGCGGTTAATGTTATAAATGATATTAAAAGTGACGGGCAATTTAACAAAAAAAAATAATAAAAATGACTCTGCTCGAATCGGTTAAATTAAAATTACCTTTGAGCCATTAGCTTAATATTAATACAGTTGTGAAAAATAAAATCGACTAAGTTAAATTTCAAATTAAAACCAGAAAAGAATAAAAATATATTTACGGCGTATATTATACTCTCGTATATATACGCCTCAATACACCATATGGTTATAATCAGTGATGTTCCCATCAAATTTGTTGAGGGTATACGCAGAACAATTTTAACAATTTCAATAAAAAAGTTTAGGGTGTTAAAAAAAAGGTTTTTCATTTGCCAGTTCTAGGTTATTCAGATCGCGACCTTGGTATATAATGATGGAAGAGTGTCAATAATAATAACAAACAAATTTTCATTTTCATTATTTTTAAATTAATTTAAAAATTAAAGGTATTAAATGTATTTACTTAAATTTTATTCAAATATATTTATTAAAAATTGTTTCTTATCCCTCCCTTTCTTGGTCTGGTTCCTTTGTCACGTAATGCGAAGTCCGCTGAACTATGTCCTTCAGTCATTTATGGAAATGAAAATCAATTTGAATTTTTTTTTCATTATGATTTGAGAATATACGCGGTATACCTATGATTTTTGAAAAAAATCTTGAGAGTATACGGCGTATATGGAGTATAGGTACCCTATATGGGAACACCATTGGTTATAATAAGCATAGTACAAATACGAAATAAAATACAGAATTCGTAGGCATTGCCAGTACATAGGTTTTCTTAACTTCACACAAATATTTTATAAAATAATAAAAACGGGGGAAAAAAAATTGAAATCTTATAGGTGGATCATTCATATATAGGTCTCCTTACCCACGTACAATAGTATACTTTATTAATTCGTCGAATAATTTATACACGTGGATATTTTGATGTATGCCCCGACGTATTTTGATGTGTTTCGGGCGAGAAATGATTAAAACAACTGCGAAATTTCACCAACATTATACATAGCTGATTACGGTAAAAGAAAATGGCCTCGCGACGCGGTCGGCATTTCGAATAAGACGCTTATTGCCAGTTCCGTCTCCCGTCGTCTAGCACGCACATACCAACGGTCGTAAACTCTGCAGAACGACCGCGCGTACGGTATACATACATGTATAATGTAAGACGCATTACATATATTATACCACGGCTAAATATCCAAATATAAAATAGATATATTTATATAGCCATGCACTATACGCGAACGGTATATTTATAATCAGGGCCGGATTTAGGTATATATGCGGTGGCCTATGAGCGGAACAGGGGCATAATTAAGGGGGGGATGAGGGGATAGATCCCCCAGAGCCTTTTTTTTAATCATGTATAAAAAAAAGTAACTGAAAACTGTCATCATCTATTGTAGAGTCAAAATTTTTCTTATTTTTTCCTATTTTTATATACTTTACTTAAAATCGCTTTTTTATTATAATGTTTAAATTATAGGCCTCGGAAATTGGATTAAATTTTATAATTTACCAGTTAAAAATAGTAGTAAATATACGAGTAGTAATCAAATATTTCTATTGTGTATTTAGATTTAAATACTTGAATAATATTAACTTAGTTAGATTACAAGTAAATTTTTTTTTTTTTTTTTCTGATTTGTAGTATAGTATGTACATAACAAGAAAATTTATAGTATGAAGGGTGTGTGTGAAGTTTCCCATTGCACTGTAATGAAAAACGAGGGAAAAAGTCATCCCCCCCCCCAGAACAAATTTCTAATTACGCCACTGGGGCGGAATATAATGTGGGGGCCCAAATATAAATAAACAATGTTTCGTTCGTTAAATAATTAATTTAATACTATCCGGAGTATTTAATTTACTCGAATAAAACCAATCGAAACGGGTATAAGTAATATATCGTATTGCGTTAGAAAAGTACAAATCGGTTTTAAAAATTAGTGTGACATAAAAATAATATATAATAAATAAAATTAAATGCCCGCGAATTTTTTTTTTTTGATTTTATTTTTACGAAATCTTCTATATTATACCTGTATTCGTTTGACGAGAATTTTAAAAAGAAAACAAATTTCCACTTTTTTTGTTTTTCTGTTATCCGAAACTGTAAAACAGTTACAAAAGTGTGGGAGCCCCTGGGCTGCAGCCCACCCGGCCCCCTGCTCCCTGAATCCGGCCCTGCGGTATAATACGATTCGCGCGGTACGCCGAGGACGCGGTTTATTTGGATATACCCAGTGCTTGAATTGGGGGACGCGGGGGAACGGAGTCCCCTTTCTTTTTTAAAAATATTTTAGCGTACCCCTTCTAATTTTTCATACCGGGACGCAGAGAACGGGACGGTCAAGACTAAAATTTTATTGAAATAATGAAAATTAAAAATTTTATTTATAGGGAATGGCCGGTATACTTGTCACAATATACAAACAATATATTTCTTGAAATGACAATCGTCGATTGCCAATATTTCTCGGTATTATTTTGTTATTATGAACACAAAATGTAATCTACTTTATTATATATGTTGTTATTTTTATAAAATATGTTTTGTTTTATTTTCATAAGAACATTACTGTTCAACACACAGTTTTCTCGTCAAAACAAAATACAAACGATTTATGAAAAATTAACCAGTGCGAAACTAAAGTTAACAAAAAAAAAAATAACACTTCAAAGTTCAGTAAAAGAAAAAAGCAGACTGTATTTAACAAATTATTAATAAAATTCAATATAACAAACAATAATTGATCTTAAAAATAAAGGGAATATTAAATATAATGTTTACGTAATTCCGTACAAAGTTACTGGATAATATAATTATTAATTATTATAAAACGATAAATACACCAAAAAGAAAGTAAAAAAACCTGATCCTCGAATGGATGAAACTCAATGAGCTTTTCATAGAGTTCCATCCACAAAATACAAGGGATACTCGAACGATAAAGTTTTCTTGCGCAAAACACAAATAATAGTTTTTGTAAAAATAATGACAAAATATTATAATTTTGGCAATGACACAACAACAAATTTAAATATCAATACCAGTAATAATAATCATAGTATTTGCTTAATTAAACAAGAAAATAAAAGTAATCGTAAATTAATAAAAAAAAAAAAATAATAATAATAATAATAAATGCTCCTTTATTATGTGGCGTGAATGTTTATAGTTAAAAAAAAATTATACTTATTTATTTTTATATAATGAAAAATATAGTGGGGGTTTATAAGACATTAAAATCTGCTGGAACGCACATTATTTTTGTACTTTTGCATCCCCTTCTAATTTTTTTCCAATTCAAGCACTGGATATACCGCGTTCGTACGCGCGAGACCGCGCGGCTGCAAAAGGCACGTAGAATGGATTTTTACGAACGGGCGGTGCGGTGCGGGGACGACGAACGTTGACGACGGGACGCGGAAGGGCCGAGGGATACGCCGAGATGATAGTGCGCGCGATAAGTCGCGACTATATATATATATATGTACATAGGGTAGGGAAGGAGGACGAGGGCCCGCGGTGAGTGATGGGCGGCCGCGGCGAGGAGGACAGGGACGGTCGAAAAATTACGGTTTATCCTTGAGGGTCCATTCATCACGGGCCGAAAACTCGCACTGACAACACAATTTCTAGATAAAAACCGTCCGAAAGGCACCGGCGGCTGCCGAAATGGGGCGATCGCTGAGCGCTTCGCGTGCGTATATACCTACACGGTGCAGGCGTGGCGCGAACGACACCGCGCGCGGCCTCGCGGACTGGTGCAGGACGCAGGTGGTCGCGGGGCGTGGACGGGACGCAGGTACTGAGCGCGGGCCGAGGGAGGGATATGATATAACGTCCTCCGGGGTCGTCCCGGTGCGGCAGTAGCGGAAAAATTCAATCCTCCCCCACCCCGAGTCCGGAAAACCGCGACGTGCGTCGCCGAATTTCAATTTGATAAACGCGGTTATATATTTTTTTTTATTTAGCTATTAGAAAAACTATAATAGCTCAACAATTAAGATAATTAACTAAAAACTATTCATTAAAAGAAAAAAAAAAAACGTAAAAAATATAATAATAACAAAGAATAAAAAAATAAATAAATAAGTAAATAAATGGATTAATAAGATGTAGAAACGTTAAATCATGAAACCAGCTTCCAAGATAAATGACACGATTAGATGAATTACAATTTCGGATTTAGAATTAAGGATAGCAGGGAGATCGATTAAAATATTTAACGATTTGAGGGTTTTTAAATAATGAAAGAAGCTGTGTGGACAGGGAAGGACAATCGAATAAAATGTGAGGGAGGTCACAAATGCACTCGTTTGGGTGCGCAATGCACACAAAGGGGAGTAATTGAGGCTCAGTTTATATGAATAGGCGGGTAATAATGAGTGTCCCGTGCGTAAACGGTTAAAATACACAATGTAACGTCTAGACAATCTTAAATTATTATCGAACCAGACTTTATTCGGCATTTTAGGGGAGATGGTTTTGAAGCTGGAGGCGAAATTATACCCGGCAAATTATTCCAGTGAGTAGACCAAAGATTGGTTAAGTGACGCCGTAGAGTTGGAATAAAGTCTGTCCAAGGAATTAGTTAAAGGGATGAACGTGTAAAATTTGATGCAGACTTGGCCAATTGGTCAGCAACCTCATTTCCAAGTATACCAGAATGGGCGGTTATGTTATACGCCTTGAAACGTTTTCCCTCTTTTAAATTTTATAATTTTATTTTGTAAAAGGTTTTAGCCGTTTCCGATAATTATAGGGTTATTTTAAATCTATCGAATTTATTATCACCCTCTGAATTCACGTTTATTATTTATTTTCACCTGGATTTTTTCCTTTATCTTCATTCTTCACCCGGTAAATGTATTTAAACACTGAATAAAAAGAAATTAAAACGTTTGGTTTACACTAAATTCGTAAATGGTTTATTTAAACGCAAATCACAGTTTGATACAAATTTAAATATTAATAACGATTTTCACAATTTATACACACGTCGCGGTTTTTATAAGAATTTAAATATTAATACGAGTAATAATAAAAAAAAAAAAATAGATATCGCAATCGCGGTTGCACAAAGGTAGTGAAACACCGCAAAAACGGACTTTTTACTATACTTTACCTTCTTTACGTCAAGGCCACGGTTGCACTTAAGTGAAACGCCGTTAAGAGGTAAAGGCGGAGGAAAACGTAGTAAAAGTCGAATACAACAATAAATTTGGGCCCTACTTCTGTATAATTTTAACCACTTAAACGTATGAGAGGTTATTCGATATTTACATGTGATGTATTTTACACGATTAAATACGATTAATTATAATATTTGAGTTAAACGCTGTCTACCGACCGTTTCTTACAACATAGATATCGCGTCAGCTGACTGCTCTCGCAGTCACCGAAGCGTGATGCGTTAACCTGCGCGTATTATCGCGCGGCACTGTTAGCAGTGTTGTATTTCGATAAGTTTTTTGCTTTTTTTTTTTTAAATTTTTTTTTTTTTAACTTACGCCGTCGTCGCTTAATCGTCCATGAGCCATTTAAATATCGAGAAAAAAGCGATAAATATCGCGAGTTTAAGTGGCCGTCAGGTGGGCGGTATATACCTACGCGGCGTATAAAATATAGTGTGACAGACGAATTGCCGGCGTTTGCTACGCGTCGTGTTACAGGGCGTTAAAGAAATCGGAATAATTTAAATACGGTACCGCGGAAAAACGGAACGACGAGGGGAGAAAAAAAAGAAACGTACAAAAAAAAAATGAGAGTATCGGGTGTCGTTTGAGTGAATTATATTATATAATAAATAGGTTTTAGAGTTTTGTTTGTGGTCATAAATTTGAAAGCGACCGCAAGGCGAGCATTCAGTAGTTAAATTTAAAACGAAGCTTCGGCCATGCGTAATTGTATTTTTATTATATTATGGATAATATGTGTGTGAGTGTACAGAATTTACGATTATCTCACGCGTTACATTTTCGTGTATTAAATCCTAAAATATCTATTTTTACGAAATAAAAATATCGCCATTACTATTATTACTCTGGTTTTCGAAATATTATTATTATTGTCAGTTTTGGCCTGACGTTTCGGAACCGTTGCGGGTACCGTTTTCAAAGTACATATACGTATAGCGTCTGACTACGTTAAAAAATATTGCCCGAAACGAGTCGTGCAAAACAACAGTTATGTGTGTTAAAAGAGCACAAATAAAGCCGTAAAAAGAGCAGAAAACAAACGAAATACGGGCAATCGAAATAGAAAGGAGAATGCACCGTGCAAGGAGCAACACTATATAATGCCGTATACGTACAAGGAGTAACAACAGATCGTATGTCAAGAATCACGAGAAAATTTTACGTGAAAACCGTTTTTAACACAAACACAAAAATCGGATCCATATTCAGAAACCCGAAAGACGAAATACCGGAAATGACTACAGATTACAGAAGAACGGCGGAATCAGCAAAACACGTCGAACAAAAAAAAAAACACAATATTGATTTCAGCCGAGCGAAAATATTGAACGAATTACGGGAAACGAACGATTAAAGATGCGATAGAAATAGAAAAATGTACGGAAAACGGTTGGAATAGTTGGAGTAAAACCAAGAAGGAAAATCTATTAATGAACCGAGACAAAAATGCGGATGCAGAAAATGGAGAACAGCGTGCATGGGATGTAAGCGAAATAACAATTAAACGGGAAAAGAAATTAGTCACCAGATAGCGTTGCGACACAACATAGAGGGCGTGGCAGGAAGGCGTACACAAACACACACACACACACACCGCAGTCAGACGCGAACTACGTCACAACGTAGAGGGCGTGGCAGGAAGGCCCATATAAATAGCGGTGAGAAACAAGCGAATCGCTCAGTGTGGTCACGGCAATCAGACGCGAAGTACGTACTCCGAAGGCGGAACCTGCAACGATTCTGAAACGTCAAACCGAAATTGACAACATGGTTAATATTAACGTAATTAGTGAAAGTTTCAATAAATTCATTACTATAACTTTTATAAATTCCTGGATATTTAAAAAACTGTATTTTAAATAATGGGTACGTACGAGTGTAACGAACGGAACACGATTGACTAAAAAAAAGGGGGAGGGGAATAACTCGTATCGACTTTGTGTACACACACACAAATTTGTTTAATAATATGATTAAAAATGTTATTGACAATGTCTTAACAGGACTACGTCAAAGGTTTAAATCAATGTAGCTCAAGATTTTTCATTTTTACATCCAACAACAATATTTTATTCTCGACCTGTGGAAGACACGAAAAGATCCCGAATCGATTTTTGTAATAAATATACAAATGACCTCGACGAATTTGAATTACAAATTTCAGAATTACAGAGCTCTAACGAGATCGTGTTAATAAGCAAAGTATAATATTGGCATTCTATATACTATATATACACGAAGACAATGGTTTCAATAAAAATATTTGTAATATAAAAATATACTTTTTGTTTTGTATTTAAACGTTTCGTTTTGTGTTAACGCCCGGCACACCACGTATGGGTCCGCCTACGTAAGGGCGCTGCATTTTTATTAAGCCCGCGGCTTCGAATGTCCTGGATCCGGCACTGCCCTGCAGTAAACCCGCAATTAAAACCACCGTAAAAAGACGGAACTCTTGGCGTGTTAAACACGAAAAACCTTCGTATTTGAGGTAACAAAAAAAAAAAAAAATGCGAAAATCCGAGAACGGGTCGAGTATATATATACACGTCTTTGCCGCGGTGTCTTGTGCGTCAGATCGCGAAGAGATTTTTTTGCCGTTTGTAACCTCGGCAAAAAAAATTTTCACTTCAATAAAAATCGTTGTAAAAACCAACAAAATGTAACTCGGGATCTATAAAACGAAAATCGGAACTGAGATTTCGTGTAAGGAGAGGAAAACGCCCCTAACCAGTCGGATCGCGGGCAGCAGTGCGAAATGCCAGCTGTTAGGAGGCGCGGTACGACGCGCGCGTATTATATTAATTATGAATCGGTGTTATTTATCGTTCCCTAACCGCAGCCAGGACGTTGGTTTTTATACGACCAGAGCATATTACATATATATATATAATACGCGTTATATTACCGACTGCAGGATATATATATATATATATATACAAAAATAAATAAATTTTAAAAAAACAGGGAGGAAAAAACCATCGCGTGTAATACCGCGTACAAGGACGTCTCGTATATACCGCGCGGTTTAAACGCCGTGTATTCATATAGTTACCACCTAACCCTCGTGTGTATATATACTGTAATATTTCTTCCACTTTTTTTCTCCTCTTTTCTTATTGCTCGCGTTAATCCCCTGGATACCGTCATATTTATTACGATTTCGGGGCCGACTAATCTTACGCGTCCTTTATTTTAATTCAAAAACCATCCCCGTGTAACGAATTGGCCGTCTTTATAATACGTACGTACAACCTATAGTATAGCGTTTAATGTATGCGGAAGACGCTGTATATCTTTTACCGCGGATAATATTCCCGTTTACGTTGCAATGGCGTACCTGTAAACATTTTTTTTCTGTGGGGGGGGGGAGGCAAAATATTAAATGCCTCAGTTTAAAATCATAAAAATGTTTAAGACAAATAGCGTATTTAGTAACTTAAATGATAATTAATTTTAACGTTATTCAATATTTTTTTATTTATTATATACTATAAATTCAGTATAGGTACACGCATAGCCGTTCCAAGGGGGGCAAATGGGGCAAGTGCCCTAGGGCGTCCAAAGTATTATGAATGCAGGGGGCGTAAAAAAAATGAATGACAAAAAGAAAAAATTTATTGTTTTATTTTAGATACTAATTTCCCTTGTATCTATATGATGATTTCGAGGATGAGTGTATTTACTATTAAAAAATATAAAATTATGTAATTAGATATTACGTTAGTTGTAAATTTTTTTTTTGGGGGGGGCGTCAAATATTATTGCCCTAGGGCGTTATTGGCGGTTAAGGACGGCACTGGGTACACGTCCTTATTATAATTTTTCGCCGTTTATTTATAATTTTTTTTTTTTATATACTCATAATTTTCAATATTTCTTCTTCTTCTTCTTGGCTTTATAACTCTCCAAGGGTCTTCGTCGCCACCGTTACAATATTCCTTCCGTCTACAATATTATTTCACTCCAATCTTCTACGTCCTGCAGCGTCTTGGTTTACCGTGTCAAACCATCGCTTCCTTGCAGGTGCACCTCTCGGCCTTATCCCACTTGCTGGTTGATACTCTATACGACTACTCTCTCAGCCTTCGTTTCATCTCTACAATATAATATGATATTAAAGTCATTAAAATTGGGACACAAAACCCAAATCTCTTTTTTTTACTGCCAGCAAAATATATCAATGACTTCGTCAACGGCCCTACGTCATGTGAATGTTAAACACTTTTAATACAAAATATAACGCGATATTTGCAAAACAAGTACGAGACCGAACATACGAGAATATAATATAATAATGTATTTTTCAAAATAATTTTTTTTTTTTCCCAGTGAATACCTTTTAATACTTTTACCGTTTTAAGTGTTTAATGAGATTCGTAGCGATTGCGAAGTCTATACAACTTACTGCTGCGCACGGAATAAAATCGTATTATATAAACTCTTTTAGGTAACAATACTGGCGGAACATTTGTAGTTAAATCGGTGTACTCTTGAATAGAACGCGTTAACGTTTCTCGTCTACGTTTTTTTTTTTTTGTACCGTACATATTAGTTTTTCCATATATAAAATAATATATTTCGCGTATAGAAAATATATACGCGAACAGTGTACTCGCATTACTATATACGTACGTACGTAGAACGTCTAAGGCGACCCGTTTTCGAGCTATTCAAAGCTTTTCGTTTTGAAAAAAAAGGCGATCTGCGTGCCATTGTGTTCTGTCGAAAAAAAAAGGATAACCGAGTAAACAAATCGTGTGTTTCCGTTTCTGTATTCGTACAAACCAAACGTAATGTTTTAATAATCCGAAAGACGTCGAAATCAGTTCTGTTTTCTTTTTCGAACTTTTCCCAAACGAGCATTAAACGTAAAACATAATATTTATATTTAATTTTCTGAATGATTTGTTTCGTTAAACGTTCTGCCGTGTTTATTATTACTATAGTTTTACTCTTGTCGTTTTACGCGGGAAAATAATTCGACTCGTTTTCCCTATTAAAACTTACAAGCGTCCCGATCTGAGGGTGGAAAAATTATGGTCGCGTTGCAAGTAAAACCGGACGTCTGTCTTGAATTTTGAACGCGAATAATCACGAAGGTTAAGTTTTACTTTAAAAAAAAAAAGATACAAATATAATACGTTTCGATGTTTTTAACCATAAGCCACGTTCAATATAACAGATTTACAATTCTGAATCTGTAAAAAGATTAATAATGCGCAATTACTATAATGTATATTTTTTTTTATAAACCATAATTACGCTATATAATGATAATCGGTCGAACACACAAATAAAATTGTAAAAAAACTTCCTATTAAAAATCTGTTATAATTGTCGAGATTTGAAACGCTATTGATTCAACGTAGAAGAAAAAGAGCCGAACGCGAGTTTAATTAGTCTGGGAGAAAAAAGAAGGCCGCTACACGACTATTATAATTTCTTTTTTTTTTTTTTGCAACACTCGTGAAGTATATTGTTACGGGTAAATGTAAGAATTTCGGACATCGCGGTGGACACACAGTGTCCGAATATTTCGAGCGATATGAAAATGATCGTTTACCGAATTTATATTACATCTGTAGTCATTTTTAATAAAAAAAACCCCGAAACAATTTCAATATTTATATCAATACATTTACAGTAAACCTTGCGGATCTCGTGAAAATCTTTCCCCATAATAAGTGTACGTTCGTATATACTCGGCGCATAGTCAGCAGTCGTGTTATTAAATCGTATTGATCTGCAAAGACGATCGGGTGGGATCACGAAAAAAATTAAGTACGCTTCTCAAAAATGTTTAATTATTATTTCGCCTCAGATGAAATAAAAAATATGCGTTGTGTATATAGCAAAAATGTGTATATTACGTTTTCTCTTTTCTTCTCTTACAATTTTTTTCGTTTAAATGCCGCGTTCAAATGTTGTTATATCATTTCAACGATAAAGACGATATTAAAGCGACGACACAAACGCAAAATAAACTGCATCGACAATGAAACTGTTGCTTAAAATAATTTTAATTATTTCTATTTGTTGAAGATCAAATGAATAATATTAATCAACTATACCTATGTATATTTTTCTGCAGATTTGCAGGTTACTTTGTCCGCGACATAACGTAATATCTATAACTTTTATAGATTATTCACTCTGTTTCATCGATATTATTATTATTAATTATTATTAGGGCTCGGACGTTATTGCACTAAAAATGTTATAAAATTAATTGCATTATTGCTATAAAAAAAACCCAAAATTGCACTTAAAAATTGTAATAAAAAATTTTTTTGACGAACAAATCCGAAAAAAAAAAAAAAATACGAAATAGTCTGCAGTCGAAGTATTAACGAAATACAGTGCGATACTGAACGCATAATATTAATTTATAAATTGAAACATGGCCCGACATGACCATAGATTATTCCTATATAACAATAAAGTGAAAACACAAAAAAATACATAAAATTGTATTGAAAATGACGACGATCAACAAAATTGCGATAAAATTGAATAAATTGCAAAAAGTTGCGCTTAAAATGTTTAGATATTACTTTGTACTTGTTTGAAACAAATTTATAACCTATACTTAGCAACGAATCCGAACAATAGAAAAAAAAGTTGCAAATGCAACAACATCCGAGCCCTGATTATTATTATTATTATTATTATTATTATTATTATTATTATTATTATTATTAATATTAAGTATTATTAACTATTATTATTATTATTATCGTTGTCGTTTGTCGCGTTGAAATTAAAATTAAAATTATTATTAGTTATACCGCGGTGACGGCGGGAGAAGAAAAGCCCGTTTTTTTTTTTTTTTTTAATAACCTTAAACGGTAGGCAAGGAAAAAATAAAAAACGAAAGTGGCGCGACGCAAAGTTCTTAACAACGTCGATATATTTATCATCGGCGACGGAACGCAGCGGACGCCGAACGCGCAAATCCTCGCGTCGAGAAAGTTGTAAATTATAACGACGAGATAAAAAAAATAAAATAAATAAATTATATATATATATATATAAAATAAATAAATAACAACGAGAAATATCCGTGACGATCTCCGGGGATAGGGCGGTGAGGGTGATGTGCACACGCGTGTATATCCTCCGCGTCCATGCAGGGAAGCGCGGGATTTCTGCAGCAGGTACCTATGTATACCTACCACGGGTTAAAAGGTCCACCCCGAGCTTCTCTATCAATCTTCATCGGTCTTCGCCCGCGGTCCCTCGCACGCGCTAACCGCGACTACTATTATCCGCACCCCGACACCGCCGCCGTCCCTTCAACCGCGCCCCGCCTGCAGTCCCTCAACGCAGCAGCAGCAGCGCCCGCCACTCTGACGGAAAACGCGATAATATCGAAACGTTTTTGCCCGTAAACATAGGCGAACCCAGAGTTTTACGTTTGAGTGTGCCCGGCCTTTTTTATAATATAGAGGGGAGGCTATGAACAAATTCACCCCCATTTTATGCGTTTTTTTTAGCTCATAATTTTCTTCCATACACTAAAATCAAAATATTTTAAGTGTCCAACACTTGTTTACTAAACAAACTATATTATACTAATTGTATAATTTTTTTTTTTTTTCTTTAGGGTGTTCCTTGGTTCGCGCTTTCGATCCGATCCACTGGCCGCAACACACACACACACAGTCCTCGTTATGCGTATATACGTTGCGTTATTTTGGATACTGAGCGGAGCTCAGGTTTTAATCGGCCCATACTGCACGATCAACAATATTGATCGATATTCCATATTGACAGTGATATTGACCGCGCGTGTACGGGTCATATTGAAGACGAGTTCGATATGTTGAAACGGCTGGGGTCGAATTGCGTCCCGTAAGCAATCGCTAATGATTCATATGGTCGAGTTGCGTTCCGGTCATTAAAATAGATGGTCGAGTTGCGTCCCGGTCATTAAAATGGATGGTCGAGTTGCGTCCCGGTCATTAAAATGGATGGTCGAATTGCGTCCCGATAATTACTCAATTTAACATCAAAATGTACGAGAATCTTGGACTAGTAGTATTAAGAGGACGCTACACACAAAATATTATATTATTCGTATACCAACGAAAATATACGAAAATAGACATATTGGAAATTCTCGGCACACATGAAACACAATAATAATAATCAACTTGCACTAAATTATAATCAGTATCGTTGTTTATTTCTTCATAATTTTGAAACTAATAGTCATAGAAACCTGAAATTTTCACCAAATATGTAACTTTAGACTATATTTATGAGAAAAGTAATCGTTTTATCGAATGCAATTGCTTATCATTGCTTTCAAATTTAAAATAAAAACAAAACTCTAAAATCTTTATCCAAGTAATTCACTTAAGCGATATCCACAACACCCCGTGGCTCGTTACCTTTTTTTAAACTATTGTGCCTCATCATTTGATATTTAATGACAGGAACGCAACTCGACCATTCATTTTAACGACCGGGACGCAACTCGACCATCCCATTTAACGACCGGGACGCAACTCGACCACCCCATTTAATGACCGGGACGCAACTCGACACTTTTTCTCTGCATGGGACGCAACTCGACACTTACGGTTGAAACAATCAAAATCACTTTGATATTTATCGATAGAGAGTCAATATTGTAAATTGTAGCAATAGCAATAATCGCGTTCTCTTCGCTAGACATTTTGAACGAAACTGAACGATATATTGATGATGAATATTATTGATCGTGTGTGTGTATGCCGAAAAAAATTGAAACATTTATTGATATAAATATTGATCAATATTATTGATCGTGCAGTATGAGCCGCTTTACAATGATCTGTATATGTCCGTATTCAAAAATTCTACCAGATCGAGTGCACAGTTTGTTTCCGGTATCAAATCGCGTCTAGTTACAAGTATTTCAGAAAAGTTCATTTTTCGATTTTCTCAAAAGCACCGAAAAATATTACTAAAAAAAATTACACGAAAACGGTAAAAACGCGATTTCGTCGAAATCGATTATTGCGTTATTTCTTCGTGATTTCGAGAGTAATGAGTATAGAAACTTGAATATATTCGTTAAATGTGTAACTTTATATGATATTATATAAGAAAATAAATTGTCGAAAATTTTCTTTTAATTTTCGACTATTTATAGCAGTTATAGGTTTTGAGGTATTTAATAGATAAAAAGAGTTAGTTTTTGTTATATATATCCAAAATATTCCACCGAAGCTCCGCTCACAATCGTTTTATATCGAATGCAATGTGATTTATCGCATCGCTTTAAAATATAGTGCAGGTCGGTTGGTATAGCGGATATGCGAGTTCCGTCCCAACGACCTTTTTTTTTCTATACCGATCTCGTCCCGGCAAAAAGAAGGAGGTATCTAATTGGAAACGATCCGTTTTCAAAGGAGTTTTGTATAGGCAATTTAAAATACGCACAAGCGTATGAGCGGTCGTGAGAAGGTGTAATGCTCATGTCTGATCTCGTATATACTTGATGATCGTGTATGCTTTTTGTACGCGCATGCACGAGTCAACGAATTTAAAGAACGTCTAGTCAAAATATAAAAATTCTGTTCCCAACGTTCTCTCGTTTCAATTTTCTTCGGATGTTGTTTTGACGCCGATAACGAACAGTTTACCAGAAAAGTGCATGACGTAAAGCCTCATTTTCAATACTTATTCAAAAATACGCAACAGTAATAAAATGTTATTGACGTAATTCTAGATATCGGTGAAATTACTTTTTGAAATATATTTAGTCATTTTAAGTAATTGATAGATTATTATTTTTCTCAAAATTACCTATATATACTCGTATAACGCCTTTAAACTGATGGACGGAATCGGTTTATACCTTTTATTTTTACCGGGACGGAACTAATATACCTTATATTGTAACGTTTATGTTTGAAGTTGTATTGAAACAGTTAGGACGACGATTGCAGACGTTGGACGAAACGCGACCATCTTCGATGGACAATTAATTACACAGAGAATTTATTTCGAACGACAGCCCTTTACGATTTTTTAACCATCGGTCCATTTTTTTGTTTGAAAAAAATAACCTCCGGCCGTGAGTATTATGAGTATTGAACGTTTTCTTATCTATTTTTCACCACGCTCGAACGTTTTTCTCTCTCTTTCTTAGGACGCGTTTGAAAACAATGAATTTGCCGAAAAACGTTTTGTGAATACATTTATAAACAATATATACGCATTTCGAATGAAAATATAAAATACTTTTTAAGCTTCTATTCGTAAGTATGTATATATTATATAATACTTAATACTCGCACTTAAACCGACAGTGTTCGCGTCTGTATTTATTTATATTTACAATTGTCTCGTAATACCTACAACATACATCGAACGTTCGTTGTACAAGATTCTATCGGAGCACATTCAGGAGTAATATACAACACAATATATGTACATATAATCCTTAAACACCTTTTGCACATAATATATTCATGTGCGCTTGTAACAACGTAACCGTATATACACGCGTATAACATTTGTCCAGTTTTTGAATATCATATATTCTGTTCGTTTACATCAAAGGTTCACGACTCAACTCGAGCCGCGGACTACTTTTGCAAATTTTCGATCATCGCGGATCACTACTCGGTCTTATATCCTATCACCCCTCATATATATATATATATATATATATGAATAATAACTATAGAAAATATATACTTAATTGAATAATAGAAATACCGCAGTAAATATCGAGAAAAAATATCAAAAACATATAAGGTATTCACAATGACATTTGCAGACAATTTAGAAGACAATTTAAATTACTACATGAACCTACTTAACCAATGTGACTATTATTATAGCTCGTACTTCTTTGACCGGTTGTGGCATTCTTGGGTTGACGTTGTCGCTTAAAGCAAATCGCATATACATAAGTAACACAAAATAGAATGTCACTCCCTGCGTTTGTTAGGTACAACGCGACATCATTTATTATTCTTTAATTTTAAAGTTAAAGTCTTTTTTTTTTTTAATTAAAAAATCGATGTAAATTTTAAAAAAGGACTTAGACACTGCGGACCGTCTGAGATAAGTGTACGAGCCATCGGTGGTCCCCGGACCATACCTGCAGTTGGGAACCACAGGTGGATGAAAAACAGCCGTTTCAATCGTCGTATCATAAAATATAAATAAATACGTATAATACTACGTATGTATATACGTGAAATTAATAGGACATTCGGAATATTGAACGAAATCGCGGAGGTAAGAAATACGATTTGAACGGATTCTGGTTGAAGTGATTTATATACGAGGACGAGCGACGAGCAAGTGTTTGCGTCACATAAATCGTACGTGTCAATCCGCCTCCGATTATCACCAAATCCTCGTTCGGCAATAAACGCGACACAAATAATACGCGTCGAAGTTTCGCCCCATTAATATGCCCGCGTTATACATTTTATGATATATTTGCGTACACATTTTTTTTATATACATATATATTATTATAAAATAGGAAGCAGTGCTTATTTTAACGCGCGTATTTGGACACATTTTGCGTAACTCTAAGTAGAAAATGCGCAGCTCTAATAAATTTAAGAAACGCGCGTATCTGTACGTTTTAAGTTTTTGCTTATATAATCAATTATATAGTAAAATTTATTATTTTGATCAAGTACAACAACAGTGTTAAAATTCGCGTTCGGTTTCTTTTTAATTTGTTAACGGATTTTTCATTAATCCGTGTATTAAACATCATCTTAATCCAAATTACTACTATCCCTCTGTTTGGGTATGGAGAAGGGGACGGAAAAATACGATAATAAGATAAATTATGGTTGGGTGGTGACGAGGGGATGTAGGTGATAAGTTAGGGGAGGGGAGAGAAGGGATGGTGGCGAATGGATGAAGGGGAGGAGTTAAGGAGGCAGAGGATTCTACGTCATACGCATTTCTAAAAAAAACTTTAAGCATTTGCAAATAGGAGACAGGTGCTTATAACTCGTCTATCGCCGTTTCGACACGCGTTTTATTATTATTATTATTGTGCATTCACGATCGAAGAAACTTATGTATACGTAATGTTTTCCCTAAAGGAAAAAGTACAGAACTCGGCCGAAGCCGTGTGAAACAGCAATTATACAGAAATAGTAATTCACTACACGGGCGGGTCAATCAATACATCCCTCATTGGCCCGCACCGTCTCCGTCTCCGGACAAGACGAATTAATTTCACAAGTCGGCCGGGAAATATCGGAAACTTCATAGAAAACTAGCCAATGGCTGCGAGAACGTTTTAACTGAGTGAAAGTGTTAACGTGAAGCTGAGCGAAACAGTTATTATGCAATAAAAAATATAATTATATATATATATACCACCCGGGCGTATCCACACGAGTCGATCATCAGCTATGTACATATTATACAATATTTACGAACGTCTCTTTCTCTAATCGCATTTGGAATGTAATATGTGTTGCTTGATCGTCTCGATTAGCGTATTATTAAACAAAAAAATAATGAATTCGGATCGATCGTTTACGGTGGCCGTATACGCTTGTCGACAATTGGGTAAATCTATATACATACTATTATTAAATTTAGTGAAATTCGTATGATCTATTTCATTACGAGGCGACGACTTAAAAGGGTTATGGTTAAAAAAAAAAGAAAAGTCTCGCTCGTCTAAACTGCTTATGCAAATTCACGCGGAGGTGATTTCGAACGTCATGAAAATCTCTATTGTGAGTATAACAAACACCGCAATGGAAACTTTAATACGGCTTTAAGGTTGAATATTACTCGTAATTTTTCAGACTTTACGAGTAGCCCCGTTGCCCCATTGCGTTTTATTTCTACAAAAATCGTCTTACTATAGTAGAAAAAACTAAAAACACAACAATATACGCGTTAAAATTTGAATTACATCAATTTTCTGTTAATAAAAACAATTTATTTTTTCGTTCGTTCGCGACGTTTTTAAAACGTTCGTTAAAATCAATCACGATTATTTTTGTTTTTCTGCATCCGCGTTTTGCACCTTTAATCCTTTGATCAATCTAAAAAAAAAAAAAAAGGTGAAAACGTAATAATTATTATCAATGGGATCGAAAGAAAACGGTATCGACGTACTCTTCGACTTTGCTTTTCGTTTCGTGCGGAGGAATGTTCAACAGTTTTTGCAACGCGCCAATCATGTACGCTAAAAGCGTGTAATAAAATTTACATGTTTATTTAATATGTACAACGTTATTAATGTCGCAATATTACTTTTTGACGAATTATTATCAGCTTTGCACGTATCAGGAGCTCTGGCTTTTCGCCTGCCCAACGAATTCAGTTCTTTTAACGATTTCACCTCGCCGGTCACCGAGTCCGTCGGCACGTTAATCTCGTTCAGTTTCTCTACGATTTCCCGTTCGTTGTACGACACACAACTGACCGCGGGTAAATCGTCTTTGGTTTCTTAAACGGTCATACAAATTCGAATATAAGAGTGTCAGTTGAAAATTAATATATTATAGCAGGGGTCTCCAAACTTTTTTATTCAAGGGCCACAAAAAATATCAAATGGTCTTAGCGGGCCAAAAGTTTATTAACACATATAATTTTTAATTTTATGAAAATATAGGTATACAAATATAAGTTTACTATTTACCGTCTTATGGGTGCTGCGGGCCGGTTAAAACTTGTTCGCGGGCCGTATCCGGCCCGCGGGCCGTAGTTTGGAGACCCCTGTATTATAGTATATAGCAGAACCAACGCGAAAAAATAATATTGTAACGTGTTTTTTTAAAAAAAAAAAAGCATTGACTTTACCGTCTCTGATTACACACATAATACGCACTGACCTTTCAACGAATTCTCCAGTTCTTTTTCTTCCTCCAATTCCTGTTCTATTTTCTTCTTTTGCATTATATCACCGACTTTGGCGTACAGGTCTATCAGGGTCTTTTCGAAATCCTTAACGATCTTCCGCACGCTTTCTGGATACGTGTAATCTTCTTTCATCGTTTTCAAAAACTCTAACGCCCATTGTATTTGATTAATACCTATGCATTTTACACGCACACATATATATATAGAGTCGCCGTCGAGTCACAGATACGCTTATTTTGATCTTAAATCATCCGTTACGAAGAAGTACAGACGTTTTTAAATGAAATACAATGTCAGCGTTAGTACTATAAACGCGTACAACACAAATCATACGCGTCAATCGTATTGTGAATTGTTTTAAAATCGAAAATTGAAACAAAAAAAAAAAAATCGTTTGAATTTATTTTTAGACGATATAAAAAAAAAAAATTGTCGTCTTGATAATATCGTAAGGATTTTACCGCACATAACTCTCGGATTTTTCCCGTACACTGCCCATAGCACTGTGATGAGATTGTCGAATAACACTGCGAATGGCAGTTGAAGAGCGTGTTTTCTGCTGTGGCTATGACGTGTCGGTGGTGTACGGAAATTGTACAGTACCGGATGAAACGAAACGTTCGATTCGTCGCTAGTCTCTGACAATTTTTCAAAACTAGACACTTGAGGAACTCTGTAACAAAATCAATTCCAACAGTCAATCACTATATGCATAACACATGAGACGAAATTAATCCGGCTGAAAAACGTTCGTGAACGTACTCATCGGTGGCGTTCGGTTTAACGTCACCCATTTTATACCGGGGAAAAAAATTGAAATTATTTTATTTTATTTTTTATTTTTTTTAAACGCTTATTGACTGTGTTAAAATATTTAAAATCGACTGATTTCATCCGAATCACGTCCGCGCGTATAACTGCGATCATTTCGTACACTATTTCGTTACTATGCGTATTTATATTGTATACGTATATATATATATATATATATGCTCATTTATTTAGCTAATAAAACGAACATTTTCATGGACGTTTAAAAAACAAATATATATATATACTCGTTCGGATAATAATAATATTGTATTGTTCTTCGTTCCAATCGGAATGTTTCGAGTGGAATAATATTGTCATTTAATGTAAACGGATACACATTTTTTTTTATTATTCACGGACGTCGATTACAGACACGTTTTATTGTTTTAACGGATATAATTCGAGCTTGTATTATTACAGTATTGGAAAAAATATTTGCTTTGAAATTTAATAATTATATAATCGAAAATCGAATTTTTTTTTTTTTATTCTAACTTAACGATCCAAACAGATTTTTTACGTATACCGAGTATCGCGTAAAATCGTTTCATTCGACAACGTTTAAACGCGTTCGTGTATCCGTTAAAATTTCATATTTTTACGACATTTTCAATAATAATATTGAATCCGACGTGTTTTTTTTTTAATGGCGAAAAAAGAAACGCTTTTAAAATTTGGAGGTTTTCGACAATAACTTACGAAAAATAATTAAATGAAGCGTATATAGGAAAGCAAATCGTGTCGTCGTCAGAATTGAGATTTTTTTTATATCGATTTACGAAGATAATAATAGAAATATTGAATTTATATTTATTTGACTGATAAAGTTGTTGACGATACACGTGCGCGGTATAATTTTACTTTTTAATATGAAAAAAAAAAATGAAAATTCATTGACTTCCGTAAACGATTCGACTCACCGATTTCGGACGATAGAGTTTTAATATGCGTGTGAACGAGTAAGTGAAGCGAACGTCCGACCGAACTGTATAATATAATATCAATAATTTTCCTCGCGCAGAGTCTATGCTCGTATTTTTTGTATCGTTCCTATATATATATATATCACAGGCGTGCGCAGACTTTTGAGTCAGGTATGGCTAAATTCAATCTGACTACCCACTCCTCCCCCTCTGTCACGGTCACACAAGAAAAAAATTATAGAAATTTTTTCTATAAACTTCGAAACGACCATTTTGTTGGTGACTGGAAAATGTAAACATTTTTCATTAATTCACACATACAATTCGTCAATATTGATTTAAAATCAATCTAATAAAACAAATATAATCTAATAAAATAATTCAAAAACGTTCAAAACATAAATCACAATATATAATATTAACAATTGTCAATTAACATTATTATTTATTTATTATTAAAAATTATTCATTATGTAATTTTCTCTCAGGTAAAGGCTCAGGTGGGGCTAAAGCCCCAATCAGCCCTACCCGTGCGCACACCTATGATATATATATATATATATATATATATATATATTGCCGACCATACTAAATAATTATAATATGATCATCATCATCGTATTATAAATTACAAATCAATTAGTTCATGCAATTTCCTACGTTTTGTACGCAATTTATACACTATATAATAATAATAATAATAATAATAATAATAATAATAATATGTGAATAATGTAACGACGTGTTCCTCGTATAGTTTTATTTCGTTTTCTTGTCTATAACCAATTAACTCCGTCAAGAATCGTCTACAAGATAAAAAAATATATTACTTCGAAAATTAACACGTACGCTGCATCCATGCATGGAGATAACTACGGTTAAATGTGAAAATATGTGCGCGCGTATCAATAAACGCGGCGTCACGAAAATGAACAAAAAAAAAAAAAAAAATCACTTTCGAGTGGATATTGAAAATAATATCGCGCGCCGCGTTATATAGTTTTACAATATTATACAAATATCATTACCCCATTGAATATACATAAAATATTAAAAATAAATAGAGTTAAAATTACCACCTAAATATACTGCGCTACAAATTATACGCGATATTATATAATTTCGAGGGAAAAGAAAGAAAAAAATCCAATAAATTCGCCGCTATATTATATCATATTATATTATATGTCGTCCGTTGCGTTCCGTCGGTATACATACATTTATTACAACCGAAATAACGTCGACTTGAAATCAACGTAATATTTGTGTTTCGTTTATGTTATCATCCGTTGCAGTCGATAAACGTATAAAAAAAAACTAATCCGCTGAATTATATTATTCGATAGTAATAATAATAATAATAATAAAAAATTAATACAAATAAAAAAAGCTTCCCCGCGTATTTATTAATATATATATATATATATATGCACATAGCTATTTATATAAGTTAAATATTCAATACAAAAATATAAGCAGTAAAAAAATGAACGTCGCGTATATATACGATTTCCTCGAAAATATTATTTTTAACGAGCGTTCGAATAACGTTTTTCACTCTGAAATCACTTTATTTATTTATTTTTTTTTTTACCGTAACCTCGTCTGCGCGACATATATACCATCTATATTCTCTATACACAATAACAGAATTAATAGAAATAATCTCGTTGTCGAGATTATACGCGCAGCTGCGATAAAACCAATAATCGATAATACTATATATACGAGTATAAAGGTAAAAATTACACGAGTCTGCAAGAAAAACAAAAAAAAAACTGCACATGATTTGTTTATTGTTTTTTTTTATAGATTTTTACTCAGGAATTTTTTTTTAAATAACCCATCACGTCAATTTTTTTTTTTTATTGCAAAATTCAACTATTTTTAGTTCGATTTAAATTCAAATAATGGAAAGGGCAGGTAGTGTGAGAAGCTGCAATCATGTCTCAACCAACACGTTCATACTTTGTATGTAGCGATAATGAGGTGTTTTAGTTCGATAGAATAAAATTAGTGATATATTTTTTTTTAAACCCCTATTATCTTTTGCAAAAAAAAAAAAAAGTACCGGACTTGGGGAGGAATGGCGGTCATTTTTGGATTCAGCATCCTAGAAAACATAAAGTTTACCCAAATAATATTCCATATATGCAGTCGAAAAAAGAAATATATTTTTACAGACCTGTACAGTGTTATTTTATTAATATTACGCGTCGTATTTTAACAAGGTTGGAAGCGAGTGTTTTCTAGCTTTGCCTTGCACACACCTATATTCATAGTGTATGTGCAGTATAATAAACGTTTTGTATGTACCTATACTTTCAACGCGTATACCGATCGACCCTGCAGTGATGCGATAAAGATTCTGTATATAAACAGATTTGAATTCGTCGTGAATTTTACTGTATAGAACGACTATAACTCCGCATTTTTAATTTTTGTTCATACATATATCCTTAAAAAATACTCGAACAAATTTAAAATCGCTAATAATGAATTTTTGAATATCTTAAGATAAAAAAAAAATTGTGAAATTCATTCTATGTATTATTATAGTAAAATTCACGAAGAATCCGTTTTCAGAATCTTTATATCGCATCACTCGCATACGGACTTTCATGCATCACGAAACGTTTATTCTATGATTCGTGCAGCAGTGTATACATATTATAGTATATAATATGTATATATATATATAAACCCCGATACATATTCAATGGATTATACACTGGTAAGACGTATTGCAGGTGACTCGGCCGCTTTTAATCTGCAGGAATATTCAATCCTCGCGATGACTATTAACAATGCAATACGCTGTCTATATATATATAAAAAAAAACGTTTTTCTCCTCGTATAATATAATAACCCGTACCTATAGTGCTGCTAAGTACATAAAACACTGATCGGTCGTAAATGGAATTTTTTTTCTTTTTAGAGGGCTTTCATGCGCCTCGCACTCGAGTGTACACACTGCAGCGCAGCGATATCACGCGCTAAGCACGCCGACGTTTAAATACTTCAGCGTTGTTTATATTATGATCCGCTGTAAAACGATTATCGATATCGCGCTGTACGTGTTTGTATGTGTGTTTTGATTCGTTTTTAATAAAAAAAAAAAAATAAAAATGTTAAATCCCGTATATCAGTGCTTCTCAACCTGGGGGCCACGGCCCCTAGGGGCCGTGGCTATATATGACTGGGGGGCCTTGAAATATTTATTTTCATGTGGTCATTGGATTATAAAATACGAATAAATACTACGTGTAAGTCATGAAATAGATAAATAAAAATAAAGTAATTTGTCGTAGTGATATATGGTAACTATCTGTTGTGTTAATCGTCATTAAATTTTGTCAATGTCCAGTGTGCTTACCGCTCAGACAATTCACCGCTTTTTTAGATGCTGCTTGCTAGGGTTCTGTTAAATTTTCTTTTCGCATTTTCACTAGACCAGTGCTTCTCAAACTGGGGCCGTGGCTATATTACTGGGGGCCGTGAAATATTTATTTTATTTAGGCCTTATAAGCGTTTATAAAAAAATTTTGATTAAGGAGGCCTTGACAGTTTTACATTAAATTTAAAGGGCCCCATGGGAAAAAAGTTTGAGAAGCACTGCCGTATACGATTTGAATAAATATAATTTTAAATAAGTACGTATAGTTTCGTCTGTTTTATCAAATAAACGGAAACGTATCAATTTATATAGACAATCACTTTATATTATAAATATATATATAATAATGTGTTTTTTCTTTTTTAAACTCGTTTTTATTATTTTTTTTTTTTAGACGAGCGACGATTGCGTTTATACGATTTTATATGAAGTCAAAAAATCAAAGATAGAAATCTGCAAAATATCAGCTCTGTTATGATGCGATACGTATGTCTCGTCAGTCGTTTCAGCGCTCGAGTATATATTGTGTTGTTGAATAAAAAAAAGAAAAAATTACGAAATACTCGAACATACTCGTATACGTTTGCGTTTAAAACGTCGAATTATTCGGTTATTTTAGACTTGATATCAATTCGAACGATAAAAAAAAATCGACTACTTTTAATTCAAAACAATTCAACGAAGTACGCATTTTATTGTACATCGCTCAGCTCTCGTCGCTATATAGGTTAAACGTGCAATTTGTAACGGTCGAACTGTTATTATTATTTATACAAACGAATTATGTATGCGTGTAAAAGTCGATTATCTATATACATATATAATAAAGTATAATTCTATATAAATGTGGGGAATTTGATTCAAATGAACAATACGCGTTTTACTTTCGAAAATCGCGGACAGCTTAATGTTATAAAATTTAATGAAAAAAAAAAAAACACTGTATTAATAAGGTGAGCGTTGTAAAATTTCGTCGAGACTCGCGCCGAATTATATACATATACACAAAATTGGTATAGGTGTGGAACACGCTTTTAGTGAAATTTAATCCGGTCCGTTATATAATAAATAATTTTTTTTTTTAAAGGCCTTACATTCAGCCATTCAGGCTCTTGGCCGCCAAAACTATTTCCTTCCACCGCTCTCTATTATACGCCTGTTCCCAGTCCACTCCAATTTCTTCTATAGTATTTCCTTGACGCTGTCCTTCCATCTTATCCGCGGTCTTCCTCTTGGTCTCTTTCCACTTGTCTTATCTGTCAGTACTCCTTTTAACATGCTCTCATCAGCCCGTCATACGTGGCCTGCCCATTCTATCCTTACCCCCTCTAATGAATCGAACCACATCTTCTCTTCTTTTTATAAATGGTATGATTGCGCGTTACTTCTTATTATTTCCCATTTCTGTTCCATATTGTTGAACACGCGCTGGTCCATAGAACTTTCCTTTCAATATAATAAATAATAATAAATGTTTTTTTTTATACGTGTAATTGTAATTTCGGCGAAGAATACACATATATGGTCGGAATCGGTCTTTTAGAGCGAGGAGTGTATTGGTTTTACAACGATGTGTTTTTTTTTCATGTCTGTACCCAAAAATTCTACCAGAAGGAGTGCAAGCTCTTCGACCTTTTCGCGTAGCGCACCTTTTCTGATTGCGAATCGCGTCATGTTTGTACTTTAAACAAGTCATTTTTCGATTTTCTCAATACTCTTTTTCAAAAGTCAGGAAAAACTATACCAAAAATCACGTAAAAACGCTAAAAATGCAATTTCGTCTTAATCGATTGTCGTTTCTTCTATTTATATTACGCCGAAGCTCCGCTCAGAATCGTTTTATCGAACGCTCCAATGATTTATCATTGCTTTCAAATTTATAATAAAAACAAAACTCTAAAATCTTTATCCGAGCAATTCACTTAAGCGATATCCACAACACCCCATCGGGTCGCTACCATTATTATTATTATTATTATTTGAAATGTGACTCGGGTTTGACCCGGTATTCACACCACGTATCGGGCCTAGGCCAAGAAACAGTGATTTCGATGTTTATGTCCATTTGGTATTTATTCACGTTGTCTCACTCTATATTACATCGACGTTTAAGAACTTCCTTACTGTATATGTACTGTGTTTATGATTGTCGCTTTTTGCCGTGTAACATATGTGTTTTGACGCAATCCTAGTATTTTTAGGCTATTATGCAATGTACGTGGTATTACACCTGTCGAAGAGAGCACAATCGGCACAATTATTACTTTACTCATTCCCCACAGACGTCGTAATTCTTGTGTCAGGTCTGTATATTTTTGGATTTTCTTTGTGTACGTTTCGTGAATGTTATGCGTGTTTGGTATAGCAATATCAACCAGGAATGTAATTTTTTTTTAATCTGTAATCAGTGTTCTGTCATAATATAGTTTGTAAGTTTTATTTTCATGTACTGTTTGTGGGTTATATTTGTAATATGGTATTTGTGTCTGGAATGAGTTTATGGTTAAGTGCAAGCTGTTGATGTATGATGTTTACTACTCGGTTATGTCTGTGTAAGTGATCTGTTTGTGCTAGCATTTTGCATCCTGATGTGATATGTTGTATTGTTTCTTGTGTTATACGGCAATATCGGCATGTTGTATCGTGCAATGTGTCGTCCTTAAGTATGTACTTAACTTATTATTATTATTATTATTATTATTATTATTATTATTGTTATTGTTACAGATTCGAACGTCGAAACGGTCGAAGGATTGCGAGGAGAGAACAGTATAGCGTTGAACTGTTAATAACAAAAATATTGTTATATAAGCGTAATACAGAGGTCGAACACTGCAGCGCGCTTTATCTAATCTCCTGCAATACATATTATAATAAGTGTTTGTACGCACCGTAATATACCTACGTATGTGCTATATTTGGTATATGGCAATATTTATTTATTTATTTTTTACTGTTCGCCGCTGTAAGAGTATCGACCGACATAATATTATTATAATAATATTTTCATTACGACGCGTCATTGTACGCGCGCGACTCGTCCACATAGGCAAGACGGCACGCGTTAACCGCGGTAACGGTATAATATTATATACAGTGTACGGTACGTATATACTGCAACGGTGTAACATTGTGCGCGTTTACACGTCTCCTACGAATGTCTCAAACGATAACGTGAACACTGCGTTGTTGTAATCAACGCGCGTTTTCCGTCAACGACACATAAAATAGTAATAATAATAATTATTATTATTATTTGGCGTATTTTGGGTGTAAAAAAAAATTAATAATATTTTATTGTAACCCCCGCGGGGCACGCCGGTACCGGATGAACCAAACCGCGGGCGGCGTCGCTCCGTCGTCGTCGTCGTCGTCGTCGTCGTCGTCGCCGCCGTCGTCCGACAGTCTGGCGGACTTTCTGGCCGGTTCGGTGGCCGGCGTGGCCGTCGTGTTGGTCGGCCAACCGTTGGACACGGTCAAGACCAAGTTGCAGACGTTCCGCGGCTTGTACGCCGGCGCCGCGCACTGTCTGGCCCACACGTACCGCACGTCCGGCGTGCGGGGCCTGTACGCGGGCACGTCGCCCGCCGTGTTGGCCGGCGTGGCCGAGAACTCGGTGCTGTTCGCGTGCTACGGGCTGTGCCAGCGGACCGTGGCCGCCGTTACCGGCGCGCGGGACGCCAAACGCATGGACGCGCTGAGCAACGCGGCGGCCGGGTGCGCGGCCTCGTTCTTCTCGTCCGTCGTCCTGTGTCCCACCGAGCTGATCAAAATCAAACTGCAGGCCGGCCAAGAGCTGGCCGAGTCCCGGGGACAACACTTCCGCGGTTCCGTGTACCAAGTCACCAAGGTTCGTATAACAGTCGTTTTGTATACAGGCACCTATAACGCATGTGCTCAGACGCTCTTTCCATATACGCCGCCGCGTTTCAACTGTCGTCGGCAGTGCGGCTGTTAATCGCTTCCGACTAGTAGTACGCGGGTCGAAACACGACCGCAAGTATAAGTTTAATTTTTTTAAAAGGGTTTTTTTTCTCGAGAAATCTTTATGCGCGTCCTGTATTCGTAAGCTGACGTTCTCTGTAGAACAGCACGAGCAAAGAAGGCTTTCCAAAATAAAAAAAGCCACTATTATCGACCCACAAATAGTGTGACCTCACAGACGAAAAAAAAAAGTGCTATTAAAAATATACGTGTGGAGTATTGGCCCCGTATGGGTGTGAAACTTGGACAGTTAGTAAAGTAGAGAGAAGCGAACTGGAGGCCTTCGAAATGTGCAGGTGTTATCGAAAAATGCTAAAAAAGACTAAATATGAACTGAAAGAGTGACGAATGAAACAGTGTGCTAATACTAGTGGTAAAGGAAAAACGAGAATTGTGGCGTAGTGTATTAAGGTTGGAAGAGACAAAATGATAGGACACGTACTACGCGCCATGATAGTTCTATAACGAAGAATGTTATAGAAGGCGACGTGAGAAGGTCGTATGGGAAGAGGAAGGCCAAGGATGGAACACGTGAAACAATAATCACGATCGACACGGGAAAGGATATAGCTACAAGGAACTAAAAGAATTAAGTTACGATAGGGAAGCATTGGAGAACTGCAGCAAACCAGTCGGACGACTGAAGACGCGAAGAAGAAAGTATTCGTGTGAATAATCAATAACGTGTGTGCAGTAGTGCGACGATGATTTTCTCGTCAATGAAACAAAATTATCTCGTCAAAAATCGTTAGACGTTCGACTATACGTTCGTTCGCCAGCCTCGAATCGAATCGTCTGTCGCAATTTTCATATCGCGTATGTATACCATTGAAGCGTTAATATTTCGAAAACGGCATATATATATTAAAGCCTATATATACTCGACATCGGTCGGATACTACAAATTACATCGGGTTTTTAAAAATAATTGAATTTCAGATTTTTTTTCCTTTTTTAAATTAGAAAAAAAAATGTGTGCCTGGGATTCTTGACGCTTCGTTACGTTACACGGATTGCACATTATTTCCACGAGACATTATAATAATATATATATATTATATTTTGATTATATGGCTTTCGGCCCGGAAAATCGACCGGTGCTTCCTCTCCTATACACACACACAGTGGCCACAGTGTCGGCCTGGCACACCAAAGGCCCCTGGATCTTTTTATTCTGGGCCCCCGCCCCTTGGTTTAATATGAAGTTAAAAAATACATATCAATGAAAAACAATTCATTATATATATATAGGGTGTCCCAGATCCAAGGGCGTAGTGACGCTAAAATTCTTACCGGGCGAATAAGATTTTTCCGGGCCACTTGTGAAAAAATTTATTTATTATTATTATTTTTGGACTAGCGCCTTCTGTTTCCATATAGAGTTAATAAAAGAATCTATGGTGAAGTTAGAATTTGGTGGTCGGATTTAGTTTTTAAGTTAAAGCAATTTGAAATTTTACCGCGTTTCTTTGTTGGGTTTATTTTTTCGATTTTTCGGCTTGTACTATATATAATAATCCAAATGGATAAATACCACGATTTGACGTATATACGGTTCGGTGTTCGAACCGCTATTCTCAAATCAATTTTTGCATTATTTTTTTTTATACATTATATAATAATACAAGGCAAAGATTTCAAAACTGGTGGAGACATAGCGTTCAAAAATATTGGTATATATAAAAAAAAAAAAGATGGGGCACACCCTGCACACACCACACACACACAGGACATATTTTTTTTTTAACATACTATTATATAATACACTAGCTGTCAGTCGTCCGGACTTTGCAGGACAGTTTTTTTAAGATGAGTTATTTTGAGTACCCGCGATAACAAGCATATCGAAATATTAATATATACTTGTATAAAGGTAAATTTATAAAATTGAAAATTTAATCGTAAACGTTCGAGGATAACGTCAAAACTGAGCGGGATACGCGTGACCGTTTCAAAATGACATTCGTTTTCTTCGTCAAAAAAAAAAAATTAGTAATTATATAATATATACGCGCGTAGTATCGGTTCCGTTTTGTTCTATATAATCAATGTTTTCAAAAGTCATTTTTTTTTATCTTTTTATTTTTGATAATAATTTTATTTTCGGAATTCCGCGCTACAATTATTACATTATAGATTTTATTTTGTTCTTATAAAACTACAAAAAAAAAAAAAAAAAAAACATAAAAAAATTTAAATCTTATTATTTTATTTTATTATTATTATTTTTTTAAACTCAAAGTAGCCATTTTACATGTTTTGTTTAAAATGTTTATTCACGATTAGTCGTTGATTTTCTACAGTTTTTTTTTTTAATTTTACGTCGATTTTTTTTTCATTAATACGAGAGAACCCGCAGACGGCCAGAAAAATAACGCGGCGGGCAAACGAATCGCGAAAAAAAAAATATTGAAATTTTTCCTTATACTTCAAAAAAAAAAAAAAAAATCGTAGAAAATTTAACGACTATATAATCTCATAAACGAACATTTCTAACGCCAATAAATAAATTTTTTTTTAAATAAAATTATAAAAGGGAAAATTTGGATTAACAGGTTGACTGCCACTTTAAAAATATGAGACTCTCTATAATCGCTATATGGGGTCTAATATTACCCTACAATATACTTTTACCACCAGGCTTTGTGGGGTCTTTAAACCCTACAGCTTAACATTATATTTCTACGCCTCGTAGGGTACTGAGAACCGTCATAATGCATAGTTTTATATAGAAAAATATTTTGTCGCGGCCTCCTTGGATGTTCTGTTTAATGGTTTTGAGATAAATTTGTCTTAATGAAATAAAATATATTTTTATTTTAACGACCATGTTTTTCCAAAAACAATTTTCTTCCTATCGATGTTTATTTTGAATTTATACAATTTTAAAGAGAGAAAAAAAAGAAGAATTTATAAATACGATTTAAATCTGTAAAATATTTAGTTAAAATAAAAATTAAGTCTAAAATATATATATATATAGTAATCGTATAGCGCGGGGTTCTGATTATTAACATACTAAAAAAAAAAAAAAAAATTACTTACAAATATTGTTCAGAACAAAATTAATTTTCTGCACACCTTATCGCGCGAGACACCACGTTTTTTTTTTTAACGTGTAAACATCTATTTACGGCGTAATATCTCGGGAAATGGGACGGGAACGTGTAAGCTGTTGTCATCTTGACAACTAATAATTATATTTATTAATATTAATTGTAATATTAATTAATTTACACGCGATATTACAACGCATATATAACAATATAACATTTTACGTATCCAAAACGCGATACACTACTTTATGGCGTTTTCCCCTTATTAACAGGGCTAATATTTTCTTGTAATAATCTATATTGGAGAACTTTGATTTTTTTTTTCATTCCTCTCGGGCCGCGACGTTACGCGTATATTATTATAATATTCTTTCATTCTAATATGTTTTTCTTTCACTTTTTCTCGTTATATTCACTTTATACCTATATATATATATATATAGTACCTATACTAATAAAATAATACTATTAATCGTTTACACTATATACATATATTTGATATATAAGTACCTATATTATATACCAGCGTTTCTTAAACTTTTTTATCCGTGGAACCCTTTTTGACGTCCACTTTTATCGTGGAACCCCTACTTTGTTTTTTAGCTTTTAAGCTTTTTTTATGATTATTTGCAAAAAAAAAAATATAATTATTTCATATACTAATATTGTGTTAAAGGTATTTAATTAAAAAATATGTTAAAAAAAATAATAATAATTGTATATAATATTACTTTAATAATAATTACTGAATGAGATGCGTGAAATGGCTTTTTATTATTACAAATATTCTTAATATTGGGCTTTATCGATGAAAGTCGTATTAACATATTATTAGGTTCGGCATCAAGTCTGTTGCGGCCGGTATTTTGTTTTTGATATACAAACATTTTTTTCCCCGTTAATAACCTTTAGTCAGACATTTTTAAGTAATTTTCTTGAAAATTCTGAAAAAAATTACTTAAGCTTCGCGGAACCCTGAAGTGATCTCCGCGGAACACAGTTTAAGAAACGCTGTTATATACGATTGTAATTAATAATTGTATGATTTGTTATTGGTCGGTTCATTTACTGTATACAAAATGCCCTCGGGCGTGTATTTCAATAAAATAAAAAAAAAGTATTAATAATATTAATTAATTTACGCGCAATTTATAATTGTGTAAGCCGGGGGTCGGCAACCCGCGGCCCGCATGTGGCCCGCGGAGCAATTTTTTTATGGCCCCCATACAAAGATGTTAAATTTAAAAAAAATATTTTATCAATATAAACGTATATATTTATGGGATTTTTCTAAAATTTAGCATTGGAAATCACATTAGTCCACAATTTTACATTTTTTTAATTTTCAATTTGATTTCCTCCTAAAAGCAAAATTTTCCACTTAGAAACATGTATTTTTTTCCTATTCATATTTACACGAAAAATAACACTGACGTGAACTGATATTATAAATTGAATACTTGTAATGAAATTATTAGTGTTACGTATGTATATCGTGTGTAAAAATTGTTTTTTATTAACGTGGCCCTCGATGAAAATATTATGGCCCACGTGGTTAAAAATAAGTTGCCGACCCCTGGTGCGTAAGCTGTTGTCGTCGTCGCGACAACTAATAATAATATATTTATTATCCGCGAAATCACTTTGAATAAAGATATATTATTGAATTGGTCAGTGGCGTACATTCAAATTTGTTCTGGGGGGTTTAAAAAATAACCAACACTAAAACCATCCCTTTAAACGGCGCATGAAGGAATTTATGAGTAGGAGCCGATAGTGCACACAATACCTGTGCACCGTTGTAGAGTGTAAAATCGCGCAACGGGCCTTATAATAATATCACAATTTTTTTTTTTTGCGGGGTTTGAACGAACCCCCCACGGAATTGGTCACAAATGTCAAACACAATTCCGTTTCATTTTTATCGCTCACGCGACGTTTGTACGCGTCGTCAATGTCTCCGAGTACCTACTACGCCAGACTCGTATATATATATTTTTTTTTTTTTTTTACAGGAAATCGTCGTGAAACACGGCGCGGTCGGACTGTTCCGGGGGTTGTCGATGACGGTGGCCCGGGAGATGCCCAGTTACTTCTGTTTCTTCGGCGTGTACGAGGCGATCCGGGAGACGTTAAAACCGGCGGGACGGACGCGCGACGATTGCGGCCCGTTGGCCACGACATTGGCCGGTGCATGCGGCGGCGTGCTCCTGTGGTCCGTCACGTTCCCGGTGGACGTGGTCAAGTCCCGGATACAGCTGAACGACGCGATGCCCACCCGCGGGTGGACCGTGTGCATGATGCGCGTGTACCGGACCGAAGGCGTCGCGGCCCTGTACAGCGGCCTGGCGCCGACGCTCGTCCGGTGCGTACCGTCGTCCGCCGTTCTGTTCGTCGTTTACGAGCACGTCAAAACACTGTTCGCCGATTGACGTCACGCGCGTACGCCCCGACAACGCACGGTCTTGTGACAAATAGTACTTTTAAATACTATAACAGTATTCGTATGTGTGTTTCTTATGCGAATACTCTTTTAAAAAGTATTTATTACTCATTTATTTAAAGTAATATCACAGAATAGGTGAAATCAGAATGGAAACATTGATAATTTAACATGGGTAGTATAGGACGCATTGCCCATGACCTTCGGCCATTTTCTCAGTGACTCCGAAAACTGCTGTTCACTTATCAGTCGTCACTACAATAAACAATACACGAATACCCGACTCTTCGCATTTTTAAATAAAGTAAAGTGAACGACTCAGAAAACCGACTCCTAGACGCCCGCTGTTAAGGGACCAGGCGATTGATTTCGGAAGACCCTATATCTAGACGACCACTGATTTAGGAGACTGCACAGTGCACACCTACAACGACCTAACTTGCAGCGACTGTTACCGCCGATAGTCGCTAACTAACCAAAAGCGAGGCACGCCTAAAACGAGATCCACAGCAAAACCGAGGCACACCTAGTCAAATTAATACAAGTAAACAAACATTTAATCACGAAAACAACGATCTCAAGAATACCATGATAACGCATACGAAATGATAATAACAGATGGGGTCACTGAGAAAATGGCGGCCGTTTTTTTGTTTACAAAAAGGTTTCCATTCTGATTTCACTTATTCTGTGGTAATATTACTTATTTATTACCAGGCGTAAACTGGGGGGCGATTGCCCCCTCGGTATAAATCGAAGCGAGCCGCACGCCCCCCCTCCCACGATATATTTTGTGAATTAATTTTTTTTTTTTAATTTGTATTATATTTATTATGTATCTGATCTTGGGGATCTATTGTATAGCGAGTATATAATATATACTCTAAGAGTCTATAAATATTTTTACACGATAATTTCTGTGATACACGATTAATACAAAAGTATTGCTTATTTATATTATTAGGGAAATCGGATTTATACGCGCTAAAAACCCTCGAAATATGCTTTAAAAAAATATTATAATATGCTACAAAATATGCATTTATTTTTAAATATGTGCTTAAATATATATTTAACATTTAATATAATCGAAAAAAATTATTAAAAAAAAAAAACGTAGGTATTAAAATCAAACAAAATTAGTAATACATATTATAATATACATTCATATATACGGTGACAATTTATTCGGTCTCCGACCGATAACGACAGACCGTATAATTTATTAATTTTAGACCGTATAGGTTAAAGTCTACTTTATTATACCTACGTTAGAAAGTTGTGAAAATGGTGATTTTAAAATGGTGTTTATTCAAAACCGTAATTGCGCTGATACCCAGCAACCCAAATCAACGCCACTGTCAGCGATGACAATAATTATTAATAAAATTCGATATAACAAAACAATAATTGCGATCTTAAAAATAAAGGGAATATTAAACGTAATGTTTACATAAACTCCATACAAAGTTACTGGATATAATATAATTATTAATTATTATAAAACGATAAATACGCCAAAAAAAAAGTAAAAAAAACCTGATCCACGAATGGATGAAACTCAACGAGCTTTTCATTGAGTTTCATCCACAAAACGCATAAGGGACACTCGAACGATAAAGTTTTCTTGCGCAAAACACAAATAATAGTTTTTGTAAAAATAATGACGAAATATTATAATTTTGGCAATGACACAACAACAAATTTAAATATCAATACCAATAATAATAATAATAAATCATAGTATTTGCTTAATTAAACAAGTAAATAAAAGTAATCGTAAATTAATAAAACAAAAATAATAATAATAAATGCTCCTTTACTATGTGGCGCGAATGTTTACAGTTAAAAAAAAAAATGATGCTTATTTATTATTGTATAATGAAAAATATAGTGGGGGGGTGGGGGGGGGATAATAAGACATTACAATCTGCTGGAACGCACATTATTTTTGTACTTTTGCAACCCACTTCTAATCTTTTTCCAATTCAAGCGCTGACTATAGGTAAATATTCGATTGCTGTATTGTTGTCGCTTAAAGCGGTGCGTTTCGTACAATGTGAAACGGTATTCTGAGCCAATTAAAAAAAATATAAAAAATATATATGAAATAATAATAATTAATATAATTAAAAATTGTATCGAATATATTAAATACAATGCGAATCGAATACAAGAATAAATACTAAGAATAATACTTGAAATAAATACAATATAGTTACAAGGGTTGAAACTAATGCCGACTTTTACATTGGAAATATTATCAAATTAGTAATTATCATAATATTTACACGATTTGTAATGATAATAATCGCTATATGATTATAGATTCAGAGCGAAATCATTTGCAACAAAATCTATTCATCACAATATAAAGCGTTAAAAAGCGTCTTTCTATATATATATATATATATGTAATATGTATACGGTTTATAGATAAATTTGTGAACTTTTCTTGGCCCATTGAATTTCGAGGCCAATTTTTAATTATTTTCCGTTGCCGAGAAAGAACGCTCGTGTATAGGTAGCAAAACTCACTGCGGTATTGTTCAAGCTACTTTTTTTTATATAGTAGTTCGTACAAATTCGGATGCCTACACGTACTTCTACAGCATCAACAACCTTCTTTAAATCCTGTATCTTCATAATTTATAAAGTCGTTGTATCTCTATATAATATCGGTATTCCGTAAAGTATATAGGTACATAATATTTTACTCTCGTACGTTATTATAAATAATTATAAATAATAATAATAATAATAATAATAATAATACCTATAGTTAGCGGTTAATGCGAGCGAAAATGAGTAGAGTCAAAATTCAAAGTTCACTAAGTGTTAAAAAAAAAAGTATTACAATTTCAATTTAATAACTCGTTATATTATAAATACGGTTCTGTACCTTTGATAATAATATAACGACTGATTATTATGTAAATACACGATATAATATGCGCAATGCGCGTGTTTCACTACCCCGAACGATGCTGCGTATAATGTACGTATAAAAGTGTATATTTTTTTAATTTATTTGTATTATATATATATATATTATAGTGACTATTTTTAGAAATTTCTGTCTTTTTTTTTTTTTTTTAAACGTATTAATACTATTGGTTAAAAACTGTACAGTGTATATTATAATTAGAGACTCGCTCGTTTTATTACAAGATTATCTGATTATAATATATACTATATATAATAAATACGTATTATTTATTTAATTATTACACCTTCCTCTTTTTCAGAACATTGAAACCCGAGTTGGAACACAAAACAAACGATGTACGATTTTATAGAGAGAAAAAAAATAACCGTTTAAGGATCGGTATTTTATTATTATTATTATTTAAATCACAACAAAACAACACTGGGTAACTACTCGCAGTGGCGTCATTTGGTGGGGGACAGGGTGGGCATTTGCCCCCCCCCCCTTGTTAACAGTGGGCCGACATGATTTGTACCGATATGATGATGAAAATACTAAAAGTTTATTCTAACCAAATCTGTATAGTAATGACTAACGAGTTATGAGTATAGGTAGGTGTACATATAGGTAATAACAAATCGCGCGACAAACAGCTAGTGGATTAAAATATTAAATTACTAATAAAATTAAAAAGTATGCAGGTTATAACACCGCGATTAAAGAAGGTGATTAATTCGTGGTTACAACTTATCGCGGTTCTGGATTTTTTTCAATAAACTTGGTTATCGTTACCTAAAAGCGGTGCGTAAATTATTATAACGTTAATTCGAAGCAGGGCCGTAGACATGGGGGGTTAGGGGGTTCAAACCCCCCCTTGAACATCGGAAAAGTAGAAATTTCAATTTTTTTTTTTTACGCACAACAGCATTGCAGATGCGTTACAGTAAAATGTATGTTCATATTTAAATTTTACCAAACATCTTGATGTTAAGTAGATTTGTTATTTATGAAAAAAGTACCTAATAACAATGTGTATAATAACATTACGTATACCTAAATGCATAGCCGTCCCAAGGGGGGGGGGCAAATGGGGCAAGTGCCCTAGAGCGTCCAAAGTATTATGAATGCAGAGGGCGTCAAAAAAATTAATGACAAAAAGAAAAAATGTGTTGTTTTATTTTGGATATTAATTTCCCTTGTATCTATATGATGATTTCAAGGATGAGTGTATTTACTATTAAAATATATAAAATTATGTCATTAGATATTTTACGTTAGTTGTAACATTTTTTTTTTTGGGGGCGTCAAATATTATTGCCTTAGGGCGTTATTGGTGGTTAGGACGGCACTGCCTAATTAATGTTTAATTTGGTCTGATAAACATGATTATAGATTTTTGTGCTGATAAATCATTACGATACACGATTATAATGCACGAATCAAGATAGCGCTGAATCCCCCCCCAATATAAAAATCCTATCTACTGCACTGATTCGAAGAATATACGATGTACGTTTGACGGTACGTAGGTACACCCATGTCGCATACGGCATCAACGACTTTCTTTAGCCGTTCTTTAACGTTTCGAACGTACGTTTTATGTAAGTACACAGGGGCGCATTAAGTGGGGGGCAAAGGGTGCGTTTGCCCCGGGCGGCAATTTTCAGAGGGCGGCACACTGATCATGGACATTTGGAATTATATGTTTTAGTCTGTTGGAATTTTAATCTGTACTGTAAATTTAGGGGCGGCAAATTATATTTGCCCCCCTCCCATCACTAAAAATATTGATTCTTAATGCGCCCCTGTAAGTACACAATTATAATTTATGCGTGGCAAGTGTAAAAATATAAAAATGAAAAAAGCTAAAGGTCGTATGTGACCAAGACGGCGAGAAAGAGAGGAAAAAACTGAACGAGACGCTCAGAACTGGTCACAAAAATGTTATTTCTAAAGCCGGGCACACGCCGGAGCGTGTTTAATAATGACACGACAAGGGAAACTTCAAAACTTGAATCTCGCATATTATATTATGTACTATAAGTATATATAGTCATTTATGGTACGTTTATTATAGCTGACAGAATAATGAATTTCCTCCCCTGCTCCTTCCAAAAAAAATAAATAAATAAAATATCGGGCGGTTCGTGCCCGCGTTAGCGAAAATATCAGAATTGTGTAAAACAGAAATCGTATATCGAGTTAAATGTGAGTTGGGAAATAGTTAAAAATTTCATTTAAAAATTCGTACCAACATTATTTGTACCTAGAACGAGGACTGTATTTAGGCGACTAAGTGCCAAATACGCGCATTTATTCAATTCCATACAATTTGAGTATTGGCAATATTAATAATTTCATATTATATAAAAAAAAATATACCAATAATGTTTATTTTAAATTTATGTTGTTTTAATTGTTTCAGTTTAGTTGCTCTCTCTCTCTCGCATAACTTTAGGCATTATGAGGACATTCGTATCATTATATAAAATTATTAGCTGATGGAAATAATTATTAATTAAACAAAGAAGTATTATAATATAGATATTTGAGATTTGTCTGAAAATGAATTAATTTGTTGTTGGATCGATTATGTTTTGTTTTCGTCTACACAAGTGGTTTATTCTTGAATCTTGAAAAAAACAATACGAATTCAAACCGCAATTATCGAAGATTAATTCTTTAATTTGTAATTTGAACCAATCGTAATTGTATACTTTTTTTTTATTTTGTACTTTTTCAACAGAACGATTTCATATGAATAACAACGAATAATAATATTATAATCTTCAGTTAAAAAAGTAAACATAACAAATTCTATTTTTTCGTAATCGTAACACTTTCAAATATCTTATTGCTTTGGTTCGAATATTGTTTAGTTTATAATAATACATTCCAGAAGAGTTAGGGCCTACGCTTATTATTAGTATAATATTAAATGTGTCATTACATAACAACCTTTTACTTAAATACGTAATTCCACTATAACAAACAATTAATGATGATAAATATACGAACGCGTATTATACATAATAGAATATATATATATATATATATATATATATATAGTATATTTATATATACTATATTATAAATATTATACATAAATTACGTAATATTTCAATTGGACGTCAGTTGATAAAAGAAACTATAGCTAACAAATGGAATATATTTTCACAGCTACAACAAACAGAAGTTCCCGTGTTAAAATACCATATAATTACAGTTATTAAAGATTATGTTTTTATTATAATTTATATCTATATAATAGTAAAATATTTTAATAGCTAGCTTCGTGCCCCGCGAGGATGTACAAATCCACACAATCTTCGGTTTTTTTAGAAGCCATATGTGATTCCAAAACCAGAATTCTGAAACAAAACGATAATTGCATAGTTTCAGATTATTGCATTCTAAAGAAAAACAATAACATTATTTAAAAAACAAATTATGTGTATCTTCTTATCTGAACTTTGGCAAAAATGGGAAAAAATAATAATAATGCCGAACAAACTTATCACGTGGAACGGTTTATCGTTTAAAAATAAAATACTCAAATATTATAAAAAATAATCAATTGTACAGCAAATTAAACTACACACTTGTCTGAACCCAGAAGTCTATAATTTCGACTTTTGTCAATAATTTCTTGAGTGACTTCGCCGTTTCTGAGACTACGTCCTTGAACACCGTGTTTATGGAATGCCAAAATGCTGTCGGACAATCGTACTGTAAACATATATTTACTTATTTATGTATTAGTATAGATACTATATATAATAAAACACACATAGGATAATTTTTAAATCATCAATGACCAAACAATATCTTAACTTAAATAAAAAAAAAAAAATGTAACATTTATATTAAGAATAACATTTAAAAAAATACTATTTGTATAATATCGTTTTAAAAAACTTATGGTTAAATTACTTTTACTAACCAATTGACTCCACATTGAAATCAAAATACAACTGACTAATCTGGTTCTTCTCAGATTTCAGTTTCCCATGTAAATTAATTATTTTTACAACATCTGCAATCATTAAATTATAAATAAATTATTTTAATAATTTTATATACTATTATAGATTATATATACTGTATATTTATAATTATTCACTAATTAATATTAATTCAAGCTATTTATAATGAAAATTATCTAATTCATAATTATTTTATAATTTCTATTGGAGTTTTATCAATAGTTTCCTTCTATAATAACGTTATTATTAATAAATGAAGTAAATAATGTAAATCTTTACAACTAAAGACTATAGCACCTAACCTAACCATGGTATGATAAGCTAAAAACTATGATTGTTTTACAGGCCTTAAGACAGGTACTCTATTTGGATAGATATAGCTAAGAAACATATTCTCAGAGGACACAGAAAAGAATACATACTGGGCTGGAGTCAAGAAAGTGAGGATCTGTACAATGAATACCAAGAATCAAATGATAACCTTGTACAAGCCAACAGCTCACATACAAGTAAAATCGACACCCAACTTAATGCAACATTGAGACAAAAAACTATATCATTTAGACTGCGGATACACTACTCAAACAGCCAGGGGCGCATTAAGAATCAATATTTAGGGATGGGAGGGGGGGCAAATATAATTTGCCGCCCCTAAATTTACAGTACAGATTAAAATTCCAACAGACTAAAACATATAATTCCAAATGTCCATGATCAGTGTGCCGCCCTCTAAAAATTGCCGCCCGGGGCAAACGCACCCTTTGCCCCCCGCTTAATGCGCCCCTGCAAACAGCCAAGCACATTGTGGAAGAATGCCCAGCATTCTTAGCATTTTAGTGTTATATACAAAGCATACAATAAATTATTATACCCAAAAGTATAGTAGAAACAGTAATTTAATTAAAATGAAAACATACTCTTATAACATATTAAAAATGAATCCGTGTCCAACTGGTTTACACATATAACATCCATTAAATTACTTCTTTGTATAACCGTGCCTGAAATAACAGAATATGACATTTGATATTAATGAAACAGCGTTCTAAGCAGAGTAAAATAGACCTTATAGATCCATTTGTTCTCAATAAATTAGAATTGAAATAAAAATAATTATTTAAAATATTACTCACCAGTATCATCAGTTTCATTAGAATAAAACCAACATGCTCCAGTATTGACATTAATTAATTCTAAATTAAAATTCATAGACTTTCTGACAGGTCCAATTGATTTTTTTACACCAACACAAACAAGCGGGTATTCTAATTCTGGTGTGATGACCATTTCGAAAATATTTAAAGGCGATGGTAAATTACATTCAAAATTCTATAATTCAATCACAATAGCGTATCGTAAATAATATATAAAACGCAACACTATTAGCAAAATGTAAATGGTTGGGTGTATTTTACCTTTAACAGCATAAATTTATTCAGTGGATCATACCACTGCATTAGCAAAATACCATTAGACATGGCTCCACATAAATATTTATAACCATTATACGGATTGCGGCCAAAACAACACTGAATACATCCTTTCGTATCTGGAACTTTTGTGGTAAGAGCGAAACGTCTAGGCATTAATCTTTCAGGAATTTTAGTCATATGCTGTGAAAATCTGTGGCCTTGTTTTCCATGAAGGCCTAAGAGATCATGTCTATAGAGATGAGTAGTCTTTCCTGAAAGCAATATTAATAAATTAATGACTGTAAGATGATAAAAACGGACGGCATTGATTAAATATACATATTTAATCAATGCGGACAGTGAATAAATATTTTACCTGATAACGACATAAGTATATCTTTAACTACATACAACCAAATTGTACGCCGATTATACAATTGAACAATGGCAGTTTCGTGTAATTCATTTAAATTCAGATTGTAAATGCCTTCTTCTGCGCCAATAAACACGTGTTGATCTCTTGTTTCAGGATGAATCCAGCTAGCTGTACAGTGTATTCTTAAAGGACAACCATTAAATACCTGAATATAAAATCAATACAAATTAATACCTATCTTAAATAAATATCACTGATTATAAAAATAATAACATTTATAAATAATGATATTTACATTCGATTGAAATTCATTAAAATATTATTCACTTAAATTTCTAATACCTTGGAAAAACAAGCACCCATGTGAACTTTGGGAGTAGGAGGTAAGCCGTTACTCAGTGGTTTAGGAGGAGAATTACGCTGCTTTCGGTCTCTCCGACGTGGAGGTATGGGAGGAGTGTCTGGTAGTAAGTTGGATTCGGCGCTTTCTCCTATTCAAGAACAATTCATTAGCTGATATTAAAAATACAAGCATATTTTTATATACCTCCACTATCACTAAATGAACGCTGTCGTCCATTTAACGATACATCCGATACAGTAGCGGTTATTTCATCAAGAGAACAATGGAGTCTAGAAGACGATGGACTATCTAAAAAGACAAATGTTTGTTCAAATTTAATGTTTAGAAATATTGAAATAATTATCAAATCTCAATACCTCTTAAATTTTGGTATACACAACCTTTGTTATTAGTAAAACTACAGTTTTGACTAGATGCTACAATCTTATTTTCAGACAACGGTAGAGTAGATCTATATAAAAAAAATAAAATAAATAAATAAAATTGCGTTATTTCATATTGAAATTAATAGAATTATATATCTGTAAAACTTACAAATCTTCATAATTACATTGTTTTTCTTCATTAAATACAAATTTATAGTCTCCTCTAGAAACAAAACAATTTTAAATAATTAACATGAAAAATTATTTATAAAAATATGTCATCAAGATGGTGTACTACACTATAATTTAATATTTCAATATACCTATTGTCAATTTGTACTATTATAAGGGCATTCTATTGAATATCAATAACATAATATACTACAAATTTGCAAATATATAAAACATTAGTTAATACAGTTGGGCGAATACTGTTTTTTGTAAAAGAATCAAATCGCGTATTAATGTTTTTGAGTAGAGTACTCGAATTTACAAGTACTAAAAAAAAAATTGAATGTGCCGAATAGTCTACTCAAAATTGTTTTTTTCAATATACCTATTGTCAATTTGTACTATTATAAGGGCATTCTATTGAATATCAATAACATAATATACTACAAATTTGCAAATATATAAAACATTAGTTAATACAGTTGGGCGAATACTGTTTTTTGTAAAAGAATCAAATCGCGTATTAATGTTTTTGAGTAGAGTACTCGAATTTACAAGTACTAAAAAAAAAATTGAATGTGCCGAATAGTCTACTCAAAAATTGTTTTTGAAGTCAAGCACTCGCCCAACTCTTTAAGTTAGGTAAGTAAAGCAACAAACATTTAAAATAAATAGAATAATTAAAAAATAATGTTAGTGCAAATAACAAATAACTATATCAAAACCCATTACCAAAGATGATATTGCATTCCAAATAATTGATTCAATTATATTAATTAAGTGAAGTTAAAATAAAATCATTAAGATTACCTCAATGTTAATTCTTCATCAATATTTTGCAGAAGACTCCTGTCAAATTAAATTAATCCAATAAATTGTCAAGATTTTTTTTTTTTTTAAATAAACATTTTTATTTAAAGTGTACTAACTGAAAATTTGCATATTTATTTGAATCAAATACATTTTGATGATAAATAAAACAAAACATTTTAGTACAAAACAAGACAGCCAATCTTAATTAGTTACATAAGTTATTAAAAAACAATATCTACAAATAGTTATATAATGAAATCATAAATAATGATTGATAGTTTTAACTAGTAAATAAACACAATTATAAAATAAGGTCTAATGTCACTTATTTAATATGCATTTTTATGAATTAACAAGATTTTAAACCAAGCATTACGGACTAATATCTACTAATTTTGAAACAAATTATATTTGCTACAAATAAACAAATATTTTATACGTACTTTTCAGTCGAAATACAATCTAATCGTTTAAAATGATCACAGTCATTATTATGCTAAGAAAATAATAATAAATTAATACATCATGATACTTAAATTAAACATGTACAATATTTATTACTCACCAGAATACTGTTAACTAATTCCAAATTGTCATATGGTACACTTGTTTCCGAAGAATCTTCTAACATTAAAAAAGTGGTAATGAATTAACATTATTATTACATACTCTTAAATTTATATAAAATACATCATAGGTTTATTTAACTGACTTCCTAAATGATTTAAATAATATCGTTAATAAGTTAAAATATTCTTATGAAAACAAACCTCTGAGATCTATCGCCTTTGATGCTATACGCCGAGGAACATCCGAGATTATCTATTATATATAATTAAAATAAAAAATTTAATAAACTGTATACAAATTCAAAGTCTTTTGTTATTAAAATAAAATTTAATTATTAATTCCTAATGTTTAAAAAAAAAATGCGAATTATCAACAGATTTTCTTCAGTTCTAAACGCATAATGAATTTCAAATACACTTACATCATCATCAGGATCTATATCGGTGAATGACTGAACGTTTGGATTACTTGCTTTCTGTAACAGGTCGATTGCAAGACGTTTGCTTAAGTCTTGATAAAAAAATGAGTGCTAAAATAAAACAATTAATCATTTTATGAACTCGATTTCAAGTTTACCTGTATTTTAAATGAATTGATAATTTTTTCAATAATATTCAAATTATAATAATATAATAATTATATAAATATACTAACCATTAGTAACTTGTCTGCAGTTGGTCTTTTTTTAGGATTTTTAGTAAGAGATATTTTTAAAAAATTATGAAATGTCGGACTCCTAAAACAATTATTATAAATTTGTATATATATATATTTTTTTTTTAAACAACAAAAAATCTATTTACCATTTTTCTCTGTCTTTTAAGGTAGGAGGTTTAAAACCACTTTTTGACATTAAAAACAAAGCCCTCATCGGATGCAAATCAAACATCGGAGGTTGTAATTCAGCTAATTCTATAGAAGTTATACCAACAGCCCAAATATCGCATAATTGATTATAACCACCTTTACGTTCTACAGCTGCGACCTAAAATATTTTATATGAAAATTATTAATATATTTATTCTACTTCAAATTAATGTAAACCAATTTACTTCTGGGGCCATCCAATAGGGTGTACCAATAAATGATTTTCGTTTATTTATTGTAGCCGTGATTTGTGCGGAAACCCCAAAATCGGCCAATTTGACATCACCATGTTCAGTTAATAATATATTGGCTCCCTAAAAATTAATATAATACATATATATAAAATCAATCATAAAGAAACACTAAAATGAATAATATGTTAATATAATGATTACCTTAATATCTCTGTGCATTTTACCCACAGCATGTAAATATGAGAGTCCTTTGAGCGTTTCTTTACACATGTACGCGATCTGTGGCTCTGTAAGAGGTCCAGTAACTAAAATTTAAAAAAAAAAATATATATATATATATATATAGATTATTATACTTTAATAAACAATTTACTATTTAACGTAAACGTTTTGTTAGAATAATTTAAACAATATTCAAACCAATAGCGATAAATCATATGCAAATATATTGTACACCTCAATACTGAACACATTTATTTTACATTAAACAAACATTTGTTTAAAAAAATAAAATACTTACTATGATAAATGTCTTGTAATGAACCTCTAGAACAATATTCCATGCATATCCATAGTTTGTCTCTACGTAAATAGCTACCATAGTACTTGATAATATTAGGGTGTTGACAATCTTGCATCATTAATATTTCTTGTTGTATAATAGAAAAATCATCGCCTACGCAATGAAAATAAACTAATTTAATTTTTATCATTTTAGTCGTATTGAAATAAAATATTTTTACGATACGATAATAACCAATTGTGTATCGGGCTGAACGTATGAATACTCGTGTAAAAAACGACAATTAAAACGAAATATGAATTACTGCGTTATCCGATATACGACTAAAAACCTGTTAATTTATTACGAATTATAATTTGTGAAATACTTTAATGTGAATCGACACGGGTTTTTTGTGTAGTGTATTTGATCCAACTCGGATTTAAAATACATATATATATATATTATTTTGTAAGCCTGGTAAAAGCCCATAAAACCATAGCTATCGTTAGAAGTCAAGTGAATTGTAACGAATCGATAATTACAAGTTGAAATTTCGGTTCCGAACGGAACGGTCTGCATTTGCAAAATTTGTTTACATACGACTTGATTCTCGAACCCGTCGAAAGACGGACATTCTCTCCGACACAAATGAATCATTACCGCGAAAGTAAAAGATTTATCGACCGATACGATTTCACTTACCGGCCTCCAATTTGATGACTTTGATTGCGGCTAAATTCGAATTCGAAATGCGTTTGGCCTGGGAACAGTAGACACGAATACGAATAAATACGACGCACAGAGAGTACGACGACAACAACGGTGTGCAATTCACCGATCGTACACAACTCACTTTATAAACGTCGCCGTACGTGCCCGAACCGATACGTTGAATCAGTTCGTATTCTTCTTGAGGATTTTTCGTGCTAATATCCGAGCTCATGGTTAAGCGTCGCGTCCGACGGTTGAAGGGCAAATACGGGCAGCAGCAGCAGCAGCAGCAGCTGGGCGGACGATTGACGTACGGTGTATCGTTTTACTCGGGAAATTCGTAAGGTATCGAGAGTAGAAAGTAAAAAAAAAAACAAAACCGAAAGGATTTTTAAAAATATCACGTAAGCGCGCGTCAAATGCCGCGTGTCATAACGAACTCGAAGCGCGCGATTTGTAACAGCAAGTGGTTCCCGTACCGGAAATTATCGTTGGCAGTGTTCGGGGCACGTACTCCTCGCGGAACGTTTAATGTTATCACCGCGGTTTGAGGGGAAAAAAAAGAATGCTAATGAAAATACTAAAAAAAAAAAGAATTCGACGAACGCGAATCGTTTCGTAAAACGATATACTACCATACGTGGTGGTGTATTATCTCGTTCGTTACAACGATTTTCCCGTTTCTCCAATTAGATTACGAACTACAATTATTATTAATTTAATAATATCGCGCGCGAACGAGGTATAAGGTAGTCGCGTGAAACAAAAAAAAAAAAAGGTGCAAAAACGATCGAGAACGCGTCGTCGTAGTGATCAGAAATACATTGCAAAACGAAATGCGTTACTCGTATCAATTTTTTACGCTAATAAAATACGTCTCGTTATTATTTGTTTACAGGACGAAAAGAAAAAAGCTATAATTGTTATTAATTCGACCGTATAAGCGATTTCGTTTATTATCCCGTGGTGGTATTTTATAGACCTACGACGGCAATAACAATATCCGCTCGGCGTTATCAATATCGTTATCACGACGTCATCGCCTTTTCGACGTTTTTGCGCGCGCGCGCGCACACGTTTCAAATTTTTTCACTGCGACGAGTACCGGAAAAAACGAAAAAAATACATTTTCTTACACGGAGCAAACAGTTTTTTTTTTCGACTTTTTTCTTCCCACCCCCGTCGTCTTTGTTGTCTTTCGAGACAACAGCTTTTTTTCCATTCCGCCGTAGGTACCTATCTATACTTGATAATTTTTAACCGCCGTCGTAACGAAAAATCCGACGTTCGGAATGTCGACAATTTTTTTTTTTACACTCGCGCTGTCCTAAAAAGTCCTCCGAAATGCGCGAAAAGCGTAAAAAAAAAAAAAGGGTTTTTTCACCGCCTCCGTTCCGATTCGCCCCGACCGATCGGCGCGCACGACGGTGGCGGTTGGTACACAAAACAGCTGACCGCCGCGGAAATCAATATACGTCTCGGAAACAGTCCGTTTTCGTCGCGCCGCCGCCGCGGTATATTATTTTACAATATTATTTTTCGATATTAATAACGAACAATTATTATATTATTGTATAAATAGTATACGTACGTCGAATGCGGCGACGTGGTCTGAACGTAAAACGACCGCGAGATGATGACACGCCGCCGTCGCCCGATCAAATACGTTCGAACAACGCGTATACGAAACAATTTATTTATTTTTAATCGTTATTAATAATATCATATATATATATATTTCCACGACGAAAAAAACATGCCCATCAAGTATTATTCCGTGTACAATCATCGGTACATTGTCAGCAGGTAAATGATATATATCCGGTTTGTCAACGAAAATACCTATAATAATCGCTTACCTATATAATATTGCCTCGGCTTTTTTTTTTCTCCTCAATAGGTACCCTGCGGCGTCGCGTGCGATATTTCAATGTCGTATCGTCGAAATGCGCGCGCGAAAAAGTGATTTTTTTTTTTTGATTTTTCTTATATTATACTCGCGGTCGAGAGACCTGTGCGTACACTGTGAATTTACCTGTCCTCAAAATTTAATTATTTTTTTTTTTTTAGTCATAAAAAAGTCGTATATACTATAATTAGTTTAACGTTATAATACGTAATTTTTTCCGGACACGCAACGGTGCAGTAGAGCCACATAAACGCACGTTTACCTATATAAAGAAATCGTCATAAAATAATAATAATAATAATGAAATCGCGAAAATATAATCAATTTTGACAATATTACAATACGTATTTATAAAATGATGTAAAAGAACCAACCGAATTCGTTGTATACGAGTCAAACTCCGGTGCGGTCGAAATAAATAATTATAATTTAAATTAATAATATAAAATAAAAATACAAAGAGATTAAAATTCGATTACTAGGAGGTTTGAAATGGACTTTTGGACAAAAATTGCCGTCCCGCAGGGCTGTCGCTCAGCTATAAATATATAATTTAAAAATAATGAAAGCAATATTTTTTTTTTTTTTGTTGTGGTATTTGTTTCACTGCGCGCAGACAGCGAAATGGACGTAAAAAGGCTTTAAAAAAAAAAAATTTAATGCCGTCTTTATTTTTTCCACACGCGTTTTAATCAGAAAAACTTATAATCTTATAAAACTTATAATATAAGCTTATATATATATATATATATATAAGCTTATATTATACGGAATAAACACGAAATAAAATCGTTTTCTCGCTAAACGTTGTAAAAATTAAATTAAATCGTAATAAAAAAAAATAAAAATTTTATCGATATGAATTACGCGCTCTTTATTAAACGTTTAAAAACATATTTGTTCGCGTTGCTTGCAGGACGGATGCAAAATCGGTACTCCCAAAATCTATAGTGTGTTTCGGGAGCGTCATTTCAGTTATTTTTCGCTCGTGTGAAAAACGAGGCCGTTTTAAAATTTCACCAGGCCATATAAAAATAGATGTATAGTTCATATGTACGTTATCCTGCTTTTAATTTTTTCCGTAAATCATGATTCGTAATCGACACAAATACTAATTATAGCAATTTAAAAACCAAAAAATAATAAATAATTGATCACCTATATACAATTATTACTTGTGAAAAGTGAAAAACATTAATAGTAATGCACAAAAATCTTTATCATAAGATCATGATATATGCGGCAAAAATAAAAGAAGAAAATTTACATTTATATTTACTAGGTACTACGATAATATAGTGTTATTATTACTTATTATTTATTTTACCTTTTTGCGTTTCTCGTTTCATTTAATTAAATTATAATTTTTTCAACATCTATATAATTGTGAATGTATATTATGTAATATGTAATATATTGAACGGCGCATTATTTTATATGACGCGTGTTGTTGTTTGAAGTATAAAAATGTTTAAATTTTTTATCGGAAAATTAATGTCTACATTCGTTGTTTTTTGAACAGGAATTTTACGAGGAAAAATAAAAGAAAGGACACGTTAGGGCTGTTGCCAGCTGTACGTCATTTAAGCAACGAAACCGATCGTAGTCACAGCGATTCGAAAAGAGAGGATTCGCTCTGCGACGTCCTATCAAGTAATACGCGATGTTAATATTATATACTATAATATAGCGTGTTTAACTTCACGGAAATAATGTAACTAATTTTTTTTTTCATCTATTTATTCCTTCGTTTTTATTTATTTATTTTTTCTCTCTCTCGAAAAAAAAACAGGCTCGTCATTCCGATTCGTCGTTTGCTTAATCATTGTAATGGTAGTTCTATTGTACAAGACGATTTACGTGGATTATTTCCACTCGAAAACTGCAGATAAATCTTCAATATCGACCACAAAAAACTCATGGAACTCCACCAAAACGTTACACGGTCGGTATAATATATAATACAACGCGATTAATATATTATTATTTTATAATACGCGTAAGTAAATATTTTTAATAAACCTTCTCTGCATTCTGCAGTGTGTACGCGCTTTTATAGAATTTTAGCAATTTTACGCGGTACGCAATTATTAATATATCGATTATTATATCATAAAATATTCTAAATCGTCGAGCACTATATATATATATATATATAATTAGATTTGAAAATTGCGTTTTAAAAAGGCTAATCGTCAAATGATATTATATTATACACGTATACGTCTGACGTAACTCTAAAACTGTAAAACAAATTATGCATATATTTAGCACGCAATTTGCAAGATTATTTTTGAAACTCGCGTGCCACTCTCCTTCCCTAGAAATTTTAAAAATCGCGAGGGTAAGGCTGGCGGCGATGTTTTATTTTATTACAATATACGCCGTACAGCATTTTGATAAATATAACGAGTAAATAATTATTAAATAACGAATATAATAATTTTTTATACTGTAGGTATAGTCGGTATACGAAAATATTCAAAATTTTCGAAAAAAATAATTTTAATAAATATTATAGTACGCTATTATATACGTACGTACGACCTATACCTTGTTTTATTTATTTTATAGGGAAAGGAGTGGTGTGCCAATAAAAATTGACAGTTGAGTTATGTAGGAGAGAATAATTTCCAAAACGCAGTATATTTATTTAGTACTAATAACGCGTCTTACGCGTTTATTGTACAATATTAATGTTTATAATAAAATGTATTAATATTGAATATAAATGTTAATATAGTGATATAATAACTCCTAAATAATTTAAATTACTTATTGAATCTTTTATTTTTAAAATTATTATCAAGACGTGTTGCCAGCCCCATCCCGGCTATTTTAAAAATTGAAGGTGAGGGAGCAACGTGCGAATTTCAAAAATATTCTTTAAAATTCATATAGGAATTGCGTGCTCAATATATGCATAATTTTTTTTACAATTTTTGGAATGCAGAAGGCCAGCCAAACGTACGTGCACCTAATACTACTCAATTTGAGTAAATATTATAATATTCTGAATTATAACTTTTTAAACAAAATACGATATTAATTTTTTTATTTAAAAAAAAAAAAATATATCGTCTTATTATACAACAACAAATTCTAACTTTCTTGGACTTGAGATTTATGATAATGTCATTTCTATAAGTACTCGCAGATTTTAATATTATAATTACAAACTCTTTTGTATATAAAGTACGTGTATAGATACGAAATAATCCATTCGTTCGAGCTATAAACGGTTAAAATATATAGTATTATAAAAAGAAAAACCTCAAAATGGGAATGTAACGTCAACATTTCACTTTTCCTGAAAATATATACGCGTTCAAAATTATTCTAAATTTATTAAATAACTGGCCAAGAGGAGATGAAACAGTTAAAATTTATTCGTCTACTTTCTCTCATAAATACGTGCCCTACGCTTTTGGACTTCGATAGATACTATATTATAATTAATAATGTTATATTATTTATTTGAATTTAACTTTCGGGTTTTCAACTTTAATTTTAGGAGACGACGAGAGGAAAAAAAATATTGAAATAATTGAAATCCTACCAAACTGTGGGTTACAAACTATGTGTTCCGATAACGCTTTTCCAGTTCACATATATACTGGAAAAAACAAGAACGATTTTCCCAAGTTGTGTATCATGGGAAAATAGTAAGTATCAAAAAATATGCCGTAGAAAATATATTCAAATACGAGCAATAATAGCGCGTATAACGTATAACTAATTGTTAGTAAATGGCAAGTTTTAATGAGTATATAAAAAAATGTCGATCAAAATGTAATTTTAAAATTCTCTCTCTCTCTCTCTCTCTCTCTCTATATATATATTGTTACAGTGATTCAACAAAAGTTTAAAAAATTTAAATTTGGATTTGAAATTGATATATTAAAATACGTATAGAAATTTATATTTAAAAATATACATTTCTGAAACAATATATTTTTATTCATACTGAATATAAAATATAATAATAATATGGCTTATTTAGTATAAATACGGATTTTTTTTTCTCGTCAAAAATGTAAAAACACGTATATTTTACAGGCGACTGATAAAAAATGTGCTCATAACGTTTCAAAATGTATTTATAGTGTCATATCATTCAACCGAACCGTAGGCGGACGAGGTATCAACGTAGCAGTAATAGAACCAGCTACGTACACCATAGTAGCTATTGAAAATTTCGATACATACGAATACAACAGTTCAAATTTAGACGATTGGCTCGACCATATGGTTCAAATTGGTGATGTAGTCATATTTTTCACGTTCGACGAAGCGTCTAAAAAATTATCGAAACACACTAGGAACGTTCTGTACTATATGGGCAAGTGTATATAATGTTCGGTCGTTGTTTTCAGTTTATGTTCAGTTGTACAAGAGACGGGATGTTGAGAGGATGAAGGATCATGAGTTATAGTTGAGAAGTCGAGTTGGTCGTAAAAGGAAATCGAGGCAGAGGCAGGTCGAAGAGAATTTGATTAGAGGTAGACATTGTGGAGTATAGATAACGATATGATTTATTATATCTAATGCAAGATAAAAGTGATAAAAAGGAAGTAGAAGAAAAAGAATAATGTAAATAAATATAAAGTTAACGTAAAAAGAAAAACATTAAAAAAAAAAAAGTACTAAGTAGTAATATTAATTTTTTAACATTTCAGGCAGCGGAAAAATTCAAGACTTATCTTACCGTTGTCAGTGGTACATGGTAACGCAGAAAGGAATTTTGGGCTTTACACCGTACGAAAAACTCACGTATTCGCATAAAAACAATTGGGCAGACGTGCTGGACGACAAATTATGCGTTCCGTTCGAAAGTAAATGAAATATCGGTGTCAAATTCGTATTTTACTTAAATTTTATTAACGTTCTACATTTATTTACTGCAGTAACGGGCAATCCGATCGTGTCCGACGAGTTGACAAACAATCGACCGTCGTTCTGTAACACTACGTGGATATGGGCAGACGAGTTCAACGAGTACTGCAACGAAAGTAAATATCATATTAATCGATAATATATTCTCGTTCTTATAATATTGTGTATATATAATATGTTATTTTGTTAATGCTGCAAAGTAAGTCAACGATTTTTCTTTTTTGAACTCGTTAAAAATGAACTTAATCAAATGGTTTTAACTCGATTCGAAGTTAAATATGAAATATATCAGTATATTAAGTTAAAAAAATACAATTAATTTAACTTACCTTTTTTAAAAAAAAGTTAAAAAAATTCACATTTTTTTCACAAACAGTATACCACCGCGAGTTTAGCCCGTTCAAGGCGAGAAAAAAACATCTTCCTTCAGCTGTGATAGTTTAGTTACTATTTCTGTTTATAACATATTTTATACGAACAGTTTAAATGCAGAATCGTACAGTGTTATTTTCTGTACAAGTGTTAATAAGAAAAAAAATTGTTGGAAAAAATCCGCGTGAAATGTTAAGTCGTTTATCCTGCTGATATTTCGCTTTCACTAGCTGGTGCTATAGTTTTTCATTAATCACGTTACATTGTCAAAAATATGTTGCAGGTGCAAGTAACGATCAAATCGAACACGTTAATGATTACGATTACCAAAGAAGCTAAAAAAAACTCGGAGAATTCGCCGTCCAATCGATTAAATATAGGGAAATATGTTGAGTTGTTGAATAAATTAAATTGTGAAATTGTTAAGTACGCGTGTATCTTATTATGTTGTATATTATTAAATATTCTTAAAAGTTCGATTTTTCGCAAAATCAAAATATTAAAAACACATTAAACACAGTGTAACAGTATAGCGTATAACGGATGTTGTATGACAAGGGATATAAAATTTATCGTTGGATAATTCAAAATGTAAATACCCTTCCAAAATCGATATCAAAGTTAAAATGATCGATACTCGTATTTTATACTTTTATTATTTTCATTAATATAAAAACGACATATTTTAAAACAAAACGTCTATGATTTTCTTGATTTTTGAGCTAATTTATTACGAGTACTCTGTATGTTTTTATTTCAGCATCAACAATATATGGATAAATCTTTCTTCGGTGATCTAACCTAAATGCGCTATACCAGTTGATAAACTGAGAAATATTACAGATCACGATAATTACTATCAAATACATTGATTTTTTATCGTTTTTAATTACGTATTATTTCTTATTTTTTTTTTGTATATTTACATAATATACGTTATGTAAAAAGGAAAGCTTACAACCTTATACCTGTAGGCTGTATTTAACTTGGAAACCATAACCGCGAACAGAATTTTAAACTTTTTTTTATTGATTATGATTTGGGTTGGGAATAACAAGACCCAGAAAATGTCCTACAAAAATACAGTAACGTCCTAAATATTAAAAATAATGAATTTACACGAAATTCGCTAACAACATTTCATAAAAAAATTTAAATAAATTACATATATTTATTTTCAAAAAAACAAAATATATATTAGTGAGCGGGTAAATTTATTGTTCAGTTAAATTTTATTTAAAACAAAAATGAGTTTGATCTGCGTAATTCAATCTGAAACAGAAATCGACTAATCGCGGAAGGTTATACATACGAGTATATTTAAAAACCTGCAGATTACCCGATGTCAGTACGAAATTATACGTTTATATTTCAAGGCCGGGTAAATTTTTATTTCGTTATTTTACTGGAAATAGGTTAAAAATGACATATAAAAAATTTTTTCGTCGTCATATATAGCGTATGTAGGTACTTAAAATGCGTTTGTATGTTGGAAAGTATCGCGTGTGGGAGAGCATTCCCACGAATATACGAGTATATATGGGGATTACAATTACAATTGATGATTTTTTTTTCCTGTAGACGATTTTTCGCGTGGAAATAGTGCTCCAATTTTTCGGTAGCAAATGTTCCGCGACGAGTAATAACCAAAAAGAAAGATCTGTTAATATACCGAGACGAAATGAAGATGTAGAATAAGGAAGAACAGCGTGCATGAAACTTAAACGAAATAACAATAAAATATAAAAAGTAAGTACTCACCAGATAGCGCTGCAACACATCATAGAAGGGCGTGGCAGAAAGGCGCATATAAATAGCGGTACTGCGTTATTCGCGCCTGCCCGCCGTAACTACACTGAGCGGTCCGATGGTTTCGGACCTCTATTTATAAGCATCTGTCAGCCCCCCTCTATTTATATGCGCCTTTCTGCCACGCCCTTCTATGATGTGTCGCAGCGCTATTTGGTGAGTACTTACTTTTTATATTTTACGAGCATTGTTTTTTCGCTTAAATTCCATGCACGCTCTTCTTTCTTATTCTAAATCTTCATTTTGTCTCGGTACATTAATCGATCTTTCTTCTTGGTTATTACTCGTCGTGGAACATTTGCTACCAAAAAATACTTGTAAAAATTGGAACACTATTTCCACGCGAAAAATCGTCTACAGGAAAAAAAACATCATTGTAAAAACTGAAATTGGTAGGGTGGATCATTAGTACATTGCTTCTTTAGCTTTTTTAATTCGCGACGCCACTGCATTACGCAGCGATTGGTATTTGGTACATATTGCAGTCATCCCCGTAGGACTGTACTTATACTTGTACAGTTTTTAACCACTTGACCTTACGATCGTTTTTATACAATAATAATATTGTTGTCGGCCCCGCTTATTGGAAGAGACGCGATAAATTTGTAAGTAGCAGGTACCCGATACAAATGTTATATTAATCCAGTTTAAATATACGCTCGAATTTTTCGTTAAATTCCGAAATTTTGAAGAGTTTTACGGTGATTTTTGTCAATTATATATAAAATATATATTGTTTCGCATATAAGAAATAAAACGATTAGGTATTTATTATTACATATATTAATATATACAGCTCTGCTAGAAACATTTCTGCATACGCCAACAAAGGTATGCTTTTCCGTCTCCTATACTTCGTCAGTACATTAATACCTTCCGGTTCGGTGAAAACGAAAGCAAAAAAAAAAGAAATTTTTTCAAAACTATTCGGTATACGTCACGTATATATAACGCTGACGCTCAGCTACATTATTTAATATAGAATATTAATATTAACTCGAGCATTAGTTGCATGTATAATCATATTACATAATTTTTTTTTTTTTTGATGTAATGTAATATGTTACTTTTTTATTTGGATAAACGACAATAAAATATAGACGTTTCCCTACATTTCCAATACCGATCGATTTGTATAGATTATTATATAGTGCGCGGGAGCAATAAGCAATTTGAATTGTTCGAAATATCGAATAATATTTAAAAAATGGTTAAGTATATTTTAATATTTTAAACCTGTTTTTAATGCTTAGTTGAAGACAAACTCGGTCGGTCGTGTACAGTGCAAACGAGAAAAATTAAATAAATAGTACCTAAACGTGTAAAATAAACGAGTAAACGTGTAAACTAATATACAACGAGAAAAGACGAATCCTTCGTTCATTTCATTTCACTGAAATACGCGAAATAATATTATTATAAATAATAATAATAATAATAATAATAATAATAATAATAATAATAATAATAATAAAATAATAATATACGCGCGTACAATCAATTACTTAGACAGCGTCAAACCAAACACCCGCGTATACCGACATATAGCGCGTCAAACGACCGTAATAAAACCGGAAAAGAAAGTAGTCACCAGATAGCGCTACTATACAAAATAGAGAGGGGCAGACAGACGTTTATAAATAGAGGTCCGAAACCATCGGATAGCTTAGTGTAGTCACAGCGGTCAGGCGTGAACAACGTAGGTTGCGAACAAAGTAGTGTGTGTGTGTGTGTGTGTGTGTGTGTGTGTGTGTGTGTGTGTGTGTATGTGTGTGGTCCCAGCAGTCCTTCGCGACTGACTGCCGCGATTACACTGAACGATCTGCTGGTTTCTGACCGGTATTTATAGGCTTTTCCTGCGTGTGCCACGCCCTTCATGTTGTTTCGTTATTTCATTGGCAGAGGGGTTGGCCTCCTTTGAATATCAAGTATAACCTCCACTGCTATATTCGCCTTTATATTTATTGTATAGTCAACACAATGGACATAGATGTGAGATACGAATACAAATATTTACAATACACTAAAAAAATTAATTTATAAAAAAAAAATTGATCGCGCTTTCAATGAATAAACGAGATAAAAAAATTTTTATTAGTTAAATATTCTAAAATTTGCATTTATATGATAAAAAAAAAACTATTAATATTGTTTGATTTAAATTATATTACGAAAAATAAAAAATAATAACACTAACTATTAATGTTTTTTACCTAATTTAAGTATTATGAAATAATTAGACTTAATAGTGAACAATGTGCTTGTTTTCCATGCATTAGCTGTAAAGCCTCAAATTTAGTAATCATCAACAGTTACTCGTACAGGTATTTCTATAGTTAATATAATATATTGAAGTACAATAAAAAAAAAAATTATTAAACATTAAATAATTAAATAAGAGGAAATATATTTGAAAATAATAATTGACGTAACACGTAAACGTAAATTAAATAAAATAATATTAAATTGTTTTTTTTCTGGATTGAAAATTTTTGAATTTTGATAAAGACTTGTCAAATTCGAGTACACCAGACATGCCGTAATCAAAACTCCCGAACTGTAAACAGCATAGAGTATATATAGAATATAACAGCAGTCTCATTGATCGCTGATCGCTGTTCTTTGCCGTGAGGTCTGACATTTCGGGATTTCTTTTCGTTCCGTTTGCTGATCGAATTTTATTTCTACCGGCTATAACATTGCAAATTTTTTAAAATTTCTTTTCAATTAATTAATTAATGATTACCGTGGGCTTAACAGAATAACTAAAAGGTTTTTTCCAGGCTTTTTACCGTTTTGTTTGTTCGTCGTCGTCGAACGAAAACGACGCAAACGTGTGAACGTTCTCCGAGGCGTAGTATTCGTTTTATAGTATTTTTCTACACAACATATCGCCGGTGCTGTGTGTGTATATATTATTATATGACGTTATACAGTAACGGGTGATCCATCCAGTGGCATGTCTAGGAGGGGCGCAGGGGGGCAATTGCCCCGGGGTGCCATATGTTGAGTCCCATTAAGGGGCGATTTTGTTTGATGTAAATATTTTAAAAATAGCAATATTATTTATTAGTTTAATACAAAATTTAAAAAAAATTAAGTTATATTTTGAATTTTTTCATTTTATTTTCCTGATATTAGATTCACTCAAAAATAAAATAAGAGATCACGCGCGCAGTATTGCACTAAATAGTTTATAATACCTCCACGGTTATTGTGGTCTTGTCTGTATAGAAAACGAACGTGAAACGGTAAAAATATTTTATATGCATTTGTTTAAATTAATGTTTATTTTGTTATGAAAATATCAAAAGTGAAAAGTAGGACTATAAAATAGTCATGCGTAATACAGACTGGAATTCTGTGTGTGGTTATATAGCTATAGTAATAAGCTCTGTACAAAAGAGAGAAGGTAAAATAAATTCCCGAGTTTAAAAATTGGACGAGAGGTGCAGGGGTGTAATCGAAATAGTTTTAAGAAAAGAGATTTGTTTCGGATGAGCCGTGAACGTATTTCAAAACTTTTTTTTTTGTGGGGGAGGAGCTTATATATGATATTTTGGGGGATAATTTTCGAGCCTTCACAATCGCGCCAATGATGTTATTGAAAAAAAAAAATGCGCCAGTTAATTGTGTACCAGCTGTAGGGCGTCAAAATCCTAAATACGCCACTGGATCCATCCCCCATAACAACCCGCCCCCCCCCATCATAATTATACGCTTCTGCGGTGCGTTATATTATATAGTTTTCGCGAATTATTATTATTATTAAAAAAAATTATTATTACGAAATTCTGTTTTTTTTTTCACTCCCAAAGACTCGCCTTAATAAATAGAATGTGATGGCCGAAGTGCGGACGATTGTAGGCGTGTAAATTGCCCCCCGAGGACGACGGATTTGGGAAGGGCAACCGACACTCATGTATAGGCACTATAATAATAATAATAATAATAATAATATACGTATAGGTACATACGTATATATATATATGCGAGCGCGTATAGACAAGAGTGTCGGCCGCGTCTGGACCACACGCATTCTGCAGCACCATCACCCAATACTACAAAAATGTAATACTCGCAGGGTTATCTCCTCCATAATATATTACATATATATATATATATTACGACGCTACAGTCTACACGCATATTATTATACGTGTTTATATTATTATAAGCGTGTAAACGGGCGTGTGTGAATATATATTTATTATATCGCGCGGTTAATACATATAATACGAGAACAGGTGTCGGTAATATTATATTTTTTTTTCCAATCTTTGGTAATTTGATTTTTTCTTCTTTTTCTTTTCAAACGAATCTCTCTCTCTCTCTTGAAACCTGCGCGCCCTGCGCAGCACGCTATAATATATTATTGTATATACGTTCGCGCTATTCCCAAAAACCGATATGATTTCTTCTGCGTGTGTGTGTGTGTGTGTGTGTGTGTCGAAGAGATCGATATTATCGTATTAAATGGCGTATCGGGACTGCTGGCTGCTGCTGGCTGCTGCTGCAGGGTGGTATCACAGAATCCGGGTATAGACGAAATTCCGTGTGAGACTAATCGAACAGCCCGGTGGTTTCGATCTGTATAATAAAATATACCGAGGAAATCATTGGTGACGATTAACCGCCTACGTCATGGACGATATATATATATATATATATAGTAAGCGATATAATAACTACAAATCACTCCGCTACTGCAGCTGCTGCGCGTGTCACTGCGTGAATCGCGCATACGATTTCCCACATCGTATGTACCTATATAAATGATCTCCCCGCGGCGCGTTTCAATACGTATTATATATTATGTTACTTTATGAACGCGGCCGAAGTGGAACGGATGTAGAAAATCGCTGTAGACATTATAATAATTACAATATATCCGTGCGCACAAGCATTATATTGGTTATTAGATTCTGAGCAGAGCGTGGAAACTATTGGTTTTACAATGATGCGGGGGGTTTATGTCTGTATACCCAAAAACTCTATCAGCGAAGGTGGGCTTCGGTCTTTATGCAGTCACTGCAGTTTGTTACCGGTAACAAATTTAGTTGCGGTTACTATTTAGACAGAGGTCATTTTTCGATTTTCTCAAAAGCGCCTAGAAGAAATATAACTAAAAAAATTACATAAAAACGCGGTGTGTAAATAAACGCGATTTCGTCGAAATCGATTATCGCGTTATTTTTCGCGATTTCGAAACTGACGGATATAGAAAATTGAAATATTCGTTAAATATGTAACTTATTTATATTACGTCGAGGGAAAAACAATTTTCAAAAACTTTTTTTTAAATTTTGGACTATTTATAGCAATTATAGGTTTTGAGGTATTTAATTCGTAAAATATGCGTTTGTTTTCGTTATGCACCCAAAATATTACACCGACGCTCCTCCGCTCAGAATCGTTTTATCGAACGCAATGTGATTCATCATTGCTTTCAGACTTGTAGTGATAACAATACACTCTATAAAATCTTTATCCAAGTAATTCACTCAAGCGGTATTCACAACACCCCGCGGCTCGCTATACCTTGTATATATACATATATAATAATTATATTCATATGCTTGCGCACGGGTGTGGCTTATAAGGCTGTATAGCCACACATGAAACTTTTTTTATTTTAGGTACTTGAGTGAAAAGAGCCAATAACTCATTTTGTTTTTTTTTTTTTGTAATTTTATCGTAAAAATTGTAACTGGCGTACTGTCGTGTTATGCGACACTCGTGTAAGCTATCAGTCAGTCAGTTGTAGCTCTGCGGTATTGATTCTATTATCTGCTTTACATTAATCACTCTTAAATCGTTCAGTGTTTAACACCATAAACGTGTATTACGAGTATATATATATTATATATACCAACTTACTGGTTTGAAGTTTTCTGTTTTCTGCGGTAGCGACTATAGTGACCATACAGATATAAACCCTAGGATTCTTATTGTTAATTACGTATAAATTTATAGAAAATGTCTTCTGCAAATACAAAGGTGGGCGGTAAAAAAAAAAAAAAATAATAATAATAAAAGCCACACATGAAACGTGGAGTCTGCGCACGTCTGTGATTATAATATTATTATGTTGTCGTTATATAGTCAACAAAGACTAACTAAGACGGATATACACGCGTATTTATAAGGTCAATTCACATTGCACGTGAAGGAATTGAGATGCGTCGTTAAAAATTAAAAAATATATTTTTTTTTAATAGAATTTTCCACAATCGTACAGTTTCTTCACTATATATATATAGTAAATATCATTTAGATATTTACTGTACGCGACTTGCGTTTTTCCAAGCGTGACGTTCGAAATGTTATATTAGTATCGCGCCCGTTAAATATTTTTTTAATATAATTGCGGTATAATAGTGTATAAAAAAATAAATAAAAATTAATGGCTAATTTTACCGACCGTGAGCTGGCGTATGACGACGGGAGAGTTGCTCGGACGGGCTCCTCGGATTCGGGAAAATCGTTCGAGAAAAAGAAAAAGAGACGAGTTGGGCAATTTGACACGCGCGCGTGCGTCGGAAGTAATTTTCGAAAAGTATACAATTTTTTATTTCTCGCCAGTAAAAAAAAAAAAAAAAGAATAACGCGGGCAAACGTTTATCATAGATTCTAATAAATCGAGGGAAAAAATCGATTTGATTGTTTATTTTTACGCCATCACGATTTCGTTTTGCGTAGACCGCGTAATATAATATATTACGGCCGTCCGCGGTACATAATTATAGTGTTTGAACTCTGCGTGCCGCCGACACAGAACGACTGACGAGACAACACCAGATGTTGGTATACGCGTATATTATACACGTGCTGCAGTAAATGTATAGTCGTAACGTAATATAAATGGACAATTATTAATAGATAATTTGGATCATTCGTATGAAACGAGATGTCGTATAGAAAAGGCCAGAGCGGCTTTTGTAAAAATGAAAAACATATTCTGTAGCCATCAAATTAAGCATGGGTCTCCGAATCGGAATGATTCGTTGCTATACGTATATTCACCGTGCTGCTTTATAGAGTAGAGACTTGGACTCTATCAAAAGTTTCGATCAATCGAATCCAAGCATTTGAGATGTAGATATATACCGAAGAGTATTAAAAATTAGCTGGTGCGATCACATAACGAATATCAATGTACTGGAACGAATGAATAAAGAACTTGAAGTAGTGAAGACAATAAAAACTTCAGTATCTAGGACGTGTTATGCGACATCCAGAAAAATATAGTCTGTTACAACTAATAATGCAGGGTAAACTAGTTGGAAAAAGGAGCCGTGGAAGACCACAAATTTGTTGGTTGGATAACCTTATAGAAAATGGTTCAGTATACTTACGACACCTTTATTCAGAGCAGTCGTGAATAAAGATCAGATTACTAACATGATTGCCAACGTTCGTTAACGAATATGGCACTCGAACAAGAAGAATATAAACGTGTGCCATCGCGATTTGATTATAATTGTTCGACGTAACGCGTTCTGATTATAAATACGTCATCGCGTATACGCGACAAGGTCCCGTTTGTGTATAGAGTAATATATATATATATATATATTATGTAATATTATTCTATCGGTCGTCAAACGAGACGAAGAAGCGCAGTAACTGCAGATATATATATATATACAGAAAGTCTTGGAATTTTGAAAATATTGCGTAATATCGAAAAGTGATTGTATAAAACTTGTATATATTAAGTAAATTTCGTATGCGCGTGTATACTGCAGTTATACAGAAGGTTTAAATATTACAAAAGTAAATTTAACCTGTTTTTTACTGGTCGTTATAACGACGACGTGTGTCAATTCAAAAGGGATAATCCTACAGCAAGGCCGCTCATACGCTGCAGTGTTCCTGAAACTTCACGCGTATATCGTATATATACATGTGCCGCAGTAATTAGCTGCGTATATACGAAAGATAAAAAAAAAAAACGTGTGTTTAATATAAGTACTAATATAAATAAAATAATTTGGAATTAAATGTATAAATTAAATACCGTAATTCGTACGATTAGTATGGAAAAAAAGACGGGGGGTTTTTTTTTAAACATATAAATGACCGTTATTATTATGTTTTAAAAACGAGTAAATTTTATCTAGAATAAAAATTGTAATATTTTTTTCCAGCGACGGACAGCTGATTCGTCCCTTATCCATACGAAGCCTATACGTGAAATATTGTTCAAATCACGGCGTATGTACAAAACCAGTTGTGGCCCCGTTCACTGCAGTTGACTCTATAACGTAGTCGAACTCAAAAACTGTTGTAGGTCGTCGTCGGCCATTTTCGACACGACACTAAAAACGAAAAGAAAAAAAAAAACATAACTTAACCGCAGTAAAACGCGCTACGCTACGCTTTGAAAAAAAACCCATTTAATAACAATAAACGCTTAACAATAAACTCGGACGGACGCACTTTAATACTTATTATTATTGTTATTACGAGTACTTTTCTACCATTTCTGGCGAGATACTCAATTTCGCAGGCTTGTGGCCAAAACGAAACTGATGGTAAAAAGATGGGTAAGTGCGAGAGTGAAGGTGTTTTATGATTCTGCTGAGAGAAATTTGCGGACTAGTCGGCAAGTATTTAGGATGATAGCTTTTTGGATAGGGATATACGCAAATGGATTGATACCGAGTGTTTTGAAGCTGTTATGTAGATACATAGGGATGACGCCAGTGGTCGATACTATACTATAGGAATGGTGCGGACAGACTCAACTCGCCACTGCGTTTTGAGTTCGATAGCAAGTTCTGTATATTTTGCTATCTTCTCTGCGTGTATGTAGCTTGTAAATTATGTGTATTGTGTATTGCAATATCGATTAGGAAAACGGCTTTATTTTTTTATTGTCGTGTAACGAAATATCCGGTCTATTGCGATGGATGGTTTTGTCGGTCATAATAGTCCTGTCCCAGTAAATTTTGTTGTCATCGGATTTTAAAATTATTTCAGTTGTATATTTGTAGTATGCCGTTTTTTTTCCGTAACCAATTTATTATTATTATTATTATTACTAGCCGACCCGTCACGGCTTCGTCCGTGATAAAACGTTTTGAAACAAACGTACTGAGATATTCAAAAACAACTATAACACGATGCGCACGAATCTTGGCCGTAACGGCGGGTACAAACAACGGGTCGCGGGGGGACTATAGTTTGTAATTTCGGCAAGTGTTTATTTACGACATAGTGCGTAAACGATTATGACTGTAATAACGAATAAAATTAAACTGTGAATAATAGATCACTCGTAGGAGTATTTGGTATAACCTTATAATACAACACTTCCCCTCCCCTCCCATCCGCAGACAAAAAGTGAAAAAAACAGGGACGTGGGGACAATCGGAAAAGTATTTGGAACCACTCTGTGAAAAAAAATTTGGGAAAATGTTAAATAGTGTCGTAACAAAATCGGAACATAAATATACAATCCCTCCCCTCAGACAAAAAAAAAATGAGAAGTCGGGTGACACGGTGACACTCAGGAAGATATTTGGAACTGCCCTGTGGAAAAAAATTAGAAAAATGTTAAATAGTGTCGTCAGAAAATCGGAACATTTAAATACAATACACCCCTCCCCACCCCCTCCAGACTTGTTTTTTATTAACAAAAGTGGTACTAAAACCTTCAGCAGACTGTCAGTAATAACAGTAAAAATTTCAGCCAAATCGGTTCAGTAGTTTTCTCGGTTAGCGCGGTCGTAGAAAACCCCTTACAATTTTATATAATAATAAGTGTAGATTATTATTATTATTATTATTATTATTATTATTATTATTATTTTGTTATTGTTATTGTTATTGTTATATAAAAGCCCAGCGGACTGTCAACTGTTTTTTATATTTTATTATGCGACGTAAATGATATTCGACAATTTTTTTTGTATTCATTTATCGACAAACAATATACATATATAAGGCGTTGGCAGTAATCTTATCTGTGTAATTGTCTTATTCTGTTTTCAAAATCTGCATAGTTTTTAATCAAATTTACCTTTAATTATTGACTCGTATATATATATATATATATATATCTATATAGTAACGAAAATTTAATCTGTTTATACAGATATAACCTTTACTGTTTTTTTTTTCGTCAATGAATTAAAATCTCGTAAGTGTAATTTCACAAAACACATCACAAACTTCGTTCTTTGACATGTTACGAGTCAATGTGTTACGCGTTTTGTGACTATAAATGCTTAATATCTTTCGTAAGATACGTGTTTTTTTTATTCAGTGTATAGGAGTGGTGTCATCGAAACGCGTCGAAGTATGGACTAGTTTTTTTTTTTTTGTGTGTGTGTGCTAGAATTAGTAAATCGTGTAATATATTGTTAAATTTTGCTTTTTTTTTGTTTAGTGCTATAAGTACAGGCGATTAAGGCTTTTCGCACGCTTCTACCAAACTTCACCATTCATTCCGATCCATTGCATCGTCCAATAGTCTCGACTCGTCGGCGTCTGAGATATTCCTGTTCACCCTATCGCTGTCGAGGTCTTTCCCCTTAGCCGTTTTTTTGTTGGGATTTTCATCGGGATATTCCGTACGAGGCTTTCACCAGCCCCGCCCACTCCAACCGCTTTGCTTTTAGGAAAAAAGTCTAAAACTAAACGTTAAAAAAAATTTTAGTCGAGATTTTCATTTTTTTTTTGTTTCTGCTCATAAATTACGTCGGTCCACACGATAAAAATGTCTCCTGTCTCGTCGTAATTCGCCTTTTTAAATATACACATTTTGTTCTGTAAAGATTTCGTATTCACAATATAAATACATTCGGTTAGTCATTATTATAAGTTTATAACATTTTATAACGTAATGACCGCACGTCGCACCGAATAGGCAATTCGGCTACGGCTGCGCGATTCGGGTCCACTGCGCGAGTATTGCGCGCTGGCAGGAGTAGCAGCAACTACAAAATGGAAGGGACGCAGCGCGTATCTCGATGAGAAAATGTTTGATGGCGTTGTTGCTATTATACGGTTTGTGAAACTCGACGACGTATTCGAATAATATTTGTATTGGCTTAAAACGTTCGAACAGAATATAAAGACAAAAAAAATCCAATACGCGCCCACGGATCACTTAAATAATCAGCTCGTACATGACCTGTGATACTATACCGTACACGGTCGCGTTATTTGTGCGAAATATCGAGTTTTCTACCGTATTCCCTAACAACTGACCTGCAGTATTACTATACTCGATCATTAGTTTTCATTTAAATAAACAGAATTTAGTCGACGAGTCAAATCGGTATATTGTAAATCAGCTGTTCTCAAACTTTTTTGTTCGCGGAGCCCTTAAGTTGCTAAAAAAAAAATTCACGGAACCCCAAAAACAAAAAAAAAAAAAATTTTTAAACCACAACTTATAAAAATGATGCATAAAATATTTGCTTTTTAATTTGAAACTTTATTATGCGTATAAAACAAATTTTTTTACCTAATTAATAAAAAAAACGTAATATGATTACTTTTGAGTATTTTCATTAACAAAAAATTATATATAATAAGAATATTACTTAGTAATTTATAAATTTTAATGTGTTGATTTTTTTCATTTACCGGTATTTTAAAGTTAGGCTTTATAGAAGACAGTAGTTGAGTGCGCACGTCTGCTTCGGCATCTAATTTGTTGCGGTATTTCGTCTTCGTAGACGCATAATATAATGAAAATCCAGTTTCACAAAGATATGTTGTTGCGGAAATGGAAGAAGTATTTTTACAGCTGTTTTAGCCGAATAGATTCAAAGATAAAAGCAATATTAACCATCAACCGACTGGTATCTAATCTCATTTTCGACTAAGAGACAAAATATGCGAGTTTATATTCACTAATAAAATAAACACTATAAACTTTATATTATTATATTTTGATTTAATGGAGCACACATTTTGAGAACCGCTGTTGTAAATACTCTTCGTCGCTTGTATATTATTTAATATACGATAAGTGCACTTTTTTTTTCTTCTGATGCTATTCGATATGATTTAACGCATGTGCGGCTTACCGTGATTCACTGCACACGCAAATAATAGTAATAAATAATATTGGAATTTAAAATTCGATTAAAATTGTATAATTAAATTACAACAAGAAAAATAGTGGGAAGGGGGGGTAGCGAGTCGCGGATGTTGTGGATGTCGCGTAAATGAATTAATTAGACAAAGTATTTTTGTTATTACTATATATAAATGTGATGTAAACAACGATAAATCATCGCGTTCATTGAGACGATTGTGAGCGGAGCTTCGGTGTATTATTATTTACTATATAAATAACGAATTTTGACGGATCGCGTTTTTGTCGTTTTTAACACGATTTTTGGTAGTTTTTTGTGTAGCACATTGAGAAATTAGTTTTTCATGACATTTTTCGGATTGTTTTGAATTGCGGAAATCGAAAAACGTTTCAAATGAAGTACGGACTATAGTTACGATTTGTAACCGGAACGTATAACGCGTAAGATCGTCCGAACATTCCTTTTCTAGTCGAAAATTTGTATACAGAAAAAAAAAAAAAAATGAAACATCTTTCTAAAACCAACAGCTTCCTCGCTCCTCTCACAATTTAAAAAACGAATTTGTACATAGATAAAATACTGCAAATACGCAAATGTTATATAAAAAAAAAAAACATAAAAATACGCTTTATAAAATGCCTCGGATACGGGTTTCGAGATAATAATACACTGCAGTCTAGTGACGAGAATTGTTTTGTATTGCGTGAATACCTGTAGATATTATAACTGATTATAACGCTCGCTTTCACCGTTTCATAATCGGCTACCGTCTTCGACATATTATTTATTAATTATATAGAAAAATGTAAGAAAACAAAAAATTCCCTCTATTATATGACGACCATATATTATATTTTAAGCATTCCGTTTCAATGAGAATTCTTTGAATAATTGAAGCCGTACGCGATTGACTGCAGGTCTACACTTCTAACAACGTTCTTACAACACGTTACTCGCGATATCGTTTTATAACATATACTATTAGTATATATATATAATTATACGTAGTTTACTTATTAAACTATGCACTTATTAAATATATATATATATAATAATTTATTTCGTTATTTATTGTATACAAATAATAACGGTGATAGTGAGGTCGTTTTTAACATCAATTTAGATCTGATTGTTAACCGTAACTATATGTTGAATTGACGGTGTCATCGGCATATCTTAAATTATCGACAACCTGTCCACTTATTTGCGATTCCAATGCGTTCGTGTGGTGCAGCTCCTTCAAATATTGCTATTTAGATGTTGAAAAGTAAAGGCGATAAAACACATCCTTGTAGTAATACAGCGTCCTTATATATACTTAAAAACGCTAATTGTTTATCAAATTTGGTATGAATGCGGACTTATTGGAGGAAGCGATCACTCCTATATCGTCTCAAATAATCTGCTCGACTAAGGTCAGTGCAGATTGAAGATACGTTGATTGTGTTAACAAATGTATCTATTTAAAATGACACACGTAAAAAAATCTCATTCGACGATGTTTTGGACACTTTTGCATCGAGCGAAATCAGAGAAAAAAAGGTTTTACATTGACTATTATTTGTATATTCGCTTTATTATTATTATTACTTATTTTAATATTGTCGTTAATAATGTTATTGTTTCATACCAGCGGCGTAGCTAGGGGCTGATGGGGCTGCAACCTCCCCCTCTAAATGAATAAATAATCAGTTTTTTTTTAGTATAGGTAACGTCTATACGTTTTAATTTTTAACATATCGTAAATTAATCGTATTATCAGCCCCCCTTCCCAAATAAGAATCCTGGCTACGCCTGCACTGTTTAATACGTTATTGTTGTAACGTCTTTAATTAATTTCTGACGTGAAAATATTTATTAAAAAAAATAATATCGAGCACAAATTTCTACGTGTTTTCAATTAACGCCCTGTCCCTAAACATTTTTCGTTTATTGCATCACTAAATATACCTGTACACGTGAGAAAATTTTTTTCGTAAAATTGTTGATGAGCCTCCCAGATTGAATTAGTCCAGGGCCGTTTTTTTTCTTCGTTAATCCTGCTGATCATAATGGAATAAGAATATATAAGGAATCGCATAAGGAATCCCACTGTGCAGAGTATATAAATTGTATGTACGCGTTGTTGTCCTTGCGGGTTGTACGTACGGATTTCGTCACTCGTCCGTCCGTCAGTATACCTACTGCAGCAGCAGCAGCAGCAGACGTATCGCTAGAAGAATGCTGTAGCGCTTATTATTACATCTATAATACCGTACGGACGCAGCTCGCATACGCCGCCGCCGTCGTGATCTGTGACTATTGTTAACATTTCGAGGCCATTCCGCGGGCACATATAGACAGACGGGTAAATAAATAATATTGAAAAAAAAAAAAGAGAAGAAAAAAACCCGAAAGAAAGAAAGAAAAAAAAAATCACCTAGAAACGTATTCGGTTCATTAGCATATAATATTTCCGTGTACTTTTCCCACGAAAAACTCGATAAATCCTCCGGCGTATTTTCATTGTCTCGTGATGGTGTTTTGAAATCTGTCCGCGCGATCACGTCGTCGTGTAATATATATACATTATACATATATACGTATAGTGCGTACTGCTGGTATACTGCAGCAGTCGGTGTTTTTTTTCTTCGTGGTAGGCGTGCGCTACAGTAGATATTATATTATTATAATATGCAGGTGTATGCCCAAAACAAATACATTAAAAAAAAAAAAAATACCTAAACATCTTTGAAAATGGTTGTTTTATTACTGTTTGCATACGTATTACGTATATATATATACATAAATATATGAAGGAAAAAAAAAACGTTTTACAACCGCAGCTATATTAAAACGATAAATATAATTATTTTTTATACATATACTATAATACGTGCATACAGGAGAATACGCGCAGTGATGGTGTGTGTATACGTGTAATAAATATCGTTTATTTATATTAATATCACGCCCGAAACCGTAATTGACGCCGAATGTCAGCAGAAGTAAAAAAAAAAAAACCAGTAAATATATACGTATAAATCGTACGCAATATAGTGTGAAATAATATTATAACCCTTTAATTGTTCTGCAGGACACCAGCGCGGTAGATTTATATTATATAATATATAGCGATCTTCTCGCAGCAACGATTCTATAATAAAACGTAAGTGTTGTATATATTATCTATATAATTTTTTTTATCTTTTATCTTATATAAATGAATTCAAAACGAGCTATCTGAGTCGTTATCTTTGATTAATATTTTTAAGTCATCTATAGATAAAATAAATTTAATGAGTGCTAATTATTTATCCAATACATCTGCACCTATAAAAATTCGAGATTCTCAGTTAAAATTTTTTTTATCCTAAATAAATGTAATTACAGAAATGCTAAATAATCTTTTTTTTTTTCTGTATCACAATGTTGGATTTATTACATTTCCGTTTAATCGGTTTATTTGAATAAAGGTTTATTTATAACAATAAAAATATATACTGTAATAATATAGAATATATTATATAATAAATAAACTATTGTCACATTATAATATATAGTGCCTACGTGCCTACTAGTGTATACGCGAATTTGGAGTCACTCAAGCGAAGCGTTGTGAAGGCAGCTGCAGAAATTCCCTTGGAGACTATTCGTACATATATTGAGCAGTGGCAGGAAAGATTACGTCGTTGTATTAAAAACGAGGGGGTGGGGGGTATTTCGAGTAAACTATATATGGTTCGAATTGTAATTATTCGTACTTTTCAAATATATCTATAGAATTTGTGTACGATGTGTTGTTCTTGAGTAATATACGTTTGAAATACTGACAGTATTTATGTCTAGACTATATATATAAGTATATACTTTAGGAAAAAAAAAAACGATTGTGCGTTAATTATATTATACATTGAACATTTGAACTAAAAAACGAGATTTTAGTGTTTTTACTCGATCTGTATACCGTTTTGTAACCGCACAATAACACTTGTTGTTGTTGTTGTTGTGTCACCCGAACTCCGCCGCCGATAATAATTATTATTTAAATTTTAGCGTTCGGACGCGGTGTCTCCGAAAACCAGTTATTTTTATATTGTCTCGCGTGATTCGTTACTATTTATTTATACGAGGGGGAATCAAAAAAAAGTAAGTTGCTTTTTTCCACAAGTTAAAAAAATAATACGATTTTAGAAAAAAAAAAAAGTTTATTAAAAAGTACACATAATAGTCTATTTTTCGACATATTCACCAAACAAGTCTCTACATTTTTCGTATCAGTTCGTACGAGTTTGGAAATCCCTTGTTGGAAAAATTCCCGTCCAATTGTTGAACGCCAGACACGTGTGGCATCTTTGACTTCGTCGTCTGAATGGTATCGGGTCTTCGAAAGTTCATTTTTCATAGGACCGAAGACATGCAAATCACAGGGCGACAAATCAGGACCGTAAGGAGGACGTTCCCACACTTCCCATTTGAATTTTTGAAGAAGATCCTCAGTGACGTTCGCCGAATGGGGGGTAGTATTGTCACGGAGAAGCACAATTCCTTTCGTCAATTTTCCTGGCCGCCCGTCTTTAATTGCCTTTCTCAAATTTTTTAACGTTTCACGGTAAGTCGCGGAGTTGATTGTCGAACCCCTTTACACACATTTTTTAACCATAAAAATCGAATAACTGCACGAATTTCAATTTTAGACGACGTAATAGTATAGCAGTAGCCATGATTGTCAACTTGTCACTGATAAACTTAACAACTAACTATCAATATTTAGGAATCAATACGTTGACGGTATAATGTGTACAGTGTTACCCCAAAGTTTCAACAAAAAATATTCACTAGGACAAAAAATATGGCAAAATGCAATTTACTTTTTGATTGCCCCTCGTGTATACAGTGTCGTTTAACAACCTGTGCTGCTGAAAGGTAATATTATTATTATTATTATTGAAAATGAAATCATTGTATAGAAAACTGCAGATTAATACGATAAAATTTTTGTAATATATTCAACCAAAAAATAATAGTGTTTAAAAAAAAAACCCCCCTGTAGTATTCGAAAAACGAATGGTGGTTGAATTTGAATAATTACGATACTACAGATATTATTACGGTAAATATTTGAACGTTTATTTATTTCCAAACCATTCGTCGTTCAAACACACGGGATGATTCATGCGTAGACAAATACAAATATTCCGTAAATTTTGTATTTCCGACGGTTATTTTTTTCTTCTTCTTTTAACTCCGTTTTTTTTCTGTGTGTGTGTGTGTGTTCCCAGAAAACGAATATAACGATAATCTCGAGTATTTGTTTTCGGTGTAAAAAAAAAAATTTGAGTTTCACTTTAAAAACCCCCACCCCCCTATTTCTCGAACGTTTCAATCGGTTCTCCATACGCGCAATTATATACGCCAGTTGTGCGGGTGGCGCGAATAAGGCGCTTTATACTATCGAGAAAAGCGAATTATCACTGCTGCAGAACAACAACAAATATAATAATTTAGAAAATATATTATTTTTTAACAGATTTCGTTTGAAATTGTTTCGCGTCACATTCGCGCTCGTAAATCATATGAATATTATATTTATTAATATACTGCTCAGGACCCGGGGCTACTCATATACTATAGCGCCATGCTGGGCGAAATCACTATATAAGGCGCCGTTTTGAAAAAAAAATTATTGTATTTTTTTTTTTTTTTAACATAGATATTTATGAAACAATATGTAGTAAATTTTCTAATTAGGTACATATATCCCATATATATATATAATGTTACTACCGTAATTATTATAAAAACGCGGTACGGCTAAAAATTAAAAAACCGTCGCTGAGAATAATAAACAAAATTATAAATTATTTTATTACGAATTGATTTATTAGCATATTGTATTCAAATAATATTGGTCATTTATCAATTGATTTTTAAACCGTTCAAAATAATAATAAATAAATAATATTCCACATATATTTTTTACACAGCATAAACGTCGACACTACGTTTCGTGTATAGACAATGAGAGTATTATCATTACTTAAATCGCCTTTATGAAAATATAAACAATTTAAAAAAAATAATAATAATTTAGTTATTCTACGAAATTTACGTGTTCCAAATGAATGGCAGCACGAGTAAAGTAAAATTTTGTTTTAAAATAAATAATAATTAAAAAAAAATACACTAGTCTTATTCTTGTCAGCGTAGCGACCCTTTGGAATCAGCGCCCTGGGCGATCGCCCAGGTGGCCCATATATAGCTTTCGCCGGCCCCTGATATACTGCTTAACATCGATATACGCGTTAAATATATATATATACTGCAATATAATAAAGTCGACACTATTCGCTGCGTGATATTTTAAATTTTACCGTAAAAAAAAAAAAAAAAGGAAACAAATATCCTAATTTATGTGATGTTTCGCTATACTTACTGGATTTCGAGCGAAAATAATTTTGAAAAAAACGCCACCGTATTGTGCACCGCGATTCGATCGCTGTTGCGGGGTATACGCGAACGCTATTATATATATATACGAATAAAAAAAAAAACGTTTTATTTTTCTGTTTTGCCACAACGTCGTTTCTACCGATATGAATGACTGGAATTAAATTTCATTCCAATGACACTATAACCGCGAAAGTACGTTTATAATAATCGCGGCGTTTGTCGAAAAGGCGGACGTAGGAAATCGCTGCTCGCACCGCGTTCCGGCGCGTCTATCGATTCGTATAGCGCCGCCGCGGCGCCATCGCGCGCAGTGCAGTCTGCAGTATACACACCGTTTATATACAGTATTATTGTATTCAATAAAATATATTATATTATATAACGAATATTATAAATCGTACTCATAATACGCATATAATAATGCGCTTTGAAAATAATACATCACACACACACACATATATACGCGGTATATATAATAATACAATTTTAACCCGCTATATATATATACCTATGTACCTACATACCGAAAAAGAAAAAAAAAAACGAACACAAAGCGTTTTATCCGCGGACGGATTTTACCCGCGATGCGAAAAGCGCCGCTATACGCTATATACGCGTATTGTATATATAGTGTAAATCGTGTATATATTATATAACGTGAAAAAAAGAGAAAATATATTGTATACCGTCACCCGCGATACGGACTCGCGCGAGAAAAATAATAACAATTAGAAAACTGCAGATTAATACGATAAAATTTTTGTAATATATTCAACCAAAAATAATAGTGTTTAAAAAAAACCCCCTGTAGTATTCGAAAAACGAATGGTGGTTGAATTTGAATAATTACGATACTACAGATATTATTACGGTAAATATTTGAACGTTTATTTATTTCCAAACCATTCGTCGTTCAAACACACGGATGATTCATGCGTAGACAAATACAAATATTCCGTAAATTTTGTATTTCCGACGGTTATTTTTTCTTCTTCTTTAACTCCGTTTTTTTTCTGTGTGTGTGTGTGTTCCCAGAAAACGAATATAACGATAATCTCGAGTATTTGTTTTCGGTGTAAAAAAAAAAATTTGAGTTTCACTTTAAAAACCCCCACCCCCTATTTCTCGAACGTTTCAATCGGTTCTCCATACGCGCAATTATATACGCCAGTTGTGCGGGTGGCGCGAATAAGGCGCTTTATACTATCGAGAAAAGCGAATTATCACTGCTGCAGAACAACAACAAATATAATAATTTAGAAAATATATTATTTTTTAACAGATTTCGTTTGAAATTGTTTCGCGTCACATTCGCGCTCGTAAATCATATGAATATTATATTTATTAATATACTGCTCAGGACCCGGGGCTACTCATATACTATAGCGCCATGCTGGGCGAAATCACTATATAAGGCGCCGTTTTGAAAAAAAATTATTGTATTTTTTTTTTTAACATAGATATTTATGAAACAATATGTAGTAAATTTTCTAATTAGGTACATATATCCCATATATATATATAATGTTACTACCGTAATTATTATAAAAACGCGGTACGGCTAAAAATTAAAAAACCGTCGCTGAGAATAATAAACAAAATTATAAATTATTTTATTACGAATTGATTTATTAACATATTGTATTCAAATAATATTGGTCATTTATCAATTGATTTTTAAACCGTTCAAAAAAAAAAAATAATATTCCACATATATTTTTTACACAGCATAAACGTCGACACTACGTTTCGTGTATAGACAATGAGAGTATTATCATTACTTAAATCGCCTTTATGAAAATATAAACAATTTAAAAAAAATAATAATAATTTAGTTATTCTACGAAATTTACGTGTTCCAAATGAATGGCAGCACGAGTAAAGTAAAATTTTTGTTTTTAAAATAAATAATAATTAAAAAAAAAAAATACACTAGTCTTATTCTTGTCAGCGTAGCGACCCTTTGGAATCAGCGCCCTGGGCGATCGCCCAGGTGGCCCATATATAGCTTTCGCCGGCCCCTGATATACTGCTTAACATCGATATACGCGTTAAATATATATATATACTGCAATATAATAAAGTCGACACTATTCGCTGCGTGATATTTTAAATTTTACCGTAAAAAAAAAAAAGGAAACAAATATCCTAATTTATGTGATGTTTCGCTATACTTACTGGATTTCGAGCGAAAATAATTTTGAAAAAAACGCCACCGTGTTGTGCACCGCGATTCGATCGCTGTTGCGGGGTATACGCGAACGCTATTATATATATACGAATAAAAAAAAAAAAAACGTTTTATTTTTCTGTTTTGCCACAACGTCGTTTCTACCGATATGAATGACTGGAATTAAATTTCATTCCAATGACACTATAACCGCGAAAGTACGTTTATAATAATCGCGGCGTTTGTCGAAAAGGCGGACGTAGGAAATCGCTGCTCGCACCGCGTTCCGGCGCGTCTATCGATTCGTATAGCGCCGCCGCGCTCATCGCGCGCAGTGCAGTCTGCAGTATACACACCGTTTATATACAGTATTATTGTATTCAATAAAATATATTATATTATATAACGAATATTATAAATCGTACTCATAATACGCATATAATAATGCGCTTTGAAAATAATACATCACACACACACACATATATACGCGGTATATATAATAATACAATTTTAACCCGCTATATATATATACCTATGTACCTACATACCGAAAAAGAAAAAAAAAAACGAACACAAAGCGTTTTATCCGCGGACGGATTTTACCCGCGATGCGAAAAGCGCCGCTATACGCTATATACGCGTATTGTATATATAGTGTAAATCGTGTATATATTATATAACGTGAAAAAGAAGAGAGAAAATATATTGTATACCGTCACCCGCGATACGGACTCGCGCGAGAAAAATAATAACAATATAGATATAGGATACACTTGACCAAGTAAGCGGGTTTCCGTATTTAGGTGTAGTATATGATTAAATCAGATATGGGAATAAGGACACACGAGAGACGCATATAGGAATGGGCAAAAGCGCAGCGTTCAGTAAAAAATCCAAACTATTTACGTCTAAAAAAATTCGACCTAAACATTGAAAAAAGACTAATTAAAACATACGTTTGCAGGAGTATATATTATATAGCCCTATACGGACGTGAAACACGTGGGTTATAAATGAGACGGAGGGGAAAGCGTCTATATAGAAAAGCGTTTGAGACGTGGTGTTGGAGACGCGTGCAAAGAAAAAGAAACGACGATATACTGGAAATAGTTTTGATGAGAATATAACGTTCGATCGTAAAGAGAATACGTGGAAAATGGTATGGGACACGCACTAATATAGACATCCAGAAGAACTATACATATATAGTACGCAATACTGTATAGAAGGCGTGATTGAAGGGAAAAGACCACCTGGGCGACCTCGCAACACGTTTATTGGACAAATCGAGAAATAGACGCAGAAGTCGGAATAGCTATAGCTGAGCACTGAAAGAAATGGCGATGAGTAACCGTGAAGAACGGAGGAGAAAAGTTGCGAACCGACCTACGGGTCGGAAAAAAAAAAGATAGGATATCTTATATATACAATATAGCTGGACGCTGCAACAGCATGCACTACCCGCGAGCGTACCTATACATATATAGAAGACTTCACGGCCGGCGCGCGAACAATATGATATATAATATCCTGCAATCGTGTAATTTCAATTATATCGGGTTTCGGGGGGGGGGACGTTTAAGTTTCAGCCTCGTTCAGCTCGTTCGCGCAATAAATCTGTGCCGCGCGCGCCGTGGGCGAACGCGCTCGCATATTATAGCGCGTACCGTATTATATATATATACCTGCACCAGCCTGTATAATATATATAATATAATAAGCGCATTTTATAATACACCCATATACACTCCACTCGTTCTTCGGTCTCGGCATCCCACCACCACCACCACCACCGTGTCATAATACATAATATATAATAACGTACACCGCGTGAAGTCGTGTGAGGTATTTTCAATATTATATATATATATATATAAATGTATAATGGCGGCGTCGGCGGGCCGTTACAGACGCGCGCGTGCAGTTATATTGCCGCAGTCGAATAAGCCGCGCGTCCGTAAATAATATTATTATATTATTCGAGAGGGTAAAAATAAAAAAAGAGAAAGGAAAACGATTTAAAAGCGTCGGGCATTTTATTTTCCGCGCGCCGCGGCGGCTACGTACAAAAAAAAAAAAGTAAAATAAAAAAATAACACCCGTCCTTATTCCTATCCGTATATATAATATAATATGTAATATATATGTATATATATATTATATATGTATTTCAATAATATATATATAATACGCGTGTATGTGCGGCGGACACTGCGCCGAGGATCGTAAAAGAACCGTATATTATATATAGGTATACCGCTGCAGGAGCACGCGCGTGACGTCCGACGATTCGCGAAAAAACTGTTACTAATAAAAAAATAAAAATTAACGTCGCGTCGCTGCTGCACCGTATTATAATACCGCTTATTGTTTCTCGAACAGGCATGCGTGCTGCTGCAGTATATCAGCGTCAGGTTTCCCTACAAGCAGAACAAGCAGGTGATTGGAGCGGCGAAATTTTTGGGAGCGGCAAAGAAAACTTTTTTAATAATATATTCATATTTATATTTTGATGTCTGTTTTATATATTTTTAAATAATAAACAATAATTTAATTAATAATATATTTTGCTAAATAATGCATTTTGCTGGTTAGAAAAACTCTTATGAAAATGAAGGGGCGGCAAATTTCCTTCTGCTTGTGGGCGGCAAATTGCTTAATCCGCCGCTGCAGTATATATATATATATATATATATGTTACGGATAAAAGTACTAATACCGGCCTGCAGTGGCGTATTTTAGTGGGGGCGATGGGTGCGATCAGTAGCGTGCCCAGAAATTTTCAATGGGGGGGGGGATGTTATAAGTAATTAGTAATAATACATTTTAATAAATTGTCATGGTATAATACGCCAAAAACTCAAATGTTTATGTTTCAATAGCTGTCCAAAATCGTTTCTAGCTTATATAATTGTGCGTACATTTGTAAATTGTTCTCTAATTAAAACGAATTTAAATATAGACAAAATTAAAAATAAAAAAATAAATTAATATAAATAAATTAATAAAAAAATAAAAAGGATATGTAAAAAAAAAAAAATTAAAATTAAAATTAATACTGTGAATAATAAAAAAATCTGTATATATATATATAAACAATAAATATACATACATATAAATAAATGTATACTTAAGTATACTATACTGCCAATGAGTATTACGTAAAAAATGAAATAAAAAAAAATATAAAGTTGTTGTATAAAGAAGTTTATTTCGACCGGTTTCGACTAAAAGTCATCATCAGGTATAAATTACTTTTTGCAAAATACAACAACAGCTTTCTGTAATATAAAAGTAATTTATACCTGATGATGACTTTTAGTCGAAACCGGTCGAAATAAACTTCTTTATACAACAACTTTATATTTTTTTTTATTTCATTTTTTACGTAATACTCATTGGCAGTATAGTATATTTAAGTATACATTTATTTATATGTATGTACATATATTTATTGTTTATATATATACATATACAGAATTTAAATTATAACACACTATAATATACCAAGTCGTTCAATTAACATGACATACGTTATGTATAGTAAATGTTTATATTGTCATAAGTATATATAATAACTTTTTGCTAATAACTAATAAAAAGTATTAAGTAATGACTCTAAAACAGCGCTCTTATAACTAATAAGTTTTTCTCATTGGAATAATCGAGGTTTTCGTTGCAACGGAACGACGCGGCATTAATTTCGACTTATCGACGTCCCTGCATATATATATACTGTAATCGAAACGCTCATAATAATATATATATTATGGACGCGACGGAAAAAAGAATTTTTATTTACTCATATATATTTTTTTTAATTAACAAAAAAAATTAAAAATATACGTATATATACTTGGGAAAACGAGCGCGTTATTATACACTACACATATATATATATATGTCGGGAAAAAAGGAATTAACGAAACGATCGGTTTTTTTTCTTTAAGTATATATACGCGTTTAGAAGTTTGTCAATATAATATATATATATATATTCGCGAGTGAATCGACGTTTGCAGAAACAAGCGAAAATCATTTTTTACGTATGGCGAATAACGTATAAATTCCGCAGCAGTATTTATACAATTTTTATAATGCCCTGCTGCACCGCGCACCGTGGAGTGAATAGCCTTTTTCACTCGCACAAATCTGGATAAAAATAAGTGACGAACCGGATCGAACGCGCTGCATTCTTTATACGCGTATATACTAATTAGCTTATCTGTATATACGGTGTCGGTTTTTGTACAAATAACACGCGATATAATATAATTAACGATTATTTTTCGTAGAAAAAACGAAAATGAAATCGACGATTATAAAAAATAGTAATAATAATAATTTCGTCTTATTATATAGTATATTATTATCGTTAATTGCCCGCGGTATATATATATACATATTTTAATTAAAACAATATTTGGTTAATTCGATTTCAGCCAGTCAAAAAAAAAAAAAAAAATCCAATCGCTTATATATAATATATAAATATCGCGTAGTATTAGTAATTTTTTTTTTCCTCGTCGCGGTCTGCAGCGTTATTATATACCTCATCGGTTTCTATATAATATACGCCGCTTTTCCTATACTATACAGCGAGCGTTTAAAACGCTTTTCCATTAAAATTATTGTCCCGGCAGCTGCAGCGTGTCAAATATTATATATATTTTGTAAATAAGAAATTTTTTTAAAAATATTTTCAAACGCTACATAATCTTTTCAAAATATATATATTGTAATTCCGCGCGAACATCGACTCCGTATTATACATATATAGACGTGCAGTAAATTATAAGAGTTACGATAATAATATTATTGCAACTCGCGTTCTGACCGCGCGCAGAGCTTCACTGCAGCTGCACGCAGGTATACGAGATTGGCCGCCCGCGTGCTCAGAGATCGCTGCTGCTGCAGTAGCACGGGCGTCATCTCAGTTTTTTTTCCGGGTGTGTGCAAACTTTTAGGCAGGCCAATTTTCACATTTCACCAGGCCATTAAAAAAAAAAAATGTATATATATAATATATGATAGGTACGTATATGTAAAAAAAAAAAAAAAATCGTAAAATGTGTTCGTATTTGTTCCTATATATATATACAATTTATTTTATTTTAATAAATATATTGGCAGACGCGTGCAGAAATCGCCGACCCGGATATAGCTATATAGTAAAGCCGCCTGATGACGCGCCTTATTGCGGGAATCACGCATATATAATATTTGATAATGAAGCTGATAAACCAAAAATAAATAACGTATTATATACCAAATATATATATTTTTTTTTTCGTATTATATAATACGAATACATATAATGTATATAAGTTAATTATAACGGCGCATTGGATAATATTATTGCGGCGGGCAATTTGCAGATAATAATATTTTTTAAAGTCATAGTGGTGCGCACCCCCCAAATGACGCCCCTGTGCAGTAGTGGTGCAATGAGAATAAGAAGCAAAATTAGAATCAATGGAATTATGGATTTGGAGAAAAATGAACAAAACATCATGGGTTGAAAGGTAAACGAATGAGCAATAGTATTTAAAAGATGTAAGAGAAAAAAGGAATATATAATAAAACACGTATTAAAAAGGAAAACGAAATTAATAGGGCACCTATTCAGACGTAACACATTTATGAGAAATATCTTCGAAGGAAAGATCTTGGGGAAAAGATCTAGAGGACGCCCAAGAACATCATATTTCCAGGACCTGCTCAAACATCTTATGGAAGTCACAACATATTCAAAACTGAAAAACATGGCAATAATGACAGAGACTATATTATGGCTATCACGACAAGGCAAGGCCTTTAGATGATGACGATGATGAGTGGTGCACACCCCCCAAATGACGCCCCTGTGCAGTAGTGGTGCAGGTTCGAGCGCGGCGAGTTTCGTATATATATATACCGCGCGCGACCTGCACGATCGTCGCGCCGCGCCGTTATATATATACGAGTATACGCATCGCTGCAACGTGCAGCGCGCGCGGTACAACGCGCGGTGCGACTATATAATATTATTATTATTATTATATAATATTACGGCGTCGTTATTTATTATTTTCAAAAAAAAAAAAAATGTAAAAAAAAATCTCGGGCGCCCGCGTGTGCAGCAAGCGGGTACGAGTCGCGAGCGAATATAATGCACTCGGCGCGCGCGCGGAACGTGGGGCGTGTATACGCGAGCGGACGCCGCGTGCGTGTATTCGTTTATACGCATATTATTAATAACGCGCGTTGCAGCGCGCGCGGTTCTCCCTTCCCCCCGCGGTCCAATACCGGCCCCGGTTTCGACCGGGCCGCCTATACCACGATCCGTTCGTCCAATAGCACGGCGGCGGGGACAGCTGCGCAGCGGCGGGTAACCGCCACCACCGCCTCCGCCGACAACGTATACCGCGTATATATAATATTATTACGATGCTGCAACCGATGCAGCAGGTGTCGTGCGCGTGTGTGGTATATCATATATACCTATATAATAATATTATGTATTATGTTGCTGGCAGAGTCTTTCTTAAGCGGCGGCGGCGGCGGCGGCGGCGGCGGTATCGCGCGTAAGACGTTGGCGACGCGGTGCGACCGGGTGCGGGAGGAGGCAAACTCGCGTGGTCCGCGATGGGCGGACGTGACGTGGGCGGAGCGGCCGGCCGCGTTCTCTTCGGCCGCCGCCGCCGCCGCCGCCCCGTCCGTCGCGCGCGCGCGGGAGATGCCCCTTTTGCTCTCGCCGTCCGTCTCTCTCTCTCTCTCTCTCTCTCTCGCACGCGCGCACCGGTCCACGACGACGGCTTTCCTGCGTCCCGGCATCGTCGCGCATTCGCCATCGGTCGTTCTGCTCCGTTGCAGGTCTGGGGTGTTTGTGCGCGCGCGCTTCTTCGTCATCGTCGCCGTCGTCGTCGTTCTCTTCCACCGAAATAACCGTGTTCCTTATATTTTATATATATATATCGTCGCCGTTCTCTCGGTCGTATACATTTTTCGAACGACTCCGCGTTTATTTGGATTTTTTCACACTCCAAAGAGCGGTCGGTTTTTTTTTTTTGTTTCTGAAAACGACGCGTGCACGGAGAGCGTCGTCGGTTATAGATACACCGGGTTTTTTTTTTACCCCGCCGCAGCCCGCGTTGTTTCGTATAATACGCACTGCAGTATAATATTTTCACCCGCGCGCGCACCCGCATACGACCGACACTCCCGGGGGCGCAGAGTTTTTTCCACCCAAATTTGGTGCCGAACAGACATGTGACATAATGAAGGCCACAATTTTCATCAGGACAATTGTGCTGACCATCGTGGTCGACGAGATCTCCAAGGTGTACGGCAAACACCGCGAAGGCAAATACAGAAGCACGCACTGGTGGTGAGCATTTTAATTATTATTATTATTATTATTATTATATATATATAGATACCTATTATTATATATCTATATGTGCCTATAATAATTATTATTGTTATTTATATTTATTATATATATGTTATACCTATATAAATATAATAATAGTGACGTAAAACGATTTATTATAATTTGGTCAATCTATATATACTTATATAATATATATAGCAACGCACTATATATTTTATTTGTTGATCTGAAATACGATCAGCGACAAAATATCAAAGTTTTCGTTTCGCCTTTAAACATTTTTTTTTTTTTTAGACTACAGTTTACTATATATATTATTTATCTGTACTTATATATATATATATATGTATATACGATAAATTATAAGCGTTAGAACCAATATGTATAATATATACCGAGTTAAAAACGAAAATCACTGTAAAAAAAAAAGTCACTATAATAGGTATTATATATTATTTATAATTGTATAAAAAAAAAACCTGTGTTGGGATTTAATAATACGAGCGTGTATAATAATATGTATATATAGTGTCAATAATGCGCGAGATTTTTTTTTGTTAATACTTATATTAATTGGTTTAGGATGTTTATTACGACTTTAAGAACACTATAATAAAAAATGCGTTGCAAATGTGCTCAATAAATATCAAAATATGACCTTAAAAAAAAAAATCGAATACGAGATTCTAAAAATTTTACTTTTGATTAAAAATATATTTCAATAATTAATACGGAAATTTATTATTTTTTTACTCAAAAAATACAAATACGCGAAAAATATGACATTTAAGATTTTTAATGAATCACTAAAAATATCATATGCTGTAATAATTAATGTCAGTTATATTTTTTTACTCAAAAAAATACGAATACGTTATTTAAAAAATATGTTTATTGATTTTTTTTTTCGAGTTTTATTGAAAACTTATATTAATTTTTTTTTTATCCAAATATGCGTTTATTCGTAATTTTTTTTAAACGAAAATATGCATTTATATTGATAACGATCCCAAAACATGCAAAAATACGCGTAATAAAATGTAATGTATCCGACTCTATCTATTATATATAGCTGGTATACGAAACGAATTCATAACTTGGTCCGCAATGTGCGTGACTAAAATAAAAAAAAAAAAAATACGAAAAAGTCATAAACATCCTAATATAACTTTACACATAAAGTTATTAATAATAACTTATTATTGTTATTGGTTCGATTCGGTTGTATTGCGCAGTGTATGGAAAAACTGAAGTTTAACGAAAATAATATATAACGTGATATAAAAGATAATAATAGTTCATGACTCATATTGTCGAAAAATGTATAAGTTTAATATTCAGCATCTATATATATATATATAATAAGAAGTACACTTGGAAGGATTCTCTCCGTTATTATTTCGTTATATACGCGTATATATTTTTTTTTAAATGATCTGTTCGATATAATACACTGTATATGTCTGTATATGCGTAATTGCACTATTATACGTTTAATCTTACATTTTATAAACGGATTCATTCAACTATATATATATACGCATATGACTACGTATATACATTCATATCAATTACAATCGCGGAGTAATTATAGTTTAAATCAATCGCGCGTATTATACGTTTTGTAAATAATTTATGTGTATTTATTTGTAACATTACGAATATTTATCGAAACACAGAAAAAAAAAAAAAATGGGGGAAAAAAAAGATTATTATACATACGTTTATCAATATAATAATTCATATCGCGCGACGATTCGTCGTCATTCGTCATCGATTACAGAAATAGATAGTATGACGAATAATAGTATAATTATTATGTAATACATTTAAGTGCGGGGCTGAAGTGTATATTATTGTGTATAATATAAATTGATGACCAGTCTTGTAAAAAAAAATACTTTCAAAAAAAGTATTTAAATACAGTATTTTGTACGAGACTGTATATTATATAGATGACTGGAAATATAAAATAATATCGCGTTATGGTATAGTTACTCGCGTAACGAAAAATATAAGAATCGTATAGTAAAATAAACGTTTCGCGTACTTCCAACGCGTATACCGATCGACGTGGTGCAGATGCGATAAAGATTCGGAAAACAGATTTGAATTCGTCGTGAATTTTACTATATTATAGATTGACTTTCCAACTTTCTTCGTTTTTTTTTTATCTCCAAATATTGATTATTAGCAATTTGTTTTATTTTAATTTTAAATTTCTTCGAGTAATTTTTTAAGGATTTAAGCATAAAAAAAAAAAATTAAAAACGCGAGAAAGTATTATTCTATAATAAAATTCACGACGAATTCAAATCCGTTTTCAGAATCTTTATCGCGTCACTGCGATCGATCGGTATATTTTACAATGATTCGTGTGTGCGCAAGACAAAGAGAGAAAATATACTCGCTTCCAATCCCCTCGAGTGAATTCAGGGGGGCTATGGATGCTCGAGCACCCCTGTCGTCTAACCCGCCAATAAAATTTATAATAAATAAATAATTTATTTATTAAAATAATTTTATAATTATCATAATGTTAATTATTTTGATGATTAATATAAAAATCTCAATATAAAACTAATTTTATTAGATTACTGTAATAATTGAGCGAATGGAAATTTCCTTATAATCTGTACGATTTTCGGCCGTAGGTATAACTATTTTTGTAACATGACGCGGTCTCTTTATTATCACCAGCCACGGTTTATTATAGTTCGTATCGCAGTAACGATTATTATATATCGTTCATATTACTATAATGCTTTTAAATATTCATAGTAATATTGATATTTCTCCAGAGGAAGTTATTGAAGAATTTAGTAAAAAACACGCTAGAAAGTTACAATTGCAGTATATGTAAGAAAATAATAAAAAAAGCTATTATAAGTTCCTATACTTAATGTACAGACTATTAAATTTATATGTCAACTCTGCATTGATTTATAATAATATTTGATTTATTTTATTTTTTCCGTACTCGTACATTTAATTTAAATATTTATAGCGTAATAATCAAAAGTAATAATTTTTAATAATTTTTTTAAATGTTAATATTGAAAATCTTTTTATACATAAATTAAAAAAAAAAAAAATAAGAAACCTTCTATTAATTTTTTTTTTTATCTTAGCACCCCCCGTTAAAATTCTCTGGATCCGCGCCTGTCAATGTCTCGAGTACCTACTATGGCGGACTCGTTTTTTTTCTTTTTCAAAATGCTTATGACTTTTTAAGTAAAACAGCTACGTCATTGCGCGTATATATATATATATATATATATATATATATATATATTTGTAATGTTTATTTCGACGATTTATGTGTCTATTACTTATCAAAACATTAATTTTTTCATTAATCCTAATCCATTTTTCGTGTTTTTTTAAAATCTAATTTTTGTATTATAATATTATGTGATTTATGTGTCTTACTTATCAAAACATTAATTTTTTCATTAATCCTAATCCATTTTTCGTGTTTTTTAAAATTTAATTTTTGTATTTTATTATATTATTTATTTCGAAGTTTAAATGTATATAGTATACGACTTCCTTCCAGAGCTGCAGTTAATGCGCGTGAAACACAATTATTGTTCCGATGTGAAAATCGTCGTAGTCGTCGGTATTAACCTTCTATCGGTCGAGCGGGGTAAATAATCTCCCAGTTTCATCAATATAGACGTCAGTACAACTTTCCCATAATGCGACGTACCTACCTAATATCTCGTATATAGCTGTTGATGACGTGTTTATCTAAATTTATATGAGTCAACTAAAACTTGTTTTAGTGAATCTATTAGTTTAAACCCTTCTGCCAGAGTTGATTGTGTCGTGTTTGGAAAATATTTACCCCGCGCGACTAAGTATTTTTTTTTTTTCGTTATAAAACATGTACGAATTTAATCGTAGGCGTATTCAATACACGTTAAACGAAGCTAGTGACGAGGAAATTAGGGGTGATATTTCCAGACACGTATTTTTAAGACACACATAAACTTTCAACAGTAGGTTTTTTACGGAAAAATACAAGACGGATCCCACCTGAGTTCACTCAGACATGAAACCGAATTGTTACATCGTCGTACTTTGCGTTTAGTCGAAATCAAACTTTGCAGGTTTCGTACATGCATAAAAAAAAATACAATTGTTTTAGTTGTTTCAACAATGCGTTTTGATATAAGGTGATACGAATGAAACAAGAAAGCCGGAAATAATTATAAAAAATATTTACAGAAATAAGGATCAATAAAAGACTATACAAAAATATATATGCACCGATTTTGCAAAACGTATATGCCGTATTCACTCTTCACCTTGTAGAAATTTGTCCAAGCTGCTACGAAGAAACGTTATAAAACTATATAGTATATAATATGTAATAGTTTCCAAAAAAATTTTTTTTTAAATACAACGTATTTATGTTATATGTATATGTATGTATCTAAAACAATTATTATAATAATAAAATCGAATGTGAAAAAACACAAATATTAAAAAGAGCTAAATGCACTTCAAATAATATATGTAATTATTAATAAATAAAAAAAAAAATACGTTTTGAAAAATTTTAACCAACCACGCGACCAAATATGAAAAAAAAAAAAAACCGCGCGACCGGTACAGAAGGTTAAAACGATTGCGAAACCCCGTTTTATTCGGCGCGTTTAAGCCTTTATATATATATATGCGCGTATATAGGAAATTCGTCTTGGCGAGCGCGTATATACGAATCGTAAAAAAAAAAAAAAAGGGACGACGACAGGGTCAATTGAGAGAAGAACCCTAATAATAAGACACGCAGACTGCGCCGCGATGAGGGAACCTGCACCCTGCTGTTGCAGCGGCAAAGAGTAGCCGACTGTATGTCTAGATGGCTATCTGGAGACTATTGTGCTTGTCTATATATGTAGTCGAGATACGTATATATATATATATATACGCTCTGCAAGAGTTCATATGTATACAACGCGCAAGAGGGTATCATCATCGCATCGGGGGCCACCCCATTAATTTCAATTCGCTCACCGGTGATGACGAGCCAGCGCCGAGGACAGGCCGGTTAGGAGAGAGATAGATGAAATTTACTACTAAAAAAAAAAAAACAACAACAAAACGAATAAATCCCTTTATAGAGATTTTTTTTTTTTTCACCTTATCGCGGGTTTCGAATCTTATTTTCGAACCATTGTACGCGCAATACGTACGGCGAGCATGAATGGAAAAGAAAAAAAAACCGTACAAAAACGTTTCTGCACTCTCCTCTCTTTCCCCCCCCCCACCACACGAATCGGAACAATACGCTGTATATAATATACGTCTTTATTTTTTTTTTTTCTCTTCTTCCGTTATTATATTATATTATGTCGAGCAAATAATTATCGAGTCGTTAAAAAAAAAAAAACGTAATATATAGGTATCCCGCGAACGAACGAACGACGATGTCGCATACTGTTCGAATACAGTTTCAAACACGTTTTTTTTTTCTTATAAATAACCGCTCGTACTCGGTGGTGATTTACATTTTATACGCGCGCGTATACCGTCGTATCATTACGAGGACCGTCTGGGGAGTTTGAGTCATATTATTACTATTATATATCATAGTTTCACATATAATATAATATAATGACCTAATCGTATTTTATACATGTATGTATTATATTGTATGGTCTGTGCTGAAACGCACTTGAAACATAATATATTATTAATATATGGGTTCGTGAGTGTATATACTTATTGTAACGTAAACACTGCAGCAACGGCGTGCAGCGGTATATATTATAATCGAAAAAGTATTTTTTTTTTCCTATATATATTATACGATTTAATCGCGTAATTTCTTTCACACAACTCGCATTATACGGTTGATTTCTTTTTTTTTACACACACACACACAGGCTCGTCGATCGTTTAAATCACGAGCCATACAGTAAATCGTCCGGAGACAATATAATAAAAATAATATGACAAGTATATATATATATTATGTATATACTCGAGTAGTGATATTCTCTCACGCGGTGACACTCGTGTGTGATGTGTGTGTGTGTGTGTGTGTGTGTATACACAAGTCAAATCGGTTATAATAATATATACGAGAGGGTTTTTTTTTTCTCTTCGCCGTTCATCGAGTTCATCAATCCGTTCGGAGACGCGTTTCCGTCACAGTAACGCTGTGTTATATCGTCGACTGGTCCACGTCTCCTCCGCCGCCGCCGCCGCCGCCGCCCGACCATTACTATATACAGAGAGAGAGAGAGACGTATATAACTGAGCAGTTCCTCAGCATCACCTGCGGGCGCACTTCAAATTACGCGTCGTCTCGCCGCAGCAGTGTATTACAGTATGTGTGTGTGTGTGTATGTTATATACACGATTATGGCCGTACCGGGTTAAATATATTCAGTTAATATTCGTGTATGTATATACACGGCGGTGGTAATATTAAGAAGAAGTAGTAGTCGTTGTAATAATTACAATCGTCGTAAAGCCGAGGTGGAAAAAAACAAAAAAAAAAATCATTTAAGACCCGCTGCTAATTACTACTCCCTTCGCTTCGCTCCACCGATTACGTACGCGCGCCATTACGCGCGGTGTGCTGCTGTGGAGGTCCAAACGTTTTAATTAATTTCCGGTTTAGGCAAAGTGTGTCTACTAAGCGAGCCGATGATATACATATATATATTTTCTTTTTCTCGTAGAGTTATTATTTTTCGAATTGTCAATTACATAATAATAATAATAACGCGTGTGATGCTGCACGAGTCGATGAGAAACGGTTATTATACACCGCCGTAACACCGCGCGGTATTTCGTATAATATATTAATAATAATGACACGCGGCCTCCACTTCGGAATTTCGAGTGGTCCATTTATACTACACACGCACGGGTTATGTGGCTAAAAAAAAAAAAAAATGGTCCGCAGCCGAAAATCCTTTGCCTGCTGCAGCGCACAGCCGTCTTTCCCCCAGAGGCGGACTGGAAGGTATTCGGCCCAATCCAGCATCGGCCGCGACTAGATTGTCGTATTGTGGTTATTATGGACTAGGGCTACGAATCAAATCTACTACGACGCATTTTGACATTTTTTTTTTTTTGAACAAGTCTATTTTATGGGATACTCCGATTTATTTTTTATATACCTCAGGATATTAACGTTTTAAAAACGATGGTGAAAAATTAATTGGCGCAAATCATTACTTTTTTGAAATTTGCGTATTTTAAAATATAGTAGACTAAATAACTTGGCAAAATTCGATATACATATATATAGTTTGGGTTAATAAAAATCAATATGAAATCACACTTAAATGATTTTAAAAGGGGAGTCTCGTTAAAAAACTTATTTTATACTAAAACTTATTTTTGTGAGGCCTCTGTTAATTGTGTGAGCTCCTTGCAGGGACGCCGCGCGCCTCCTCGTCATCTACTTACTGCCTCTCATCGTGTCCGACCGTTTCTTTTTTTCTCCTATTATTTCAACAAATATAACGGAAACCCGCCGATTCGTATCGTCTCCGCGCGGTTATCGCGGTTATCGGATCGACGTTTTTTTTTTAAATAATGCACGTACGAACGCGTATGTGTGTATATTTCATGCGCGTACTGGACGTCGCATCTTTTATGCGCCGCCGCATTGCGCGTTGTGTAATGCGCGCGCGGGGTACAATGAAGACGTACAGTATCATATCGTAATCGTATCGCGTCTTCCTGGTGGTGGTGGTGGTGGTGTACACTGCGCTACGGTCAGTGTACACGCGCGCGTTTTGTTGTTGTGTGTGTGTGTGTGTGTGTAAAGAAAATAAGAAACGGATGATTAACGGCATTAGGAGACTTAAAAATATAAAAATGTCGACCGGAATAAACACCGCGGCAGAACGCGAATATTCCCACGGCGACCGATGTGATCGAGGGAGATAGGCTATAGTAGTAGAAGCAGCAGCAGAGCTCAGCTAGTGTTTGATACTATAAATTACACACACACACACACACACACACACTGTGTACACTCTCACAGACGACGACGACGGTGCGCAGACACAAAACAAAACGAATTTATTAGGTAAAAAAAAAAAAAAAAAAAGAGTTAAGAGAAAATAAAACGAGTTATGAATATAATGTATACTCGCCGCGACGGCCTATCCTCTACGACTATCTTTGTGTTTGCCCCCCACTCACCCACCCCTCTTTCCCCATTCCGTTTATATATATATATATATATAAAACCCGCGAGTATATATAAAAATGTCTCTACCGGACACATTCCTCACCGATTTATATCTCTTATAATATTATCTGCTGGACTGCAGCACGTCAACGGTTAACGTTTTACGATAATCACCTTTTAAAGTCACTAAATTATACACGCGCGCGTATATATATATATATAGTGGTCCGCGATCGCGGATGATGATGATGATGATGATGATGCGATCGCGCCAGGCCAGTAACGCACAGTACACAACGACAACGACAACAACAACAACAACAACAACAACAACAACAACAACGATATTTTTATACACTCGCTATTCGCGCGTGCAGTGTCATACCTATACTTGTATAGTGTGCGTGTCGTTCACACGAGATAATATTATTATTACCCGCTGTTTTTCGTGTCGCGGGCTGCACAAGAAGTACAACACCGGCGGCTATACACAATATTTCGCGTACACTTTTGGCGGTGTGACATCTTTCGAATTTTTGACAATTATAATTTAATCATATATGTGTATAATAATAATAATAATAATAATTTTATTTTATATAGATAATAACGCGCGTATAGACTGGTGACGGGGGGGGACTATTAATTAAGCGCGAAAATCACGCGCGGGACAATTGTAGAGGCGCAGTTTCTCGACTTGACAAAATATTTCGGATAAACATTGCCCGTATACAATAATAATATATAGTATTAAAACTCGGTATATATACATATAATTTTTAGACTTTCAAAGAGTATATAGTATACTATTAAAAATCAAAATTAACGCTTTAACGTTTAAATATGACTTTTTATCGTGAAAAACAGTATGGTCCGTGTAATAATATATGACGATTGGATTTAGTTAACGATTTGATGCGTATTATAGTAAAAAAAAAAAAAAGATACGTTTTACCCGACGAAATCGGTGATATACAATAATATTAATCGCGTATGTAAATCTTAAAATGGAAGACTTTTTTTTTACGGCGCCTGTGATTATCCTGCGATATATGTACTTATATATAGAGATCTCGGATGTAGTTTTTTTTTGTTTTTCGTAAACTTTTAATGAATATGCGCGTAAAACATTTATTATAATATTGTAATATTAACGTAAACTCAGAGACGTATTTAGGAATTTGGCGCCCGGGTGCTAATGTTTTTTCGCCCCTACCCCCGAAAATTTTTTCACTGTTTTCGTTTTCACATTTTTTTTTTTTTACAACTTTTTTTTTTTTACTTATTTGTATTTTGGCGGGTAGGTGGTGGTAAAAATTTGTGTTTGTACCGCAATACTTAAAAGTAGTTCGGTGCCACTGAAAATAATAATGCCGCCCGGGGCTATCGCCCTCCCCCCCTAAATACGTCTCTGCGCGTAAACTTAATATTATTTTAAGGCGAATTTCCCTTAATATATTATATATTCATTATGAAATATTTGATTTTTACAGTGTGTAATATCGTATATAATTAAATAATATTCGACAAACAATTATTAATTAATGATAACAAGATTATAATATCCGCAGAATAAATGATTATCTATTTATTTTTATAAAAATAATCGTTTTTTTCTCGCAGTGATTATCGCGTGTTGTGTTTTTAAAAATATTATCGATTAAATAAAGGTAATATTAGACGCGTATTTTGAAGTTTAAAAAATAGCGGGACTGCGGGTATTTTCGAAAATACGGGACATTTCCGATATTTTTTCCGGGGACGTCGCTTTTATTGAAATCCCTCCTAATACGTTACGTGCAGGGCTTAGGGGCTTAGGGGTTCAAACCCCCCTTGAACATTGGAAAAGTGGAAATTTCAATTTTTTTTTTCACGCACAACAGCATTGCAGATGTTACAGTAAAATGTATGTTCATATTTAGATTTTACCAACGTCTCGATTGAGACGTTGGTAAATAAAACGACTATCCTACTTTTTTCATTTTTTTTCATAAACCCTTAAAAAAATTACCGGAACAAATTTAAAAAAAAAAAAATTGTTAATAATTCGTTTTTGAAGGTCTTAAAAAAAAAAAATAAAAAAAGTGGGAAAGTCGTTTTGTATAGTAAAATTCACGAGAAATTCAAATCCGTTTTCAAATTTCTTATCGCACCAATAGATCGATCGGTACGTTGGAAGTACGAAACGTCTATTTTTTTGCCATGTTTCATGTGTGTAAGACAAAGAGAGAAAATGCCCGCTTTCAATCCCCTCAAGTAGATTTGTTATTTATGAAAAAAAAAATAAGCGCCTAATAATAACAATGTGTATAATAATAACATTATTACGCGTAAACGTTTAATTTGGTCCGTGCCATTATAAACATTGAGATAAACACGGTTATAGATTTTTGTGCTGATAAATCGTTACGATACACGATTATAGTGCGCGAATCAAGATGGCACTGAACCCCAAAATGTAAAAATCCCATGTATACGACGGCACTGATTATACCGTGCAGTGGCGTATTTGAGACTTCACCTCAGGGGGGGGGGCGATGGTAAAAAAACTCCCCCTTCCCACCAATAAAAAAAATTATATGTAGGAATATAATTATTGAACAAAACACATTTTATTTATTTAATTTACAAAACTATAAGTCTATATTTCTTTTTTTACTATCAGCAAATGTATCAATTACATCGTCTACATTTAATGTTATAGTATATGGTGAATATTAAGCAATGCCAAACCCGTTAGGCGATCTTGCCCCATTTTTGATCTCAGCCAATATAATATAAAATAATATAATTTTTTTAAATCTCTCACGGGGGGCGATTGCCCCTATCGCCTCCCCCTCAAATACGCCACTGTTACCGTGTGTATGTATAATATACGGTGCGGGGGCATTTCTCTTCATTATCCCTGCAATCCGCCGACACGTTCAACAAATAACGCTTCGTCCCTGTAACCGTGTTTGTCCATTACGCGTTTAATTTCTTACTTCACGTCGTGCCTATACCGCGAAGTATAGGTACGTATATACTTCTCGCAGCATACTAAGACGACCGTTTGCGTTGTGTGTGCGTGTGTGTGTGTGTGTGTGTGTGTGTGTGTGTGTGTGTGTGTGTGTGTGTGTGTGTGTAGTGTGTACACACCACGCATCGATCTCGAGTAGTACTCGGGCCGTGTCCATTGTCCGACCACGTCGACGATTTCCCTTCACTCTCATCACGTCCAAAACGTCGTCGTCGTCGTCTTCGTCAACGACTTCGACGTCGACGACGACGACACTTTGACAGTGCGCCGCGCGGTCATGATGGCCGAGACACACTTCACATATCTATCGTCGCGCGTATTGTCACTGTTTATATTGTATGCGCGCGGAGTAACGTCTCAATAATGTGGCGCATAACCCCGTTGCACTGCAGCGACCGCGTATATGCGCGTACGATGTATACACGCACAGTCATCGCGCGTTATTCCGAAAACGAGTGTTTTTCGCGCGTTAAACTAACAAACGGAGATTAATGTCAGTCCCGAAAGGCGCGTAATAATATTTATATTGTGTTATATCGTTTGGACCCGGCCGGTCGTTTTTCGATAAAAAAAAAAAAACCCGCGTTTTTACTGTATACAGTATTACCACAAAACCGTTAAGTTGCTCGCAGGTATATGAACGGAGAATAATAATAATAATAAGTAGATTACAATAGACCAGATATTCTGCTAATTCGAAATCGGGATAAAACTGCTGCGATAATTGACATTGCGGTTCCCTAACCCATAATATTAAGAAGACCGAATCTGAAAAGATAAGTAAATACGAGGAACTTGCAATCCAATTAAAAAATATCTGGAAATTAGACGAGGTGACCATCTTTCCTATAGTAATCTCCTATAGTTGTCCCAAAAAGCCTAACAAAGACCATTGAGGAGCTTGCCATACCATCCAGCATAACCAAAGTAGGTCAGAAAGCAATATTAATTCAAACCTGCCGTATAGTACGCAAGTTCCTCAATTGTCCTAAATAAAAAATTATCTGACACTGTCGTGCGGGTCAGGGCGAATTCCCTATTCGCGACGACCGAACCTAACCCATAGCAAAGAAAAGAACAACAGGGTAGGTGAATGATTACCAGCACTATTGCTGAGTAAGTGAGAATAATAATAATAATAAAATTCCTCCTTAATATTTTCACGCTATTTACACAGACTGCTGTATATATATTCGATTCCGTACGATCGTGAATCGATACCGATAACGGGAATCGGCGTTTTAAACAAACCGAGTTTTAATTAATTCGTTTTTTTTTTAATTTTTACAAAAAGAACTGAACCGGGTGAGCGGTCTACTATACGTATTTCGATTGAAAACAATATGCGTGTACGAGAATTCGTTTGATTTTTTTTTTTCTCTTCTTTTGAATTTCTCAATATTTCTCTGTCCGAGTTCGATCCGAGACCGTTCTGCGATCAGGCCCGTCGCTGTGCAAAAAAATTTGTGAGGTGTCGTGTTCAATGAAATTGACAACTATATGTACTCAGTATAATGACGATTTATATATATGAAAAAAAAATGTTCTTTCTTCGTTCGAAAAGCACGTCGTGTTAAATATTTACTAAATTCAATCACTGCAATTCGAAGGATTTTCACTAATATTCATTTTTGTGTGCGTACCTATACGTTTTTTTATATGTTATCCGTGCAAATATTTTTGCGGGTGGACGGTACCAAACGACACGGTGCCTGCAACTAGATGACGTGGACAATTTGTTTTTGAATAATACTTAAAGATTCTTATAATGCGCTATAAATAATATTGAAAATTTTCAATGGCCCTTTAAATATATATTTTTTTCTATTTTCAAAATTATATTGTAATTACAATTGTTACAATTGTCGAAAAATGTTTTACAATTAGTGAGTAGGGGTCTTCACGACCCCGTAAACTCGCCTTCCCGCCGGCCCTGTCTGCAGTTTCTGTGTATAATAGCGACGGTGATTAAAATACGCTTGTCCATATGTCGGAACAAAAAACGAACTATACCGCCTACATATACAGTTGTATTCCGCTGTTGCGAATAGGTCAACAACTTTGTGAAAAAACGCGCACGTTTTCATTATCGTTGCCTGTAAATTATTATACAAACGTATAATAATCAAACGTTCGCGTACGTTTTAAATTACGAAAAATAGAAAATATCTAAAAAAATTGTAATTCTATAACGATACGGTGAGATATATATATTATATTTAATAAGTGTTATTGTGTCGATATACGCAGAACTGCCTTATAGTGGGCCTCAATACGCATTCCGTTTCTATAATTTCCCATTTTCGTTATCAACTTCATCACGTAAAAACAACCGATTTCGATGCTAACATCAGGGGTTAAAGTTGGACGGGGGACGCGTGGGAACACTGCAGTCCTCTGAGTTACCTCTGACGGCGGTTAAAATGTGTTACCGTCAACAATTTCTTGCGTATGGTACGCCGGATTGTATAAGGTCACCTAACCTGCAAATAGTAACGGATATAATTCAGAATTTTATATCTTCAATAATATGCGGCAGCGTCATTAGCATTTTCCGTGTTTATTGAGTTCGGCGATTGATTTGTATGTAATTTACTTTTTAAATGCACGCTAACACCACGGGTTTGGTTTTTCTCGCAGGGGAATCGCTAAAGCTGGCGAACCCAACAACTTGGCACCGATGACTCCGGGCGTGATGCACATGGACACTACATCGTTGACTCTGTTGCGCAGCAAACAGAGGAGGATGATACGCGAAAACCCGGGCGTGTTGCAGGCGATCAGTCGCGGCGTGAACATGGCTTTGCAGGAGTGTCAGCACCAGTTCCGCAACCGCCGTTGGAATTGCTCGACGAAAAACTTTTTGACCGGCAAAAACTTGTTTGGCAAAATCGTGGACAGAGGTAAAAACGATAAATAAAATATACAAATTACAATAACACGTTTTGACGCGCGCGTACAAATAAGACATCGTGACGACGACGCTTTGACGTTTTTTTTTTGTATTTTTAAATAACCGAAATTATTAAAATACCTACTTAAAACCGAATTAAAAAACACGGCACGACTAGCGGAATTTTTCCAATTAAAATATCAATACATGTGTGTGTGTGTATGGCGTACCTATATACAACGTACTGACGGTTGAAACCTGTAGAAAAAAAAATTATAACTCTTAATTCTCCGTCCGACTTAATCTGTAGAATTAACACTTTTACGTTATCGACGACGACGGCGTCGATGAAAACATACAAGTTTCCAAAGCTTTTACCCAGGAAAATTTTTCGCTCGTTTATGACCTGGGATTGGCTCGACTCTGTGCATGTTATTATTATTATTATTATTATTATTATTATTATTATTATTATTATTATTATTATTATTATTATTATTATTATTATTATTGATATAAAACTACATATTTATATTCTGTGTATTAAGAATATTACGCATTGTGTACTCAGTATATATATACACGTATGTCGTATTATAATTTGTGTATGCGCTGGAAGAGTAATATTTAATCGTTTAAACGTGTAAGAGAGTCCTATAATAATAATAATTTACACTCGAGTAGAAGAAAGAAAAAACCAAATTTTTAACACGGTTAGAAAAATTTATGCTATTCGATAATGGTACAAAAAAAAAAAAACGACATCTATTAAATATGGGCTGCGCCTTGTACACCCTCTGCCGTGTGAAAAACTCGGACAACATCAGATAAGCAAAAAAGGGGTGTTATGGAAGAGAAAATAAAAATAAATTCGTTTATTCCGTTGCTTTTTTTTTTAGATTCGGTTAGATAACAGATAATTTAGTATGTACAGAACACAGTGTATTGTAATAAAATTACGTTATCAATTTTTATTTTTTTTTTTAAGTAATGGAATAAACGAATTTATTTATCTTTTCCGAGACGCCACTTTTTGTTTGTCTGATTTTTTTTTCGCGCCCCAGGCGCAGTCCGTATAATTAATACGTCTACGATTTGTATAGTGTTTTCGGACTGCGATTTGTATTTTAAAAATTTTCAACGAGAAAACGGATAAATTATTATTAATTATTTTGTAAGTGCATCGAGAAATTTCGTAAACTATGTGTACAGTATAAACGATTATAATATTTTTTGTACTCACGACGATTCCGCGTTTCCGTTTCTCGATCGTTGATCTAGGTATATAAACAGCAAAAAAGTATAGGTTTTTTTTTAACGCCGTTGTCGTTTGTTGCATATCATGATTTCGGCAAGGCGATTATTCCAACGTTTTTCCTCTACTGCAGTACACTTTAAATAAATATGTTTATTACGAAAATAACGCGATCGATATTTTTTTATAGAGCGCAAAAGAGTTGCGCGGATAACGCCTGATTAATTACAGATATTCGCGTTGTCACCGTTGCTAATCCGAGGGGTGTAAACGTTCGAACAACGTTTATACGCGCGCGTGCTGCAGGCTGCTCCTTATGTAGAGTAGCTAACTCTTAGAATTTCAAAAATTGAACACAGCCGATGACTTTTTTTTTTTTTTGTTCATAGCTATTAGTATCCGGTACATGACTAATAAAATAAACAAATCATTAAAATAATATTAAAAAAAAAAATGCGAATCATTTTTAAAACTAAAAATATATAATATTATAATAATAATAAACGTGCATCATTAAACACATCTATATTTTTAAATAAATAAACGAACGAATCGTTATTTAAACTCGCGAATCCCGTTGCTCTATTTCGATTTTTGCAGCTCTTATAAGTCGTTCGTTCCCTTCGCTGTTTCCAAAATGTCACAAAATGTTTCAGATTTATAACGTGATTTCTGCTTTAACGACTCCTATATAATATACGCTTGTATTTTATAATGGCGTTAGTACTTGGGATTATTTTCGAATAAATACAAACGAGTCCGACGGACTCGGAGAGAACCCAGTCATAAAACCCGAACGTTTGGCGGCGTCCAGTCGATAGGTATATAAAATAATATATATACACTGGTCTGGCATTAGAAAATCTTAATTGTCCAGGCAAAACCTGGACTGTCGGCAACCCTATATACTGCCCCGTCCTGTATAGAAACGTAGTAATATTACGTCAGTATATTTTTTTTCCATATACTTACACCGTTCGACTTTTCGTCGAATCAGATTCAACTAAAGCCTCGTAATCGCACGCGATCGAGAGATTCACTTCTTAATTGCAGCAAAACAGACATCGTATGAAATATACACGATTTCGTTGGCCGTATTATTATATCCCCCCCTCCGCCCCGAGTACTCGTTGTTAAAAAATAAAAAGGATTTTGTTCCAGTAAACGGGAGGAGGTGCGTTTCGAGTTAAATACTGGAAAATAAAAATTTAACTCGCCACACGTATACGCGGTTGTTTCGGTGAATTAAAATTCAAAAATAAATCACACGTTTCTCAGCGAAAGAGTATAGTAAAAAAAAAAAATTTTCGTTTTCATCTTCTTATATTTCATTCGACGTTCCCTTGCGCGCGGTGTACCAGATTGGGGGAAAAAAACGAACCGCTCGCCGCCGTTACTCGCTGAAAAAAAAAACAAACAAATAAGATTCGGCGAGAAAACCGCTGAAAAATTGCCGCGCGTTTTCGGTTATTCTCGGCGTATTATTCGTAAACTGTATTATATACGGTATTTGTATAATACACGTTCGAAAACGGTAATCGAAAATTCGTTTTAAAGGGATTGAAAGCGGGTGTTTTCTCTCTTTGTCTTACACGCGTGAAACATATAGCGAAAAATAGACGTTTCGTACTTCCTGCAACGTACCGATCGATCTTTCGGTGCGATAAGAAGAAATTTGAAAACAGATTCGAATTCCTCGTGAATTTTACTACGAAACGACTTCCCATTTTTTTTTTTTCGTTTCTTTTTTATAAGACTTTCGAAAACGAATTATTAACAATTTTTTTTTAATTCGGTTAATTTTTTTAAGGGTTTATGTAAAAAAAAATGAAAAAATGAAAAAAGTGGGAAAATCGTTTTGTAAAATTCACGAGGAATTCGAATCCGTTTTCAAATTTCTTATCGCACCAACAGATCGATCGGTGCGTTGGAAGTACGAAACGTCAATTTTGCTATACGTTTCACGCGTGTGTAAGACAAAGAGAGAAAATACCCGCTTTCAATCCCCTTAATAAAGCTATACAATATATTATATAAAGCGATACGTCCTGAATATTTTCATGTCGAGACGTCAGCACTCGATTTTATACGCGATCAATATGCCTACGGGTGATTATTATTTTATATGCACATTATATACGTTTCCATCGGGATCGTCGAATACGGTAAAAAATTAAAAAAAAAAAAATATCCTTACGTTATTACACTATATATATATATATATATACCAGGACGAGATAGTATATACCGGTGTCATCCGCCACAATATTTATGTACTCGCCCCGGCGCGCGTATCTTCACATAATATTACAGTGATACATTTATATAATACGTTTCCCACTCTTTCCCCTGCCACCACCCAACAATAAGCGTTCCGGCACCTTATATATGCATAATAATTTTTGATTTTTTTTTTCGTGTCACTATTTTTATTGTACACGTCCTGAGAACGTTGCGCGCAGACCTATAGCGGGGCAGTCTGCATTTTTACCGTATATATATATATATTTTATTTATTTATATTGTGATGTGCGGTGGACGCAGTCTTTTCGTCGTCGTCGTTATACACCGTTTTTATGTTATATATATTTTTTTTTCTCGGGTATTTTTTTTTTTTTTTTTTATATATTTTTCTAAAGAAATGATTTCGACTCGGGCGTGATATGATTTTAATCGCAAACGTGTGTGTGTGTGTATATTTTATACGAGAGACGCGCTCGTTGACACGAGGGTGGCGGGGGGGTTGGAGAACTGCGTGTCGGCGACGCAGGGAGGTGAAATAAAACGTTTTTTTTTTTTTTTAAGAAGAAGAAGAAAAAAAACGTGTCTTTTATATATTATAAAGTCGCGCGTGCGTATATTGTATTTTATTATCTTTTTCCCGGTAAAAAAATATTATTATTATTATATCGCGGGCACGAGCGTTTTGTGGCTCAGTGTTTCGACGATGATCCATTTATATCCCGCGTGTTCTCTCGCCGCCGGCACACCGCGGTATCGTAATAATAATAATAATAATAATATAAAAATGATATTAAATAATGTACGTAAATTTTATTATATAAAAGCGTTTGTGGAAACGGCGCGCGCGCGTGGAGAAAAATAAAAAAGATTAAATTTATTGTGTAAACGTGTACGAATCGTGTGAACCTCGTGTAAAACGACATCGTTATACATACGCCGCGCCGCCGTGATGTACGTATTTTTTTTTTTTATGAACTCGGTTCTCATTCGTAAACCCCCTTCCCTCTGTGCAGTAATATATAATATACTATATACTCGTTTGACGACGACGACGTCTTTATACACGTCTCTACTATATTCCGGAAGACGATGACAAAAAAAAAAAGTATTTAAAAAAAAAAAAAAAAAATCGTTTACGAAAAACGGGTTTATATAAGCGCTAACCCCGCGGTGTGGTTGTTGTTTTTCGCGCGCGCGCGCCATTCGACGGGCTGGCGTGTCGATTTTTTTTTTTTACGAATACTAACCGAGCAATAAATTTTTCTCTCTACATACACGAGGACACGTTCGATACGTTATTATTATTATTATTATTATTATACGAATATTATATTGAGAAATATATAAATGTACGAGCGCGAGCGTGCTGACGGCGGCGCCGATATCGTTCGTATATAATATATTATCATCCGCTTACGCGAAATAAACCGCGGGGAGAAGGAAGGAAAGAAGAAAAAAAAAATCTCCGACGTTATATTTTTTTCGTTTTATAAATATATATAATATTAATATTATTAGTTTTTTTTTACTAAACACGTGTAATATTAGCGTTGGAACATGTAATATATACGCGCACCGCGCGCGGTTTATATATTATTAGATTCGTATCTTCGCGCGATAATTAATATATTTTATTAAAATCCGGTTTCGTTTCGTTTTTTTTATACGCGAATAAATCGTCCGTTGTCTCGCCGGAACACACGAATACACCGCGGCGTACTATAAAATATTCCCCTTTCGGTGCAACTATTAAAAAAAAAAAAAAACGTATACGTAATAATATGTCCGACTCGTGAGTCTTGAATTACAACAAGCGTAACATTATTATTATTATTATCGCGTGTACAAATATAAATCGATATAATATTTACCGTGATGTATACGCAGGAAAGAGATCGCGCTCGATCCGCGGTATACGATATATTATACTGCAGCGGATAAATCGTTCGATGGCGGTCGGAAAACGTGTGCAGTTTTTTCTCCGTCTCGTGTATAATATTCTTATAATTTTTTTTTAAATTCATATATTACATTATTTATACGAAACCGAATGGTGTACAGTCGTAAAGTAAATAATATATATATATATATATAGGATCGATAAAAATTCGATATCGCTTTGAAATCGAAATGTATATATATATATATATAATAATTTATTAATATAATTTAAATAATACAATATTACGACGAATTTCCTAAAGATACATATGATATTATATACGGGGCATTCGTTTTCCGAATCCATATCATTACAACAGCCCCGCCGTTTGTCGAACGATAATAATTATTATTATTATTGCTGTCGACGTTGTGTATATTTATATTTAAAAAAAAAAAAAAAATAGAGAACGGATTTTTATGTACTATATATTTACATTATATTGTTTTTACCGAAATTATGCGCGCAGCTCCAATACTGCAGGACGAGCTTATATTCTTTCGTTTTCCTAAATATATGAACCGCGAAGATATACCAAAGGAATTTTTAGCGCACAAAAAAAAATAGCTTGCGGTTCGGAGGTTAGTAGAGAACGATATATCCAGTGCCTAAAATTCTTGTGTTTTGCTACTGCACGTACAAGTACATATTTTCTTTATTATACCCCCACAAAAAAACTACTATAAATATTAAATACCTATACCTACCTACACATTATAATATACGTGGCTGATACTCAGCTGATGTCATATTATATACGCATATAGAGTATATATACAATCGATTTTTACTAAATCGTTTAAAAGTATATATATGAAAATTAAAAATAATAAATGCTCAACAGGAACATTATGACATATAGTTTACGCGGATTTGTAGATATAATAAAAATAAATTTAAAATTTCTTTAATTTTTAACAATATAATAATAATTAAAATAATCGGCTAAAAATGTACTGCACGCTCGTCCGTTCGCTACTCCTCTGCACGTTCGGTATTTGCTACCGCACTGCACAATTTTAGGCCCCGTATGTACATATATCTGCGTGCAGTGTATTAGACACTGTCTTTTATCATTGTTATCCTGGACCTGGCCGGGTGGCTAGTATAGTAGAGCCCGCGGGTTCATCACGTCATGGTAACAACGCCTCTCGGTGTCGCACAAATGTGTATAGAACAACGACTCCAGCCATCATAATACGACATACATGTCGAATACGGATTTGAAATTTTTTTTTTTTATTTCGAAATTTCCTCTGAACCATCCCCCAGCCCCTAACCTCATCGTCTCCACAGAAAAAAAAAAATGAAAAAATCCTATCTATTGACGCGAGAGAAGCGAAAAATTAAAATCTGGTCCGAGTTCCGCGGCCGCCCACGCGACTATACGACGGCGGCGGCGCGACGAGAATAAAAAAAAAAAAACAGAGGGGAACAAGAGAGTTGACGTGTTGACGTCCGTAGACCTCCGGATTATTATTATTAGTATTAGTATTAGTATAGTCGACTAATAACGTCATCATATAGGGTTTCCCGCGGCGTGCCCGAATGCCGCGTGTGCGCAGTACGAAGGGGGGTCTGCCGCCGCCGCCGCCGCCGAGCGTACATATTATTATTATACGCGTTTTGTTATTTATTACACGATTTAACGTATATTATATATATATATACGTGTCTTTTATTTGACGGGTTGTGCACGCTCACTGTGTATAAACCAGTCAAATTATTTCGTTTAGAAAAACGTGTTTATGCGCGCGCGCGCGCTCGTGTTTTTTTTTTTTTATATTTGTCGGTTACTCTTTAATAATAATATACACTCGAGTCGAGGCGGCGGCGGCGGCCGAGGTACATAATAATAATAATAAACGCGCGCGGTATACGCGTGTAATATTGTTTTTTTTTTTCTAATGTTATCGTTAAATTCTCCTGGAAAAAAAACGTTTTTCGCCGCCAAACGGTAAAATACGTTATTAATAATATTGTTTTCGATTTTAAATATTGTCGTCGTCGTCGTACACGCAGCAGACGGGGGAAACGCGTCGAAAACGTTTAAAATTTCTTTCCGTCGTCGGAAAACTCGACCGCGAAGGAACGACGGTCGGCCCTTGTGGGAGGGAGGGGGCGGGCGGCGGCGGCGGCGGCGTATCGGATTTCCGCGCGCTGCCGATTATTATTTTTCTATAGCTTCCGCCGCCGCCGCCGCCGCCGTCATTATACGCGTGTGCGCGTCGTGAAATCAGGTTTTCGCAGTGAATACCGGAATAACTCCTTCTTTACCGGGGTGGTGGTTCGTTATTTATTTTTTTTTAAGATTTTATTTACTTCTTTTTTAAAAAAAGTTTCTTTTTTGTTGTTGATAATCGCGAGAACCGCAAGACGATAATCGCGGACGATCGCCGACACGACGATATTATAATCCCGTATTTGCGCGTGCACGGTACAGTGGACACGAGAGACGCGCGCGCAGGACTTGATTAAAAAAAAAAAAAAATTTTACACTGACCCACCGCGCCGAGTTCGAATCACGTTTCTTCGATTTCCATGCGGGCAGAACGGGGTGAATTATTCGCGCCGTTGATTAAAACGCGAAATGAACGAAAATCCGTTGTCGACGAGAGAATAAAACAAAAAAAAAATGTACCGAATAATTTAATCCGCCGATTCCGTATATAGGTGCAGTACTTTTCGAAAAAGCGGTCAATTCTTTCTTTCCCCCCTCCCCCCCGGGAGATTTTACGGAGTGATACTCGCGACACATACGTTTTAATATTTGATTAACCGGTTGGAAATGATTGCGCACGCCGACTTTGTGTTAATCGTTTGATAAAATACTATATAATTTCGTGTTTCGAAATATGTAATAACAAAAAAAAAAAAAAATATATATATATACTAAAAAAAAAAAATTTGCGCATTTCTTTCGACGTCGTTATTATCGGTGACGAATAAAACGTTTGTGTCCTTTTATATACATATACACGCATATATTCGATGAACATTTTCTCTTCCATATCATTTATATATAGTAAAAAATATATTATATTTTTCTTGGTTTTTTTTTTTAAAAAAAACTAAAACTCCATTTTGTCAACTGCTGACAGATCTTTGTTGATAGATACTAGACCGTTTTGACCGGTTGTACTTATACATTAGCAAGTATATACTATATAATATATAGTATTTGATTGTTCTGAAACGTGAAAAAACGTCGTTCTGTGGCTATTGAAACGGGGGCAAAAGTGCCGAGTAAAACGCCTTGATGTGAAAACGTTCGCCCCGAAAAAGAAAAACGTTTTGTTCGTTGTTACTTCCAGAGCATTTCGAACACGCGTGTTGTTGCTCGATGAAATCCGTCTGTTTCCAACGACCTGTTATACTGTTCCGTAGAACGCGAATGATTCTTCAGTGTACAAAATCGTAAGTCGGAAACGAAAAACGAAAAAAAAAAAAAACAAGACGTACAATTGATTTCTGTGGTCTAAGAACCGGCTTTTCAAAGGGATCTATATGCGATAATATGCGTCGGCGTCACCGCGGTTTTCAAATCAAAACGCGATTCGTTTGGCGATTATTTATTATCGCCGTATCCCGCTATCTATATATATAACCGGTCACTTTTTCTTTTTACGTGTTCGTAAAGCGAATGTGAAATAGTTTCCCCCATAACGTCTCGCCGAATTCCTCCGAAAAGTCCGCCGACCTCGTCGCTTCCGTTCGGGCGATTGTATAATCGTCCCCGGCTATGTGTTAACCGGACAAAACTCTGCGCGCCCTAAAAAAAAACCGTCTTTTACATAAATTCGCCCGGCAGCAATATCGTACGTAGGGACGTTTCCAGATTAATCTCGACCATTTTTTCGAAAAAAATCGACCGAGCGCGGAGAAAAAAAAAGTGAAAATAATAAATCACCGTGTTACGGTGCGCGCGTATCGCAGGGGTGGCCGTCGCCACCGTAACGCGCAGAGGACAGTTTTAGTGTCTCGCCCAGCAGCAGCAGCAGCAGCGGCAGCAACGTAGTCCCGTGCAGGAGGAGGTCGTCACGCGGAAAATCGTAACGCGCCGCTGGTGTACGGTGAGAAAATACGCGCGAGTGGTCCGGTACGATCATCTCGGTACGATGTGCGGCCATCGCGTGACGAGCAGTAGGAGAGAAGCTCGCGTACAATATATACGTAATAATACGTATATACATGTACGCGCGTATTATAATGTCATATTATATAAGACGCTCGTATATATTATTAAAAAAAAAAAAAAGGCGTGTCCTTTGTGTCGTCCGCAAGACGATTATTCGGCCGTGTATATATATACGCGCGCACATTATTTATGTCCGCGCGTAATTCCGTCACCATCGTCACGAGCGCGAGCGGAATCGGCAGCGTTTACATTCCGTCGTTACACCCCCACCGCGGTGTTGTAACGTCGTACGCGCGTTATTATAATATTATACAGAAAACGATGCGCGCGTATCGTGTATATTATACCTAATATAATATATCGTAATAGCCGGTGTAATTTACTGTGTTTCCACGCGCACAGCACGTGAAATACACGACCCGCGTATATTATTATTTATAGCAGTGTACGGGGATGGATTTTTTTTTTGTTCGATTCGCGACGCAGCGTTGGTGGTACTCGGGGTGCGCTCGAGCGTTTTCCGTAAAACCACCGCCTGCACCGCGCGCTGTTACGCTATCGCCGCCGCCGCCGCCGTTTATTATAATATTATACAGTTTTACCGTGACGAACGGTCCCACGGCGAACAGCGTCAGCAGCATCGGCACGGCCTTAGGATATTATAATAATGTATAGGTAGGTGCCCGCGAGTGAATTCACCACCGTTATGATGATATTGTTGCCGGCCGCGGCCGAGACTGCGCGCGGTATATATACCACCGGCACTCGGTATTATACGCGCGAGTTATTTATATTTTCCATGGGAGGAGGTTTTTTTCGTTGTTCTTTGTTTTTCTCCCTTTCTTCGTGCACGTCCGAAAAAAAAAAAAAAGGTGGTGTGTACCTCGGCGTGAGGTCGTGTCATCATCATCGTCGTACTCCTCCTCCTCGCTGCTGCTGCTGCTGCAGTATCTCGTAAAATATGTGTACGCTGCACGGCAGCAGCAACAAAATAACAATTATCCGTATCGGCGGGCCTCGCCGCCGTAGTTTTTACTTACTTTTATTATACGCGCGCGCGCGCGCGCGACAGGCGTTATATGTAATATTTTACGATTTGACCGCCGCCGCCGCCGTCGGCTATACGGCATTTACATGTGCGTGTAGTCAACCACACGGCCGCGGTGGCGTTCGATTATTATTATTATTAACATTGTAATACGCGCGTACAATATCGGTTGGTATGTTATACGTATTGTATATACCGTTGCGCGGTATACGCTTTGGTTTTCGGTATACGGTTTTCAAACTCGTGTATAATATACAATAGGACGACGCCTTCGCTGCAGCGTCCCCCGCGCAAAAGGATACGCCGCGCCTCGTGAAATCCTGGCTCTCCTGCAGCAATCGCGCGTCTGTATAGGTCGCGGTCGGTTCTCTCTTTTTTTCCACGCGCGAACATCGAGTTTTCCATCGTCTGTACTCCGAATAATAGTACATGTACAATTTGCGATGTTGAAAATTTATCCTGTGAAAATCGTATGTCCGCCGGATATTGATGAAAAAAAATATATACTTGTCGAAAATCGTTTCACGGGAACCGTGTAGTAAAAATAGACGTTTCCTGTTCCCTGCAGCGGTGTAATAAAACTGATCTGTAGCGGCGCGATAAGAAATTCGAAAACGGATTCGAACATGGCTAAATATCTAGGTATGCCAACAGATTTGTGATACGCGGGTATGATTTTTTCTTCTGTGAAAGTGCCACCACTTCCATAGAAGAAAAAATCTTTATCATATTACTTGTTAATGTTGCGCATGGCCAAATAATATTCCGGTTGCCAGTTCCATGGAAAAAAATACGATATTTTTGTTTTTTCCATGGATGCGCAGACCGAGTCGCAATTTGGACAATCTGTTGTCATACCTAGATATTTAGCCATGGATTCGAATTTGTCGTCAACTCGTCGTTTGATATTTTCTACACATTTCTTTCATAAAAAGGCCCGTTTATATTTAATAAACAACAAAAAAAAAAAAGAAAACCCCGATTTTTAAGGATCTCGAGAGAAATATTTGCGAAAAGTCGAACTTCGCGACGAATTCAAATCCGTTTTCAGAATATTCTGTTCTCGCGTCACTAGATCGTACGTCGGAAGTGCACGGGAAACGTCTCGTTTACGTTTCGTGCGCGCGCAAGGCAAAGAGAGAAATTGACCGTTTTCGAAAAACGATTGTATAACTGTGGAATTTCGACGCGCGTTTCAATGTCGCGTTACGACCAGCGAATTATTATTAAATTCACTCCAAAACGGTTGTCAATTCATACTGCATATTATTTGTCGATGATTATTATTATTTACACGTGTGTGTCGTATTAATTTTCGTATTAAAGGAGGAGGAGGAGGGGGAAAAAAGTGTCTGTCCACAGTGGCGCAACTAGAGTTCAAATCTTGGCGGTGCTACTATTATATGAATCGCTTATAACCTCCCCACACCCCCCAAACAACATTACATATTGCCAGTATTTAGATTATATATTATTACAATACCATTTTTGGAAAAAAAAATTTTAACTTATTTTATTACTTATAATATTTTCTTATATATTTTTTTTTTTTTAAATTTAAAGAGTCAAACGTAATTTCCTATCCGGTATTAGGCAAACGTGTTCAAGATTTCGTCTGGAACAGTGTCATTGGTGACTAAGTGTCTCTCAATATTTGTATTATACTTAAATTAGTAAAGCGCTGCTGTAGTGACGTGCTGCAGCTTCGCAGCCAATTTTTCAGCCTCCTCGTGGAGGAAAATTTTCGTTCGCATATGTTGCAGAAACGCATAAAACATTTACTGATAGTAAAAAAATCTTAAAAAATAAAAAATTACATTGGTAAAATTGTAGTGGCCGATATTTGAAATTAGAATGACACGGAACTACGGGGGTGCTTCAGCGCCGCCGTAGTTGCGCCACTCTGTGACTGTCCACCGCAAACCCCCCCCCCGAAATTTTTTTTAAAATAAAATTTAATTATTTTTAATATCTATTAAATTTGAAATTTGTACACGTGTAGATTTATATAGATCGCACAGTACGGTATACCCTTGACAAAATAGATATTTTGTCATGGGTTTACCTATCTGATCTTAATTATTTTGGTAGTCGAGCATTGTGTTGAACTTCGTTTTACGCTATCGTCGGCAATCACGGACCGTGCGCCTTCTGCAATCACACACACGAAACACGAGTTTTGTTATTTTTTCGTGCCTAGTCCTTTTGCCGCATTAAACGTAATTTTATATTTAAATACGCACGTAGTACGTTAATTTAAAAGAAAATGTGTAAACCTTCACAATCCAATTGTGAAAAAAGACTTTAAATTTGACTAACATTATTTTTAAGTGTATTTTTTTAATAAATTTAATTCTCCTTGATGATATTTAACAAAAAAATTTTTTCTATATATGTGTATAAATAACGGACACCCTATAATAAAAATATTTAGCTTGTATAATATATATATTAATGTACATAAAGTTTAAAATCGAGTAAAACGTAAAATAATGTAACTATACCTAAATAAAAAAAAAATGCCCCATGTACTTAATTTAAATAATAATTTCATAAATTCGTACTGTATTGAGAATATTTATGTTTTTTTTTAAATTTTTCAGTCAAAAAAAAAATTTATATTCTCAACCCCCCCAAAAAAAAAAAAAAATTTTTTTTGGCCGGCTACTACGGCCTTGGTCCACCGTTTGTAAACGTTTTAACGTCAAAGGAATCGTCGCGTGTTTTCGGGTAAAAAAACAAACGTTGTGTAACGCGTGCGCGCAAACGAGTTTCTCCGGCCGAGAACACGCGCTGTCGTCGTCGTCATATATTATTTTTTATAGTCGTAGACGTTGACGCGCCGGATCTCTTAATTAACACCGCGGCGGTATGCGATCGGAATTCGACCGTATATCCGCGGCCGCGGCCGTCGACAACGGTGACGCGAGTGCTCGCGCGCGAGTGTGTATACACGTACATCATATTATATAAAAGACAAAAAAGCGCGCGACTCGAGTGCACTCGAGACGCGTCGTCGTCGACGATTGATCGGACCGTATATTATTATTATTATTTAGTTAATCGTTATGTTATTTAAGTGCGTTTCGATTTACGTGTTACTAACGTCGCCGCGTGGGCGCGCGCGCGTTGTTACAGGTTTCAGGGAGACGGCGTTCATCTACGCGATCACCAGCGCGGGCGTGACGCACGCCGTGTCCAGAGCGTGCGCCGAGGGCGTGATCGAGACGTGCACGTGCGACACCACGCACCAGCGCCGCGGCCCGTACATCCAGAACACGGTGCCGGGCGTCAAGGACTGGGAATGGGGCGGGTGTTCGGACAACATAGATTTCGGATACAAGTTCGCCAGGATGTTCGTGGACACGGGCGAACGCGGTCGCAGTCTCCGGGAAAAGATGAACCTGCACAACAACGAGGCCGGCAGAATGGTGAGTGGGAGTTTTTCTTTTTTTTTTTGTACAATATTTCGTAAGCGCTTTTAAAATAACATTCGTGGTACGTAGTAGTAGTAGTCGGGAGACGATAGAGAGAGAGAGAGAGAGACACACACAAAACGTGTAAATAAACCCCGCCCCGAGGGGGGAGAGGAGGGAATATATTAATATGCCGGCGAGAAATTTTTTTTGTTCAAAAATACGTTTCGACAGTTGTTTGTGTCGCACGAACGGCCACGTTATTACTGTCGCCGCGACCCAGTCGTTGTTACGCTTTTGGTGGCGTATATACGTATACAAAACGCGCGCAACAGTACAATAATAATAATAATAATAATATGTAAATATAGTAGTTTGATTAGTCGTTTGATATGCGGTTTACCGTATTATGTGTCGTGTTGTTGTCGTTTTTTTTATTATTCTATAATATACATGGGCTTCGCGTCTTCTTCTTATTCTTCTGTCTGGTGTGCGCTCGATTCGTTCGTATTGCTGTACGCGCTTGTCGAGCGGTTCCTCGCCGTTTTTCCCGTCGGTCGCTTATATACGTACACTCAGGCACGTATACAGAGGGGGGGTTTGGGGTTCAAACCACCCCCCTCCCCCGAAATAATTTCTTGTCACATTAAAAAATAATGAGTAAGGAGGAAGAAATTGTTTTATTATTATGTTGCTGTACAATTTGTATTGCTATATTTTGTAAACCCCCGAAATTTTATTTTGTGTACGTGCCTGCGTACACTACTATAGCGAGCGGCCCAGTGTGACTTTTCATTGCTGCTGCTGCTGCTGGCGGACCTGTCGAATATTCCCCCGGTGCAAAACGACGAAACTGTTGAAAACGATTTAGAAAATTCGATCGAAAACGAATTTCCGACAAGAGATTTTCTGCAGACGAGTTGTATTGGTTCGTAGTAGCGGCCTTTTGAAAACGGTTTTGGTTCAACGTCGGGCGCGTTATTGCATTTTTTATTCGGTATCACGCTGCGGACGGCAAAGGATTATTGTGATTTGTATACGAAACGACATTATAATTTTCAGTTCATTAGCGATTTATTGTCGTCTCGATCAAAAGTGGCCGGTCGATTTATATTCAAACTGCTCGCGACCGAATATCACTATAATAAAGTCCCGTGTTCGATTTTCAGCCGACGAACGTGTAAAACATTTCGCGCGTTATGAAATATCATTTAACCCCCCCGTATTCTACGCAGAGGCGGACCGGAAGGTATTCGGCCCGGTGGGAAATCGAAATTATCGATATTATAAGTTCTGTGGTAAACCCCCAAGACTCCCGCCAAAAGGAGTCCTGGGAGTTTTCTCACAAGCTCCTCGTGTCCGCGGTTTAATCCTCTCATTAGGAGTAATTCAGGAATTAGAACTAAAATCAGATAGTTGGAAATCCTGAAAACGCTTTAATGCAGAATTATTTTGTAAAAGTTCTGAATATACTTCTTAGGACTCCTGAATTGGTGGAATTCCTATATAGGAGACTATTGGGACACTCCTGGTTTATTCCTAGGACTCCCCGTGCTATAAGGCTATGGGCTAGGGCTACGAATCAAAATATCTACTACGACGCGTTTCGTCTTTTTTTGGACCAAGTCTATTTTATGGGATCGGTGAGAATCGCGCGCGTAGAATGATGGATATTCGAATGTCTCGAAAAACCCGCACCGAAATCATTAATTTCCAATAATATTTTATATCGTACGCCGGTCGCGCGCGTACCGTTGCGAGACAAAAGAAGAATAGCGGCGGCGGTACTGCCGGTGCGCTCTGCGGAGCGGGGCAAACGTCGTCTCCCGGCGGAACAGCATCAGCAAGCAGCAGCAAACGGTTCACGATGGATATAAACGACACACACACCGCGGCGATCGCCGAGTAATAATAATAATAATAATAATCGTTGCGATATTGTTTTTAATTTATTCTCTAATGCGACTAACACCGTGTGGTCCGGCTGCGCGAGACATCGGCACCGGCCGTCGGTCGGTGAAGAGAAGTGTAGCTAAATAATGTACTGCAGATGAGATATTATATACTTTGTATGCGCGCGCGACGGGTCGTACAAACGTGAGCGGCGTGTACTCGGGGGTATTTAATATTTTACTTTTTTTTTTTTTGTTTTTGTCTACATACAGTACGTTTTACTCGCGTCGTATACATCATAATGTTGTTATTATTATTATCTCGTGCCAGAGAGCATCATCACGAACGTCGCTCGCGCGATATTACAGCTCAGCAGCAACCGTCGGTGCCGTGGTCGCGTTCCGCGCACGGGTTTCGTCGGGCCGCGGCCAGCAAAGCGCTCTCGTCCCGTGCAGTACACGCACCGCGCCGTGACTGGAAACGTGCCGCCGTCACCCGTATATAGCGGACGGACGGACGGACGGACGTGCCGCAATATTTTTAATATATCATAACAATTTCTCTGCGTATCGGGCCACCCACATTCGCCGAGCTTTGTACACACACACACAAACATATATTACTCGTATATTATTATTATTATTACACGCACACACGCACGTGTAATATATCCCTGAACGATGAAATACCACTCGGACGGATTGTCGCCGCCGCCGCCGCCGCCGCCGCCGCCCGCCGCGGTACATTATCTCACAGCGTGCGGTTTCCTCCTCCCCACCGTCCGTCGTCGATCTTCTTGTAATTATTATATTATTTTTACTTCCTATATGGGTATACACAGTGGCGTGCTCAGGGGGGGGGAGGTTAGGGGTTATATCACCCCAGTGGCGTATTTGAGACTTCACCTCAGGGGGGCGATGGTAAAAAAACTCCCCCCTTCCCACAAATAAAAAAAATTATATGTAGGAATATAATTATTGAACAAAACACATTTTATTTATTATTATTATTTTATTTATTTAATTTACAAAACTAAGTCTATATTTCTTTTTTTACTATTAGCAAATGTATCAATTACATCATCTACATTTAATGTTATAGTATATGGTGAATATTAAGCAATGCCAAACCCGTTAGGCGATCTTGCCCCATTTTTGATCTCAGCCAGTATAATATAAAATAATATAATTTTTTTAAATCTCTCAGGGGGGCGATTGCCCCTATCGCCCCCCCCCTCAAATACGCCACTGTATCCCCCCCCCATTGTCTCTTTTGCCGACCTACAGAAAATAACTTTTTAGTTATAAGAGCCGTTTTAGAGTCATTATACTTGTTTTACGTAGATGACGTCATAAATGAAACGAGTACAAAAGCTAGGCGGTTGAATTTCCCCGTTTGCAGAAATAAGTAATCTAGTTTCTATATATATAAGTACTTAATTTTTTTTGTTTATTTTTAAAAATGCAATACATTTTTTCAGTTTAACGGTGTTATGTTAATCGAACAACTCGGTATTAGTGCGTGTTATAATTTAAATTCATTTCAATTACAGAACAATTTACAAATGTACACAATTATAAGTTATAGAAACGATTTCGGAGAGCTCGAAACATAAACGTTTGAGTTTTTGGTATTACCATGACAATTCATTAAAATGTATTATTATACTATTTACTTATAACATCCCCCCATTGAAAATTCCTGGGCACGCCACTGGGTATACGCACGTAAATATAAACGCTCGTCTGCACCGCACCCGGACCGCGGTCGTATCAATAAACGCCGCCCTCGCGCCCAGTAAAGTAGTACGAGCCGTATCGCGAGAGCGCGAGGTTTCCGAATTTTTATTATTTTCCAAAAACGCGGTTTTTTTTTTCGTTTTCGCCGACTTTCAAGTTCAATAGGCTTTGCGTACCGAGACGCGACACTGCTAATAAGCGCTTTCTTCTTCGGTGGTTCGGTGTAAAACGATTCGGCGGTATATGACGTAGTGCGTCAGAAAGTGCTGAAGTCCATCACGGACGTGCGGTCATGAGCGTATTTAGAAATTTTTTTTTGGGGGAATGGGGAACCGAGTAAATATCATTGTTGACTTATTTCTAAATTCTAATGCAAGACTATATTATCTTAAAAATGGGACAAATTATCAAATTCTCAACATTTTAAAAACAACTACATACATATTAGGAATTTATTAAAAACGTTACATCCTATAGCTATAAGGCATAGGAATTAGTAAAAAAAGTTTCTGAAATTTCGGGAGAATTCCATCAGCCCCCCATAAATATGGATGATGGGTGACCACGACTGTGGTGTGGAACGCGGTATGGGGACGGGCAACGAACCCCAGCGTTCCTTTTTTTTTTTTTTTTTAGATTTCGTGACCGGACGCATTCTCCTCGGCGGGGGAACGGTGAAAAATCGACGAGGAGAATCGTCGTCGCAGGAAACGATGATTTTCCCATTTTTTTTTTTTTTTTATCGCTGACGGGGAGCCGGTACGCTTCGTTTCTGCACGGGCGTAATCCAAATTTCTCATGCCCCGTTACAAAATCGACACGAGAAAGTCACCCCATTTCGTCTCGAAAAGCCGGAGGCGAACGAATAGTGTACAGACGCGCTCGTGTGTTTAATCTTCACTCGACAGTATATTTTTCTCAATTAAAAAACTTCCGTACACTTTATTTATATGATTATACAAAATCTATGTGTTTAGTTTTTTTTTCTAAAATTTCACTTATAATATATAAACTATTAATATATGTATACGTATTTATATCGATCGGCAGTATTAATTACGCGCGAATACTGCGATACAATACTGCTTGAGATGGTCTTTTTTCCGGAGACGCGTAAAATGTCCGAAAATATTTTTTCCGAACAGTATTTTGGACGAAAAATATTTTATCCGAAAAATGTGTCAATAGAAAAGTATATTTTCCGAACCGTATTTAAGCCGAAAAACATTTTATCCGACCCATATTTAAGACGAAATTATTTACGCCGAAAATAAAACTGTGGAAAATATTTTATCAGAAAAATATTCCATCCGAACCGTATTTCATCCGAAAATTTATAAACATAAGGGTGACCAATATAATCCACCTTGGTGGTACCACAGAATAGATAAAATGGTACAATGTTGTTATCAAATAATTATAAATTGTAATTTTATTTTATTTTTATGTACAAATTACGAAAAACGACAAGATAAAAACAACAATTTTGTGGTGCATAGTGATCTATTCTTATCAATAATGGTATCTGAACAGTTGGTCACACTTATTTTCATACATTTTCCGATGAAATATTTTCTTATGATATATTTTTCGGACAAAATATTTTCTACAGTATTGCTTTCGGTGTATATATTTTTCGACCTAAATATTGTTCGGATAAAATATTTTTCGGGTTAAATATGGTTCGGACAAAATACTTTCGGATAAACTATTGTCGGCTATAATATTTTCGGATACTTTATAGCCCCTCCTTTTTTCCGTCTGCTATATAATATTTTAAACGCGGTACTTCGTAGGTAGGTACTCGCGTATAGAAAACGGCGTATAAATATATTGTATGTAATTATGCGTACTTTTTTTTTTCCACGCGTCCCGTATACGTAATATTTCTCGCTACGGCGGCGTGTGCTGCTCGCGTGCGGCGAGCACGTTAATAGATAAATCGCCGGTCCCCGTTGAAAAGCGGGACTTCAATAAAATATTTATTATCGGTACGGCGGCGGTACAGCGCAGCAGCTTTTGACGACGATAGATCATCGATACCTGCAGCAGCAGCAGCAGCAGCAGCAGCAATTGTCCTGCTGTGTAGGTACACGTCGTCGGCGGTACACTCCGCGGCCGGAGCGCCGAGTGGTCGGGGTGTATATTTATAACGAGACGTAGGTATAGGTACCTCTCTCTGTACGGGAACGCGGGGAGTGAAGAAAAAGAAGAAGAAAAAAAAAAGCATTGGCGCACTTATTATTATTATTATAATACGCGTATACCGGGGAGACCCGCGGTTTGAATCGCGTATATTATAACGTATATACGAACAGCAACGCGCATTACATATCACGTGACCGGCGTATAATTGACATGACAATACCGAGGAATAATTTTAGATTTCACCCCGTTTGACATTGTCAATTATATGATCTCGAATCGTATAGGTACATGACGTTTCTATAGTCTCGGGAGAGGGGGGTTTCTTCTTATATTAATATACTGCCGCGCGCGCGCGCTCTTCGTTTCGTCCTCTCCTCGGTCTCTTTTTTTTTTTTTCTCGTTTATACACGAACGCGTTTTATATTCACAATAGACGTTCTCTCTTCTATATTATTATTATTATTATTTACCATTTCAACAGTTTTTCTCGACGGCCCGTCGTCGTCGTCGTCGTCGTCGCCGTGCGATTACACACAAGACGACTTACAACAAACCGTCTAATTACGATTTCCGATTAAAATCGATAAGTGTGTGTGTGTGTGTGTGGTGTCGTCGCTCCGCATAAATTCTCGAGAAGTCGCCGCCGCCGCAAAACGTCGGCGGTGGCAGAAGCGGCGGTGTCGGTGGCGGTGGCGGTGGCGGCGGCGGCGGCGCGAACGGCGTTATTTATATACGGCGGCGGCCACTCGTCTATTTCCAGTCGCCGCCGACACGACAAAACGAAACGGATACATTGTGTTGACGGTCTCGGTTTCGCGAACGTTTTTTTTTTTATATTTTGAAATATTAATAATAATAAAATATGACGTAAAATACCTGGCGACCGGGACCCCGGCCCGTTTTACACTCGGTTTTAATGCTTTATTCTCGTATTATTATTATTATTATGCGTGTGTCCCGACGGCAACAACGGCGGCGGCCGTGTCCGACGTTTTTATTCACGTTTCGTATATTAATATAATTTATATATATATATATAGGTACTCGTGGGTGGCGGCAGCAGCACTGTGGTGTGGTACACGGTGAGATTAGTTTCGGATGAATGCGCGCGCGCGCGTTGCTTTTGAATTTCAACGAGAGAGCACGCGGATAGAAGGTCATCATACTGCGTTATGCGCGCCGGAATCACGGGAAGCCGCCAAAAATATGTAGACGGGGGTCAATAGCTACTATATAATATTATAATATAATATGCATACAGTGGCGCGGCTACAGTAAATTTACCATGTGTATCCGAATTACTAAAAATCTGTGGACACTCACCCACCCGCCGCCCACCAACGTTTCCTTACACGCGCGACGCGTACATATAAATTTATTACTATACATACCTATATAGATTCGTTTAGCTAAAATGTTTTATCTGAACGTTAGAGTGTTTCGGATCATTCGAGTTTAATGTTAACAAAAAATATGATTAGAATAGTTTATTATACTCGTCCGTAATACTTGTTAAAAACTTAAAATTATAATAGTATTTAATATTTATAGACACACTTAATAAAAATGAAAGTATACTCGCATCAGAATAATTTTAAAATGAAATAGGTCAACTTAACGCCACTGAAATTAAATTATACTAAAAATATAATCTTCGTATTTTATTTTAATTTTTGTAATAACACAACAATTGGCAGTTGGAACACGGCCGTTTTCTTGATTATCAACAGTCAATACCATAATCGCCGTGTAGCAAGACCCTGATTATAATATTTTAAAAGTAATTATTTTTTACACCCCGAGTGTATTTGTCAACCGAGTGGCCGTGTATTATACTATATCATAATATTGTTACGAGCTGGGCACGCGGGGTTCGTTAAAAGTATATAAGAATCATTCTATATATAGAATGTATCGACATGTCTCATGCCTGCATTACTGCTACTGCAACCAGCGTAGAGATTTGTCGACTGAATTCAGTTAATTAGTGCAATACAGCGAGTACTGTATAATATTTTAATCAGTCACCCACCTACCCACCCACCCACCCCAAAATCATGTGTATCCGTCGATACACTTGAGGTATGGGATAGCCGCCACTGTATGCATACGTGTGTTACACGCTTGCAGGTGTTATTATTTACAGTATAGTTATTCGGTTATTGCTGCTGCTGCAGTGTGGTGTCCGTCTAGAGTGGATTTTTTGAAGACCGTTCGACAACGGCGCGTGCCGAGTCAAAAAGGTCGTGGTGACGATTGTTTCTCGTTTTTTTTTTTTGGTTGTTACTAGAGTAAAAACAAAAAAACGGTAGAGTGTATTGAGAGAGAGAGAGAATTCGGGATAGTTTAAAGTCGTTTAAGCGGATTCTGTTAAAACAAAGCAGAGAAACGATTGTTTTGCTTGACTTTGTATTATAGAGTAGAATTTTGTCGATTCCCGATTGTTTTTAACGCTAGCGGGTGTGTTCAAATGTTGCCGTATAAATTTTGGAACCCATTGCGGTTCCAGTGGCGCGTAATTACGAATGTTATATGGAAGGGGAATTTATCATTGGATAACCCATAATCGTAAATTCGTAACGGCCCTTCCTGCATCGCCGTATCAGAGTACTCTGTTCGGTACTCGTATTATTATTTTAAAAACGACGCGTTTTGTAACGAAATTTCTAATATTCTCTTCGTTTTCCAGCTAATCTATCGAGTACTTTACACGCTTTTTTTACTTCGACATCTGAATAACGGTAAACCGTTGTTCGGTTACCTGACCTAACCGCATCGTACCCGCGCAGACGGTAATCGCCGATCGATAAACCGACGACGAATATCATATATGAATTACGATAATCACTAACAAATTATTCAGAAAAATGATTTATACTCTGTACGGCGGCGCGGGTAATTTTATATGGTATAATAGGGACAGTCGTATTAAATGCCTTTAAAAAAAAAAGAAGAAGAAGCTTTATTCGGTTTGTGTACGTTATATAAAACGCGTCGCGTCGTCTTGTTTTCTGTGTTTCAGCACGTACAGTCGGAAATGAAACAGGAGTGCAAGTGTCACGGCATGTCGGGTTCGTGCACGGTGAAAACGTGCTGGATGCGATTGCCGAACTTCCGTTCCATCGGCGACAACCTGAAGGACAGGTTCGACGGAGCGTCCAGAGTGATGGTGGGTAACGCGGGCGGTCTGCGCCGTCTGCGCCGCAAGGACAACATCCAGAACAAGCACAACGGCAACAACCAACAGCAACAGCAACAGCAACAGCAACAGCAGCAGCATCAGCAGGAGCAGCAGCAGCAGCAGCAACAACAGCAGCAGCAGCAGCAGCAGCAGCAGCAGCAGCAACAGCAACAGCAACAGCAATCGGGCGGCGGCAGAGGTCGTTACGGATTCCATCTGAAGCCGTACAATCCCGAGTTGAAGTCTCCCGGCACCAAAGACCTGGTGTACTTGGAACCGTCCCCGAACTTTTGCGAGAACAACGCCCGTCTGGGCGTGTTGGGCACGCACGGTCGCTCGTGCAACGAGTCGTCCATCGGCGTGGACGGTTGCGATTTGATGTGCTGCGGACGCGGTTACAAGACACAGCAGGCGATCGTGTCCGAACGTTGCAACTGTTCGTTCCTGTGGTGTTGCGAGGTCAAGTGCAGCGTGTGTCAGTTCAGGAAGACCATCAACACTTGCTTGTAAGGAGAAAACAACGGGAAAAAAAAAAAAACGAAAACAGACCTACGGGTCTCCAGGCGGCATATACGAAAATATTATATATCATTCCATTCATCCCCATTCCTATAGACAATAAATATATATATTTATTGTACGTATATGTAAATAATTAAATTATTATAACGAATTTCTTTCTATATATATATATATATTATATACACTCACTCGTAGGTATATTATATAGAGATATTGACATTATTATTATTTTTATTTTATTATTATTATTTATTATTACTATGATTATTAAAAATCATTTAATACACGCGTTCGCGCGCGTCGTATTCGTGTTGGAAAAGAAAAAAAACGAAATACCGATATTTCGTTTTTTTTTTTTTTTTATTATTATTTAATACTTCTTTTTCCTATTTTTTTTTTTATAATTATTATTTGTATAATTTTCTTAGAATTAAGCTATATAACATATTTATATATAATAGGCGTGCGCAGAGTTTTTTTTTGGTCATTTCACCCAGCCTTATTACAAACGGTGTCCCTCCTCCCCGCAGTTTCTACTCAATCTCAACTTTTTCGCCATCGATTTTTTTTTTCAATAAGAAGAATCGTTTTTTTTTTTTTTACGCACATTTTTTTTCTCTCACCGAAATCGCTATTAAATTTACATTATTAACGCGTACGCGTTATTAAACGTAAATCAATTTTAAAACGTCATATAGATCAAAATTATCGATCCGTATTTATCGCCGTGGCTGCAGCGGGGTGTTTTTTTTTTTTGTAGACCGAACCCAGCAAAAACGCACATCTTGCGCACGCCTATGAGATATTTTATAACATATCCGGCCCGTATACTGTCGAATCCAAAACAATCCAAAGCGCTACGCGTTCAAAGTAAATGTCTTCCCCGCCCCCCCTCCCCTAACGTTAAGACGTGATTTTTTCTCTTTTTTTTTAAAGTAAAAAAACGATTATTCTCCACTTCTCGGCGTATAAATCCGTATTTATCACACGCGAATCCCGATATAATATTATATTTGTACGATTAATTTTTTTAAAATTTTTTTTTTTTAACAACGCAATTTTACTACGTGTACGCGCGTAATAATTACAATAACACAGACACTCGTAACGCACTGCACCGCACCGTATTATTATTTATTATCTCCGAATATATTTTACGCGTTACGTACGTTTCGTAACTGTACAGTATAATATTCTTATTAAAAATTTTTAGTTCCTTTAGCTATATATATATTATATAATTGTACGTATTTAATTTAAAACAAAATCGGAAAAAATATTATATATATTTATAGAAAAAAAAAAATTTTTTACACGAACCGCGATTCTAAAAAAAAAAAAAATGTTAAAAGTTTTTTTTTTTATGTACTAAATTATTATTATTATTTTTTTTTGAACGTCGATTTTTTTTTTTTTTTAGCCTAAAGTATATTGCGTCTATAGTAGTTCTCTCTCTCTCTCTGTGTGTGTGTGTACACTGTACACGTTAGAGATTGTTAAAATCGATTTCCTATACTATATATATATATAATATGTTATTGTAAATATAAATACGTTTTTGTAATATATTTTTGTTGTTGTTTTTTTTTTTTCTTTTGGCGCGCGCCCGTTATCATACTACACGGGCTTGGCGTTATTGGTGTGTATATATACTAATCGAATCCCGTATATATACACGAAGGAGAAAAAAATAAAAGTATATATTCGAGTCCCGGTAAAAAAAAAAAAAAAAGTACTAATTGAGTCCGCGCCTAGAAAAAGATAATACTTTTTTTTTTTTTTATCGCGCTCACTGCACGTATCGACAAATACCGATATTATCGGGCCGGGATTTATGGATTTTATTGCTCGCGGTATACCGTCGCGTCGACGCGTCGATATATATGAAATAAAATACGAGAATTATACGGTGAACTGCATGTATAGCGTTCTTATCGAACGAATACAACACCATCACAAACACTTTGGAATCGAACGGCGATTAACGAACAAAAAGTGCTTTTTTAAAAAAAAAAAAATATTTTCAACCGTTTTATATATAAAAATTTTTTTTTTTTTACGGACAGTCTCGGGCAGTGTCGTAGCCAGAAATTTATTTTAGGGGGGGAGGGGGACACTAGATTTTTTTTCACCACTATTATAGTCATTCTAAAATACATCAACTTATATAAACGGCTCAAATTTATATATATATAAAATATCGAGGGGGTGCCCTTAGTGCCCCCCTGGCTACGTCACTGGTCTCGGGTATCCGTTAAAACGGGCAAATGAAAATGTTTTTTTATTTTAAGTAATTTTAAAAAATTTTTTTTTTTTGGCTGTAAGATTATATAAATAAAAAAAAAAAAATAGGTCTCGATTACAATACGTCTGTCTTACGGGATCCCCGCGATCGGTACACGTATCTCAAACACTGGACACTCGATTCGAGTTTAACCGTATTTCCGGGACACCTTGACGTGGTCCTTAAGTGTTTGCGTGTTTTGATGGAAGCCGGTTTTGAATTTCGTTCAAAATATAATAAAAAAAAAAGTAATAATAATAACGGTGAAGTTTTGAGTGTCATAAGTCTCGACCCCTTCCCGCGCCTCGAATGGGTTTAAAGTCTTATAAAAAAAAAAAAATGGGTAAATTTTTGTTTCGTGCGCTCTATTAAATATATTTTATAAAAATAAATATTTCTTAAATTTTTTTTTTTTTTGTTATAAAATCGGCAGTTTTCCCGTAAAATAAGAAAATCCGTTTGAAGTCAATGTTTTCGAAGACGGTTAGATTTTTAAGTTTTTCGTTCGTATCCTACTCCGTTAAAGTTGTATACACCGCGGAAAAAGTATATTAATCGTTTTTTTTTTTTTATATAGAACACAATACGTTCCTGTGAAAAACGTTTCTTGGAAACTATTACTATATACCTACGTATAATAAGAAGTATTGAAAAACGAGTAAAAAAAAAAAAATTAAAAAATTACGAACACAACAAAACGAATCGGTCATAATTATAGGAAAGATATTTATATGCTTTTGCATATTGTATTATTGGTTGGTCAAACAAATAGCTATAGTTTAACCAAAACGTGTTTCACGACCTAACGATTATTATTTATTTTGCATATTTTGTCATTTTTGAATTTTTAGGGCATATTTTAGGATTTTGTACGTTTTAAAGTCATTTTCAACTAAAAAAAAAAAAAAAATCGATAATTACAAAACAATTGCTTAAAATTTATAATTTTATAAATATCTACAACAGGCGAATTGAAAACTATTATTATTACCAATGTTTTAGATAAAATATTATTGGTTTTTACGGGTTTTTCAATTTGTTAACAATACGACATGTAATCTATATACATTTTACAGTTATTGTTTCATCGTGGATCGTGAAACAATGCCATTCGCAATAAATCAAATTAAATATTTAAATTCAACGTATTGAAAATTTTAAATTGTTAATATTATAAAAATATTTTTGTCGAGATTAACCCGTAATAACTAAAAATAGTAATAAAATACAATTTTCGAATTTTCTTAGATTTATTTTATTTTTATAGCATATTTTAAGGGCATATTTTGGTAATTTTTAGCGCGTAACTGCATACATATTTTTGATAGGTTTTTAATGCGTATATAAATATCTGCCCTATATAGTCGTATAATATATTATATAGCGATTTTTGCCGCGTTCGCGCGGTATTCGCTCTCTTATGCCGCAGCGACGGCGAATAATAACGTGTAATTTAAATACGATGTATATAGACGAGACGAACTGACCTGCGCAGCGGTAAACGCGGTGTATAATCAACAGAAGGAGTTTTATGCAGATATTTACAATGCAACGTTTTATATAGTATATATATATATTGTATTTAGTTGGCGGACGCGTGTGAATGTATAAAAAATACACGCTCAAGACGGAACGGCGGCGGATGCTGCGGCGGACGACAAGACCGCTACGGCGCAGCGTCGCACTGTGTTCGTATCGTTTATCTCCCGCGGCCTTTTAAGACCCGCGGACGACGACACGCGCAGTAGATATTTGAAAGAAAAAAAAAAGAATGCGCGCTATTCAAACGTGCGGTGTATCTGTTGTGTTGACACGCTGCGCAGTGGCGCCGAAATGAAATTCATATTGCAGTGCGTGGTTGGGGGAAATTCTGTATTTACGGAAAAAAAAATAAAAAATAAAATTCTCGCTGCGCTCCGACTCTCAATGAGTATATACGTAATATTATTAACTCTATATAATAGTGTTACACCCTTCATGAAAATCAGTTATCTAAAAAAAAAAACACTAGGTTTTCGTTTTCCGCGACCTTATTATAGGGTACATACAGTGGCGTGCTCAGGGGGGGGGAGGCGGAGGTTAAGGGTTATAATATTTCAATCAGGGCTCGCAAACGTTATAATAACGTTTTGATTATAACGTTATAATTGCAAAATATCAATTGAAACGAATATAAAAAAACGTAACGGAAAACAATAAACACTAATTTTAAACTATCACAAATTAAAACATATCATTAAACGAAATAATGTATTAACGTTATATATCAAAATATCAAAAAACAAAAAATAGAATTACCGTTATTTTAATATTTTTTTCCAATTTACTTTGGAAAATATAAGCCTATGGTGTAGGTTTATTATTGTTCTATAATAAGGCTGGGTTCACATGGACGCGTACACGCGTGTCAGCTAGACACGTGCATTGAGATATTATACGGTTTCCGATTTGTCTTTCGCGGAAATTCTCTTTCTGCGGTGTGATATCGCGAATTGAAATACTGTTTATTGTTATTGGACCTTTCAGATTATTTTTGTTTACTTGATAGTAAAAATTATTCAAAGATACGTGTCTGAGAAGATGTCAGCTAGCCAGAAAAGTTTCTATTGGTAATATAATCAACATTTTAAGAAAAATATTCTGCACTGGAATATAAAGTCAAAAATAAACCAAGGTTCTCACTGAAAAAGTGTATAAAATCAAAAAATTAAGGATAAAAAATTAGGACTTTTATAATCAATGAAGTTTAATGAAGTACATTACGTTTATGAGATTTGAAAACGTGCTATAGTCTATGAAATATGAATGGATTTATTAATTTGGAAAAAAATCGATATTAAACCAAATAACGTTAAATTATCGATAAACGTAAAACGTAAATATTATATAACGATAAAACTTTCTTTAACGTTAAACACAAATAATCCATAACGTTAAAATATACCATAACGATAAACGCAAAAGATAAATAACGATAAAAAACGTTAAAACGTTAAACATTATTATTTTTTCAAATGAGAGCCCTGATTTCAATTTTATTATTCCGAGATTTTTTTTTTTTTTAGAAATCAAATATATTTTTCAATTTTTCGTGTTACAAAAATTTCCGAGTTAAAACTTTATTCGAAGGCCTCTGCAGATCGAATCATCCTAAACATTGTACATTTATAAAATTATAAGTAATAAATTATATCTCAATTTTAAAAGACGCAGGAATTATACATATATACATATAAGCTGGTTTAAAGAGGCTTGCCGAATATCGTGAAAAACGGAGGACGAGGTTAAACGCTGCAGTAAACCAACCTATATTACCGGTTGAAAAACAAAAAAAATTATAATGAAAATTTTGGCCCCCCAAAAAAAAAAAAAAAAAAATCCTGTATCACTGCCGCGAGACGCCGCGGGGACGTGTCTGCAGTTTTACGCGTCTCGCGCTGCCGGGTATAATATAACATTATACAGTATGAGAGGAGAAAGAGACGCGCAACACCGCAGAGCGTAATGGTAATTGTGTGTATAACACTCGTATATATTATATTATATATATATATAAATGGAAATCAAGAAGTAAATCCTCTTGGAAAAAAATATCCAGTTTTTGTCGTCTTCTTACGTATATATAATATATAATAAATATATACCTTATATACTATAGTCGCGGTATAACGCCGCGTTGTTCGCGGTTCGGCGGTGCAAGACGAGTCTACCGCGTTTGTACACACAATAATAATAATAATAATATATATATATATATATATATACGTAAAGAGGTATATAATAATAATAATAATAATATATTGTGTGCCAACAGATTTCTCTGCGGCCCGAGACGACGACGACGGCAAGACGTATCGCCTTTCACTGAATATATATTCTCTGCTCGTGGTGTATTTATTGTAGTTTTTTTTTTTTTTGGCTTCTTATAAATTCACTTTTGTCGAATTGAATTTTACGTTTTCAGACGGATCTCCTCCGTTCGCGACATAACACCGTCCCTTTCGACGGTAATATATATACAAGTATATACGCGCGCAACGCGAATACAAAAATTCTTCTTCCGTCCGCGAGATTTTTATATCAGTGGCGTATTTGAGGGGGGCGATAGGAGCAATCGCCCCCCCTGAGAGATTTAAAAAAATTATATTATTTTATATTATATTGGCTGAGATCAAAAAATGGGGCAAGATCGCCTAACGGGTTTGGCATTGCTTGATATTCACCATATACTATAACATTAAATGTAGATGATGTAATTGATACGTTTGCTAATAGTAAAAAAAGAAATATAGACTTGGTTTTGTAAATTAAATAAATAAAATGTGTTTTGTTCAATAATTATATTCCTACATATAATTTTTTTTATTGGTGGGAAGGGGGGAGTTTTTTTACCATCGCCCCCCCCCCCTGAGGTGAAGTCTCAAATACGGCGCCACTGTTTTATATAATATACATAATAATATATTAATCGTACTTAAGTGCCTGCGCGGTCTTTTTTTTTTTTTCGGTGTTTCCGAATTGCGTGCGAAAATCATTATTTAGGTCGAATTGCGTGCGCGGTTTTCTCGCGACAGGGTCGAATCGCGTGCGTATTTTATGCTGACTATTATAACTATATGATAGTCGACAGTGGCGCGTCCAGGATTTTTTCAAGGGGGGTCTAAAAACTACATTATGAAAAACATAACTTTGAACAGATAACTGCAGTGTCGTTGCCAGTCCATAATATTATCTATTAGTTCATGGTTGTTGACAACCGGTGTTATCTATATCGTATTCGAAATGTTGACAGCTGCAAAATACGAGAGTTGTATCAGAATTTGGATTTTCATCGATAAATTTAATACTATTACGCACTAGCCAAGGGGGGTCCGGACCCGGAGTCCACCCCCTTGGGCGCGCCACTGATAGTCGATAATGTGTGTGACAAATGACAACGTGTGTGCCTCGTGTTAAATTGTACCTATATGTATATAGTGTACCCGAAACGAGAAAAAAAAATAGCAGATAATTCCATTCTTCGAAGAAAACCCATATTACTATATGGTATAAACCAGGGGTGGCCAACCTTTTGTGAAGACTGGGCCACATCATACGGGTAAACGTTGTTGTGGGCCACATACTTCTTAATAATAATACATTCAAATTTAATGATCAAATTATATATTCTATATTACAACAATACGGTTTTTTTTTATAATTTTAATATATATAGCGAATAAAAAGCAGAAATGTGTAGTTTTTAATTTTGTTTCTTTAATCTTGTTAATTTGTAGTTTTATATATTTTTAAAATAAATTTTTTCTCGTAATATTAATATATTATATACAGTTAATTTAATGTTTTTTTTTTTTTAAATTGAAGTGAGGGCCGCATAAAAATTTACCACGGGCCGCGGGTTGGACACCCCTGGTATAAACTGTGATCAGGTAATGATAGGTGAAAACCGGTCGTCTATTCAAACTTTAATGCCATCGGGCGATTCGGGGGCGATACTTGAATTTCGTGAAAGCAACGTCGTGTACGAAAAATCGCGTTTGTTACATGAAATATATTATAGTTTTGTCTGTTCTCGAATCTGTATACGACAGTGTTACGAAAAAGTTGTGTCACAAAATGTAGATATTATAGTGTCTGTGGTGTGCGACTCAGTAATTTCACACGGCATTTTGTTATCATCGTTTATTCCACGTTATTTCGTTATCGTAGTTCTTATCACGATTACACGGGTATGTGATACTGTAAAATACGCGCGCGCAATTCGGACCTGTTGCATTTATATATACGCATAGGGCGGGCTGGAAAGGGAGTTTAGGGGTAGGGTCGTGAAGAAACCCGTTGAAATATATTTTTGCTGCAATCGGATATAAAGATTTGTAAAAAAAAAAAATTCTATATATACATTTGAAATTCGAAAAAAAAATGCGAGCCGCGGAAAATCATTTTATAGCGCGTTAAAAATCTATACGTACGAGTATTAGAAAAATTCTATACCCGCCACACCATCGAGAATACTAATTTATTATCGTTAAAGGCGCGTATTACGTATAATAATTTTGACCTTTTAAATATGCGACTTATAAATGTATAATATAATATTATTTATATAATGGCACGTCGGAATTGTTTTTTTTTTTCGGATAATTTTTATTTCGAGTTTTTTAAAATTTTTTATTGTACAGTGCGTTGCGCGTAAATGTTATCGTATAATATAGTAACGCGATAATCATCGAATTACCTGTAAGTGTTTCGTTAAAATTAAACTTTTATTGTAAAAATAATCCCTGCGTATCACGGATTTATTCCGTGTTTATTGATTAATCTCATATAGGTCATTATATCAAAAAACGGATCGTTTTGTAAAATTGGAAATACAAAACCCGCGATTTTACTGTAACGTGCAATCGTCGTCGATCGCGTATCAGACGTTTTCAAAAATTTAATTCCGTTTTTTTTTTTTTGGAAAAAAAAATACTCGCTACGGCACAGATAATTATTTCGTCTATAAATTTTTTTGTAACGGGTGAATTTAACTTAATATTGAAAATTCGTGACGAAAATTTTTTGGGGGAATGAATTATAAAAATGCTTTGAATTACGATTGGATTTTAATGAATATTTGACCACAGTGGCGGCGCCAGAATTTTTACAGGAGGTGGGCCAAGCTGAGGCCAATCAATTTTTGAGGGGAGCCAATATTTTTACTCACAACCAGATTACGGGGGGCTACCTATGCCCACACCCCAAAAATCAGATTCAATATCATAAACACACCATAAATTGTTGTATTGTATTACATAACTATACTTGAATACTTCGATACGTTTCTATTAATATATATATATATATATATACAATTGAAATACACGTACATTATGTTGCGACTTTTTAATATTTTTAAGATAATTTTTAATTTTTTTCATTATTTTTCATAAACCCTTAAAAAAATTAACCGAACAAATTTAAAAAAAAAAATTGTTAATAATTCGTTTTTGAAGGTCATAAAAAAAAGTGGGAAAGTCGTTTTGTAGTAAAATTCACGAGGAATTCGAATCCGTTTTCAAATTTCTTCTTATCGCACCAACAGATCGATCGGTACGTTGGAAGTACGAAACGTCACATTTTGCTATATACGTTTCACGCGTGTAAGACAAAGAGAGGAGAAAACACCCGCTTTCAATCCCCTAAATGCGATTTTATATAGAAATAAAAATTTTTTAATGAAAACCTGTCGCATGTGTTCCCTTTTAAAAAAATAGAGGTACGCTAGAATATCCAAAAAATTAATTGATGTGCTCTGCCCCCCACCCCCACCTGCAAATCAAGCACTGATCGTCATCCGCGTTGCTCTTAAAAAAAAAAAAAAAAAAATTAGTAGGGTACGCTCAAATATCTGAAAAAGTAGAAGGAGCACTCAGTCCCCCCTCCCCGAGACAACCGCTGTATAAACCCACACGCGCGCCCCTTTTCCAGAGAGAAATTTGAGAAAGTATATGCGCCACTGCTAAGTAATACGACAACGGGTTTTTGTGAGACGACACCCGTGCACAATATAATTACGCGCCACCAAACGTATACAATTGTGACACGTCTTCGCCTCGGTAACTCCGAAACGGTGCACCGCTTCGGTACAGGAAATACGCGCGTATACCGTCGTTTCGCCCGCGGGTGTCGTACAAATCGATGTAAAAACGTTCATCGATCATCGTTATTTTAAATATATAGCGACCGTTTTAGCGCGTTCGCATAACGACTCGGTTATAGCTGCTATTCCATGTTGGGTGTAACAACAATACGATATAGTAGGTACGTATAACGAAATTACTCGCTTGTCATTGCCCCCCCCCCCCAATCATCGTCATTACCGATTTGTTTGACAAAGTGTTGACGGCGGCGGCGGCGGCGTGTTGGTGATTTTTAATCTTTTTTCTCTCTCTCTCTCTCTCATCTCCTCCACTTTTTACCGATCAATCACACGCGATCGGATACGCGGTCCGTATACGTATACGTACTCGTATATATTATTATTATTATTATTATAATAATGAATGGACGGGGACAACAATCTAGTCAACGAGAACTGCAGCGTACACACACAATGTGTACAACGTTTCGTTATATACGCGCGCGCGCGCGCGCGTATAAATAACATTGTCGATCGTTCGGTACACAGAAGCTGAGAAATAAAATCCTTATATATATATATATACAGCGTATTATATTATACGAGACACTCATCATCGTCATTATAAAAATATACAAAAAAAAAAAAGCGCGTCACAATAGGTACGCGCGCTGTACAGTCGTATATATGTGCAGTTCGTTTCGCGTCCACATTGAAACAAATACTACTATAACATATACTAACCCTATTGTTGTGTTACGTGTTGTCGTTCGTTATTTATAATACGCGCCGTGTCGATACATTATTGCGTACTTGAAATTTTTTTTTTATTGAAAAAAATACAAATACCCGTTTTTCTTACACGTTATAATATGATTCGCGTTTTTTTTTTTTCAACATTGTATATTATCTCGAATAATCTCTCCGATCGTTCGGAAACTTTCGTTAAACGTTTTGATTTTTCGAAAGCGGATCATAGTAATAATAATAATCATAGTGGAGAAAATTGCTAATCTTCGAGAGAAAAGTACTTCGCCGAATATATGGTCCTACCTATGAAAATGGAGAATATCGAATTAGAACAAATGAGGAAATATACCAGCTATTCCAAAAACCAATTATAAATTCATTCATTAGAAGCAAGCGACTCGAATGGGCTGGGCACCTATGGAGAGAAAATGGCTTATGTAAGCAAGTTTTAATGGGCAAAATTAATGGCAAAAGACCTAGAGGCCGCCCTAGGCAAAGATGGATGGACACTCTGAAATCAGATCTAGCAACGATTGCACCAGGAACAGAGCTAACAGAAAGTGTTAATAGAGTGAAATGGCGAGAAGTAGTGGAAGCAGCGAAGGCCCTTAATGGGCTATAAAAGCTTAAAAAAAAAAAAAAAAAATAGTGGAGAATGGGCGAGTTTTCGGACGTGAAATTGGTAAAACAAAAAAAAAAACCGATTTTGGAAAATTATTGCCCCGTACTCGGCTGTGCAGGTTATTCCGATATACACTTATATGTGACGTATACGATATATATATATACAGAGAACAAAAAAAACGGCGTGTCTTTGAAAACGGCTAAAGAATATTGGACGATTGAACTGCAGGGGAGCAATTTCAGTGAAAAAACTGGGGTGCCGAAGCCCCTCGTTCATTTTCGTGTCGTTTTAATAGAGTTATCGGTATCTGTAACCCTTCAACGACCATTAAACAATTACGTGTTTAAGTAACGTTTTAGGTGCTTTTTTTGTAAAGTACACGTTATTATTTAATTACAGTAATTACACGTGACAAACGTAACGTATGAATTATTATTAAACCGCACAATCAACTTTAATTTTAAATTCAAATTTGAGTTTACAATTTATTACTTATTATAAAATAACAATAACATGCTCCTTTCACTTTGAGCGAAAATATTCATTACTTCGTTTATATCAATTCGATTGGTATATAAGGTTTTTTTTCAATAACGATGATTATCTGTGATAAAACTAAAATAGTACTTTGAGTGTTGTCAACACTGCGACGTTTTCGCCGTACGTCGAACTGCAGTCGGAACGATTTTATCGCCAGTCGCCTGCACACCAATCAAATTGATATATTTTATCAATAACATATTATTATAAATTTATAAAATCATCTGAATTTAAATCGTTTTCTTTGATTTTTTTTTTTTTTTACCAGTCTGTAAGACAACGTATTTTCAGTTATTCATTTAAATAATATTATAGAACTGTTGTTATGTACGTATTGTGTACATAATAACTACTAAAACTTAAATAAATACGAAAAAAAATTGGGGGTGCTAAGCACACCCAAGCCCCCCCCCCAAATTGCGCCTGTGGACTGAAGTCTTCATTTTCCCCCTTACTCTATTATAATCGTGCGATTTGTATTTCTCGATAACGAATTATACCAGTGTAATAATAATATCGTATAACATTAAGTACTTTTGCAGAAAAGTCGAGGATGAGATATAGTATTTTTTTTTTCTACAGTTTTGAAAAAGTTTAAGTGATTCAATTAGAAGGCAACGCCGAAAATCCTGGCTACACCCCGTTATAGATAGGCGTACTGGTCGCAACAACGAAATCGGTTCGGTTTTCTATCCGATGACAACAAAAATATAAAACTTTTTTTTTTTTTTGTGGACATGTATTCGCGGCGTTCCGTTTATATAGAAAAATGATAAAAAAAATGGATACTGGTGAAATATGTTTAAAAACGCTTTCGTTCTAAATACATGTACGTATTTTTTTTTTTTACTCGTAAAATCGAGTTGAAAAGTATATACCGCGTAAAAATATTTATTTTATTTTTTTTTTGAAATATTAGCGAACAATTCTTTTTTCGTTTTAGATAATACTCGTATATATTCTTCACCGGGCGTCTTATTGTTGCACTTGCAGTGCTGGATCGCATAAACGACCTTTAAACATTTACAGGACCGTTAGCAGTTTTAATGATACGGTATAAAAAAATTCGTGTCGCGTAAACGTTCTTTAAATTTGACAAAGCCGCTAAATTTAACGGTTCCAATAATCATCAGATTTCGGCTCTGTATACATTTTAAAAACTCATTAAAACGCGCGTTATCGCTAATTAATCGGTTATGACTTGTCAGTAAAAGTTAACTCCGCGGTAATAATATTATATATTTTATTACAATTTATTACTTATTATTTATTCGTTTATGTCCGTAAATTTAAGCTTAACCGGTTCAGTACAGGGGCGTATACAAGGGGGTGGGACGCGGAGGCCAGATCCCCCCCCCATGATCTTTTTTTATTTATAAGAGTTTTTATAAGTTTCCTTATTAAGGCCCAAAGGCATAATTCCGTCCATAGGCCGCACCATATACCTAAATCCAGCCCTGATTCCCCCATTGAAAAATCATGTATACGCCACTGGTTCAGTGTAGTCGTTGATTCGATATACACATTTTACATTTTTCGGTACATTTTACACACTCTTTGTAAAGTGTTATTATATTTATGTTTTTCTACGACAATATATACGTTTTTGCGTAATCGCGTTAATTATTATTACTTTAATTACATTTTCTTTTTTTTCGAACGAATTCGTAAAGCGATTAAATGGTCTTTTTTTATTAATAACCGAATTCGTTTTTAAAATAAAAAATAAAAAGTTAATTAAATTTGATAAACTGCATGTCATTTATACCGCGGAATCGTTTAATATTTATAACGGTATAACGATTATTGATTTGTTAAATATCCATTACATGCAGTCCGACAACAGTGTTTTTAATAATATTTGTCCGCGGTGCCGCGGTCAAGGGCGTATTTCGACCAATTTCTAAATACGAATCCAAAAGTGAATACGTTAAAAATCAGAAAAAAATTTATCAAATTCTCAACCTATATTGAGTATATTCCTTCGCGTCGTCTCGCGTAAAAAAACGTTGTCGCAATAATTTTTATAACGCCCTATATATATATATATATATATATAGGGACGTAGGGCATACACGAAAAAAGAATTTCTTAAAATTTTCGTGGGTTCCCTCTCCCTTCTCCATCCACGGGCGCATTAAGATTCATTGTTTAGGGAGGGGAGGGGAGGGGGGACAAATATATAATTTGCCGCCCTCGAATTTTTTTTTTATTTAAAAGAAATTCTGTGATACCACATTATATTAAATCTCAACAATTATCTAAATCTACAAACTATAAATAATACTATTACGACAACATACGAATACAAAACAATAATAACTATAAACTATAGCAAAAAAATTATATCAGTCAAATATATATACGTATATTAAGTCATTAAGCTATATATACAAGATTAAACTATATAAACCCCTAAATTTACAGTACAGATTCCAATATAGGCTAAAACCATAGACATGATATAAACTAATGGACTGCGCATTCCTCACCGCCCACCCTATATAGTTGTCGCGTACGATATAGAGTGAGAGAGAAAGAACATATCGTATAATGGGCCTATATCATGGAAGATGAAATATTTTATTTTTATTCAAATACATCATCGGTTCTTATGGTAAGTGTCCACCGTTGAACTCTATATATACGATAATGTATGATCATATATTATAGAGTTCAATGGCGTCCACTTGAGGAGATAAAATCTCGAGAGTCGTCCCGGCTGCGCGTTACGTATGATTACAACGACTGTACAACTCAATTTTATCATAATTTTTTTATTTGGTCGTTTGGCACACTGTAATCAGCCCATATAGGTACGACGTTTTTTCCCTCTCGCACTCTGTATCGTCCCCAGACTTCTCTGTCTATGCGCGGTCCACTAGTTTATAATGTGTCTATGGCTAAAACACAGGGCAGTATTTATATTTTTCGCGCCCCGGGGCAACACAATTTTTATGCTAAAAATTACACTTAATATTTTATTTTGTTAACACACCGTATATATTATGTCTATAAAAATTTACCGCCCCCTTAATAATTCAAAAATTTGCCGACCCGGGCAACAAGGTACACTCGCACCCCCTTAAATACGGCCCTGCTAAAACATAATATTCGTGCAAATGGCCCACTAATACTATCGGTGTGCCGCCCCTTAAAAATTGCCGTCCCGGGTCGAACGCGCGCGCCCTGCCTCCCTCCACCTCCCCAACCCCCCTACCCCCCGCGCACAAATACGCCATCGGGTCGCGCGTTATCCGCGCGAACAACACTGCAGGCGTGTAAAAAAAGGAAAAGAAAAAAGAAAAGAACGTTTCACGTATTTCGTGTAGAAAAAAAAAATGTATATTATACGCTGCGCGGCGGCGTAATACGCGTGCGTAATACAACGGATCTTTCGCGGTTATTATATTTATATATATATATATACTGCACGAAACGCGCACAATATAATATATTGTTGTATTTTTATCATTACAACCCCGCGGTACACGTTTTGTTACAATAAATATTACACCGAGGGACGGACGGTGCCGTGTCATATATATATATATAGGTATAGGTATACACATACGGTAATATTGTACGCGCACCGCGGCGACCTATATTATTATTATTAATATGAGGGCGGCAAAAACGTTGTTGCCGACGCTGACCGCCGCCGCGCCGCCGCCGTCGACGTTCGCACGCGGGGGTGTAGTCAACGAAATCTCCGCGTATATAATATGATCGTCGCCGCGGGCATCCGCGTTTTTATATATTATTCATAATATACACCGCCGACGCTTATATACGTATATAATACTATATATATATATATATATTATATTAAACATTGTGTGTATGTAACACACGGCGGACGAGAACACAAGAAAAATGTACACGTCGTCGTGTACACAGTACTATATACACACCGTCCGCGTATGTAACATATTATATTATATAAATACGGTGTATTCGCTCGGCGCACAAAGAGAGACGGACGAGACGAGACGCGCGCGCCCGCTGTATGTACAAAATCTAATATAATATATTATAAACGCTTTTGTGTTCGCAAGTACATTATTATACCTACTGGTCTTCTTCCATATATTATAATACGCTGTTCGTCCGCGATCTCGGTACGTTATTAGCAGTGTTTGTGTGTGTGTGTGTACATTTACTGTGCGGCGCGGTATCTTTTTTTTGTTTCCTGTCAGGAATTTTCACCGGGCGACAAGAAAAAAAAACATACGTTTTTTTTCGAAATAAATCATATACGGTCACAGTATATAGCGTTTCACGACGACCGTTTGTCGTTTTTATTCGCTGGTACATTTTCTCGTCGACAAAAAAAAACAAAAACAAAAAATTATTTTGCGTTTTATTTTATTTTTAATAAAATATTTAAAAAAAAAAAATTGTAACGAATAAATAAATAAAAAAAAGGCGTATTAAAGCAGTGGTTCCCGCAACCTCTTCTGTCCTACGCTCCCTTTGTAGATTTTCAAAAATCTCGCATCCCCTCCCCTATATAAATTGAAAGAAATAATCGCCTTTTTTCTATATATACCTAACAAATAAAATTTTACTTCGTATAATAATGACTGTTTGCGTGCCTTCCCAGCAACGCTTATACGCCTCCAGGTTGGGAAACACTTCTGTAAAGAAACAGAAGCGAAAACAAACTATACATTAATACTGGTTAATATGAAAAAAAAAAAATAATACAAATACGCCAGTATATATACAATTGAATCAAAGAGTATATTATGCAAAAATAGAGAAAAAAAAATACAACGGTTGTTTTATTAAATATGTGTTTATTTACTAACGGTTTCGACGCGAAGTCGTCGTCGGATAATCAAGCGATAAGAAAAATATTAAATTTTTTTTTTTTAGAGTTTTGTTCACATTTTTACAAACGTTATTTAATACGAAAAGGAAATCCGTTATTAATCTTTTAAAATAAAACGGGTTTTATAATAGTATAAAAATATACCTAAATAGGTATGTATAATATATCAACGGTAATAGGTATTAATTAATTATATATATATATATATATATAAATGCGGTAAATAGACGCGTACGATACCGGGAATAAAATAAAAAAAAAAATGTATATATTAATATATATAATGTATCTGCGTACCGCCAAATACTAAATAGTTATATTATTAAATAGGCGAAGGAATTTCGAGTATGTATGTTATAATAATTGAAATTGAAACGCTTTATTCTTTACTGCGCAATACCACGTCTTAAAATATCGACAACTTTGCGGATATTCGTATAAAAAAAAATATTGTCTCATATATATATATATATATACGTAATAATAATGCGTGTCGTATTTTTAATATATCGATATTATAAATACGAGTACGACAATATTTGTACATATTTACACGTTGTTTTATTACACATTTAATTTTTTTATATATTACATATATGTTATGATTTTTTTTTTTCTCCGTATAATTTAAAACGAAAATTTTCTTTCGGAAAAACGTGTGTGATGGACCCGCGCAGTCTTTAAAAATATATATTCGATTGCTGGGAGGTAAAATATTTTCACATCCGCCTCACGAACTCGCCGATCGCCAAACAACCTTTCGGACGTGCAGCGTTTGCACGAAACCCGCACTAAATTTATAATCACTGCGTAGTCATAAAAAAAAATTTTAAAAAAAATACGCGTTAATCGCAACATACGAAATGATAAATTTAATCGTTATATTATTATTAAATAAATCATTAAAGGTTATACATATAACTTTTGTAATAAAATTGTAATAGCAATGTTCAGATTTTTTTTTTGGGGACTACCATGACGTGGTCCACGATAATTGCTGGCCAATAGTTTTTTTATTTTAAAAAAATGCACCGCCCTGACGCGCATTACCGATACGACTATATCGTTCGTATACATAGGCGAACCCAGAGTTTTACGTTTCAGTGTGCCCGGCCTTTTTTGTAGTTATTTTTTTTTATAATACAGAGGGGAGGCTATAAACAAATTCACCCATTTTATGCGTTTTTTTTTTAGCTCATAATTTTCTTCCGTACACTAAAGTCAAAATATTTTAAGTATCCAACGCTTGTTTACTAAACAAACTATATTATACTATAATTGTATAATTTTTTTTTTTTCTTTAGGGTGTGCCTAGGCTTAGACCCCGTAGATCCGCCTATGTTCGTATATATATATAATAGCGCTTGTTCCGCCGGCGGTATAGTAGGTACACTGCAGCGTGGTGATTTTTAAATTTATTTTTTTTTTTTGTTTCGTTCGAGGACCTCGAAATCAGTTGATCATCATTACGTTTGGAATGATGTATACGTCGCGGTTAAAAAAAAAAAACAAACACATTTATAATCGATTAAATCGTTTTATGCTAATTCGCGCGTATAATCTATAATTACATTATAGATACACTTAATAATAAATACACGTATTAAATACCGCCGCGATAGACGTTTTAAAAAACGCGTTATTATATTTCGTCGATTGCTGCTGTGATAATCAATATAATCTAAATAATCGTTTTAAACTTTACAAAATCGAAACGCGTTTATTGTGTGTATAAAGTCATATTTAATTGTGCCAATATATATATATATATATGTATAAACGTTTGTTAATCGTTTAAAAACGATATGTAAATCGCGATTACATCGGATAATATGTTATATTGCGTTATAATAGTAATAATGAGCGTATATACTATATATATATAATTGGTTAATGACATCGTTCAATATTAGTTTTAAGATAATATATATATACGCGTATAGTCACACGTGTCTATCGAGACGCATTTTTCTTTTTTTTTCTCAATAATATCGTATTGTTTAAAATATATATAAAAAAAAAATTACAATAAATTATCCACTAAATATATATATATAAATAAATATTTCAGTTCGATACGAAACGATTAACGATTGTATGTAAAATCAAGGTCTAAATAATGAGAAGAAGGGCATTTATAAAAATCGAATTTGAATTTTTTTTTTTTTTGTCGCTGTCTTCCTATCACCACTGGGCAACAAGTAATTCGCATTATAGAATCGTAACGGATTATCGAATTTGTATTGCATTGACCAGGGCCTACGCAGTGCATTCGTGCGTTTCGAGTTTCTCCTCTGCAGGATAACGTTTTACGCATCGTGTAAGACAAATTATAACCTGCAGGGCTCGTAAGTTCATACACTAAAAAAAACCTAAATAAGCATGTACTCATGCACTAGAAACTGGCGAAATACGCGTTAAAAATTTCAGAAATACGCATTTATACGCACTAAAAATCTAAAATTATGAACTTAAAATATGCGGATTAGAAAGAAAAAAAAAATTTGCGTTATTCTTTCACGGCCCGCAGTGTAGCGCTTTATTTTTTAACAAATTTACGTTACGAAAATTCACATGTACATGTTATACAACCAAAAAAAAATTTAAATTATCGCGTTTCTCGTCAAATTTCGGTTTTTTTTCTTGGCATTTCAATAAAAAAAAAAAAAATTAACGTTATTATAATAATATCGATATAGGAATATCAAAATCACGAATATTACGTCCGATAAAATAGAAAAACGCATAAATACGTTAAAACAGGCGAAAAACCTGTAAATACGCAAAATAAAACTCTACGTACTCATAACCTAATTATAATATAGTACCGCTTGAAATGGATTTCTATAGTCGTCTAGGCATTAATCAACAATTTAGATTGATGCGCGAACGTGTGAACTTATACGATCCCTGATTATTGTATAACATTTCTATAACGTTTATTAGCCCAGGAAAATTAGTTAAAAAATCGCTCTTAATCGGAAAAAAATATCCGTTAATACATTTACGTTAATAAAATACATTTTATATTTCTATAACGTTTATTAGCCGCGACTTACGGATTAAATCGGTTACGGAAAAAACTGTCAACGGTCGCAAAGTATGAACAATACATTATCCACAATGAACTATGATAATCGTTCCAGAATCATCGTTTATCGGGCAGGAATCTAACGGTACCTGCAGTGGCGTGCCCAGAAATTTTCAATGGGGGGATGTTATAAGTAAATAGTACTTTAATTTAATACCAAAAACTCAAATGTTTATGTTTCGAGCTCTCCAAAATCGTTTCTAGCTTATAATTGTGTATACATTTGTAAATTGTTCTGTAATTAAAGTGAATTTAAATTATAACACGCTAATACCAAGTTGTTCAATTAACATAACACCATTAAACTGAAAAAATTTATCGCGTTTTTAAAAATAAACAAAAAAAAATCAAATACTTAGAAACTAGATAACTTATTCCAAACGGAAATTCAACCGCCTAGCTTTTGTACTCATTTCATCTATGACGTCGTCTAAAACGAGTAATGACTCTAAAACAGCTCTTATAACTAAAAAGTTGTTTTCTGTAGGTCGGCAAAAAAGACAATGGGGGGTGGGATATAACTCCTAACCTCCCCCTAAGCACGCCACTGGGTACCTGTTTTTTATTCGACGAGTTGAAAAGAAAAAAAAAAAGAAATCTGTTGACTATAGTCCACGACGTGTCGTCGCTGCGGTACTGGCCGCGTACGAATTTCAATAATAATAATTGTCGTTGGGACTTTAAGTCCATGTAGGAATTAATACTTATAAATAAATGCAACCTAACGAATACGTTATCCCATATCGATGACGGCATTTTTGTGCGTTGTCGCAAGCTCGGCCGATGACGGGAAACACTTCTCATGCACCGGACACAGAGGAATGCCGAACGAACCAACCTTGAAACGGACGCGCACGTCTGTACTCAATTTATGCCCGAGACGTGGCGGAAAAAAAGCTCGGAAGATTCATGCACATATACGCGCGCGTGTGTCTGTTGGTAATAATCGATTCGCTGTTTTCTTTTCGAATATCGATTTTATCCATTAGCCCCGGTACAGATAAACGAAATTCTTCCGTCTCCGCGCGACCATATAATAGGTATAAGTACGCGTTTATGTATATTATTATATTATGTATAATACAAGCGCGCGGTTTATTTTATATAATAATTTATACCGTTTACGACGAACCCGGCCACCGGATAATCGTTTTTCTCACACGAATCGTGCAGAAATACGTTCATGCGCAGCGCAGGTATAATAAACGGATTTTTTTCCATAGATTTCCACGCTTTTATATTATAATCTCGTTGCGCGATCGTATATTTTCATAAAATCCGACACGTCGTCGCCGTACATTTCAAACGTTTCTTATATTGCAGTACGTTCTCCTCCCGCCCCCTATCACTGAACTCAATACACGGAACGCGCGTTTTGTATGATTCTCGCGTATGAAATATGGACACCAGCTACAGTGAGCCGCCATATGCATTCCGTTTCTATTTTTCTGTTTTTGTTACTGACTGTGTCACGTAAAAATAACCGATTTTTAGCGGTAACATCGAGTGCTGCGAGCCACGTCGTTTCGTGTCCTGTTATCTAAAAGTGAATAATAAAACGTGATAAATATCATGGAAAAAATTATATTTCATCGTATCTTCCATGACTTTCGTATCTTATACTATGCATATGGCGGCCTCCTATCTGGGGTCGTATTCTGATTGATACACCACGCGTCTAGAGACAGCGCCTCGATATCAATTCTTATCGGTTATCACAACCTGTTACCACTTAATGCGTATCAAATATCAATTAACGTTTCATATTTTCTGTCAAGGTGTTGATTTTTGTATTTGAAGTGTGTACAAATCGTATAATTATTTTTAAATCACATTCCTGTTTATATTCACATATAATGGTAGCGTCTACTAACAGTTAAATTAATTTTAAAACTTTCGTGTTATTATTAATTAATAATTTAGAAAGACAATATTAACAATAATAACAAAAAGCCGTCCGGTATTAAAACTGGGGAAAATATATAAATAAATATTAAAAACCTGTGTTTTTCGGCTTTCAATATTGAAATTGTTTTTCTATTAGCGCTCAATAATTAAGTAAAATTATTAATAAAGATTATATTTGAATTTCGTTTTTTAACTGTAGTAGAAAAAAGTCAAATTGATACGTATCACTGTACGATACTGATGACTGATAAGAAAATTGATATTGACGCGTTGTCTCTATAGACGCTCGTGATTGATACACCACGCGTTCCATGTATTGAGTTCAGTGCCCCCCATACCCTGAGGTTTTGCTAGGCTCCAGTGATTCGTGGCGTCTGTCACTGCAGCACTCACAAAATGCAGCCGATATACTCATTAGTATATGCCGCGTCAGTTTATATAAAAATAAGCGTTAATAAATTGAACGGGAAAATAATATTTGTTTTTAAAGAAAATCAAATGGAATTTGAGTATTCTCTATCGACTCGCGACTGCATCAATATCCGATATAAAAAAAAAAAAACCACCGCGGTGTAATAGGAAACCGCGGTCCTTCGTAAATATCGATATATTTATTGTGAAACCATATATGTAATATTGAATTAATATACAATTATTACAAATAGAGAATGCGTATGGGTATGTTGAAATTATGTATATTAAAAAAAAAAAAAAAAAAATTAAAATAAACCGTATAATGCGTTAAAAATACATTAAAATAGATTTTATAAGAATAAAAAACGTATCGGGAAAACGCCGTTAAAAATATAACTTACAAAAAAAAAAAAAAAAAAATCAGGTTTTTAAAAACTATCGACGCGATCACTGTTACGATTAAATGTTCCGTTCAAAATTGTTTTGAAACGTTGAGAGACATTAAAAGCAAATTAAAATGTTTATACTCCGTATAAATATGATACACGAATAATAATATCTTATATTATATTGTAATCCATTGTGCTCGGTATATTACACGATATATTTATATAAAAGAAAAGAGTTTCGACATTTATAATTATATATATATATATTTTACATTTTTTTTTCCAGGAAATAATATTTAAAAAATGATTAGGTATACGGATTTAAAAGTCTTTTTTCAAAATTTTTGTAGAATATTTTTTTTTTTTAAATTTAAACGCGCGTTCGAACATTATTTACAAATACGTTTGGGCAGAGTTTGCAGGTGAATTCGACTGCAGGTTTCGATCGCGGTCTTATATCGTCAAAAAAAAAAAAAGCCGATTGTATCCTTCGAGTTTTGTATTCGGTTAAGGACGTAATGCGTTTATGTTTAGTCCAATAATTGCACTGGGATTACAAAAAGGTAATGTTTGAATTACACTCGAACGTACACGACAACGGGAATACATTCTCAATACTACAATATTATTTTTGAATTAAATTACCTACCCATGCGCTGTAATACTATACAGGTACACCCACCTAAGCAAATATGTACTCTATACCAGGGGTTCCGAACCTTTTTATCGTCCGTCGAGTACCACTAGAAACTTTCACGATCAATACGCGTACCGCGTTGTCTAAACTAGGAAAGTCAAATTATTATTATTATTTTTTAAATCTGTTTTTCATTATTACCATTAATTTGTTATCATTTTTTTTATTATTGTACGATATTCGTAAAAGTAAAAAAAAAATCTTAATTTTCAGCTAAATTTTTAATAACGAAACTACAATTTTTTTATTTAACGCGAAATTCGTCGTTGTTTATTTTGTACGCAAAACGTCAATGTCGGGCCGAACGGAACTTATTTTGTTTCGTAAATCTTTAATCGAACATCGAGCCTATACTTCCGTACTTATTTTTCAAATACAGAAGTTCAGAAAATCCACTTTTACACAAATAATAAGCGACGACAAACGGAATGAAACATTGTAATGAAAATCGTTTGAAAACGGATGGGGCGGGTTTTCGATTTTTGTCGACATCCAAAACGAAACCAATGTTTTCTTCTTTAAATGCGTCCTGCAGCATTGAACTGTCCCACTAATCGTATCGAATCTTTGTCTTTTATACGTTCAGTTATACAACGAAGAAATTTCTTCGCGTACCACGCAGGTTGGGAACCGCTGCTCTCAAAAAAAAAAAAATGCCAAATTTAAACGTTTTAATAACGGAAAACGTCGAAATATCAGTATATACGTATATAAAAAAAATAAATCGAAATAAAACCTTTTTTTAACTAAATAATATTCGCACGCGTACGTTTTCGATACGGCGAGTGAAATAATTTCGAAATGTTTTATTATATTATAATAGTAAAGCCGATAAAATATATAGTGAATTTGATTGCGAATCACGTGTTCCAGTAACTATCTGTATAATATGTACGACATTATTCTGAAACTTTTAGTTCGCATATAAGAATTTAAACGTTTGTAACGATATCTTTAATATATTTTTTTACGAAATTAATTGCATTACTTTCGGACAAACCCTTATTTTATTATTCTGAAACTTTTAGTTCGCATATTTTTTTTTTTAATTAGCAAAGTATTCCTATTAAAATATGTTTATAATAAAAATTAAGGAAAATACAACATAAAACGACTTTTTAAACGAAAACAAGCGATTTTTTTTTTCGAATTTAATATAAAAATGAAAACATCGATTAAACTATATTCGGGTTTTAAATAAATTAAACATTTTTTTTTTTGTATAAATTCAGTACACGTCGCGTATATAGATTGGGGCGGTTGTACACGGGTAATTTTAACGGGACGTGTTCAAATTTAAAAAAAAACAGTCGACGATATTTTTCTATTTTATAGTTTATTAACGCGAAATAATTTTTTTTTTTTTAAAACACTTTAACATTCGAAAAATGATTAGTATCGTGAAAAATATTATTCGCTATCGATTGTATTTTAATTCAAAACGAACATTTATTTATACAAAATAAATTCACAGCGAGCGTATATATCGAATTTAGAGTATACCGAGAGAGAGAGAAATTAACATATAAATAATATGTACTCGCGTGTCACTCTATACGTTAGCCACGACTGTAAGTTTTTAGTGCGCTTTTTTTTTTCTTACTAAATTCTTTAATAACTTCCTCCGGATAGAAATTCGAATGTATTCAAATCGCGCTGCCCGCTAGTCCGATTTATAATCGTTTTCGACTTACAGTGTTACGGAAATTTTTCATTTTTTTTTTTATCCGTTCGCAAAATAATAATTACGTAAAAGCGTATTAAGAAAAACATTTTTTTTTTCTCTATCGTGGCAGCCGGAGGCGGATTTCCCATTAGACACTGTAGGCAGCTGCCTATATAGGGCGTCAAATGTTGTAGTGTTTTATTAAACATCAAACGTATATATAAAAAAAAAAATTGGAAAATTAATTACTTTATATTTACGAAAAAAATAATGTGCGTATTTTTTTGTATTTTATATTTTTGTATATCGTATGTACCATATGCGGTATACCTGTCTATATTTTCGTTATAGTTTTGTTTTATTATTGATGGTTTATAATTAATAAAAATTATCGTTGTAGGTTTTTATTAAAATTCAGTGGACGTCCATTGACATTTTTTTCAAAGTACGCTAAACAACTAAAGGCGAAAAAAATGGTCTAAAAATTCAAACGGAAGAGGTCCACTACCGTTGTCTATTAAATTCTGTATTTAATTAATATTTAGAGTAGGTATTTTGGATGGGGTATTGTATAACTTCTTGTTCGCCTGATATAGGGGCGGCAAATTTTTAGCGCCTATATAGCCGTGAAAATCAGACAAATCATCCGCCTCTGGTCGTCGCTCGCACGCGTAATATTTATAATATTTATCGATACGACGGGCGTGCAGAAATCGTCGCCGTGGTCCAGCACAGCTTCGCGTATATCGGTTTTCCAACACTGCCTAAAAACGAACCGACCGAAAAACCGGATTCGACACGCGGCGCGTCGTCCGAAATCGCTACTTTTCCATAATAATAATATATACATATTATAATGTTGTAAGCGCGTCTCGTACGCACTGCAGAAGAACAACAGCGCGACCAGCTTCCCTTGGTCGCGCTGTACCGTTGCAGACAGCCGCGTACGGTTTTGGTTGATGTAAAAATTCTTCTTGCTTCACGATCGCCTCTCCCTCCTTGTCAAACGTTTTTTATATATATTATATATATATATAGAAAAAAATAAAATAATTATAATAATCGTACGCGTATATATATATATAACCTTAAAAGCGAGCGGAATGCGCGTATATTCGTATGTATATGCAGTATATCCGAGCGTCGGATTATATTTCATTTAGATCGAAAAAAATTCTTCACTCGTCTCGGGAATCGTTAATATTTTACGTATACGCTTGTGTTTACGTGTATTTTTAATATTCTTTTTTTTCTTCTCGATAATACCCCAGTGTCTCGCCCGGAGATCGGTCACCCGGATAAACGTCCGTATTAGTATATATTATTATTTATAGTAGCCGTGTGCCGTATACGCTGGAATATTGTGCGTTCGGTGGCCAGGCAACCCGTTGGCTGCCGTCGTTTAATTCATCGCGCGCGCGCGGTTCCACATCTGCAGCGGCGCAGCTGTATAGTATAGTACGTGTATAATATAATAATATAAATAATGTAATAATACTGGTCGTTGTTAACAAACAACGACACACACACACACCGTTCACGAAAAGTCGCGCCGTCATTATAATACAGAGAGACGCGACGAAAAAAACGGCCCGAAACAGTCTCGCGGTATTTTTATGTAACCGCGTTGAGATACGAACGCGTTATTTATTATTATTCGTACGCGCGGTGTACCGAAATTATTGATTTTATTTTTTTTTTTCAAAAATAATTAAAAGAGTTGCGTTATCTATTTACGAAGGATCCGTGCGCGCGAACTCATCGCTGCGTCGTTTTTTTACCAATGACCGACGGTCGGCGGATGAGCAGGGCAGAAGAGACACTACGGGGCTGTAATATAATTTTATTGTATAAATTATAAGTACCTACGTCCGCATATGAGTTAAATAAATGCGCGTATATATACTTAACAACGGCGGCCAGCGACGCGTCGATCACTGAAGTGATACTTCCCTGAAGTGGCGCACACGTTAAGGGTCAATGGGGTCGGTCGACCCCCCTATTGAAAAAGTGGATGGGGTGATGCTGGTGTTATGGTAGGCTAAAAATTTAAATAATATATTTTTAATCGTAATTAATTAGAATTTTTGACACATGAAATTTCAGACAACGCAATACAAATTGCGGCTTATTGGGAAGGGAAAGGAATATGAAGACCGACACGACAAGAAGAAGGTCATAATTAATACTATATATAGTGCATGCAAGGTTGTCATTGGGTGTCTACTGGTCGTCGATTGGGTGGTGGCAAGGTGTGCAAAATATTGTTAGACCCATCAATGTGCAGTTCGGTGTGCGCCACTGCTGATCCCTGTGTATACCGTACAACGAAATCGAGTGTTTTTTTTTTTGACAAATCGCTGATTCGTCGTGAGAACAGGAAAACACACCGTCCACAGTCCGCAACATTGATGTTGCAGGGCTATGATCCTCGTATCTCGTTCCGACTCTGTTCGTCGTTTTCATTAACGACATTCCGCGGTGTTGAATTCAGACGTTTTTTCTAGGGCGGCACTTTTCAGGGGGGCAGTAACCTCCCTGATGTATACCTGGATTCAACACTGGACATTCCACGGTGCAGATAGAAACGACGCGTTATTCGCAGACGACGCACTCTCTTTCTGTCGAAAAAAAAACCCCCGTAATGCTAAAATTCAGCTGTTGCAGAGACAGCTGTAGATCCGGCAGTTGAATGATTCCGAAAACGGAGGTTCAACGTAAACTGGTAGTGACTGAAAACCGTTCAGACCTAATTAAGAACGGTAACGGGATCGAATCGATCTGAAGAACGGTCTGGCACGACTCATTCAGAATACAACATTAAAAAAATCGGGCAGAATCGTTGTTTTACCGTAACGCGCAGTCGCCCGGGTATGCGCGTGGTCGCCGCGAGCCTACGTCGTTCTAATCGACCAATTGTACAATAATCGCCGTAAATCGCACAGCTTTCAAATCGATTACCAGTAAAGGCGCACATATTCGACTGGCTTAAAAATCAATTTTTCCACGACCCCTTATTTGTTTGGCGATTTCGCGTTAAAACCTTCGGTGTTCTATGTGATAACGTACACGTCATAGTGACGTGCGCTTCGAACATCAGTCGAATCTTGCCGAATCCGCTACTCCTCTTAGAAAACTCTTTAAAAGAGTGCCCGAGATCTCGGCCAAATCGTTCCAAAAAAAAGCATCCCACCCCGTTGAAACGCGTTTTCCGAAAGTCGACGAGTACGATTTTGTACAACAGTTCGAAATATTCAACTCGATGATAACGTATAGTCGTTTTTCCCATTTCGGAATGCAATTGCGTGCGTAATAGACGAATTCGTATATTTACCGCTGCACACGAGTACGTGTATACGTGTCGAGTTCGATTTAAAAGACGTATATTTCAAAGTCGACGAGAAAAGAAAAAAAACGCCACGAAATTCTTCGATAATCGTTTCGGGTTATTACAGAAAAAAAAAAAACAAGTTTCTTACGGCGGTAAAAAAAGAATAAAAGGCTATTGCGATTTTTCTCACGGGAGCTCATTGAATATTTTCTCATCGTCAGACGTATAAAAAAAAATGCGTTAAAGTCTCCCGCGGTAAACCGAATTTTTCACGCTTAAAAAAAAAAAAAGTTTATATAATACGCCCATAACGATGTGATCCAGGTCGGTTTCGGGTTTTGGAACGTAGAAAAATTTGTGAACGGAAATTAATCGTGTGCGAACATATATACGAGTTTCACGAATCAAAACGCGTATACATATATATATATACAGATTGAAATTCTCGCTCTATGCCTTCTTTTATTTATTTATTTATTTTATTGTTTTTTAAACGAATCACGCGACTGTGACTTATTTTAATAAATTATAATCAATCTTTCAAATAGTTGATTATCACTGTTAAACTATTTAAAATCGATTAAAAAAAAAAAAAACGAGTTATTTAATTCTCGCTCGAGAGTTTCAGCATTTGGTATAGTAGCGTTAATATACATTTTTTTTTTAACGCATAACACGTAATACGATTTTTACCGTTTTCACTTGTAAAACTATATAATATTATATTATAGATCGGCAACGTAGTGAAAATCAATGAATATATATATTGTACAGAAATATAAAACGTTTCGTTTCGCAAATTTCTATACTATTTTCTTTTTTTTCTCTCTAAGTGAAAACGGTCGACTAATTCACGATGATTAGAATACTCGTGTTTTTTAAAATTGGTCGGCATAACGGTGTGTCGTTGTAGTGCATTCGATCGTGTAGACGAGAGATTTTTTTTTTTTTTAGAGTTTCATTGTTATTTCTATATATAAAGTACGTGAATTTGCACAAAGCTGCAAAAATTCGAAAAACGATTCTGAACTGGGTTTATATACGTGTAATATTTACAAAAACTAATATATTGGAAAAAAGTTTATTGAAAAAAAAAAAAAAAAATTCTTTTTAATATTCAATATTTAATAATTTTCGAAAATTATCGAAATCGAAATATCTAAGTAAAAAAAAACGAGTCTGCTATAGTATTGGAGACATTGACGTGTAAACGTCGCGTGAACGGTAAAAATGGAAAGGAACTGTGATCCGCGGGATTTGTGAATATTCAATATATGTATCTTTATTCAAAGTAATTTCGATAATAAATATTATTATTAGCAGTCGTAAATGACAACAGCTTATTACCACACATTACACGCAATTATAAATTATTATAAATATTATTATTTAATTTAAATGAATAAATTTCTATTACTAATATTGCGTGTAAATTAATTAATATTATTGATATTAATAAATATTATTATTAGTCGTCATATTATACAACAGCTTACACATTTCCGTCCCATTTCCCGAGATTTACCCTCATACCGCCGCCGTAACAGACGTTTACACACCAAAAAAAAAAAATAAAAAAAATTAATACACGGTGTTTTGCAAATAAATTGGAGGCCCTTCGAATTTCGGGGCCTTAAGACGGCACTGCTTATATATACAGTGGTCGTAATGGACCGGGGACGCCGTCCCTCGGCACTTAATTTAGTTAGCGCCTCCCTCACTTATTTTGTTTGAAATTATTCATCTCTCTTAGATTAAAATTTTTTTTTTTTATAATTCGCATAGTTGATATGTAGGCTAATTTTTTTTTTCTTTTTGCTTTCTAAGAACTATTTCGTTTTCTAAAATTGTAACATTCTGTAGATATACAAACGTCACTCAATCATAAAAAAAAAAACGTAGTTCACCGTCGAGGTCAGTATATAGGGCCGGGGTCTGCAGAGACTTTTGTTAAAAAAAAAAAAAATAATAACTTTTTCTCGCTTATTTTTCAACAACAACACATGACCCGGTCGTATAACTTTGTCCACTGCTTATACATACTGCAGGCGACAAGAGATACGACTGGTGCAGAGAGCGAGGGCCGGCGGTTCGAAGGGCCGGTGATGGTCGTTCTTCGCCGCAGTTTACGGGAGCGTATATAAGAAAAAAAAAATAATAATAATATAGAAATGGAAGAGAGACAGAGAGAATGAGTGGGAGAGAGAGAGAGAGAGAAAAAAAAAAGAGACGTTTTAAGCGTGTGAAAATAACTTTGAAATTTTACAATGGCTCCCGCCGCCGCCGTTCACACAGCCCCGCGGTCAATAGCGAGCCGAAATATGTGCGCCGTGCGGGTAATACCCCTCTACCCGCGCCCCGGAGGACGTATTTGCTAATCAGTCGGACACCGGAGAGAGAGAGAAACGCGCGCGAAGAGACGTTTCGAAATTCCTGGAACGGTTCGAAAATGTCACATTGTTTATTGTTTTTTTTTTTCATTTATTTTATTTATATATTTGTTTTACTCTCCGTCTCTGTCTGACGCGTGCTGTACGTCCTCCGTCGTATATCGTCTTAACAGTGTACGCAGAGACCGGGTGAGAGGGCGAACGAAGAAGAAGAAAAAAAACAACACAAATACTGAACTCAATAATATATCTTTTAACTGTGGGAAGCCGCGCGGCCGATGTTGCTCCTGCTGCTGCTGCTGCTGCTGCTGCTGCTGCTGCTGCTGGTGCTGCTGCTGCTGCTGTTGTCGCCGTTACGGATTCTGCTGCCGCTACGGTGGCCGCTGCCGCCGTTACTCGCGCGTCCTCCTACCTGCGCGGCGTTCGTTTTAGCCGTTTTTATTATTGTCCGTCGTCGTCCAAAGCGTGGGATAAAATACCTGAAATACGTATATTTTCGTCATCGTCTCGGCGTTCTTACCTTCTACACACACACACACACACACACACGTTATACCCATCGCGTTTATATATAAATACTCCCGTCTCGTAACAGACACCGCCGTTGACCTTCAATTATTAGATCAAAAAAAAAATCTAAAAAAAAAAATAATAATAAATACATTTTTCGAATGCACGAACGTCGTGGAATGTGTAATTTTTTTTTTTTTTATATCAATTCCGTTCTTCCTCCCGTTCGGTGAAAACGTCCTGCACGGTACGTTCCTCATCTGCTGCAGTCGCACGGTGACGACGACGACGACGACGACGACGACGAAGTATCGCGCGCGCGATACAACGACGAAAAAAATTAATCCGAAAAAGAAAAATCGAAGTATGGAGAAAAGACGTTTTTTTTTTTGTTATCTTATGTCGTCCCTGATCGAATTCGAATATTAAACTGTTTTTTTACGTGAAATCGTCCCGAAAGCTGTTGTTTTTAAAAAATTAATACGAATCGCGAAATATTTTTTTCTTCTTCTGTTTTCGGATTCTGTGCGCAGCGAGCAACGTGCGTATTCGCGGGTTTCACAATATGTTTTGTACGCGGAAAATTCTACCAAAAAGAGCGCTCCGACATTCCGGTTGATGAATCTATATAGTCGGTACTCAGTGGCGTATTTACGGGGGGGGCGTCTAGGGGTACTGGACCCCCCCCAGAACCAAAAAAAAAAAAAAGATTATCCAAAGGTATTTTTTATTAAATACCTTATATCAATATATCCTGTTGGAATTTTCAAAAAAAAAAAATTTGGACCCCCAGAAAAGAGTTGAAAATACGCCACTGTCGTACTTATTATATAGACGGGTCGTTTTTCTCAAAACATTTTTTTTTTTTAGGCGTCAGCGAAAAAACCTACCGAAAAATTACGTGTAAAAACGCAATTTCGTCGAAATCTATATATATATATATATATGTCGTTTATTCGTTCGTGATTTCGAAACCGACGGTCGTAGAAACCCGAAGAACTGTACGCGCGTAACTCTCTGGACCGCGTACACTATAACGAGACGAATCTTGCAAAAAAAAAAAAAAATTTCTTTTAATCCTGGGATATTTATAGCAATTGTAGATTTTGAGGTATACTCGTATATAATCATAGGCGCAATTTGGGGGGCTTGGGTGTGCTTAGTACCCCAGTTTTGAAATTAGCACCAACAATTTTTTTTCGTATTTATTTAAATTTTAGTAGTTATTATATGTATACACAATACATATACGTACAATACATTATACATAACAACAGTTTTGTTCTACGATATTATTTAAACGAATAATCGTGTGATGACTGAAAATATTTTTTGTCTTACAGACTGGTCAAAAAAAATCAAAGAAAACAATTTGAATTCAGATGATTTTATAAATGTATAATATAATAATATGTCATTGATAAAATATATCAATTTGATTAGTGTGGCGACTGGCGATAAATTCGTTCCGACTGCAGTTCGACGTTCGGCGAAAATATCGCAGTGTTGACAACACTCAAAGTACTATCACAGATTAGATGAATACAAATGGATCACTCGCGATGTAAACAAAAAAAATTACGTCATTCGAATCCCCCCCCCATATCAGTGTTACCGCGTGGTAACACGATATATTTACCTAAAATGTAAACATTACTCACGTGAAGCAATCTATTTGTGTTGTTTACATAGTGATTCTGGTTTGGCTATCGTGTCGTACATAGACATATAAATATATGGACCGCGCTTAGAGAGAGAAATCGAAAGCAGTTGTTGAGTAAGAGAGACAAATATATACTAGGGGATATCATGGAAGAAAAAACTAATAACATTTTATGGCTATGATAGTCATTGATATTTGATAGTATGATTTAAAAAATAAATATTGCCATTTTGTATAATATATATTATTTTATGATTCAAAAGTTTAAAATAATTTGAATTACTCAGTGATATGATCATAGACATATAAATATATATTTATACATATATTTATATGTCTATTGATATGATTATCCGCCAAAAAATTTTACGATAATCCTTGGATAAATAAATTCATGTAGTGTTTATTCCATGATATCCCCTAGTAGTTTCTTTCTTTCTCGCACTACAATCTTTCGATGATTGATGGACTGGGGGTGAGGAAAGCGCAGTCCATATATTTATATGTCTATGGTGTCATATAATGTCTCATGTTAAATATACGCTCGTTTCATACACACAGTTGAAAAAAAATCGGTGCTTAATCTGCGTTAAATTTTTACCGGCACGTGATAACCATTATTATGATAACATTATTTGAGATAATAAAGAAGTTGTGCTATAATATTGTAAAATACCAACACAATAATTTATATCGTCGTGTGCGCCTACATTGATATGCGGGGGACCAATCAGAAGATCGTATTTGCAATTCTTTTGTTCTCGGACCGAGTGATCCATCTGTATTCATCTAATCCGTGGTACTATTTTAGTTTTATCACAGATAATCATCGTTATTGAAAAAGACCTTATATACCAATCGAATTGATATAAACGAAGTAATAAATATTTTTGCTCAAAGTGAACGGAGGATGTTGTTATTTTATAATAAGTAATAAATTGTAAACCCAAATTTAAATTTAAAATTAAAGTTGATTTTGCGGTTTAATAATAATTCATACGTTACGTTTATCACGTGTAATTACTGTAATTAAATAATAATGTATACTTTACAAAGCACCTAAAACGTTACTTAAACACGTAACTGTTTAATGGTCGTTGAAGGGTTGCAGATATCGATAACTCTATAAAATAACACGAAAAATCGAGGGGCTTCAGCACCCCCAGTTTTATTCAGTGAAATTGCGCCCCCGGGTATATTATTAATTCGTAAAAGAGGTAATTTTCGGGTTTAAGACTTAAAAGTGATTGTCAAACAACGACAGACGTTTGTCACTTCCGTAATTATAACAGGTATTCAAAAAAAATCCTTGAAAATCGTTAATATTCACAATTTCTCGAATTTTTCGATAGAGCGCATTACATCGGTGTAATCGGTAACGTTTTATCGTACGCGACGGTTTATCGTCGTTTTCAAACGTTTATTAGTGATAACAAAATGCTCTGAAGTTCTCAAGCGATTCGCTCAAGAGCCGTCGTCCACAACACTTGGCGGCTCGTTACATTTTTTTTCAATTTCGTTTTTACAGTAATTCACGCGCGGACGCTTTAGCACACATAAACTATATATATATATATATATAAAACGTTTGGACTGGAAACGCAGACGTTTCTAAAATACTATACGCGCGTATATTTAATAATAATAATAATATACACGCTGTACTTTTCATTATTTTTATATTGTACCTATATATATATATATATACACTCGAAACGTTTTCGATGCGACGGTATTTTATTATTATTATTATTTTTTTTTTTTACACGCTAAATATATAATTTATTGAATTAATATATATATATACGTATATCAGACATGTTTATGATTGCGTTGCAGTACATATATATATATAGGATCTCGTATGTACGTACGCGCGCGTTAAGATTTTATGTCATATTCATTATAATGAAAAATATATAGACGTCGTATTATTTTCCACATGTAAATTGAATGTATAATTCTTTGATTTACGAACGAAAAACAGAAACAAAAAAATACACGTACTTCAGTGCGTATAAACGATAAAATTAATTGACCCGAACGTGAATAAATTACTGCGTGTGTGTAGTGTGCAGTATACGCGACGCGTATATCATATAATATAATAGCTGGCGTTCGAGTGGTGTGGTCTTCAGATTATGTGAAATTAGCGATAGAAGGATGAAAATTACGCGTTTTCCTTTTCTATTTTTTTTTTTACGCCCCGAGTAATTTTATCGGTTTACAAAAAAAAAACTATACAATAATATATAATTCGTATACTAATAACGTATTATTTATTATTATTATTATTATATAACGGGTATTGTGCGTACAAAAGTAAACGCGATACGCGTCGTGTGCTCGGTGCAATAACAAAAAAAAAAAACACGTCCTCCTCGCAAATCCCACGACGAAATCCCTTCGTAAAAAAAAAAAATAATAATAAAAATTCGTTTTTTTTTTTACACGCTGCAGTGCAGTACTCGTATCTATAGAGAGAGGTAGGTACTTACGCAACCCGCGCACGGACTTATATATACGAATATTTGTATACACGCGGTGCGTGGTGTATTCAACGGATTTTTTTTGTATAAGGACGAGACGACAGAAACGTGTGGAAAAATAAATAGAAGAATACGGCGCGCGGTGCGCGTAAATAGACCTTTTAAAAAAAAAAAAAGGATGTGTTAAGGATAAAATATGATGTATGCTCGTCGTGTGTGTTTGAAGGTAACGCCTTATGACGGCGAATTTACTCGTATTGAACGGTAGCAGCGGAGCGTGCGAAGCGACCTCGTATAACGTTGCAAACGCGATTTTCACGGTGTATAAAGTCACAGCGCATACGTATGGTTTAAGTATACATTTATTGGATTTATCGGCGGCGGGCGTGCAGCGAGGGGGAAAAAAACGGATTGGAAACGCGAAAAAACGAAACTTTCGCTATATAATATGTCTTCTTCTCTACTAGTGCTTGAATTGAGGGGGGACGCGGGGGGGACGGAGTCCCTTTTTTTCAAAATATTATAGCGTACCCCTTCTAATTTTTCATACCGGGGGACGCAGAGAATGTGGGACGGTCAAGACTCTAAAATTTTATTGAACTAATGAAAATTAAAAATGTTATTTATAGGGAGTGGTCGATAGTAGTTGGTCACAATATACAAACAATGTATTTCTTGAAATGACAATCGTCGATTGCCAATTTTTCTCGGTATTGTTTTGTTATTATAAACACAAAATTTAATCTACTTTATTATATATACCTATGTTGTTATTTTTATCAAATATGTTTTGTTTTATTTTCATAAAAACGTGTTCATAAGAACTGTTCAACGCACAGTTCTCTCATCAAAACAAAATACAAACGATTTATGAAAAATTAACCAGTGCGAAACTAAAGTTAACAAAAAAAAATATAACACTTCAAAGTTCAGTAAAAGAAAAAAAGGCAGACTGTATTTAACAAATTATTAATAAAATTCAATATAACGAACAATAATAACTGATCTTAAAAATAAAGAGAATATTAAATATAACGTTTACATAAATCCCATACAAAGTTACTGGATAATATAATTATTAATTATGTATTATAAAACGATAAATACACCAAAAAGAAAGTAAAAAAACCTGATCCTCGAATGAGCTTTTCATTGAGTTTCGTCCACAAAATACAATGGATACTCGAACGATAAAGTTTATTTGCGTAAAACACAAATAATAGTTTTTGTAAAAATAATGACGAAATATTATAATTTTGGCAATGACGCAACAACAAATTTAAATATCAATACCAATAATAATAATCATAGTATTTGCTTAATTAAACAAGTATGTAAAATTAATCGTAAATTAATAAAAACAAAAAAATAATAATAATAATAAATGCTCCTTTACTATGTGGCGCGAATGTTTACAGTTAAAAAAAAAAGATGCTTATTTATTATTGTATAATAAAAAATATAGTGGGGGGTGTGGAGGGCTAAGCCCCCCAATTTTTAAGACATTACAATCTGCTGGAACGAACATTATTTTTATACCTTTGCTTCCCCCTTCTAATTTTTTTCCAATTCAAGCACTGACTAAAAGCGTTGCCTTGTCGTTGCAAATCTGGTTCTCCATTCTTCTCTGTTAAAAGCCAGTCTTTTCATGTCTATGTATTGACCACAGTCAGCTTGTCTTATCGTTTCTCCTATATATGCTTTCGCTATATATTATGTATTATTTTTTTAAATATTAAACAGGAGCGACTATATATACTTCGGCAGTGGCGTGTTCAGAATTTCTTACAGGGATTAAAAATGATTAAAAAAAAAAAATCGTCTCGTTCCACTCGAAATACGTATAGGTTTTACTATCATTTTTTAAATACTTCATACATATCGGTGTATAAGACTTGCGTGTACGTTTTTACAATAAATATCGACATATCGTTTGCGAAACAAATTCTATATAATTATGTATAGTCTCCTAGGTTTTTCGTCGATTGTTTCCTCGACGTACGCGCAGTTCAATATGTTATTATGCGGGACGGATAGCAGTGCGAGCTCATTTTTCAATACGTCATACACTTGAAATTAAAATAATATGTTGTAATATGCATTTTTATATATTATTTTAACATAACACTAAAAATATTAGGTTAAGAATTTGATTTGTTCAGCAATACCGCGGCGATCGCGCGCATATATCCGAAATAGCTACGTATATTGTATAATAGGCATTTTTTTTTTATTACTACAAAAATTAGGTTAAGAAAACATTGTGCAATTTTTAATAAATAAAAAAACTACTGTATTCAATTGGTGTGCAAGGAAAATAATAACAATTGTAAATTAAAAATGATATTAAAGGGAAAAGACAACCCAGAACGGGGTCCTTCAGTGATGCGCGTGTCACTATAGAGGACAAGCTATCAATAAAAATTTTAAATTAAAATATTCTGCGTATTTTATTGTGTGTGTTTTGTGTGCGTGAACGCCGAAAGTGAATCGACGTTCACCACGAACATTAACGATTTAAATCAATATTATTACAAATATTTCGTTAGTAAAACAGTATACGGTGTACCTGCTTCGTGTAGAGTCTCTTTATACATACATGTTTTTAAACGCGCGTGAAAATGTGCGTTCAGGAGTTGGTATAGATTACTGCAAAAGCGATATTAATGTTTTCCGATAAAAACGTTATCGCTTTATTTATCAGCTACTGCAGATAAAGCGTTATAAAAGGAAAACGCGGTCGAAACATATGAATGTATATAATAATATGTTACAAAAAAAAAAAGCCGCGGGAAGAGATATTATGTCTTCCTAATCGCCTTCCAGTAACTACGCCACACTGCAGGCCATGTTGTACGCGTGCAGTGTATAGACACAAACGAGATAAAAAAATAATAATAATAATCTAAAAACACGCGGTGAATTCAATTTTAAACTGGTAAGAAAATCGCTTTTTTTTTTATACGTACCTACCTATATAATATCTGTTTTCCAGTTGCGTCTCGGCTGCCCAATCGCGCGTACATGTTATCACAAATGATATCTGTGACGTCCATTAATAAAAAGATTGTGTAAAAATATCTATTGACCCCGATGATGGTGAACTATATTTTTCGTGACGTTAATAGTGACGTTCAGATCTACTGAATGTTAAAATCGTTGGCAAACAGAAAAAACGATTCAAAGATTTTTTTCGAAAAATAACAATGATTACAAATTATAAAAAAAAATATGTTTTTAAAAATCCAAGAGGGTGGAATAATTTTAAACAAAATAATATAAGCTCGTGTTGATTGAACAATGGAAATAAAACCATTTTAACGCCATCTCTTTGTGTTTTGTATTTAATAATAATTAAATATTAAAACACGTTAAATATTAATGTTTAATACATATTATGTTTGGAATACATTATGTGTTTCAACACAGTCTATTGCTAAAAAATCATTCGGCAATAAAAGACACGCAGTTTATTCGCGAAAAATTTGATTTTCGGACAAGTGCTGTTTTCGTTACGAATCCCTTCAATTAAACCGAACTATCGTTTTCCCCACACGCCTGCAGTGACGTTATTACGGATGTTACACGGAAGGGGATATAAAATTTTGCACATTGAATATCCCACAATTGTAACGACCCTTCCAATGCTAATATTGATATTGTATAAATAATAAAAATTGACAAAGTACATCAAAGTTCAATAAAAACGACATATTTTATAAAGTAAAAAAAAAAAAAAATTCTAATTTTATTCGTTTTTTTTTTTTTTAAACTAATTCATCGAGTATTTCATCTGTTTTCACTTCAACGCCTGAATAACAATGGGTAAACCTTTACACGTCGTTGACCTAACCCAACCGCACCGCCATACCTGCGGTTGGTATAGTCACCGGTAGATAAACCGAGGAATATTATACGATAAATATAATAAAAAAAAATTTTTTTAATATTATTATGTTTTTCGGAATTGACCACGTTTTTGTTTTTGATTTTTTCCTGACGTTTCCGAGCCGTTGCACGTTCCATCTTCAGAAGTTGTATAGTTCACTGCTGACTGCTACGTCCAGTGGCGTGCAAAACATTTTTCAAACCCGAGGCAAACTAGATAATTTGACTACTTACCCACATATACAGTATAAATAATGTATAAAATACATAATATATATGTTTTTAACCACTGAACCTACCCACCCACCCACCCACCCAAAAAATTATCGTGAGGCAATTGACTCAAAAAATGTCTCTTCGGCACGCCACTGCAGGCTATGTCTATACACATACTGAGCGGTCCGCTTGTTTCTGTTTGTTACTATATATATATAACAACAAACGAAAATGTTAATTTTTTTTAAACAAACCTGTTAAAATAACATAGCAGTCAGCAGTGAACTATAACTTCCGTAGATGGAACCTGGCAACGGCTCCGAAACGTCAGAAAAAAAAAATCAAAAACAAAAACACGGTCGATTCCGAAAAACGTAATAATATTTGTACCTATATAGTTCGACCCATAAGAAGTTTTAATTTGTTCACAAATTTTGTTAACACAAAAAAAAAAAAAAGTGATATCGTTTTTATTTATTATATTTTTTGTATACGTTGGATAATATTGTGTTGTGTGAAAAAAGAAATCCCTGCACGGGAGGGACCCGTCCCCCATATCTCCCCCCCCTCGTAATTACGCCCCTGCGACCAGTGGCGTATTTGAGGGGGGGCGATAGGGGCAATCTCCGAGAGATTTAAAAAAATTATATTATTTTATATTATATTGTTCTGTGTTATAAGTTACAAGTACTTTTATGAAAATGTTGGTAACACACTAACACTATAATATAGTTATCAAAAATTATCTGAATAAATAAAATGATAATAAATAAAATGTGTTTTGTTCAATAATTATATTCCTACATATAATTTTTTTTATTGGTGGGAAGGGGGAGTTCTTTTACCATCGCCCCCCTGAGGTGAAGTCTCAAATACGCCTCTGCCTGCGACACACACGTAAGACGGACGAATGTAAAGACATAGCGTCCCGAAATCGATCCGGGCCCCCCACCGGTTTTTTTTCTAAATAAATTACTTTGCCGGCGGTCGTCGTAACTGTATATATATATATATAATAGTAATATGACGTAGTATTCTACTTACCGGCGCGCATAAAGTGTGAGATTTGTTTTACGACGACGTACCGCGTACATATATACTGCACCGGTGCGGTTCTTCAATATACACGTGTAATAATATTACGACGACGACGACGACGATTTGACCTTATCGAAAGATGATACAAGGGAACGGAACGCGCCGACCGAACGCAATACGGGAAAACGATTTGTGAGATTCACGGTGCACCAATAACGCGCGTTTATTATTGTATATACGCATATAATATAATATGTATATGCGCGTAACTGGCGAGCGGCAATTATTATTATCGTATACACTGCACCGTCCGCGAATGGGACTGCACCGGGCGCGTTTTTATGAATGCGTAACGACGATCCGCCGGGTCGTCTCCTCCGTATATCACTGCAGTACGATAATAATAATAATAATAATAATAATAATAATAATAATAATAATAATAATAATAATAATAATAATGTACTATCGTTTTCGAAAGAAAGAAGCCAAAAATATAAAAATAAAATAAAATACACCACCGCGGAATATATAGGTTTCTTTTTTTACTTTTTTTATTTTTTAAAAATTAAATTAAATATTTAAATTAAGTATTTTTTTAACGGGTTTTCTATTATTATTATTATTATATTTTTTTTTTTTTTGAAACGACGTGGAGCATAAAAAAAAATAACGAAAATCCGATGATAAATAATTGACAAATGTTTTCCTTAACGAAATACTCGTTCGTTCTGCGACGGCGGCGCCTGCAGGGATAGGACTGCAAATCGTCTCGACCCGTCTATATACAAGATTATACGTCTATAGCGAAAAAAAAAAAATTATATTTACTGTTTCGGCTATTGGTGTCAATCCCGTAATAAAATAAGTAACCGATATATCAATAATATATTCGAGTTATTCCCTTACGCAGTGGCGTGTTGAAATTATTTCTGGAGAGGAGCAATGATTAATAAATTATTTATTGCAATTATTAATTTATTAATAATTAATGATTTTAATTATAAGTTTATTGTACAGCAATATCGACGAAGACAATTTAGAAAAATACAAAAAATAATAATGATTATATTGTTAATCGGTTCGCATAATGACGCGTAATCGTCGAAAAGGATTCAGCCACCAGCTTATACCGTATATACACCCTAACCGCGTTCGGCCGTTTTGAAGTCGTTTGCACGCGGTTTATATAAAAAAAATGTTTGGCCACTATATTCCGTGTATATAATAGGCCCACCTGAGTATAAGAAAAAAAGAAAAAATTCTAGCGCCGCCACTGCGTACGCGTGCGAGCCGTTCGACAACGTACCTATTACATTATCATAGCCGTCCCAAGGGGGGAGAGGGGCAAACGGGGCAAGTGCCCTAGGGCGTTCAAAGTGTTATGAATGCAGGGGGCGTCAAAAAAAATGAATGACAAAAGAAAAAAAAATTGTTGTTTTATTTTAGATATTAATTTCCCTTATTGTATCCTATATGATGATTTCGAGGATGAGTGTATTAAAATATATAAAATTATGTAATTATAGATATTACGTTAGTTGTAAATTTTTTTTTTGTGGGGGAGGGACGTCAAATATTATTGCCCTAGGGCATTATTGGTGGTTAAGACGGCACTGCCTATTATTTAATTTTTTTTTTTTTTAAGGCCTTTGAGACCAGCTTGCCGTAGAACAAATCCTCCCCCATTCATCTCTATTTTCCGCTACCTCCTTCCAATCCATGCCTTCATAATCCACTCCTCTAGCAATTTAGGAAATCTTTTTTGATTCCGTCTTCCCAGCGTAGCCTTGGTCTACCCAGTGGTCTTTATTGCTCCTTGGGTTTTCTTGAAGCACTCGTTGAACCATTGAATCTTGCTTTCTACATACGCGGCCTGCCCATTCCAACTTACTCCGTTTGATCTCGTTTACAATACTCGGCCTATCGAATATCTCCATCAATTCTTGGTCGTGCCTTTTCCTCCATCCTTGAGTATCTTGATCATATATATAGGCCCATATATTTTGCGCAGTACCTTCCTCTCAAAAATATGTAATCTCTCCTCTTCCGTCCTTCGTAACGTCCAACACTGTGAACCGTACATGATTATTGGTCGTATGATTGTCAAATATATTATTTATTATTTATTATTATTATTTATTTATTATTATTGTTATTGTTATTGTTATTGTTATTATTTATTATTATTCATCGGCGGGGCACACGTTGTTGACATCGTCGAGGCGCGGTAGTGAATATACCTACCTATATATGGACAATGATGTCGGACAATGTAAAGTTGTCGACAGTTGCACTGATCAATACGGATTAGCTCGAACATAATGTGTTTTATAAGGGGCGCGCGCGCGTGAGCTGTTTCACATGTATTTTATAAGTACGCGTGCGTGCGTGTGTACTTCACTACTAGTGCGGGGTATATGAAACGGAAGAGAGGAGAGACCGAATAATAATAATAATAATAATAATAATACAATAATATCCCTATTGCAATGTGTGTGTGTGTGCATATGTCGGAGAACCGTTTTCAACAAAAGGATGATAGTAGGAGGTCTGCGAGTAGGTATATATCACAAGGCGTTTTGAATAACTCGCGTACAACATTATATTATATCGGCGTACACCGCGTATCGTCGTCGTCGTCGTCGTCGTCGTCGTCCTCATCTTCGTCATCGTCGCGCGGTCGTCCTCGTCCTCGTCCTCGTCGTTCGCTGTGCAGCTGCGGCGTAAACGATCGGGTTCTTCTCTGTTCTTTTCGCGTTTTACAAATTTCCACAATGGGCACCTCCCCACCTCTCCCCCACCACAATGCTACGACGAGCAGGCTGATGGTCGAATTTCGACGTAAACGTATTCCGCCGATCAGCGCACTAATCCTTCGCGGACTGCACGTTAAAAGGGACTATACTATCGTCTAATTTTTATCATCGCGTTCCGCCATCACTCCGATTCTCCGATCCTGCTGCGCAGGACGCCGCCGCCACGACCGTTTTTGTGTTCGCAGCTATATCGTCTTGTTATATATTATTATTACTCTCATATATACCTACTTACCGTTTTGCCGGCATCGTTTTTCCCGCCTGTATATATATATATTATTCATTTGTGCGCGCCGTTCAATGAATTCCGATTGAATTTACGTATTAACGAGATTTAAAAAAAAATTGCGCTTTTTCGCGCGCAAATATAGAAAGTCAAAAATCTGTATCCTAATCATAAGCGTGCGCACGGGGTAGTCAGGATAGGCACTTGACTACTCTGCGAACAACTCCCCCGCCCTCAACATAATATTATGTTTGACCATTTCAACATGTCCGTAAACGGTAAAATGTATAAGAAATAAGAATATTGGAAAAATTAAAAAATATATATCGTCGTTAGTAACTGCTATGATAAAATAAATTTATCATAATTTTATTTTATTAATTTATTTTATCATAGTAACCGCTGTCCAAGCACTGAATCCTATCGCAAACCATGTTTATTATATATAAAATAGTGTTGTTAAATTTTTACTTATTAACTACTAATTTAGGTATATTACATTATATTATTACTTATAAAATAATTTTTTACTACGGTAAATGCAGTTAAATAAAGTTACCCTATCTAAAAATTTTTGTTCATGTTAAATATCAATGTATCATTTATGACTACCCTGCCAGTAATGTCTGCGCACGCTTATGATCCTAATATCGTACGAAATGGCGTGCAACGGACCCGCGGACTCCGCTTCGGAGGCCGGCTTTACGCAATACTGCAGTATTGAATTTGAAAAAAAAATCTCACTTTTCGTTTATTTCGAATCGGAAACGTTCCTCCCGATCGGTAATAAAATACGCGTATATCCTCTCGGATTCCGATAAAAGTTTCCCGGTTCGATAACGGGTACATTGTTCTAAAAAAAAAAAAAGGAGAGGCGAAATGATATCAGAACCTCCGAAAATTACATATATGATTCAGAGACGGAAGGCCAAAAAAAAAAAGAATTATTTAGGATTTTTTTTCAAATTATTTATAAGTATATGTATAATGAACGAATATATTCCTCCTGATCCTTTTTATATAGGATATAAATCATCGAAAGTTGTAAACCAAACCGCAACGGTTGAAAATATTAATTGTACCGTTTTACAAATCTATGTATAACGCGCTATTTCATCGATTTATGTCGTTGACGCAAATCGTGAGAGTGTATGAGTTTGAATTTTTAATTTTACCGCTCAAATATTTTTGAAATCGATGAAAATTATATTGTATTATAAAACATTGGGCAGATGGATTATTTTTTTTTGTAATTTTGCAATCGTTGACCTAGGAAAACGATTAATTTTTAAAACAAATTTTTTTTTAAATAAAACAAAAAAAAAAATCTTCGTATATTATTTTCGTCTCGTATCGCGATGAGGGGCGATCCGCCCTGCAGATCTGCATTTTACGAGGACGGCGTTTTCTCGGTACGATTTCGTATACTATTACGAATAAAACGCGTATTATTTGACGGAATGGGTGCGCGCGCATCAACCTCGTTATTAAAAAACTAAGAATCCTGTAAAAAACGAACGTGAAGCGAGTATTTCAGTATTGAAAAAGGACGCGGAGCGCGATGCCAAAAGAATCGGTCGAGCAGGAAGAAATAATTGGAAAGAGAGTTTAAAAATTTTTTTTAAATCTGACATTTTTTTTTTTTCAAAATTCATTTAAATCGTCCAGTCGAATATTCCTACAAATATAATTTTTTTTTTAAATGCATAATAAAAAAATTCATATATATATATATATATATAACTATATCTTTAGTTATATTTTAAATATCTATGCAGGAAACTGAGTATATTCATAGTGCTTCGTTGAATATTTAATGAATATCTTTTTAGGAATCCATAGTATATTCCAGGGAGATTATGATCACTTCCTTGGGTATCTAATGGATTCTATAAGTATATTTGTGGTATATCTGTAGTGAGACATACTGATATATTTATAATATTCTATAAATATCTTCAGCTGATTTCCAGGTATATGTAGTATATATATAAATTCGAATATAGAATGCTAAACGAGTAAAAAAAAAAAAAAAAATGAAAAATTTCGTGATTCTGGAGGAAATGTTTGTCAGAGTGTATGGGTTACGATATGGAAAACGTTGTTATTATGCCTAACGCTAGCTATATTATACGCCGTACCTGTTCGTTGGATGAAAATCAAATTTTTATACGGAAAAATAAATTTCCATTTTTTTTTAAATTTTTTTATTACCCGTAACTGTAAAATAATTACAAAAAATGTGGCAGCCCCAAATTCGTCGAGGGTCCCTGGCAGGGACTGGAACCTCAATGATTTTATCGGTTCCGGTTCATGAAAATTGTGAATTTCGATTCCGGTTCCGGTTAATACCGGTACTAACCTGTACTTCAAAATATCGAAATTACGATTAAAAAGTGATAATATAAATTAATTTATAAGGTCGTGGAGTAATATTATTATTACGGATTTAATAATTTTTTTAGCATACCAATTATTTGTTCAGTGTGTTTCTTCACTTTCGGCCATACCCAGTACAAGTATATAGCCCGTCTAGAATCATTTAAAGTTTATACATTTTTGTATTTTTTTTTTTTTTAGGGGGGGGAAGTTTTTTTAGAAATTTATTGGACTTTTATACATAATCAGCTCTTGTGATAAAATATATTATTGGTGTAATACAAAAACCTGTATATTTCCAAATATCGGTTCCGGTTTTGAGAAAAAAAAAAAAATTAGGGTTACGGTTCCAACATTTTCAAAGGGTTTCGGCGTTCTAGACCGGTTCTTTTCGATTCGGTTCCAGTCCCTGGTCTCTTGGCTGTAGCCCACTCAACCCCCCCACCCACTAAATCCGGCCCGCACAATTATAGTACTCGCTATTTGTCAATGAACTATTATTATTAGTATTATCAGGGGCGTATTTAAAAAATTTTTTTGAGGGGGGGCTGAGGCATTGAGTAAATATTATTGCTGAATTATTTCTAAATTCTAATCCAAGACTAAATCTTAAAAATAGGACAAATTACCGAATTCTCAACATTTTAAAAACAACTATACATACCTATATATAAGGCATTTATTAAAAATATTACATCCTATAGCTGCTAGGGATACGGAACCTTTCAGTGTAAATGAACTGTTTTTTTTTTGAAAAATAACAAAATCGTGATTTTCAAAGAGCCGCACTGATAAAAAAAAAAAGCACGTCACAGTACAATAATAACGTCTAACAATATATTTCACTAAACAATTTCATCGGTAGGCGTTAAAAACGGTATAATAAGTCTTAATAATTGATGCATATATTCCAAAGAGCCGCAGATTGCGTGCTAATAAGGAGCCACATGCGGCTCCGGAGCCGCAGGTTCCCGACCACTGTCCTATAGCCGCATATAGGGCATAGGAATTATAGTATAAAGAAAGTTCCTGAAATTTCGGGGCTGGCGAAGCCACATCAGCCCTCGCCCCTCCCCCAAAAAAAATACGCCCCTGAGTATTATTATGCGATATTCACTATATATACGAAAACGCGAACGAGTACCGCTGTACGCGAATCGCGCGGGTGTGCGCGCGGACGTCGGCGGCGGACCTGCAACAGTATAGGTACGACAATATCGCCGCGCAGTGATTCGTATCAATCGCGTGCGCGGCAAATCTCTCTAACCGCCGGGCTATTATACAAAACGTCCGGGCCTGCGGATCTTCTATACACACACACACACAGAGACGCCGAGACCGAAGAAACGAGCGAGTTTTTATTGTACCCCCGCGCGCTGCAGTACCTATATATACGCGTACACTGCACAGTGTGCGTGAATCTCTCGCGTCGGTTGTTATAATATACCGGCGACGGTTTGTACCGAGAAACGTGTGGGGGGTATATTTTTCTGTGCAGGACCGTGAAAAAAAAAAAAACCGAGCCGCTTTTATAATAAATATACACTATATATATATATATATACAAATAATAATATGCCAATACACCGAAACCGAGTGCTGCGTATAATATATATAATACTCGCGTATATATATATATAGGTATAGGTATAGGTATGTGTATCGGTGCCGCCGGAATTGGAATGCAATCCACCCCGGGTCGGTATATACATATAATAATGCGCGAAGTTTTCGATACGGTGCAGTGACGACGAAGACCGTGACGACGATATCCCGCCGAAACGTCGTCGTAAACAACGCGTCGCTTCTTTCTGCAGTACCAGCACCAGCAGCATCAGCACCAGCACCAGCAGCAGCAGCACCAGCAGCAATATATATATATACGCGCTACTACTCCTCCTCCTCCTCCTGCTGCTCGTCCTGCTGGGCCGGTCGTTCTGTTTGACCGCCCCTTCGTCGCGCTGCACACCACCGCGGTGTGGTAATAATAATAATAATAATAACGCGCGATTTTTTTTTCAATACCGTTGCAACAGGGAGGCGTCGGTTCTCCTTTCTCGTCCTGAAAGTAACCGTCGTCGTCGTCGTCTGCAAGGTGCAGCGGAACACACGCGCGTCGGATGATATACGCGCGCGTTCCTATATAATATCGGCGAATTCGGCGCAGGAAAAAGAAAGAAAGAAATTACGCGTAACCGCGGGGTGCTGCTGCTGCTGCTGCTGCTGTTGCAGGCCGTTCAACGGTCGACCCGCTGCTGCTGCTGCTGCAGTATATATACATATATAGTGTCTTAACGATATAAGTGACTGCGACCGCCAAGCCGCCGAACAATGTGTCGTCGTTATTATTATTATTATTATTATTATTATATACGAACGCGTTGGGACGGAAAAAATAAAAATAAAACGTTTCGCTTTCGTATATATATATATATAATTTGTACGTTTGGCGGCGGCGAAAAACGGATTCCATTTTCAAAAAAAAAAAAACGTTCCTGTGCGCTTTATCGATACCGCGGTATACCGCGCCGCTTTGTCGATTGTCCGTATTTCGAATGAAAAAAAAAACACACACACACACACAAGAAAAATAAATTCAAAAAAAAAAAACGCGCGTAATACCCGTTATTATTTATTCGTAATAATTCGCCCCGAACGTTTTTTTTTTTTTTAAATATTTAATAATATTTTAATTTTAACGAATCGTAGACCCCCAATTAAAACGTATTAAAATGTTTTTTTTTTCGTTAAAATTGTTTTTACCAACAATAGTTATACACGCGTTTAAATAGTATAGGATTTTTTTTTTTTTGGTAAACGATCAATCGCGCTTCGTTTCACACGGTTTATTTGCTCGGTTATTTATGTATAGTCTTTCGACGTTTTATATTTTTTTTAAATACGAATATATTTTCAGTCCGGCGGAGGAAAGAATAATATATATATGTATTTTTTTTTTCGTGGGAGCAAAACGGGAGTTTCGAGAACTGCACGCGGTCTGTGTGTTTTCACCGTATACCGACGACGACGTGTTGTTACGTTTTTAAACGCGCGTTCAAAATATAAACTAAAACGTTGTGGCGCGTCGGCCGGGTCACAAAACTAGTATAGAAAAAAAAAACATACCGCGCGACTTATTTTTCGTAGAATGTACTGTCGCGGCGACGTTTTTTTATTATATATATATAATAATTTTCATCTTTTTTTTTTCCTATCACTCTCTGGACGCGACGTTTAACGCATATTATAACAGTAGTAATATTATTATTATTATTATTATAATCGTAACGCTGAGATATGGCGCGTTCGGCGCAGAGATAATACGTGTGACTGACGAAATCGAATTAACACGCGGCGACGCGCGTTGATCGCTGCAGCGTGACTGCCGGCAGTGTCAACGACATTGTCGTTTCGTGTTAAAAAAAAACGTGTCCGTTTCAGCGTTCGAATCGAGAGAATTAAAGAAAAAGAGCTCTTGCTAATATATATATATATATATATATATATATATAGGGTTATTCAAAATGATTCATCCGATTTCAAATGCTTATATATTTTTAATTTTTATGTTTAGAACAATATATAATACATTAAATAAAAGAAAAACATTTGAAATTTAGTTAATTGTACCTATAAACGTTTTATGCTGGCTCCTTTGGTCGCACAAACACCATCTAGTCGATAATCAAATTTACTCCACACTTGTTGCAGCACATCTCTTGTAACTGACTCCATCGCCTTTGTAATGTTCGATTTTTCAGCTTACCTAGAGTTGAAAGAGGTAACGGTGATACATACACGGTATCTTTAACACATCCCCAAAAGAAATAATCACATGCCGTGAGATCTGGTAACCCAGGAGGCCAGTTGCAAAGTTTTAAATTCATTCGGCCCATTGTGACCGATAGAGAGTGTTGCTAAAATCAAGTCGTTTCAATTTTTCATCGGGCTTTAAAGTCTGTAATAGTTACAACGTGTAGTACGGTTTCATAATCAAACGATGTCTCAAAGCACACCAATCAGTTGTTTGAAGGATTTTCAGGTCTTGACTTGCGCTGTTGGTCGACCTTACGCGGACTGCGTTGAAAACTCTCTTTAATTCTTTCCACAATTATCCTCGGATACGCGATGTGTGCCTGTGCTATTCCCTTGTATTGCACAAACGCCCTGCATCATCAAACTGCTGATACAATATCGACATATGCTCTAAGCAACCGCGGTGCATTGAACTCGAAACGACGACAAAAATCGCATAGCACAGTTATTACCGATACACATATTGAAAATCGCAACACACAAAAAAAGCTTTGTGTCGTCCGGTTGACATATTTGCGGAAAATAAGTTATCGTCAGAAGCAATAATTTCACAATAACGAATTAGTCATATCCTAAAACTTGAGATTACCCTCTATTAATTAGTGTATAATTGTATAAGATAAAGTTTATAGTTAATCATTATATAACTATATGAAATCGGATGAATCATTTTGAATAACCCTGTACAGTGGCGTAATTACATATGTTATATAGGAGGGGATAGACAATTTAGCATTATTGGATAATCCATAATAACTGTAACGACTAACGACCCTTTAAACGTTAATCAATCGAAATTAATAAAGTAATTGCGATACTCGTATTTTTATTATTTTCTTTAATAAAAATGATATATTTTACAATAAAATTTCTAATTTTCTTCGTTTTTTTTTTTTTTTAGCTAATTTATTGAGTACTTTATCCAATTTTACTTACAAATCTGAATATGGATAGACCTTTCTTCAGTGACTTAACCTAACCGTATCATACCAGTAACTAGTCAATAAACTGAGGAATCCTATGAATTATGATAAATACTAACAAATTTTGTTAACGCAAAAAAAGTATTATTTTTAATTATTACATTTTTTGTACATTAGACGATATGTTATGTAAAAAAAGAAAGCCCATGGGAGGGGATCCATCCCCATATCCCCCCGTAATTACGCCCCTGTATATATATATATAAAAAAGAGCGTTCTACAAAGAAATTCATTTCAATATGACGCGTAAAGACTATAACGTTCAGTAGAAAAAAAATAGTTGGACGGTATACGCAGATAAAAAGCAAAGAAGAGCTCCGTACCCCTGCGCACTCGCCCCCTTCCCAAAATCGAGAACTGGTCGCGTTGTCGACAAAGTTGCGTCGCGTCTGTGGACTGGTATAACGGTGAAAATATTTTCTAAAATCCGTATACTTAGAAAGAGAATAAAACCGGTGGTCGTGGTCGCGTTCTTCCCATAAAAATATTCCCGTTACGATAATACGTTATATAACGCGCGTACACGGTTTCAAATGAATTTCAAAAAAAAAAAAGACGCGTTCCGTCCCTGCAGCAGCAGCAGCAACAGCTGATCACACTCGATCGTTCGATTATGTGTGTGGTATTCGTGGATTTATAGCTTGAATATACTTTCGTATTGAATTCGCTGTATGAATATTAATGATAGAAAACGAAGAAATTTTGAAATTTTCACGTTCGCCGAGAGAATTTACACATTTTAATACGAATTTCACCCGCTGCTGTTAAAATCGACAAATTAGAGTTATGGATGAAGTCGCCCCCCGCCTATTATTATACAATTTATAGGCGCATCCAAAACATCGTTTATACCGGTCGTATTATTTCCGTTGTATATCAGAAAATTCTTATTTTTCTCTCTATATATAAAACAGGACTTTTAAATATTCGAGGGGGAGGTTTGTGACACCGTTCCTGTATGCGCCACTGCGAGCAAATAGGAATAGCGGGTACGCGATCTGTTGGAAAATCAAATAAAAACAGAGAGTATATCTGCAGCGTTCGTTTTCTGTACCAATATATAGTGTGACAATAATTTCGAAAAAACTTGAGTGTATTTACCGAACAAAATATTCGAAAATCAAGATTCACGTTAATGTTACAGTGACGAGCGCGCACAAACACTTTTGAAATTACGAGAAAATAAAACTGGAATTTACTGAATTTAAAAAATACGCTAAAAGCTTTATACCCGTTGCTATCACTTCGAAAAGAACTTTTTTACGATTATTACAAAAAAAAAAAAAAAATTGCGAAGCTGCACGACGGTCGCATAAATAAAATCGTAATTCTGCAAAGCACCTATTTGAAAAAGCTTTAATATATTCTATAAAAATGTAAACGTGGATTTATTTTTTTCAATAATAAATATATATTAAAAAAAATAAAAATGTCGTTGGTATCCTCTTAATACACGGCACTGTTGCTTCGGCAGTATAATATGCGTTAACAATTATGATAACGACGTATTTAACATAACGTCGCGGAAAAAACGACATTTTTTTTTTATAATAAAAATACTTTAAAAAAAAAAAAATCAAAAAAAATCGTAAATCAGAAATTTTCCTTTTTTTTTTTTTTTTTCGAATAATCCGTCTTCGTACGGGAACGGATTCCTATATTACGGTCTGCTGTAATATACAAATCGAGAGCATTTCACCGTCCCCGTCGACTAATTCCTCTGGGTTGCGACACCTATATATAACGGGCACAGCTAGGTCTCGTTTTATCAATGAAAATATAACGTCGGCCGCGATATATTACATTATATAAAATATTTGTGCGCTCGAAACGATTCTCACGAACGGTACTCCGCGCGCGTTTCCCATTATACACTTATATTACATATTAATACTTATTATACAGCACCGGCCGCCACCACACTGTGCTGCGCGAGTTATAATAAAATATTATATATTATCCGACGTCGTGTATTCGTATAATATAGTATAATAATAATAATAACGCTGATGCTGATGCTGCTGCCGGTCGTGGCCGCGTGCAGTGTAATACACGATTTATTCGTTTGTTATAATGAAGATATCATCGGGATACCAAGACGGCGCGGCAGACGAGTGGAAAATGAGGCGGAGACGAAGAGACGGTGACGAAGAAAGGGTCGGCGAGGCTGTACCGTGCAAGTCATCTCGTATACTGCGTATTATATTATATACAGTCACTGTCGTCGTCGTGGTACACGGTCTCGGCTCGCGCCTCCTGTTCCACTCGCTTGTACGCGCGCGCAATACCGCCTCGTGTGCGACAGATAACCCCGGGGCCGGATCGTGCCCGACCGCAGCCCTAAGCCCAGTGGCGGATCCAAAGGGATGGCGGACCCGAGTGGCCCGGGCCCCCCTCACCTCGGCATTTATATATTCTCGTAGTTAATGATTACCCCTGCCCCGGGCCTCGTGCTTTTGTATAGCATTTTGGGCCTCGCGTTAATGAAATTATAAAAGGTCTTTACTTTAGGCCTCGCCTAAAAAAAATTTGCCCCGGTCTCGCTCTAAGGCCGGCTCTGCAGGTCGTTAGTGGTCGTTGCTGTCTAATCTTATACCTGTATAGTTTAGAGTTTTTTTTTTTATAATATTTCAATTCTATTATTCTGGGTTTTTTTTGAAATTAAATATATTTTTTCAATTTTCAACGTGAAATCCTAAATTTTTTACTTATAAAATTATAATGAAAATCTTTGGACCCTCCCAAAAAAAAAATCCTAGACCCGCCACTGTCTAAGCCTACGTACGGATACTAACCGAGTCCTATACCCGAATGAGAAAAACGAATTCACTCTGATTGAAGTACACTGTGTAAAGTAAAAAAAAAAAAACATACCGATATTGAGTCCACGTTGGGTAAAATGTATACCGATTGAGTCTGTGCTTCATGATTTTTATCACATTACACACACACAGCACACGTATATCGACAAAACGCCGATATTATCGGCAAAGGATTTTGCATTGTACTTGTACCGTTTTACAATCACGTTTAAATTTCATTTTTACAATTTTCACGTAATTCGTAGAATATTTTCGAATTAACGACATTAAAAAAAAAAAATACATTTTTAATCGTAACTGTAGAATTTTTTTTTCTCACAGACAGTCCAAAATCTGTTAGAATGGTAAGGGATTTTTTTTTTCGCAATCGAAAAAAGAAGCATTTTATTTAATAACAGTTACTATTTTTACACTTCGAGTTGACACATAGGCGTATCGAATGCGAAATCATGCGTAGCGATAATAACCATTTTTTTTTTTTTTTTGGTAATATATTGTATACAAGCGCGCGAACGGATTCCTTTGAGTGCTTGCCATAGAGCGCACGATTTAAACCGGAAAATCGTGTATTATTTCCAGTGCCGTCCTAACCACCAATAACGCCCTAGGGCAATAATATTTGACGCCCACCACCCCCAAAAAAAATTTTTACAACTAACGTAGTATCTAATTACATCATTTTATATATTTTAATAGTAAATACACTCGTTTTCGAAATCATCATATATAGGTACAAGGGAAATTAATATCTAAAATAAAACATCAAATTTTTTCTTTTTGTCTTTCATTTTTTTGACGCCCTATGAATTCATAATACTTTGGACGCCCTAGGGCACTTGCCCCATTTGCCCCCGCCCCTTGGGACGGCTATATTTATGTCCAGTGGTGGTGCGGTATAGGAGCAAAATTAACGAGGTGTGCAGGCATTTATTGTCTCGTGCGTATATAGAATACGAATTCGCTAGAAAAATTCCGTACGAAGAAATTATCGACGAATTCGCCAGCGCCAAAGAGCGAGCAAAACGAATTTTCAGATTAAATATAAATCTTATTCTTGAAAAAAAAAGGAAAATTCAACAAAAATTAAAGGTCGAAAAAAAATATCACATAGGTTTTTCTTTTTTTTTTAATTGGTAAAAAAAGGCGATTTTTTTTTCTGCGTTTGCCGGGGCGGTAACCAGTGTTCCAACGCCACTGATCGCGTCACGTTCTATGTTTTTTTTTTTTAATTCAAATTTTAGTGCGTCGAGCGTTACGCGTTTTGTCGCCGCCGATATTTGACGCGCGCGCGCGACAGAGAGAGAGAGAGAGAGAGAGAGAAGAAGGCGAAAAAATATATATCAATTACTTTTTTACACGACCGCAGGACGAGTGGGGGAAACGTATTATTCCACTCGTCCTGCTGCTGCAACAGTCTCCTATAGCAGCGTACCCGCAGCAGCAAAGGTGTTTGATGCGCGCGAACGCGGTAACGCGGTGATGGCGGCCGAGACGGCGTGCGCGTATACGACTGTCTGTACGTAATGTGTGTGTGTGTGTGTGTGTGTGTGAACAAACGCGTAACACAATATCCTCCCACAATACGGTTTGACATATTACCCGGGTCCCCGGGGTGGTTCGGTACATATAAAAAAAAAAAAAAAGAATAATAATAATATCTCGCGTGTATTACTTATTAATTTATTAACCATTAACAATTTTTTGTAGTATCATCGTTGTCAGAATCACATAATGTTGTAATAGCGTTTCCCCCGAGTCCACCACTGTGAGAACTCGGAACCGCCACTGCCGCCGAATCATTAACGGCGGCGCACGCCTATCACACGCGTAATAGCTGCAGGTATTGTATACGCGTACACCACGATGGTAAAACTCGCTCGGAGTCGGTAAACCTGTTCGAATTCGACACTTGGCCAATATAATATATATTCACACACACACACACACACACACACACACACACACACACACACACACACACACACACACTGCACGACGCGCGTGACCGCGTGGAATTCGCACACGGCGACCGCGGCGATACGTGTGCACCTATTGGACTTGGGACGTAGCGTATTCCGAATACATTTTTTTTTTTTCCCCGAGTATTCTGAATACCGTTTTTAAACATAATTTCTTTTTTTTTTCGCCCCCAAAGTATTTTAAACGAGTCATTCCAATCGATTTCGAATCAAATCTCTTTCAGTGAGTGTACGTTTAACACTATATACGGTTTTGGATAGTTTTTATAGTTATATATTTTATCATAATTGTTGAGCTGTAATAGTGTTTCTAAAAGCTATAAATAAAAAAACACTGCGGTTTAAAATAACGGATCCGACTTAAATTTTACTCGTAAAATAACAATATATATATATTATAAAAAATAACAATATATATTTATATATAATAAAATTAGTACGTATTATAAAAAAACAATATAATATATATAAAGAAAAAAAAATGCCAAGAGTATTTGATATGTGTTTTTTAAGAGAGTAACGACTATAGTTTCGACCGTGATAGTCATCGTCAGGTTACAATGAATAATAATAATAATAAAAAAAAAAAAAAACGGAAAATAGGTATACAAAATAAAATATAAACAAAATACATAGAATATAATATTATAAATAATAAGAAACGATCATAAATCGAGTGACGTGGATTATATATTAAAACGTCTTTGTATATTTATCATTATTGTCTATAATATATATATATATATATATATTATTGTTATTTTTTATAATATATATTATTTTATTTTTATTAGAGTATTACGATTGTTTTAATTAAATTACTCGTGCACGCGTACGGACTTGGATATTATTCCGAATACTTTTTAAATACTTTTTTTCCAAAGTATTTAATGCGACATTTAAAATTTTTTTTTTAAAGTGTTCCGAGTACGGTATATCCGAATGCTTTTTAAGCTTATTTTAAATAGTACCTATATACGTAAGTACACAGATAATAACTATTATTGCTTAAACGTAAAAATTAATTATTTCAGAAAAAAAAACACGTGTACGAGTATATCCAATGGGTATATACATTTAAAACGACCAAAATTATTTTATCAATAGTCTTGATATACGTATTTGGTGTTTGTAAACACAAAATTTGATTATTAAACCGTCCAAATACATATCGATTACCGTGTTTGTATTCAATCAAATAATAATAATAATAGTATAATTAATATGTATTTGACGTTGAAGAGTAATAAAAAGAAATATTATTCTAAGAGTGTTTGAATTTTGTGAATTATCCAAAACACTATTTGGGAACAATATTATTATCACATATATATATAGAGTACTCGAACACGTAATATCGAATTAATGTATTACAATCGGCTATTCTCTTAATAGACTAATATTGTTGGAAAATTGAAAACAAAAAGTGACTTGGACTGATATTGTTTTCGCCGGTCCGAATACTATAAATTCCCAATCCGTCATCTGGACGGGTTTCGCGCGACCGAGTTTTTCGTCCCGGCCATAAAGACCCGCGACGATGTTCAAAAACATAATTTTTTTACCGACGACACCGAAACTCTGGGATTTTTATGCTTCTTTACCCACAGCATCTGCTCTCGCGGTATACGCGAAATAATCCAGCTACGCAAAGCATTCGGACTACGGCAGTACACTACTCTATAGTGGGTGAGCTGCAGAGATCGAGTTATTATATTATACAGTGGAACCTCGATAAGTCGAAATTCTAGGGAAATGATATTTTTTCGACTTATCTAGGTTTTCGACTTGCTAAGGTATTCGAGTTATCGAGGTTTAAGAAAAAAAAATTCGACTTAAAGAGTTTTTTTAAATTTATTTTATTACAAACATTACATAAATTACAGTGATGGGTATTATCTTAATATTATTATTAAAAAAAATATGATATAAAACGCGTAGGTATAGTGTTAAAATTTTACAAAAACTGACAATGAATGTGCAAAGTGAAAATAAGACGAAAAATACGTTACGATAATGAACGCAATAAAAGCGATAATTATTAAAAGCGATTATTGGCACAAGCAGTGTCGGCCTGGCACACCATAAGCCCCTGGATCTTTTTATTCTGGGGCCCCCTGCCCCTTGGTTTAATATGAAATTAAAAAAATATATATCAATAAAAAACAATTCATTATATAGGGTGTCCCAGATCCAAGGGCGGAGTGACTCTAAAATTCTTACCGAGCAAATAAGATTTTTCCGGGCCACTTATGAAAAAAATTAATTTTTTTTTTTGGGCTAGCTGTTTCTATAATATAGAGTTAATACAGGTTGATAAAAGAACCTATGTTGAAGTTAGAATTTAGTGGTCGGTTTTAGTTTTTAAGTTGAGGCAATTTGAAATCTGACAATTTTACCGTGTTTCTTTAATAGGATTATTTTTTCAGTCTTTCGGCTCGTACTATAATAGTCCAATACCACGATTTGACGTGTACGGTTCGGGGTTTGAACCGCTGTTCTCAAATCAATTTTTGCATTATTATTTTTATACATTATAATAATACTAGGCAAAGATTTCAAAACTTGCGGAGACATAGCGTTCAAAAATATTGGTATTAAAAAAAAAGGTGGGGCCCCGGCCGCTTTCGCGGCCTAGCGGACATGGCCAGTCCGACCCTGGGCACAAGCCAATTAGGCAAATAAAATTAAATTGTAATTGTAAAAACCAATAATACATCGTCTATGTTCGGAAACACGGAATGTTCGAGTTTTGAGGTTCGAGGTTCGACTTATCGAGGTTCTACTGTAGATCGTTATAATTCAGAACTATACGTGGTTTATTGATAATAATATCCGATACGTTTTCGATTACTTATCGGAGTGAAAGAAAATAGCGTTGCTATATTTGTGTTCAAGGATTGTGTACAGGGAAAAAAAAAACCATTTACGTCGAAAAGAAAACCGCGTAGTAAATCCGATTATAGAATAAATATTGAAATCGATACGAACGCGTGTGCAAAGAAACCCGTATAATAACAACGGCTCTTATGTATTATAGAAACGTTTTTTTTTTGTATCAAATTGTATACTCAAAAGTTTTTTTTGGTAAAATATAAACGTATACGTAATATTAATATAAGTATATTTTGCGTTTTATAAAAGTTCAGTCTTTGTTTTTACGCAAATTCCTTTATAAAATCGTCTTTTTTTTTTTTTTTAAAAAAAAAAACTTATTTCTATCGTAAGACGTACTAGCGAGGAGCTCTGTTTCGCTCATTTCCCTAAACTGACCCTTCAGATATGACGGAACAAAAACCAGTTTATACGCGTATATAAGTGTTTTTTTTTTTGCACCATTAACCGAACAATGACCATATACATATATATACACGGACAACACAATATATTGTCAAGAGCAGTTGCGATTCGAGTACATAATATACGGCGATGGATATAATAATATATATAGAAATACGATGTTCGGCGCACGAAACAACAAGCGAATTACACGTCAAAAGTGTATTCTCTTTCTCCGTGTCTCTCCCCCCGAAGATGCGTTCAACACATTATTTTTTCTCCCCCACCCCTTGCCCATTGAAAATCACTCGAAGCGTAACGAAATTACGTATACAATAATATTACACTATGTCGCGTCCTGCACACTTGTGCTGTGAAATCGTCGGTCTTCCCGATGAAACGGACGTCCACTTATTAATAATAATAATACTCGAGGGCATTGAAAGCGAGTACATTCTCTCTCTTTGTCTCGCGCACGCGAATCATATATAGTATATTATACAGAACAAACGTTTCGTACTTCTATAACGTACTTATATATATATATATACTGACTCGATAAAGATTCTGAAAACGGATTTGGATTCGTTTTACCGTAAAACGATTTTCCCGCGTTTCTAATTGTTTTTTTTTCGTAAATTCCTAAAAAAATCACTCGAACAAATTTAAAACGAAAAAAAAAAAAAATTATTAATAATAATAATACGTTTTTGAAGACGTCGAAATAAAAAAACCGGTGAAAAAAAGTCGTTTTATATAGTAAAATTCACGACGAATTCAAATCTGTTTTCAGAATCGCATATCGCATATCGCACTGTAATCGATCGGTACCAGAGCCCAACTTGGGGGGCTAGGGGGGCTGCAGCCCCGGGCCCCGATATTAATTAATGTCGATAATTATTAGTGGCACTGTGAAATGTTAAACGGATTACACACACGATTTGGTCGGTCCGACAGTCGGGTTGGTTGTATTATCAGGTCGTGTGTATAGATGTGTCGTATTATATATAGACTATTATAGTACAATTTATTTATAATCTTAAAAAAAAAAAAATTAAATATAAAAACTCGATATAGCAAAAAAACTGAATTTATAATTTAAGGACCCCATCAAAAAATTAGACCCGGGCCCCAAAATTCCCAAGTCGGGCTCTGATCGGTACGTTGGAAGTACGAAACGTTTATTTTACTATAAATATATATACGATTCGTGTGTGCGACACGAAGAGAGAAAATACTCGCTTCCAACGCGGATCCGTATTATCGTATGGTACGTTTATCTTTTGTCCATTAGCATTGAGATAAACGTATTGTATACGACTAATATACGAGTATTATCGAAATCATATTATAATATATTGTGACAAGAAGAAGAAGAGTTTATATTATATTTATATTATATTATATTATACATATTATATTTAAAACGGGTCGCGTTTGAAACGAACGAGGTCTTTATATAATATTTCTACAAATATTATATAATAATGTCCGAGAAGCACACCGTCATATTATTGTAATCGTACGTATTACACACGCATTACTGTATATTGTAACGTATCGTTTATCTCGATCGATACATATACATATTTGCAATAAAATGGAACGGTTCAGATTTAAAAGAAAAATCGCTTTTATATATATATATATTGTATTATTCCGTTTATAAAATATATATAATATACCGGATATTTTTACACGTATATATTTTTGAGTATTTTACGAAAGCGCGTTTATATGTACAAGAATAAAAACGTTAATTTTTTTTTTTTTTAAATAAAACGTTTCTCTCTCTCTGTGTGTGTGTGTCAAATATAGCCGCGCGTATACGTGTGCCACAAAGTTAAAAAAATAAAATAAAATAATAATAATAAAATAAAAACTTGTTTAAACTACTGGGAATTATTATAATATACACACGACGGCCCGAGTCTGTTGCCGCCGCAGCATCCATCGCGCGTATTCATTCCGTCGGAATGAACAATGAACATGCACTTCTCATATTTAGAATACCTTTATATATATATATATATATGTATTATATTACGACGATCGTAAAATGCGTTATACTACCTAATAATATTTATTGTTTAAAACATATATAACTCTCATGCGCAACGGCCAGAACATTATACACATTAGTCATTAGGAGGCGCATATAATATATACGCGGTATTATATTATATCGTGTGAGATGTGCTTCTTCTTCTGTATATATATATATATATATGTGATCGCGCACATCGAATCTCTCGTACGTCGTATATTATTATTAAATTTTTTTATATATACAATATATATTGTATACGTCGTTTTTAAAGAGTATTTTCTCTTAACGTTTTTTTTTTCTCTATACATATTACACGTGTATAAATGCGATCGTACAATGTATACGATACATAACTGCTCGGGTATATTTTTCAATTTTTAATGAGAAATATTTATATTTTTTCCGTCTACATATTTGGCTGATAACTTTTTTTATATTTTCTTGAAAAAAACGTATAAATTAGTAAAAACTACTGAAAAAAAAAAATACCCGTTACATATCGAAAGCGTTATTAATTTTCCTTAAATTTCGGGGAGGGAGGCCTCAGCCTCATCGGGCTTCCTGGCTACGCCATTGATTCCGTTCAATATTTTAAAGTTTTTTTTTTTTTTTATGTAAATACTTCCGCGTTATATAATATAATAAATACGTATTTTGACGTGTAAACATCTGTTACGGCGGTATGAGGGTGAATCTCGGGGAAACGGGACGGAAATGTGTAAGCTGTTGTCATGACAACTATAATAATAATATTTATTATCGAAATTACTTTGAATAAACGTACAGATATTCACGAATCCCGGTCACAGTTCCGTTCCATTTTTGCCGCTCACGCGACGTTTACTGCACATCAATGCGTCTCGAGTATACTGGCAGACTATCGTTTTTTTAATTTAATTTCATTCGCGAAGGACTTCAAATTTAAAAAGGTAACGAGCCGCGGGGCGTGTTTATGGATATCGCTTAAGTGAATTATTTGGATAAAGATTTTAGAGTTTTGTTTTTATTTGAAATTTGAAAGCAATGATATATAAGTCATTGCATTCGATAAAACGATTCTGAGCGGAGCTTATACTTTTCTCGTGATTGTAGTTTGAAGTTACATATATTTGGTGAAAATTGCAGGTTTCTATGACTATTAGTTTCGAAATTACGAAGAAATTCGTAACAACAATCGATCGAGACGAAATTGCATTTTTAGCGTTTTTTAGTTATATTTTCAGGCGCTTTTGAGAAAATCGAAAAGTGACCTCTCTAAAGTACCGACTATAGATGCGAATTGCTGCCGGGAACAACGAACTGTGACGACCGAAGAGATCGGAGCGCTCTTTCTGGTCGAAAATCTGTACACAGGATAGAAAAAAATAAATAAATAAACATCATTGTAAAAACAGTGGATTCATCGCTCCGCTCGGAATCTAAAAAAATTTAAAACGTTATCCTATTTCTTTAAAAATAATAATCAAAATAGCAAATTACAATATATATATATATATATACGTTTTAGAAAGGGGGGTTTTTAAACGTATCGATATTGCTTTATAAATTCATTTTGTCGAACGATTTATTGTCAAAATCCAAACGTTTTTTTCTTCTCGCTAATCCGCAAATGTTACAGCGAGACAGATTACGTACTCTCGGTATCGAATCGAATCGAATTTTTCCGTAAAAATTACAAAAAAAAAAAAACTATTCATCAGATCTCCGCGAGACGTTCTGTATAGTATATATATATATATATAATCAATAAACGTGTGGTGTGTCCGCATGATGGGTGGGCACACCGCTGATATTTGTTTTATTAAAAAACAGTGTGTGAGACACAGACGGAGTGTGTGAGTGGTTAAGACAAAAAAAATAAAAAATAAAATTTAAACAACACACGCGCATTCCGTGCACGTGACCGGAATAATATATTATCAGTATAATAATATATAGGTACCTGTATATAACAGTGGTACAGCGGCGGCGGTGCAGGAAACCGAAGGAAACCCGCGTTCCGCATTCGTTTTCAGTGCACGGGAGAAATATCACTCCGTAGACGGTTTTTTTTTTCTTAGACGGTACAGATTGGTATATAGGTGGGAGATTTTATCGCAATTTATACGCATTTATTTGATAGAGAGAAAAAAAAAAACGTCGCGACCGGTGGCGTTAAAATTTACCGTGCTGGGTCGCATCGCCCATGAAATCTTGTAATATTTAAAAAGCGTTTATTTAACGTTTCATCACGATTGTTTCGACTGGAAAATATAACTCGCGTGCGTACGTATACGCTATTTACGCGAAGAAAATTATAAAAAATATATACGTATAATATATTAGGGCGGTGCTTAAAAATATTTTTTTTTTCATTTGGAAAACGAATTTCTTAGACGGTGCGATACTTACTATAAATATTTAAAAGAGAAAACTTTGAGCGTATACACGTTGGTCGCAAATAATACTCGCAAAAACCCGTTGAATTCCGTCAATGCGTATATTTTGTATTTTTTACGCGGTCGGATTACTACTACGGTCGAGTTAGGAATAATGTAATTCTTCTTCTTGTCGAGTCCGGTTTTAGAATGCCAATAACAATAATAATAATATAGTTAAATAAATAAAATAAATAAATAATAAAATAAATCAATTTGGTACATCTAAATAGAAAATAAATAAATAAATAAAAATCACATATTCGGTAACGTTTTATATTTTGCGCTGCAACCAGTAAGTATAGCCACCTCTAGAGCATTTGCGTTTGCCAATATCAGATCTTCTTTGGTGCATTGTGCTGGACTCGTGGTGCATGACATGAGGTGTTCATCGGTCTGTTGTTCTCCACATTCACAAGTTTCGTTTTCTTCATTAAAGCCCCATTTCACGATGTTAGCTCCAGTCCTTGCCACTCCAGCTCTTAATCTATTTAGGGTTTTCCATAGTGGCCATGGTAAATGTCCGCCCAGCGGGAGTTGTTGTGTAGGCTGGATCAGTTCTTCCGGTTGTAGCTCATCTTGCCACCTTTGTAGCCTAGCTTTTTGTGGGGGTTCGTGGAGTTCTTTTGCTGTGTACATAAAGCTCCTTCGAGATTTAAGTCCAGTACTCGTGGTCCTATACCCGAACATTGGATGTCTTTCGTCTTTTATCTGTTTGGTTTTTTTCTATGTCGGTGGTTACACGTCTCCTAATTTCAGATGGAGCTATATGCCTGCTAGAAGGTATAACTTGTATGTAGGCGTTGGCCTAAGGCGTCCCGTTATGCGGATTCTGCAAGACTCGTTCAGTGCGACAGATACATTTTACATTTTAATGTAATATAATAATAACACGTTACGTATAACGAACTGGTTGAATCGGAAAATTGGACTCGTTTTATATTCTACAAAAAAAAAAGCACTACTCGCGATCGATAACACCCTGCAGGGAGCAGTGAACTATTTTTACTACATGGAGAAAAAATAATAATGTGTCAAACACTGTGCACTAGCCGATCATGTACTGTAGCTTTGTCGTCCACACGAAGAGCGAACGCCCACTAGGATAGTAAATTAAGTGGTGGGAGTTTTTGCTAGTAGTTCAAAAAAATAGAACGCAGTCCTATTCAACTAGCTTGCTAGCGTCTTCACTAGCTCGATAGCCTAGAAACGAAGCTAGCTCTTAGTATACACGAAGCTAAAATTACTAGCTTTCTAGCTTACTAGCACTAGCTTGCTGTCCTAGCTTTAAAAACTATAGCCTCGTGGAGTCTAGGACGAAATCCCGCCGCCAAAATCGCGTTCGGACAAAATCCCGTCGGACGGCATCCCGCTCGGACGAAATCCCGCAAAAAGTTCATTAAATTGTTTCGCCAATAGTGAATTTTAACGATGCATAAGATTCATTAAATGGGCGTGTTTAAAATGTTGTTTTAGACGTATGCGACGTGAAATGCGTGTGTGTTTGTACTGTTATATTAATTTTTTGTTACGAATGCCATATACAAATATCGGAAATTCGAAGATAAAGTACAGTAGATCGTACACGCGCGTCAGTTAATTGCGTATATACGTATATTACGATTTCCTATTTATCGTTCAAGCGATAACGCATAACCAGTTCCGCATATAATATATTATACGTATATACTTTTATAAATAACGATAATAACCAATACAGATCAGCAGTAGACAACTTTTGAAACAGTTTAATGCAGAGGTTCTCAAACTTTTCAGGCCAGGCCCCCCTTTTAGTTAACCCCAGACCTGAGCCCCCCTCATAAAAATAATTTTAATAGTCATGTTTAGAGTAAAAAAATGTTAAAAACAAACAACAAATATTGATAAATATTAATATTACAAATTTATTTTAAAATAAAATGTATTTTTTATAAAATATTTTAATTAATAGGCCAATTTTAATGTGATGGGTGGGCTTGTTTTTTTTCATCACAAAGTTTGGTGAAACGAGGAGAGATATTTGATAAAGCTACTCTCAATTCTTTGCTGACATCCAGTCTTCCACGGTACTTAGACTTTATTGATCGGATGAATCGGACATTTCACAATTTTTTTAATTTTTTCTACCAATGCAATGTTGATTTTTAAAATTGTCTTGCGCCCCCCCTATAAAGCTTTTGCGCCCCCCTGGAGGGTCGCGCCCCACACTTTGAGAACCTCTGGTTTAATGAATTACGTTATAATGAATTTACGTAAAATACGTTTTTTTTTTTTGCGGGATTTTGCCCGGCGGGATTTCATCCGGGCGGGATTTTGTCTAGACGCGATTTTGGTGGCGGGATTTTGTCCGGACACCCAGCCGCCTCGTGTATCCCGGGCATATTAAATCATTGGTTTTTAGCGATTTACATTATACACCGCTTCCGAAACAAAACATTTATATGTACAAATGATGTACCAATATACCCAGTATATACGTCAGAAACGACAACCTTAAAGTGTGTTGATCCTGTACCCTGTACCCTCGATTTTAGGTGGTGCGAACGCGCCACCTTGGAGCATGTATTCGGCGCCACTGCGCGCGCCGCGTATAGTATAACGTGTAAAATTAGACGGTGCGCATAATATACCGCGCGAGCAGAGGTGGCGGCGGCGGCGGCGGCGGCGGGTTAAATGCGGTATATTACGTCGTCGTCGTCTGCAGACTGCCACGACCGCGGGGGGACATTTTCCAGTCCCGTCTGTCGTCACAATCTACACACACACACACACACACGCCGGTGTCTTTCCACTCGTTCTCGCGCGTTATATAGTACCACCGAATTGTCTCTCTCTCTCTCTCAGCGGCGGCGGCGGCCACCATATTATTATTATTATTATTATTATTATTATTATTATTATATACGGATACCCCGCTGCGTATAGTCGTCCCCGTCCGCCACCGGTCGCGATCCGTTTTTTTTTTTTATACGCATATTATTACGTTATTATTACGGAGGAGAATATTCACCGCGGCGGCGACGGTGGCGAGGCCCACACACAAGTTAACAACTAATTATCGATCGCCGTATATAATATAATATAATACACACTCGGGTAGGTATACTACACGTCGTCGCTCTGCGTGCGCGCGCGCCAGAGTTTCGTATAATATATTACACAATATAATATATATATATATATATACCCGAGTTATTTGTGTATAATAATACTATAGGTACGCGCGATATATTATTATTATTATTATTATATTTATCGTGTAATACGCCTTTCGTTTTCCTCCCCCACACAGAAGAAGTAAAAGACATTTATTTTATTCTTTATACGCGCGTATTTATAATTATATATATATATATACGTACCCGATGACTGCACTGCAGTGTATTGCTGCGCCGACGACGACGACGACGATTTCAAAAATATTATAAATATAAGTAGGGGTACCGCGACCGGCGAGGATTTATATGCGCATTCGCTCGGTATTTTGTTTTTTTTTTTTTATTGTAACGGTCCAAAAAGCGGCTACGAATTCGAATTGACAGAACGTGAAATAATATAATATGTGTATAGAGACGATTTTATTAGAACGAGCCATATATAGAAAACGAATTCTAAATTACAACTCTCTCTATATATTAATCATAAACCCTTAAAAAAATTAACCGAACAAATTTAAAAAAAAAAAATTGTTAATAATTCGTTTTTGAAGGTCTTAAAAAAAACAGAAATAAAAAAAGTGGGAAAGTCGTTTTGTAGGAGTGGTGTTCACGAGGAATTCAAATCCGTTTTCAAATTTCTTATCGCACCAATATCAACAGATCGGTACGTCGGAAGTACGAAACGTCTGTTTTACCATGTTTCAAGACAAAGAGAGGAAATAACCGCTTTCAATCCCCTTAGCATTGTGTATACAGCAAGCGCACTTTGGACCCGTGCTCGGTCATAATTTTACGACTTCTCGGAAACATAGATAATTAATATAAAAAACATATTATACAATAATAATAGTTGTTCGATATTGGCGGAAATTCACAGTTCTTACTTATCGTATTATTAGATATTATAGCGATAACGAACGACGCGGCGGCGGTCGCGATAGAAATTTCGCGACCGTCTCGCACTATAGTCGCACTCTCCGCTCCGTGCGCGTCGCGACGATCCGCCGTCCAGCGACAACGGGCGTCTCGAGCCTTTCTGAGCCGCGCGTCGGTCGGCGCCTATGCTCGCGGGCATCGGCGCAACTAGACCTAAATTTTAGAGGGTGCTAAAATCGCGTGTACGTCACTGACCAAAATACTCACTACACCATCTCCCCCACCCCAAACACGTACAATTGAAAACCGTTAATAACGCAACTCCGACATTATTATTGATTTGAACATTTACCGATATATTGCACTTGGAAAGTAGGTAAACAATTGTAAATTATTATTACATTATAATATTTTTTTTTTTTTTTATACAATTTACATCCGATACAATAAATACAAAAGACATACGTTCGATGTTAGATAATAAAAATATGAATTATAAAATTTACTATATTTATATTAACTGTATTCGTATTGTAGTTACTTATCTGAGTGATTGAGTATTCCTGTTTTCATATTGTTTGCAACACGCCTTTCAATATTTAAAGTGATGAACGCGTCAGTTAAGCGTTAAATCTGCTAATTACTTGTACAAGTCGGGAAAAACCTCGTTTCGAATTGTTTTTTTTTCATTAAAAATTTAAATCTGAATACTTTGGGGGTGCTAAAGTCCCCCTAGCACACCCCTAGTTGCGCCTATGCTCGCGGGCACTGACTATTTTGGTGCGTTTGAACCGCGTCTTTGTGGCCGTGGGACCCTGTCGGTCCTTGGTCATTGGTTTGCCGTGTTTTTTAGTCGCGGCGGTCACTATATACTCGTGTGCGCCGAATAATTTCGCGTTGCGAGTTGCGACCGTAGACATACTAACATAATATGGACTGCGCTTCGTTAGGAATTGGCGTCCTCGTCATGTGATAACGAAAACCTATGGAAAAATAAAACGAGTGTAAAAATGTTTCATCCGTGATATTAGTGATAATCAGTCATTAACGTTCACAGAGTTTCTAAATGTCTTCATTACTGATATTAGGTAATTTGGTGACATTTGGCAGTAAAGCGGTTTATGAAATTCCGTGGAAAAATTGAAATTTATCAAATTTTTTCTTTCAAAGCAAATAGTTTATCCTGCGGACACATTTATATAATAGGCAGGGGGGTAGGAAAGCGCAGTCCATATGTTAATGTGTCTGTGGTTGCGACGCACCCGTGGGCCCGTAGTAGTAACGCGTACGCCTTTGGTTGTGCGTCATCCGTCTTCGTACGCGGGAATTATTGCACGCGTCTGCGGACTGCCTTTCAAGTGATCTTCGTCGTCAACAGCCGTCGCCATCGATCCGCCGCATGTGGAAGTCCCGAGATCCAGTACGACAACGCCTGACACGTGACGTTTTTTATTATTATTTATTATTTGTATTTTTCTTTTTTTGTCATCGTAATATTATACTGTGTTAATCGTATTATTTATTATTTTGTACACGCATGTCTTGGGCGTTTGATTAATAATATTATTGTTCGTAAAATACAGTTCAAGGGTCAGTCATTTGCGACTACTTCAGAAAATATTAGTTTTTCTCTCGGTACCTACAACATTTTCGTTTAGGTACCCATTCATTCGTATAAATACCGATGCAAGTTATCGGGGTCACCTTACGGAGAACCCCTTTAGCGCACAATAGTCGTGAACTGACAAAGTTCCATAACAATAACGATAGCGCGCGATGTCCGCACATCGTATATCATAGCGTTTTCCACCAATTTCATTAGTTACACTCATAGACATATAAACTAATGCACTGCGCTTAGAGAGAGAAACACGGGGACGAGAATGTTGGAAAGAGAAAAGAGACTGGTGAGGAAAATACTTTTTTCCATGACACAAAGTAAGAATATATTCCATGATGATACGTGTTTCTACCTTTATAAATTAATGTTATCAGGTCTATGGTTTCTACAAGACTACACGTAACGTCAAAACCTAATTTTGATTTTCCTGTTAACTTGTCGTTATACCTATTTCAAATTTTGTATTTTATTAATTTGTTAATAATTTATTTTTTCGTATAGACTTGAGTGTTTAGTTATTCTTCCATTTCCTCTGTTATGTTTTCTCTCTCATACTATTTCGTCCCCGACAACTATAGAGTGGGTGGTGTGGAATGCGCAGTCCATTAGTTTATATGTCTATGGTTACACTACTACACCCGTGTGCACCGTATCCATAGATAATACATAATGGACAGGCCGTATTCGTTATCAGGCGTTCCCGAATCTTCTGTCTCACTCAGCAAATATTTAGATAACCGATACGTAGATAACAGAATGTACTATTTTTCAATTATTATTTCATGGAACAAATTATTATTACATGGAACAAAAAAATAATTTCTTGCTGAGTAGGATAGAAGATTTGATTTTAATATTGCCATCTCTCTTCTTTATTCAGGAACGCTGCCCGCTACACGTATTGTATACACGTGGCCTATCCGTTACGTATTATCTATGACTGTATCACACTATATACACCCGTGTGCACTGTATCACACTACACGCGTGTAACAACAAGAGCAGCAATGCGTTATCAATAAAGAGCGTTTGATATGAAGTGGAATATGTTTAAAGTTATAACCGCCAAAAGTGCACTCATAATAATTCATAAACACCCAGCCACGAATTTTTAATAAATGAATGCGTGGTTAACGTATAATCTTCTCACGAAATATACCACAGAATAAAACAATATACTGAATATAATATTATCAATTAAATGATAATTTGACGGTGTCCTTTTTTTCTGCACTCGTGTAGATAATAAATACACCGGACTTTCATGTGGAATTCGCATTATCTACTGCACTATTGATAACAGCTGATAATAATCATTATCAGAAAAAAAAATGTACACGAGTGTAGGCATATGGAAAACGCTATATAAGTGTTATTGAATTCGGGGTATTGACTTAATGCAGGTAGATTAATAGTAGGTGGTGTTTCGAGATTTTTCAAAATTTTATGTATTTTTGAGGCTGATACCTACTACCATTGTAACAAACGAAAAGTTATCGGCGTGATTTACCAAGCTAGAATTGGAGGGGGATATCGGGCGTTTCCGATTGTATTGCGAAAATGTGGAAAAATTGAAATTTTAACTACAAAACCGTTTCACGGGAGAAAGAACCCCCGAAGGCTACGGTTATACTTAAGACGCTAAATTTTCGCACAATATAAATTACAATATTGTCTATACAATATCACAGAGCTCTTTTTTAAATAATCTTTAATTCCAAAGGAGTTACGTGATTCGAAAAAAATCGTAAAAATAGTATTTTTTAAATGCTTATAACTTTTTAATAATTAAAGATATTTTTTCCGCTCTGGTATTGTATGGATAATATTGTAATTTATAATGTGCGAAAATTTGGTGTCTTAAGTACAACTGCGGCCTTCAGGGTTCTTTCCAGCGTGAAGCAATTATTTCGATGAAAATCATAGGAGTGTAAACGTCCTCTTAAACGGTATATTTCTACAAAATAATAGCGTAAACGCGTATTTTATAGCGCATGCGGCTTGTAGAGCGTATGAATCCGAGCCGTAATTATAAAAAAAACGTACTGCGTGCGCGAGACTTTTGAAATCATTTACTGCCGCGACGGGACCGAATCCGTTCTAATCCCCAAAAACTATAATAGACGACACGCGCGTATTGTTCCAGACATGTTCTAAAACCTGGTTTCTCTGGTTTCGACTCGTTTGCAGGCGTATATAAACGAACGAAATAATAGAAAACGCTCATTATCCAGTGCAGGGGTATTCAAAAGTTCTTTACTGCAACTACTGCTACTATATATACTATTCGCTCGAGTATACCTACCTCGCCGACGTCTCTTGTACCGTCCGGTTGTTGTTTTCAGGTCACGCACCGAAAACCCTTAATCGGCGTTTCGTTCGCTCCGCCATAACAACAATCAAGCGCGGATCCGAGGGGGGGGGCTAAGGGGCTTTAGCCCCCCTTGGGCTGTAGTCATTGCTTAAAAATTATACATATAACTACCTAAATAGGTATAATTTTAGGTAGCTGATCATCGTATAGCCCCCCTTCTGTGATTTCTGGATCCGCGCCTGACAACAATGTACGATGTCTGCACACACGCAAATATGCATGTATATATATATATATATATTGTAATCGTTACAGCCACGATTAGAAAAGATTAAGCTGATGTGAAGCACTCTTGTCATTCGACCACTTGGTATACCGTTAAAAAAAAAAAAAAAAATCTATGAGATCGTCACTAAATATAATTTAATTTACGTAACTGTTAATTCTTGTATCCATCTCTGTACGGTAAGACTCTCGATAAATAGCCGGCACCGGGCCACTTATAACAAAATCGGGCCCCGCCGAAACGAAGCTTGCACACCGTCAGCCTGTATAGTAGTGTGTAGTCGCGCCTGCACTGATATTATAATATAAACTCGGCGTCTGAATACGAAAAGAAGTTTCTCCGTATGTGGTTGAAAATTAGTGAAAATAAAAATCACGTAGCGCGTACCAACGCGTTTTTCCGGCGTCGTTTCGATACGCAATTATTATTGCGTCGCGAGCAAATTATTATTATAATAAATTCTCGCCCTGTTGTTGTTGTTGACGTGCATGTCGCCCGCCCCCCCCCCACACACCAATTTTGAAATTTTTAATAATTTTTATGCAACACGTTATTACTTATTTGTACGAATTTGTATGACCGTTTTCAGAATTTGTACGACATTGTTGTTGACGTAATGATAAAAAAATTGAAGGGGGGCCAGGGACATATTATGTCGCGCCAGCCCCCACTTCAGCAATAATGAAGTTTTTTTTTCATTTTTCTGCACCAAAATTTAGTATACTCTATTTGTACGAATTCATACGATCACTTACAAAAATAATTCCCCCCCTCCCGTCATATTTAAAAAACCCGTTTTGCCGTGTCGCCAGCCCCCTCCACTTTACAAATATCAATTTTTTTTTCATCGAAATATCAATACACATTTGTACGAATTTGTACGACCATTTTCAAAACGAATTTCCTTTCCCCCTCTACGTTATATTTTTAAAAACCCGTTTTGCCGTGTCGCCAGCCCCCCCACTTTACAAATTTCAATTTTTTTTCTTCATCGAAATATCAATACTTATTTGTATGAATTTAACTGTTGTTGTTGTTGTTGAACGCGGGTGTAGATCTTTATTTTTTTCTCCTTCCGTATTTATAGATCGCGGACAAAACGATCCACATAAATCTGTGTGTGTGTGTGTGTGTGTACGACGGGCGAAATTGATGTACAACGACGACGAATCGGCCGGAGTGTTGTTTCAGACAAACATTATAATATAACGGGGCGTAATGTGAGAGCGTGCGTCTTCGTCGCGCTGCACTGTCGTACACATATAGCACACGGCCGGTAGTCATATGTCCTAAGGTAGTAGTAATAATCGTCGTCGTTTACACCGCATTAACGGTATATATTACGGTTGACGTTTTAAAAGGCGAATAATTTATTAACGACGCTGGCGTTAAAACGTTTTTGTGCGGTGAAAACGCCCAAAAATAAAAATCACGCTCGCTCGCGCGCGCGCGCATTAACGGTTCGAGTCGATTGCGCTCACCAGATGTGTGTTTGCAGTGCGCGAGCGAGTAAAAGACACACCAGAACGTACATATATATATATATATATATAGTGACTACGGTAATATTTATTATAAAATATAAAATACGCGGGGCGACCACGGGAGCACCAGAAAAAAAAAAAAAAATCTTGCCGGCGTCGTCTGCCGCTGATGCGCGTTTTACCACACCTCCCCCTCGTTTGGACACGAATGATTTGTGTTGACACGTGCTAACAATAATTAACGCTGGGGCCCGTTTATGTACGGCGCGTGTGTCGCCTTATTTTTCCAAGACGGAACGTATTAAAAACGAAACGCTGCTCCACTGTAACATACGAACGTGAAATTAGTTTTTATGGACTCTCTATTTGTCGCTCTCACGGATTTGACTACAGCAGCCAGCAATCGTTTAACGTCGTCGTCGTCGTCGTCGTCTCCTCGACTCGCAACGATATGCGCGCGTACGTTTTCGGGACCGCTAAAAATATTGTCTGTTATCCGGCTCGTACGATATTCAAAATACTGCTGATATTTAAAAAAAAAAATAAAAATTTCTTCTTCTTCTTCTTCTTACGCTCCCTTATTACTTACTACTCCCGAGAGAAACTCGTTTTGAGTAGGTGTTGGGCTGTGAGCACATTTTTTTCTTTTTGCATTATACAGCTCTGCGCGTGGTCCGGTTGCGTATTAACATTCTGTACATTGCTACGCCACACTGCTGTTTCGCGATTGGTCTATTCAAAAATTTACCGCCGGAATTACATTATGTTCCATAAAATTTGTGATATCAGTGTGTTATCAGGGTTATACTATGCTCATCATGACAAGTCTAAACGGTCTACGGTGTATACAGTGTGAAAACGTTAAATAAATAGTAAACGTTTAAAATAAACGAGTAAACGTGTACAACGAGGAAAGATGAATCCATACGTTCATTTCATTTCATTGAAATACGCGAAATAATATTATTATTAATAATAATAAATAATAAACATCGCGTACGCGCGTACGAACGGTCGCTCGGTCAGCGTCAAATTAAACACCCGCGCATATACCGACGTAGCGCGTCAGCCGACCGTAATAAAACGCGAAAAGAAAGTAGTCACCAGATAGCGCTACGACACAACAAAAAGGGCGTGGCAGAAAGGCGCATATAAATAGCGGTCCGAAACCATCGGACCGCTCAGTGTAGTCACGGCTGTCAGACGCGAATAACATAGTTTGACTGTGGTGTGTGTGTGTGTGTCGAGACTGACCGTTATTTATTTGCGCCTTTCTGCCACGCCCTCTATGTCGTGTCGTAGCGCCATCTGGCGACTACTTTCTTTTCCCGTTTTATTGTTATTTCGTTTACGTTCCGTGCACGTCGTTCTTCCTTTTTCTACATCTGCATTTCGTCTCGGTACATTAATAGATATTTCTTCTTGGTTATTACTCGTCGATGAAATTAGCAATAGGCTAATTTCATTGGCTCCATTTATGAACATCATGTTTAACCGCCACTGACTTTTTCTATTCCGTCTTCATCTAATCTTCTTTTCCCTTCTTCAATCATTTCTCCACAACGTTTCTCACGGCTTCCGAATAAATATCACGACCTATTCTCTCTCAAATTTCTACACAACGTATCTGATACTATATACGCATTCATTTCTCAATCTATCCTTCCTGTATAGTCACTGTCCATCGCTCATCTCGGCTACACTCATCCTGCGTTCCGTTTTCCTATCCTACTGCACAGACAAAAATCACTGTTTTTTTTTTTCTACATTTTTGTCGTAAAAATTGTTCATCCTTGGCTCCGTTCCGTTTTCCCGACGATGTCGTTGCCGTACACGATCTGTCGCAAGTCCCTTCCCGCACGTTCTGCAGTCTATAGCGTTTTGGTCTATTTCGAGCGCGTCGGAGCATTAACGAAACGACACTGATTTATACCCCTTGTTGTTGTTACAGTAGTACGACAAGCGAAGCGCCAGTAATCGGATAAAAACGATAGAATTCGTTCCGAAACTATACACCGAAAACGGGTTGTCGTCGACAAATAAATGTTGAAAAAAAAAAGAAATTTAGTATACACGCGCGAATATCGTTCGTATTAAAAAAAAATTATAATTGCGCGTATTTATAATATTTAAAAAACTGTGTCGGAAACACTGCGCAGATAACGTATGCGTGTATGATACGACTTCTTCGTGTTGTTTCATTATAATATGTTTTGTTTTTCAGTTTTTATTTTACGCTATTATTTCGAGAATAATATATATATTTAAAACGGTTCGTTGTAATTTGATATGTAAAAAGGACCTTTGGGAACAATCTACTTTGATTGTTATTGGTTTTTATTATTATTTTTTTTTAAACAAAATATATGAGCGAATTTATACAAAAACCGTGATACCCGCGATTGTGTATTGTATACTTAAAATACGGAAATTATATAAATGGAAGGCAATCGATAAACGTTTTATCGATACAGCCGAACGTAAAACATCAATATACAATTAAAATACGGTATAATTAATCTTTTTTAAAGTACCAAAATTATTTTTTAAACGTTCAATAGATAAACGTAACGATACGAATTTTATATACCGACGTTCGATAAATCAGCGTGTAGTAATTAATGCGATCACAACCAATTTGCGTAATAAATTAGACGATTGTAGAAAATAATAATATATACTTTGTTCAAATAGATACACGAATTAATTCGTCGATAAAACGCGCGCGTTTCCGGGTCAAATGGCGTGTTTAGTTTTTACGCGTTACATCTCATTTTATATAATATAATATACATAGGCGGATCTACGGGGTGTGCCTTGGCACACCCTAAAGTAAAAAAAAAAATATATTATACAATAAGTTATAGTATTGGTTAGTAAACAAGTGTTGGATACTTAAAATATTTTGACTTTAGTGTGTGGAAAAAATTATGAGCTAAAAAAAAAACGCATAAAACGGGTGAATTTGTTTATAGCCTCCCCTCTATATTATAAAAAAAAAATAATTACAAAAAAGGCCGGGCACACTCAAACGTAAAACTCTGGGTTCGCTATTGTGAAAGAACTGATCGGAAGCACCTGCAAGGAGAATTGATCAGGAATAGTCGAACTGAAGCACCGCACATTGTGACATTCGGGGAGACCTCTTCCGATTTATACGATAATAAGAATAAACATTATTTGTATAATACTAGCTCTTGTTTTATTCCACGCAAGGTGACCTTGTCTCAAACAACAATAAGTGTCACACACCGAGATCCCCGAGACCACGATAAAATAAACAAAACTCCCAGAGCAGGAGCAAAGGTAGAGAGGACGTTATACATGGCGTATATAGTTTTGTTTTTTTTTTTGGTACGAAAAGCGCGAAAAATCTGTTATCAACATCAGCGGTCATTAATTAATAATAATTATAATATTTAACAAAGAAACCGTTCAATTCGAAAACGAAAAAGGTCGTTGAACACGCGTAGAATATATATACTTCAAACTTATACACGCTCAACAGAATAGAAAACGTGTTCGAAGTTTTTCACATCCCGAACTCTTTTCGAAACTTAATTTAAAATTTCAATATTCATTTAAGTACTACGGCGGCGGTGTAAAAAAAATTAAGAATAAAATCTTTTACTGTATAGTTTTACCAAATTTTTCCGTTCCGGACCCGAAAACAAAAAGTTCAACTCGATAATCTGTATAATACGAAAAAAAAAAACATTGAAAATTCTCTCGGAAGCGGACGAAACGAGCGATTTCAACGTCGTACAGTGGCGTAGCCAGGGGGGGGGGCAGTTTTGGGTGTTTAAACCTCCCCCCATTGCCTTTTTTTTATATACTTTTTAATCTAATAAATGTATACAATTTATACAATTGTATATGTTTCATTAATTCTAGTACCTATTGCAAAAAAAAAAAAAATATGATATATTTTGTCATTTTACAAGTAAAAGCATATAATACTTTTGAAAACTCGTCCAGAGTCCAGACTGATAACAATAGATGTCTATAATTATGGTTATACGTGCACGATTAAAGATCGACGAGTTGAACAACGAGCTGCATTACTCCGCGGTTCGACGTGTTCTCTATATGACATGACTAATAAACCTCTCTAAATCAGTTGAGAAATTCTACTAAACTTCTAGCGCTAAATAGTGCATTTATGAGCATTGTGCGACAAACTTAACAAAAAAAACGTAAAAAAGCTTATAATTTCGTTTATACTTAAAAACCCCTTCCCCTCCCCATTACATAATCCTGGCTACGCCACTGACGTCGAAAATACAGTATATATATATATCATACGTTTTTAGCTCGAGTACGGACTACTCGAGTTCGAAAATAAGTCGTCTAATTAAAAATACTTTTACTATATATCCGCGTCTGCGGATCAAATAAAACGCGCGGTGGTGACCGTTGTAAACAGCAGTAGTCGTCGTTGAAAATTATTCTGGCTGCTGTTGCTCGACAGTATGTGTAATAATATACGCGGATTATTTTTAAACATAATCTTGCAGAGACAGTACTACGCGCGATAGTGTCCTACATTGTACCGTGGGACACTATAGTGATTTTTATAAACGAACCTATTTATGTATTATATATTATACGTACAATACGCCTGCACGCTATTATAAATTTATATTATATTCATATATATATATATATATATAAATATAGTTAAATATTTATCACGTTTAATATATTTTAAACGCGCACATAATCGCGTAATATATATCATATTAAACGCGTGTACCTCTATATATACACGTTTTATATTAAAAAAAAAAAAAAAATACATCTCATTATATTATGTATATTTACGCATATTTACGACCCGGATTATAGTGAAAAAAAAAAAAACTACTAAACTAAATATTATATTATTTTGTACTATACACTCGAAACGAACGGCGCGTAAAACTACGTGTGTATTGGCGTGAACGCGGGACGATTCGATATTTAAATTTGTAAAATAAATTAAATAAAATTCGTATAAATACCGTAGAATATATTGTTTTAATATTTTATCGTATATATAAAAAAAAAAAAAAAATAGAAATCGCGTTTTCCGAACGAAAAATCACTACTGAGATTCGATAATAATTTTTTGTCTGTCGTGGACGCTATTTTTTTTTTACGAGTTCAAATCCAGTCAGGCCCGTACTGGCTGCTCTCTTATAGGGCGGTTGCTGAATCCTATAAGGGCGCCTAAAAAATTTTTTTTTTCATTTTAGAAGTCTAAATATTACTGATTAAGAATCTTAATTGGTTTAGAGCGACAAACCGAACACCAACAAACCGCATGAAAACAAAATTGGCAATGACGATACCAAAATGTCTATGCGACTATAAACGGTGTACCTATATATATACATATGAAAAAAAAAACATTTTTTTAAATATTATATCGTTGAATTTTATCCAGTTGTAATTGGAAAATTTATCGAAGTCAATATTACTCAAAAATCTATTTAATAGACGTAATTTCTTTAAATTTAATGGGCGCATTATTGTGCCTCGTAATTTTAAAGGGCGCATCGTACATCTGCCCGGTACGGCCTGAATCCAGTACATATTATGTACAACGCGATGCTGCTGCGTATAATCTTACGTACCAGCCTTATCGTATAATATATTATAATAACTATATATACGCTGTATTACTCGTACACACCGATTGTGTTAAACGCGCCGTTTATCCGTTTTAATGTTGACCACGACACGGAATTTTCAGAAAAATACTCGATGTTTAAATCATCGGAATAAAGTCTATTAATTATACTTCGATGAATTCGATATATACGCGTGTACGCCGAACAGGTTTTGTTTTTCTCCAATACTCTTGGTCTACCGGTGTTTTTTTATATTTATATACGTACGTATATATGAGTACACCGCAGATGAAATATTATAACACATTTCGTGTTAAAAAAAAAAAAAAAAAATGATTGAACTTTTCTGTTATAAACGACGGAATTATTTTTTAATCCGTTTTCCTTCATCTGTTAATAATATATAATATTACTGCGCGCCCGTAATGTGCTGACTAAACGACATATTATAATTTTTTTTTTCCTTCTTTCCGTTTATATAATACCTGTTTATTATTATTATTATTTTTTTTTTTTAGTTATTACCATATTAATCGGTGACTGTTTTTTTTTTTTACCATAACACAAATACCGATAATATTTTGTTATTTTTATTAACGGCGTTATAACGCCGCCGCGCGATAACTGCAGACGTGTGTACGAGCAGATAATGCATACATCATCGGTGTTTTATTAAAAAAAAAAAAAAAGAGTAAAATTTTTTTTTTTAATTTGTTACTATACGACGGCGTGAACGGTGAACCTGCAAGAAGAAAAAAAAAACAAATGCGATTTAATACTTTACAGTTATTTGAAATTTATAATGCGATATCGGTGTGTTTTTTTACGCTTTTTGGAAGTTCGATTGACGTATATATGCGTAGAATATGCGTTTTATTTCAGAGGGTTTTTTTACGAATATTGACGAAAGCGCATTACAACGTGTACCGAAAGGGTTGTGCCGAACAGTGGATCGCGAACGATTTTCACGCGACGAATACGAGCCCGAAAAAAAATTACTGTTATATTCGATGCGTTTTTAAGACAACTCGTTAAAAAACGATTTTCAACCCCGGAAATGTACAATCGTAGTTCTAGGTTGTCCGTTCGATAGATAACCACTTTCTGCTAAATAGCTACGGAATCCCGTCCGGTTCTTCGTTCCTATAATAATATAATTGTTGTGAAGTCGGATTCTCGGTCACGATAACAAAAAAAAAAAAAACGGAATTTCAACTTACGTCTCGAATTGACCGACGTCGGCGTGGACATAGCGATGCGTTTGTCGAAAATAATCGAAAACAAACGCGTATACGGTCAATAAACAGTAATTATAATAAATCGTATTTATTCTTTTTTTTTTTTTTTAATAACACTTTTTTCTAGTCCGTTCAAACTCAGCGTACTGCCCTTTGGTCTGGTTTAAACAATACACTAAAACAAAACAATATGTTAGAATCAATTCGGAATAAGTTTTTACGATTTATTTCATTCGAATTTAATATCCACTGCAGACCTCCTCCCCCACCGTAGTTCATACGATAACGTTTTAAACTTCTCCAGTCCTTACTCCACTCAATGACCGTCGCTTACTTCTGCTCTCAAAATTTTCGCACAAATTACTGTCCGGTACTATTGACTGTCCAGAAATGTTGTCCTTAATTCGTTTTTGAAATAAATGACCTCAATACTCGACACCCCTTACCATTTTATCCTGTTTCCTGTAACGAAAATTATATTTTAAATTCTTCCGCTAATCTTTTAACGAATGCCGGTAATATTTACACTTTTGATTATTATATATTTAATATTGTTTTACTGTAACTTACGCGTATATTTTTGTTAATACTTTTGTTATATTTGAGTTAAAAACTTCAACAATGTAATTTTTATATTATTGTAATCTATATATATATATTTGTGTCACAACAACATATTATATGTAATAGGACGTTAGTCCGTTAATATTTGTAAATAAATAAACACTTTACATACACGATATTATTACTGTTTAAATAATTTCAATTAAAATACATACCGTTCATATTTTATTTATTAATATATCGTACAAAAAAAAAAAATAATAATAATGAATTGATTTGGTTCACCTGAAATTGAAAAAATGTCTAGAAACCTCTGACGTATACCGCAATGCAATAAATTACTGCAGTGGTCAATCGTTATAATATCATATAATATATAGTCGATTCGTTTATTATAATATTGTTATCGTTTATTCGATTACACAGTCGTGGTTTCTTTTTTTATTCTGTCGTCTGTATATACATTGACGGATACGTATTCCTTTAACGCGGTCGTTTTTTTCCACCCCACTGAAATTTTTTTCTACAAACGCCCATAACGTTCAGATATCGAAAAGGAGAATTCTCCGAGAGTAAAAAAAAAAAAATAAATAAATAATAATAATTATCTTGTCTTACGGCGGAAAAAAAACAACAGTACGTAACCGATTTAACGAAATAATTAATAAATTTACGTTTGTAAGTGAAAATCAGACGGGAGAAACGCGTTCGATTTTTTTTTTTTTAACAAGTCGATAAGAGACGAATTCAAAATCCAAAGTATATAAAGTGCGGTGTATTTTCATTTTTTCCACTCCACCTTGTGCCACAATCATAAGCGTGCGCAGACATTACTGGCAGGGTAGTCATAAATGATACATTACACATTGACATTTAACATGAACAAAAAATTTTAGATAGGGTAACTTTATTTAACTGCATTTGCCATAGTAAAAAATTATTTTATAAGTAATAATATAATGTAATATACCTAAATTAGTAGTTAATAAGTAAAAATTTAACAACACTATTTTATATATAATAAACATGGTTTGCGATAGGATTCAGTGCTTGGACAGCGGTTACTATGATAAAATAAATTAATAAAATAAAATTATGATAAATTTATTTTATCATAGCAGTTATACTAACGACGATATATATTTTTTAATTTTTCCAATATTCTTATTTCTTATACATTTTACCGTTTACGGACATGTTGAAATGGTCAAACATAATATTATGTTGAGGGCGGGGGAGTTGTTCGCAGAGTAGTCAAGTGCCTACCCTGACTACCCCGTGCGCACGCTTATGGCCACAATAATAATAATATTATATTGTTCCCGCGAGTTTCGCAAAACGCCGCGTATTTGTGCGGCCGTACTTTTGACCCCGACGGTTTAGTCCGCACACGCGGTATCCGCAAATATACGTACGCGCGGTGTACATACACTGCCAGCGGCGTGCCCAAGAATTTTCAATGGGGGGAAGGGGATGTTATAAGTAAATAGTAATAATATACATTTAAAATTTTAACGAATTGTCATGGTATAATAGGAAAAACTCAAATGTTTATGTTTCAAGCTGTCTAAAATCGTTTCTAGCTTATAATTATGTACATTTGTAAATTGTTCTATGATTAAAATTAAGGTATTCATGTCGTATGCGGTCTACCACCCGTTTCTACACGTCATATGCGGTCTACCACAACAATATGAATGAATACATAAATGTAGAATTACAGTATATGTATTTATCAGTGTGTAGAATTTCAATATAACATTTAATAATACAAAAAAATATATAAAAATATGTAGGTAAATTAAATTGGTATATGTATTAAAAACTAACTGACAAAAAATGTAAAAATATATAGAAATATGCGCATTAATCAATTTAAATTAAGTACAATATAATTTCACATCTCTTAAAAAAACAATCAAATGTGTTGTCATTCTGAATTTTTGAAGGCGCCACCGTTGTTCCGCCAAATACGAGGGCAGCAATGATGGAGATGTACCATGCATTTTTTTAATAAATCGAGGTTTTAAACTTCCCCATAAACTTTCAATAGACCGCATATGACGTGTGGAAATATACGTGGTAGACGACAAGTGTGCGGTAGACCGCATACGACACGAATACCAAAATTAATTAAAATTATAACACGTTAACACCAAGTCGTTCAATCAATATAATATTATAACATACGTTATGTGTATATAGTGAATGTTTATTGTCATAATAGTAATAACTTTTTGCTATAATAACTATAATGAAAAGTATATTGAGTAATGAGTCTAAAAAACTGCAGCTCTTATAACTGATAAGTCGTTTTCTGTAAGTCGGCAAAAAAGACAATGGGGGGCGATATAACCCCTCCCCCCCCGAGCACGCCACTGTACGCTGTACGGACGTCGGCGCAGTGGTTGTTACAAGCGAAAACGACTGAAGAGCATTATAGAATATATAATACGCGTGCACTATTATTATATTGTATTAAGAGAGCGGAATTCCTTTATTATACATGTTATGAGTATACGCGGCCGGTTCCTCGACGGTTTCGTTTTCAAAAAAAAAAAAATAAATAAATAAACGCGTATATATACGCGCGGGTTCGCTGCTGCGAAAAGGATGTGTATCATCTCTTCCGCCGCCGCCGCCGCCGCATTGAATTCGTCTACACAATGGCCTTTTAAAAGTTTTTAAAAGACATATTTTTTGAATAAAAACGCGCGTCTCCGTCCGCAGTGAAACTATTGGACCGTGTGCACTGCCGCAGGGTCAAGGAAGGTATACGCGCGCGCGCGATGGTAAGTGACGTTTTAAACACGAGCGCACAAGCGTGCCTGGACCATATTTATAAGGAGGTATGTGTGCACGTATTATAATATAACGTATACATTAATGCATTATTATATTTAAAGAGGTTTCGGTTTAAAGCTATGTATATATATATATATTATAATACGCGTGTATGCGCTGCCGCGGCCGATGAGTTCGTATAATGGCGGTTTATATACATAATAATATGTCCATTATTGTCATATTATGTATATAGCAGTTGTCAATATATTATAAGAGTTCTTCGACGACGACGACGACGTCTCCGCTCTTCTTCTTCATTGATAACCGGTGCTATAATACCACCGGTAACCAATAATAACGTTTGAATTTTCGGTGCTGCGTAAAGAGATGGGAGGGAGAGGGACGAGAGTGCGTCTGCTTTTTTTAAAAATATTTCAACGCGTCCGTCGCTTCTGATCTCGTACTAAACGGAAAGACCGTCCGGCCAGCCGCGCGAGCTCTCGTTTTCGCTGTTTTATGCGCGTGCGATGCGATTTTCTTAGCAAAAAAAAAATATTGTTTTCGTGTTTTTTTTTTTTTAGAGCGAAAAATACGATCGTATCAACATTGCTTTGACTGTATTCTTCTCTGGTCAATTATTATATAGTTATAAGCCAATACGAGTTGGACACGTTATCGGTATAAAGGATAAAACAAGAATAAAAAAAAAAAAAAATTCTAGGGTCTTGGCCTATACTCGTGTATAGACGTATTTATAAATACAGTGGAACCTCGATAAGTCGAAATTCTAGGCAAGTGATATTTTTTCGACTTATCTAAGTTTTCGACTTACTAAGGTTTTCGAGTTATCGAGGTTTAAGAAAAAAAAAATTCGACTTAAAGGGTTTTTTAAATTTATTTTATTACAAACATTATATAAATTACAGTGGGTATATTATTTTTAAATGATTATTTAAAAAAATATGATATAAAATGTGTAAGTATAGTGTTACAATTTTACAAAAAATAATTTAAGATATTACTTTGAGTTAGGTTTTTTAATAAAATTAATATGTAATTGTAAAAACCAATAATAAATCGTCTATATTCGGAACACGGAATGTTCGAGTTATCTATAGTTTTCCTTTCGAGTAATCGAGGTTTTCGCAAAGGAACGGCATTTATTTCGACTTATCAAGGTTTTCGACTTACCGAGGTTCGACTTATCGAGGTTCTACTGTATATTAATTTTTTTTAATAAAATTACGATTATTCACGGTCGTATTATGAAAATCAAGGTAATGTTATGTGTGTGTGTGTGTGTGTGTGTGTGTGTGTGTGTGTGTGTGTGTGTGTGTGTGTGTGTGTGTGTGTGTGTGTGTGTGTGTGTGTGTGTGTGTGTGTGTGTGTGTGTGTGTGTGTGTGTGTGTGTGTGAAGGGAGGCAAGCTCTTAATAAGACATGTGTATTACCGGAACGCAAATTTTTAATACACGTTTGCGTCTCTTTATTAATTTTTTCCCAATTCAAGTACCGGTAATAACGTTATACACGCGATAACGCACAATCGTACTTATATACAATATGAGTGAACGACAAAAGTTTTGAAATAAATGAAATGAAAAAAAAACATTTTTTTTTTTTTTATACGTCGTAATACATAATTCGTTTACGGGAGGGTTTCGAAACGAATGTCTTCTGAACGCATCTCAGGTTACAACTGTCCTTCTCCTCCTCAACGAGAATTTCGCTGCACGTTGAGACCCGATTACAAACATTGTTTACTATATATAATGGCGGGGCCTATTTTTTTTGTGTAATATTTCGTATTGCACACTTTTCAATTTAGACTGTAAATTCGTTATTACAAAATAAAATTTGCCCCCATACCCTAAGCACGCTTATTTCACAATTTTTTTTCTACCATTTACAGTTGATTACCATTTTTTTTTTTTTTTTAATCAAATATTACCAGGTTTTTAACAAAGAGAAATCTATGGGTAAAGAAATGAGTAAACTTTAAAAAAATATATCACATATTGTATCAACTAGTTTTTGTACCGCTACTTTACTCGCATTCATACGTTATTCTTTCAACAAAGTTGTTTAAATAACGTTCTTTCGGATTAAAAAAAAAAAAAAATTGCCCACATTTAAATAAAACTGACATAAGTCACTACACGTTTTATAATTCCGTTACACGCGACTGATTTGGTGCTGCATACAGCGTGGCGTATTACACACAAAAATAGGACCTGTATAACAGTAGTAAAATCGTTTTTTGGAATATTATTATTAGCGTTACGATGAATATAAAAAAAGCGTATAAAAATCTACACTAGCCACGTGGACTCGAAAATACAAAAAAAAAAAAAAAATTGTGACTTACGACAATTAGTATAGTAAAAAGTATGTTAGGGTAGCTGAATTTTAATACGTATTACACTGCAATTAGTATTGATGACATATTACAGAACGTTTCGTATAGACGCTGCAGCAGGGACGTCTAATATTCATTTTCAAGTTATCGCTGCAGTCAATTAGGTTGATTCGATTTAAACACGATCCCCGAGTATTATAACGAGAAAATCATAATAAATTTTCGAATCGTAGTATTTTTTTCACATTGACTCGAGAGAGAGAGAGAGAGAGAGAGAGAGAGAGAGAGAGAGAGAGTTAAAAATATTAGCCAACTCATACATTATACGGCGTATCGAAACACGATTAATTACTATACTTTATTCCACTTATTAACCGTATAATATAACGAGGTATTTTATCACTTTTATGTCATTTTTTTTTTTTTTTTATGCATGACACGATAATTTACAAACGAAATTATAAAATATCGCAGGAATTTGTGTACGCTCTTAGTAATCAAAACGAATCTGCAAATGTTGTTGGGGGGAAAAAAAAAAGAGAAGAAGAAGAAGAAATTTGCTTGCGCACGCCATTTAACTATAAACTCGAGTATTCGAATAGAAAAATAGTCGTCACTTTATACGAAAAAAAAAAATAATAATAAAAAATGCGTATTGACGAAGGAAATCTCTCGCGATTGTTTCAGAAAGGAAAAAAAAACACATATAACACGCGTTATTTGTACGAGCGCTGGACCGCTCGCGTGTGCATCTCATTGATGATAACGTTTTTGCACCCGTAAAATTGCTTCACAGTACAAAATAACTCTGCGCGTTGAAACACGGATTCAGAAATATTTTTATAATTTATATACAAAACACGTTTATGTGACTCACGTGTTACACGAGAATCGACTGCATCGACGACGTGTAATAATAATACAAAAAAAAAATATATATATATATATATGAATCGATGATTGCAAAAACGTCATGAGTCAATTATTCAAAACTTTTGCAGGATAAAAACTTTTTGGAACAACACAGTTCGTTGACTAAAAGACGTTTTCGCTGTCAACCAGATTTTTCTGTTGTAATTTTATAGATAAAAAAAAGTATAACTATTAACACGTTTTTACACTCAACGCATATACGTAGAAACACATGACTAGTACCTATATATACGTTTTTACTATAATGTCTCAATTTCATAAAATATTTCACTCGTGACGTTCATGCAATCGTCGATTCGTATAATATTTCAAACGTTATACCTATATACACGCGTTTTCTTCGACATTAGAAATACGTATTCAATTCTCGTGTTAAAAAGTCGGCGTTAACAATAACGTTAGAATTTCTTTTACCAAATATGATTTTGCCAAACGTAGAATTACGCGCCGAATTATCGAACACTGTTCGTCTATTTATTGTTCCGGCGGGGCGAGGGGATGAGGATGATCTCGTTAATTCGAATTTATTTAAATGTCGTCGCTTTCGTGATAAATCGTCCACAAAAAAAACCCCCCCGGTTCCATAACGCTAAGAACTTTTCGGGTTTTAATTTTAAACAAATAATAATAATAAAAAATCATTAGTAAAATCAAAAATTATATACGCCATCACCGAGTCTCCCGAGTCGGAACTATATATCATCACGGCCGGTGGCCGACTTTAATAGACTTGTGATCGACCTCTTGACGTTTCCCAGGTTGTCGCGATGGACCAAAAAAAAAAAAGATTGTTAATAAAAGGCCGTTAATAGGAATTAATACGGGATATCCATCGGATTACTACGTACTACGGACAATACGTATAGCTACTCGGATGTGTATTGTGTACAGTCTCGTTCTTCTTAGTTATTTATTGCTTTTTTTCTCTATCTAATTTTTATACTCTTGGGTTAAACAAAGGTACGTAAATTTTCAAAAAAAAATATTTTATTTGTTTTCTGAAAAAAATCCAAAATTTCAAGAAAATACCAAAGGAGGGAGTCGCGATCGACCTAACAGGCCACCCCTGCTATATACATATATATATATAACCGAAACACGTCGTACGCATACGTATTATAATAGCGCAGGTCGATTCTCGATTGTGTGTTTTCTGAGCAAAACACATATTTTTTTTTTTTCCTATTAAATTCCAATAATAATAATAAAATACTATCACACGCGCCTACACGCACACTATATACGTATATATATATATAGAGATATCACAAAACGCTATATGAAATAAAACACGTCTCTCGTATTATAGGTAAAAACGTTATTTATGCGCGGCGTTGTGTCGTCGAAAGGAAAAAAAAAAATGAATAATAAACACCACGCGTATAATCTCGTACGTTTTGTCATGTTTTTTTTTATATAAAAAAAAAACTGCAGGAATTTCGTTACCACTGCAGTGCGTTATGAAACCGATTATATTTTTATTATTGTTATATTACAGTGATACTGTTCGTCGTACCTACACTATTATATTTGTCGTACAAATCGCGTTGTTTTCTTCTTTGAAAATCTCCGTAACGTGGGCGGTGGTTATCCCGTAAATATGATATATTATGATGGCTGGTATATGCGCGTATTATTATTATTATTATTATTATATATTGTTGTTACCGGGTACGTGTACACGCGGACGAGAATTGTGTGTATTATAATAATAATATATATATATATTATTAAAAAAATCGCCGATGAGACCGGGCGGACGGACGGACGGATTTGCGGCCGGAGGGCGAAAATAATATGCGTAGTCGTCTGGTATAGTATTATATTTATTTATATATTATTATTATTATTATTAGGGTTCGGATTTAAATGCCCTAAAAAAAAAATTTAAAATGCATTTATGACCTAAAAACTCTAAAAAAAAAATGTCCTTTCATTAATTTAAACGTACATTTACGTATTAAATCGTTTTATTTTTGTATTAATGAAATAAATAAATATTAAAATTCAGAAAGAAAAAAAAAACGTTTATTTAACGTGTGAAATTATGAAAACGTATATGAAATTATATGTAAAATATAAAAAAAAAAATGTGTAAAAAATGAAATTTGACAAATTGCGTTTGCGCACTGTGTATTAATATTTCAATGAAGTCAATTTTTCAGTCATAATACGAGAAATAGGTCAACAATTTCTTAAAAAAATTAAAAAATACATTAAAAACGTCGAAAATGCCCCAAAAAGTATAAAATCCGCTAAAAATGGAAAAAATGCCCAAAAAAAAAAAAAAAATTAGTAGTTATAACACGGAGTACTTGAAACACATTTGTAGCTTGGAAAGCATCGTGTATAAGACATTCCAAAAAAAAAAGACGCAAATGCATTGAAATCCGAGCACTAATTATTATTATTATTTTTTTTTTTTCGAATTTGGCCAACTAAGGACCTCGGGAATTAGTAAATACACAGTAGTTTATCTTCTATTTCCATCTCTTTGTTTCCTATTGAGCCAATAAGTTTTCATCCTTTCTCTGTGTTTTTCTCTTCTTTCTTCAGTCCATATCGTTCCTCCAGTTCTCCTGATCTTCACCTCAAAGCCTGGAAACATCTGTAATCTTTGGCGCGTTTTATCTCTATTATTACTGTCATTTTCCTCTATATCCATTTCTCTAAGATCTTTTTTGAACCAGGTAATTCGTGTTTTGGGATTTTTGTCAAAGTAATTAAAAATTCTTCTGGTTAATCGGTTTTCAGTCATACGTTTCAGGTGGGCATAAAATGATATTCTTCTCTTCCTCATCACGTCTTCGATTTCTTTCAGTCTTCTCGTAAACTTCTTTGTTGCTTCGTAATTTCCAAATTCCATTCTCATACCTTGGTCCCAATATTCTTCGTACAATTTTCCTTTCTTTTTTGGCAACATCTTCCATTTGTTTTTTCACATTCATAGTGAGACATTCTGATGCATACATAAACATTCCGGTTTTACAACTGTATTATAATGTCTTAGCTTACCGTTGATGGAAATGGATTTCTTGTTATATGTGTTTTTGGTTAATTGAAAAACTGTTTCCGTTTTCCTTGTTCTTGTCGCGATTCCCTCGTTGTCGGATGCATTAGCTTCAATTATTTCTCCGAGGTATTTAAATTTGGTTACTTTGTTTATTTTGCCGTATTTTGTTTTCATTGATTTGGGCGCATCTTTAACATTTGTTAAGTATTCTGTTTTTTTTCAAAAGAGATCTGTAGCCCGGTTCTTTCTGATATTTCTTTATTTATTAGCTTATTAATTTGCTATTTCTGCTATTTATTATTATTATTATTATTATTATTATTATTATTGTTGTTGTATACGAGTAGACGCTATTCGTGGTGGCTGTCCGTTGGCGGCACAACGCGTTTTATACGTAATTTAAGCGCGAGCAATCATCGTAATCTAATTGCAGCTGGTTTGTCATATTAAAAAAAAAAAAAAAACGGATCAGTTCGAAAGACCGTATCGTAATTGCATTAAGCCCGTAGTATAACGGGTCGACTTTCGAACGCCATTAGTTTCGCTTCTTTGGTAACGGCGACGATGCCACGTACAATTATTATAATATAAATATATATATATATATATATATATATATATACTTATGACGGACAGTGCGTACTTGTCGAGTATATTTATGTGCTACGTCACAAATTCAAAACAATTCGGTACCTAATTTAGTGTGTGAATGTCAATCGTCGGCGTGCACGAATAAACGAACAGATTATATTATATTATAATAAATTATTTTTAGTATTATTATTGTTATTACTATCGTGTGTTTATGCGTTCAAGTGCGTGGGACTTCACACGCGAACGTTTCGCTTTTAAAAATTGAAAATTTGTTCAATACGATGCGTACGTATTGTCCGTCAGCAACGAGACGTAGCGAACCACGTTTTTTTAAGAAGCAGTTGTTTCTGGAATTCAGTCGGTTGGGTGAAAAATCGGGTCTCCGAGTATATTGATGAAAAAAAAAAAAACGCTGCGGATTTTCAGATTTTGCCTTCTTTTCTCCGTCTGCTTCTTAAAAAAAAAAAATCTCAATTTTGTGCGCGAAGTCTTGACAAAATCGTTGTTTCGGTACCGTCAAAGTGTTATACCTATCTGTGGAACATTTGCCAAAGGAAAACGGGTTTACGAAATCGTTTCTACGCAAAAAAAAATGTCTATACAGGAAAAACAAACACCGTTGCAGTGAAACTAAAATTAATGGGGTGGGTACTTAATTGGTACATCGTTTGCTTTTAAAATATTTTTTTTTTTTGAGTTCGCGACGCCACCGGTCGTCAGCTGTTATATACTGCGGTATACATAATAACGTACTCGTATATACTATAAAACGCCTAATTGAAATAAAATATTATAACTAATTAAATAATTGAAATTCGTGCGCACACAAACACAATGTTATGCAATAATATAGTAATAATGACTCGAGCGAGACGTGCATTCAGAGACTCTTCGATAATAATTGATGTGTTTATTTTATTTCATTATTCTAGTTAAATTCGTATGTATAATAGCTGTTTTGCGGTCGGCCGACTACAGAGTTCTGACAGTGTTTTCCGAATTAGGTAAACCTACAGACTGCCGGAAGAGACCTGCAATATAAACGATTTTATTTTATTGGAAAAATTTAGTTTTCGGCGCCATCTAAAAAAAATTATACCATACATAAGTAGGTTGTCCCATAAATAACGCACGAAAATCTGCTGAATAATAATTAATAATGAGTTTATCGCTTTAAAATTTTAACGCGAACAATTAGATATATTTTTCTATTATTTCACATAGATATCATTCGAATTGATGCGCTTTTTCCCATGAGTTGAGTAATTCGAAAACGCCATCTCGCGGAAATACGCAGCACATTTTCCGTCAAAATACTCGGTAACTGCTGCGTTCATGACCTCCTCCTCATTTTTTTCAAAACGAGTTTCTCCCAGGCTTTTTTTTTAATGGATCAAACACAAAAAAAAAAGAAATCTGGTGATCGTATAAGTTTTCGATAATAAAACCACACGCGAACTATACGCAAAAACGACGGAACCCGATAAACATTATAAGAAAAAAAAAAAAATTGTTAAATAAACAAAATTATACTTGTTCAATAAATTAGTTTTAAGATTGTGTAATATCCCGTTTAAAAAAATAAAATAAACAAAATTAAAAACCGAATACTTTCCAATTGTTCCGAGCGGATTAAAAAAAAAAATCGTATACACAGATATTAAATCGAATATTGTTGGCTCGTTTTATTGTTTCACTTCATATACCGCGTATATAATATAACACGCTAATTAATACCGCTAATATTCACCATTGGAGCAAAATACGCGTTTTAAAATTTTTTTTTTTTTACCAATTAATTAGATAATTAAAATTAATTAACGTAATAAAATCGAGCCAAAAAACGTCACGTACAATTCTGTACATTTTTCTTTTTTTTTTCGAATATATTCGTAAGAGGCGCGCGCGTTATTTAACACTGGTGCTGCTGCAAGTGAGATCATATTATTATTGTAATCTCTTCGAGCGGTTAACAATGTGTTTTTTTTTTCATTTTTATGACATCTATAATCACCGGTTATAGACGTAGAAAAAAAGAAACGTAATAATACGCAGGTCAGAGTTAAATGACAACGAGTGTTGTTGTAATATATATATATATAAAATAATCGTTTTTAATCGAAACGTATATAATATTATTATTATATAAAATCATAACTGCTGCGGGGCGGCGGTCACCGGACCATTACTTTGCGGCGTATTTGATTAATTTGCCGCCACGGACTGTGATTCCATAATAAATTGTCCTTGAGCTGCGGCGACAAACACGAGAAAACGTCGCCTTCGTCGTCGTCTGCAGTGATGACGATAATTTGACGTTACACGTTATAATATTTTTAATCTTTTCCCCATTTATTCAGTTTATACACGACAGTAAATAATACTCGAACGCGAAAACAGAATAATAATAAAAAAAAAAATGAAAAAAATGAATAGAATTTTTATAAAAGAAATATTTCCTCTCGGCGCTCGCTGTATGCAATAATAACGCGTTTATATAATATTATGTTTCAAACCGGTTGAACCGCGGTAAACAGTGGCGTATTTAGGCCGGGGCCCTCAAAGTACGTCCAAGTTGGGGGCCGTAGGAGGACCCTTAATTATTACATTAAACAAAAAAAAAAAAACACTGAACATTTTTGTTTTTTTTTTTTTTAATAGAGACGTAAATCAATACATATTTGCCTGGACAATCGAATAAAATATAAAATAATAAATTTAAAAAGAAAAAGAAATTACTACACAAAACCGTCGGAAAGGAAAAAACAGAATGAATAAGGAGAACATTGGAGGTCTGAAAGATACGGGGAAGAGTAAAAGGAATATTATTGGAAGCGAATAAATTTGCAAGAAAGAGCCGTTCGTGTGGGAAAGGAAAGGACAGTTGAAGAGGAGATGAGAGGAATTGCAAACAAAGCGACCACTAACCATGCAGGAAGTACAGAGAGTAGAATCATTTAACGACAAACGGAAAGAGTGAGCGACGAGTAGTCGCGAATACGAATGTTTTTGTATAATATTTTTTTTTTTTACTTTGAAGCGAATAATATTTAATGTAACACTTGATCGATGGTATTAACGGAACAGAACGTGTAGATTTCAAAGTTTTAATATTACGTTTCTCGCTTTTACAACCGATGTCGTTAATCGAACTGAACGACGAGGAACTATAATATTATTATATAAAACGCAATAGAAATACTACGAAAATATCAAATTACAACGTCGTTGTTTTTATAAAATGTATATAAGTAAAATAATATATATATATTACGTGTATATATTTTTTATTAGCTCTTATATATAATCACTGTATTAAATAATCAATATTTAATTTAATTTCTGTGTTAAAGAGTTGCTCCGTGTCTTATGCGCCCTAGAGCCACTACCGAGTTTCACGCTACACCACTGACGGTACACGCGGAGTCTTGAAAAAAAAATTATTAAAAGTCAAAAAAACGTCACCACATACCATATTGTCTCACTATATAGACAAAAAAAAAAAAAATTACTCGTAACGCGTTTCGTTCGAAAAGACGAGGAAGAACGAGGAGAGAAAAAAGTTAGTTTTTCGGTTCGTCGTTTATATACGTACCATCCCCTCGTTCGGACCAGCGCATATTATTATATGTACTCAGGCGCTCATATACACTGTAAATAGAATCAAAGTGTAACAACAACGTATGATGTGTAGGAAATATTAACACGAGACTGTATAGGACTATGTGTCTCGCGACGGGTTAGTCGCACTTATCGTTGGTTTACTTACGATTTTTCTTCTCGCCTAAAACTAATATTGGACGGTATAAAATTATATAACAAATAACCTGTCAAAATATGTGTCAAATAATAATAATATATATATAGTGACTTATCGTATATACGTGTGTTACGAAGACCGTTTTTTTTCTCCTACGCGTTTTCGTTTCAGTTCTATATACGAACGGAGTTATTCGTATTCGCCTGCAAGGCGATCGTTTTCGTATCCGTTAAAAAAAAAAAAATTATTTTAATAATCCTACACGCGCACGGTAACGAGTGGGGGATTATTTAAAAAATATATACTTTTTTTTTTTTTTTAATGATTAAACCTCTCATTCGTCGTTGGCTTCGTTTCGTATATTAGTCAGTTGTTGCGTAAGTATATATTACACCGTTATAATTTTGCGTTCAATCGAACACTGTTATTTTATATTAGAATAATTAGTATATAGATGTTTAATTTATAAAAAAAAAAAACAGTATCCCCAGCACATTTGTCTCGTAAAAACATTGCAGATCGAGCCTGAATAAATTGCGTCGCACAATGAACGGCACATATACCTATCTTTATTGTAATATAATAATATTATGACTCGCGCGCGTGTGCTGTCGTGCGTGTTAAGTTTGATTGTAACACACGTTTTCCAGAGTCTTTGCTGCAAAATAATAATTTTTTCTTTTTTTTCTTTCCCAGTGTATACACACATAACCGTATTTAGTAAATTACGCGTTGTGTTATTATATGTGTCGAATCAGTGAATAAGACGTAAATCAGTGGCGGCGATTACTGTTGAATTCAGGTCGATTACACGGTTAAACGATAATTATGTTGTGTATGCGACGTAATTTGCATTAGTCGATACGTGAATATAAATAATAAAATAAAAAATTATTCAATCGCCGACGGTGACGACGAGACTGGAGACGATGAATGATTATTATAAAACGATCGTATACTGCACAATGTATTCAGAAGATATTTTATAACGTTACTAATTCCGTATAATCGACCAAATAATAATCGTATGATTGAAAAAAAGCTTAGAGTAGATTATTAATTATTATATATTATATAATGTTATAAAATCCATTTCTGTTTAAATAAAAAAAAATTACAAAATATCACGCTACATAGTAGTAAACCACGTATCTACTACACGCATCGTAATAACGAAATTTTGTTTTGAAAATCGTTTTTTGAAATGTTTATTTCTGTTTCTCTAAAGAAATATTGATTTCTACAATATTTGTACGGAAATAACGCGATATATTATATTATAACCGGCGCGTATAATTCGATTTTTCCTTTCTTTTTTTTTTTTTATACACACCCAGTGCCGTCCTGACCACCAACAACGCCCTAGGGCAATAATATTTGACGCCCCGCCCCCCAAAAAAAAATTTTTTTACAACTAACGTAATATCTAAATACTTAATTTTATATATTTTAATAGTATAAATACGCTCATCCTCGAAATCATCATATAAACATACAAGGGAAATTAATATCTAAAATAAAACAACAAATTTTTTATTTTTTTCATTCATTTTTTTGACGCCCCCTGCATTCATATTACTTTGGACGCCCTAGGGCCATAGGCGCAATTTGGGTTTTAAATTTGAGGGGGCTAAAATTTCCAACAAAAAAAAAAGACCAGTTAAAACCTCTAATCACAACTTCCTATTAAAACATATTTTTATACATTATTATTTCTTCATATATTTTGAACCTGGTAATTTTTAATAAATACACTTAATTTCAAAAATATTTAATTTATTTATAAAAAGTACTTATAATAAAATATACATTATTATGTAATAATACTTATAATTGTATGCGGTGATTTGAAAGGGCAAATTTATTTAAAATATCTTCCGTATTAAGTTCTTTAGAAATGTCTTTTTCAATATAAATTAAATAAGAATTCGAAATATTTGAGGGGGCTAAATTCATCATTGGGGGGCTCAGCCCCAAGCCCCCATATTGCGCCTATGCCTAGGGCACTTGCCCCATTTGCCCCCCCCCTTGGGACGGTTATGTACACACCCGTAAGTATATATGAGTGAAATTACCCGTTACCCGTCATAATATATACGTTTATATAAGTATACCGACTGCCACGAAATAGAATTGTTTTAGATCTCGCAAAATCGAACCTTTAAACAACACGCTGTGTAATATATATTAACGCGCGTTTATAATCATTAGCGAAGCCCTCGTCGTATACGCCGCGCGGTTGTCCATTATGACGTATAAACCTAATCGAATTTTCCCGTTAAGGAACTGGTTAAAAAGTTTTTTTTTTCCTTCGATTTCCAAACCCGAATCGATTTATCGTCCACGAAAACGTATTATCGATATTTATATATAAATACGTTGCTGCTATAAATATATCGAACGAATAACACGCGCGACGAACGGACGAGTAAAATAATACAACGGCTATTAGAGTTAGCGGGTTGGGTTAAACAGGTCCTTACGGTGGTCTGCACACGATATTATAATATTCGGGTCACTAGATTTTTTTAAGCCAAAGAAAAATTAAGGCCTTCTAATCCGTATTTTCGATACGGATATTTCGGTACGTTACGAACGCGATTTCTTTGTGTAGAGCAAAAGTTAAAAAAAAAATAGCCATAACACCTGATTGTACGCAAAGCATTAACTTTTTCTCCGTAAAAAAAAAAAAACGTTCTCCAGTAATTTTTTTTTCATTCTACAGTGTCTGAAGACCAAAAAATCTTTAACGATACTTTCAACGATTTTTCTACGCGAAAATCGACAGCGTGTGGTAAAAAAAAAAACCTCGACTTTTGCCTCAAATTAAATCCTCTGCTGTCTGTTATATCGCGCATATCGTCTAATCGATATTCAGGTTTCGATACAAAAACGATTACGTATTTTCGGTGTACGTATTTTTATTACTTATTTATATATTGTTTTTTTTTTTTTATCAAAATGTTTTAGCTTCTTCTTCTTGTCGTGTTCAGTATATAAATCACATTCATTTTTTTTTTTGCTCCATCGATTTGGCTACAGCAGTGTTTCTCAACCTTTGTATTATGGCGACGTACTATTGAAATATCCCATACTTTGTGACACACAATAAAAAAAATAAGAATAATGGGTAATATTAAATATTTATAATTATTCTATAACGCAAACTTAAAAATGACAAAGAAAAATAATTAACATAAAACAGCATTTTAATGAGAAATTTGTGACTGATATTTCTTACATAACGTATCAACACGTGGTGAAACGTCTATAAAATTATATCAAATACATATAAATTGTTGTAAATAGTATCAACAACTTTTGTACGTTTTGTGTCGTTTAATATTAGTACTTCACGCGACACGTTTGGATTTACTCGGCGACACACCGGTTGAGAAACACTGGGCTACATGTGTCTTATAGCAGCGTCAATTATATTCGGATATACCGATTTTAGATGGCGTATTAGTATATAGTTTATAATGTTATGCGTCTTTCGGTTTGTTCGTTTCCACATTCGCGTTCTTTGGGTCCTGCAGTACAGTACCTCGACTCGTACGGATATGGTTTTTTGTTCGGGCAGCACGCGTGCGCACAGTCTGTTTAGAGTTTTCTGCAGTCGCTCCTCGTACGCGGTACCAGAGAATATTAGTATATTGACAGAACCATAGAAACAAAATCGTAGATTGCAAAATACGCTACGATTCCGAACGTTATGATAGATATAGAAAGATTTTCCACGGTTGGTCATATAATTTTTTTTTTTTTGATCGTGTAGCTCGAATTTTTATTTTCCATTCGGACCTATATATAATAGACCATCAGCCGTTATAGACGTTTCGCTATTACAATAATTTTCTTTCATTAAACATTAAAAATATTGTAAGCGCGTACCTATTGGCGGGGGATATTTTTGAGCGTTGCGAGTCGACACATCGTGTAAACGGGAATAGCGGAGGGCCGGGGGCGGACCGGGAGGTGTGCGGCCCAGTATTCCACAATTATAAACGGCCCTGCAAACTCATTTTATACCGCCCTATTTGTCGATCGATTATATAAATACACCACTGGTCTCGGACCTTTGAAAAAAAAACAATTTACCTTATTACGATTGCAATAGCGAATAAACGATATCCCTAAAATTTTAATCAGTGCAAAACCACAGATAAGATTAAACCAGATAGTTCACTCTTTGATTTACTGATAATTCGGCCCTCCTGAGATCAGTTTGTGCACATACGATAAATTAAATTACTGTACATATTTTTCTACAATAATATTATTATTGTATCCAATAACTTTTATCTTATCTGTGGTACAATAGCGGGACGCATAGTAAACAGTAAAAATCAGTGCTGTACATTTAAGGAACTCATAAAAAATTTTTTTTCCCCTCTCAGTAATGACACTGATCTCAGGAGGGTTTTAGTTTGTTTACATTTTTGTGAATTACACGGGCAGAATAGGAAATTTTAAAAAGTGAACCATCTGGTTTTATCTTATCTGTGGCAAAACAAAAAAAAAAAAACGTAATAACAGGTCCACGAACAGAGAAAAACTCGTGTTAACACTCAATATTTTTATTAGAAATAATCGATTACCGCTATTATATTGACGTATCGAACCGGGCCCGGTGTGCTACGGCACACTAGCACACCCTGGCCCCGGTCCGCCCCTGAGTGGAGCGTACGAATACGGCGACGGGGAGGGAAATAATCGACTCGTGTTTGCTTGTTTCACACTGGTTTTGACGGTTTGCGGACAAATATTTTTCAACCGCTCCGTCGCCCCGGACGGTACTACTGGACCCGGTCGTTATTAAAAATAACGTGCACTCGTCGTAGTGTCTTCATCGTCGCAGCATCGGCATCGGCATCGGCAGCAACGGCATCGGCCGAGGGTCGCGCGTACACGCTAACAGTAATATATTTTTAGGTATACCTCTCTAAACAGTGTGTTTACTGTATAATATAATATTGTGTGTGTGTGTTTGCGGTTGTCTTGCAGCGGACGGTCGGTGACGGACAGACGAGTGCACTCGTGTCGTAGTCCGGCGTTTGTTTAAATAATAATAATAATAATAATAATAATAACCCACTCTGTTTTCCTTTCGGACAGGCCGTCCGCGAGTTCGTACAGTTCGTTTCCTAACCCGACTTAACCGCTATGCCGAGAGATTAACTCCGTCCGTGTCTGTCGTACGAACGCTTAGTAGGTACAGTACTGCACACAAACGGCCCGCGCGTTTTGTTTGTTCGTTTTTGTGCGGCCGAAGAACACACTGATTTACACACACGAGTGCGCGCGTTAAAAAGCAATCCTCCCTCCTGTGCAGTATGCATGTACTCGCGCTGCGAACACCGCGTTTTTAATCTCTTGCAGCACGGCTGCACCGATGGTTTTCAAGTGTGTTTCACTCTTCGGCTCGGTTTTTTTTCCGGTACTCGTCATAGGCGTGCGCAGGAATTTTGTATGGGGTGTGCCATGAAGAAAATTGGGCCGCTTTCCCTTATATGAGCCTAACCTAACTCTCAACGTAAAAACGATAAACGATTAATAAATGATAAGTAATATACTAACTGATAACTGGTTGGTTTGATAAGTTTGATTTATTATTGGTTACCTAAAGTTGTTCATATTATAGTGTTCGTAACATCATATACATTAGCCTTAGCATATTGCCAATTGCCATTTTTGCTAGAGCGCCTAATTTATTTTCTCTAATTTTTATTATTTATAGCTTAAAATTCAAACAAAGTCCCCGAATGAATGAAAGTTGTACAAAAAGCCGCGGGCCACGGGGTGTGCCATGACACACCCGGCACACCCTGTGCGCACGCCTGTGGTACTCGTACCTACAACGTTGTCGCATAACACGGGGCCTGGTCGGTCGGTTATCGTCGAAATAACTAAATCTCCCGTTGTGCGCGGAGCACTCGCCTCGAGGAGGCACCAAGAACGCGTAGAAGCGTATAGAATTGGCGAGTATAGCAAACACGCAGTAGAAGTGTTAGAATCGGACAGGGCGGGACGAGGAAGATTGCCGGTCCGACGGACGTAACGCGTATACGCGCTAAATAAAACGCGAATCGATTTCCGTTTAGAGCGTATAGCAAATAAGTGGTCTGTATCGACCACCCCCCCCCCGCAAGGGTCGATTCTGACTTGTAAGGGGCGCGTGTCAAAAAAAAACGGACCGGAAATCGCCGGTAAGGGACATCTTACCGGATTTGAAACCAAATATTGAAAATTTACTACGTCAAAACGTCAGACACTCATCCGTCTCCCATTAAAATTGTAGTACATATACGAGCCTTTTTTTTTTTTTTGTATTCTTATTTTCATATAAGAATTACGTTATTGGGATTTCGTTTGCATATTTTCTGTCGTTTTAACGAATTTATAAAAATTAAAATCCAATCGAGAAAAGACACGGATAAAAAAGAATTTTACACGTTTTTTTTTTTTTTTATTTTAAAATTTTAACTACATTCAAGTGAGTAAACTGTTAAAAACACGTTGACGAACACTAGGTGATCTACGAAAAACAGAGAAAATCGGCACGCGGTGTACGGGACAAAAAAAATTTGCCCCCCCCCTCCTTACTTTAGAGTATCGGACGGACGATTACCGTCATACCGGCTCCGGTTGAGACGATCCGCTACTTCCCGGTCGGATCGCTCGGTGGCGAATACCATTTCACGCAAGGGTCGCCAACCGGGGGTGTGGTCGTTGGACACACACACACACACACACACACACCGGATTTAAAATTTTAATGTATACGAGTAGAATATACAAGATATCGAAATAAATAAAAAAAAAAAAAAACAATGTAAAATATCAATGAACGATTTATTTATGTTGCTTCGGAGAAAAGCCTTGAGGCGTAAAAACTCCGTAAAAAAAAAAAAAGAAAAAAAAAAAAAAATATATATATATGTACGAAACCATCAAATAAAAATTTTTTTATAAATGTTTCACAAAACACAAAAAAAAAAATACTCGATTTCTTTTCTTTTCTCTTTTTTTTTTTATTTCTACGAAACCTCCGTAGGGAGTGCCATCGCTCGTGGACGAGAACACACGTTACTGCACTTATTTTAATTTTTTATTTTTAAACCGTATTTTTATATGATAATTATTTAATCGTGACAACGAATAAAAAAAAAAAAAAATAACAACAAAACAAAAGGAAAAAATAAATAAAATGTACCGGCCTTTAAATGTTTATTGTCAACTTGCTCACCATATAGTTGTTCCTCCACCCGCGGCGTGGCGGTGCGAATCGCCGCGGGGACGTGCCGCAGAAATCACTCCATGGTAAATCGGAAATCGGTTTAAAGAAAATAAACTATAATATGCAGTTATACCACAGAATAGGTCGAAATCAGAATGGAAACAAAAAAACGGCCGCCATTTTCTCAGTGACCCCATCCGTTATCATTTCGTATGCGTTATCATGGTATTCTTATGAGATCGTTGTTTTCGTGATTAAATGTTTGTTGATTTTTATTAATTTGACTAGGTGTGCCTCGGCTTTGCTGTGGATCTCGTTTTAGGCGTGCCTCGCTTTTGGGTAGGTAGCGACCACCGGCGGTAACAGTCGCTGTAAGTTAGGTCGTATTGTAGGTGTGCACTGTGCAGTCTCCTAAATCGGTAGTCGTCTAGATATAGGGTCTTCCGAAACCAATCGCCTGGTCCCTTAATAGCGGGCGTCTAGGAGTCGGTTTTCTGAGTCGTTCACTTTACTGTATTTAAAAATGCGAAGAGTCGGGTATTCGTGTATTGTTTATTGTAGTGACGACTGATAAGTGAACAGCAGTTTTCGGAGTCGCTGAGAAAATGGCCGAAGGTCATAGGCAATGCGTCCTATACTACCCATGTTAAATTATCAATGTTTCCATTCTGATTTCGCGTATTCTGTGGTTATACTGCGTTGACGACAGTCGAGAGAGAGAGAGAGAGAGTGAAACGAGGAAAATTCACGACCGATATACATTTTATAATAATAATTTTAATTAAGACCATAATAGACGTAGCCGACCGGTGTCAGCGAAGGTGGGCGCGCAATTATCGTCGTCTTTCCCCGTGATTATGGCACTTGCAGGCTTCGGTTTTATTCTTCATTATATTTTTACCATCAAAATAATTTTTTGAATTTGGACGTCACACGGTTTATCGTAAGAAATCGTATTGAAACGACGTGCACTGGTGTAAAGTCAATGGCGTAGCCAGAATTTTTCATTGGGGGGCTAAATACTTTTTTGCTCAGTCATTGGCATAGGTATGAAGTGGTTTTAGGGGTTTAACCCCAACAATATATAAAGTGTTAGTATTAATATGAATTTTATTTTTTAATGTACTTAGAACAAAAAATATATATATAAGAATAAACTTATTAACTAAGTACGAATACATTAATGAAAATAAAATTGCCACAATACTTTTCCAAACAATGATAAATTTGAGATATGATAAATGATATGGATATGGATGATAAATGTGTCTTATGATAACATATATTTTGTTATCTTTTATCGTTTATCATGCAAATTTTTTAAATATTTCAAACATTTATAATTTACACTTAAATCGTAAACTAGTATACATACGTTAACACGGCCAATGGGGGGGGATATAGCCCTCTTAGCCCCCCCTTGGCTACGCCACTGTGTAAAGTATATAGTTAATCGTAAATTACGCGTACTCTGTACACACGTTTCAAATTTTTATACGTATAGTAATAACAAAATTAAAAAAACTCTTTATACCCAAGTGTAATTCGCTTAAGGGGATTGAAAGCGGGTATTTTCTCTCTTTGTCTTACACACATGAAGCGTAGCAAAACAGACGTTTCGTACTTCCAACGTACCGATCGATCTGTTGGTGCGACGAGAAATTTGAAAACAGATTTGAATTCCTCGTGAATTTTACTATACGAAACGACTTTTTTCATTTTTTTTTTATTTCATAAACCCTTAAAAAAATTAACCGAACAAATTTAAAAAAAAAAATTGTTAATAATTCGTTTTTGAAGGTCTTAAAAAAAAAAGAAACAAAAAAAAAGGTGGGAAAGTCGTTTTGTATAGTAAAATTCACGAGGAATTCAAATCCGTTTTCAAATTTCTCGTCGCACCTGCGCAATAGATCGATCGGTACGTTGGAAGTACGAAACGTCTATTTTGCTATATGTTTCATGCGTGCGTATAAGACAAATAGAGAAAATACCCGCTTTCAATCACCTTTAAATAAGCGACATCCAATACTTTTTATCAATTTTTTTTTTCAAACGACAATAAAATCTTGTATAAACACCGCGAAAGGACGTATGTATTTCATATTTTCGCGGTGATACGGGGAGCCGAAATATAGTTAGTCCGAATCGGTCGCCTCCTCCTCCTATAGTCGCGCGCCGTACTCGTGTGTCTTCGCGTACTGTGTTCCTCGGGGGTGGGGGGGGGGAAATAATAATAAATCGAATTTCGAAGGTCCCGCGCGCTGCAGTGCGGTTTTGTGTGATGCTGCGCGCGTGATAGACTAATAAAAATATCCTCGTACACATAAATAATAATACATAATACCCTTTTCGAGACGTTCGGACCTCCCCGCGCGTTTGCGGCCGCGCGATGTCATTCAATAACGCACAAAAATACCTGTACAATAATATATAACATTAAATATATATTTTATATTGTATAATAATATTGTAATGTTGTGTGTGCTCGACTACGTATATAAGCGTCCGTTGGCGCGAGCGCGAGAGGCGATAGTTGCGTGGGAAAAATAATCGTATACTGGTCCGTCCGCGATGGCAATAATATTTTATATATGTATTAATAATAATAATAATAATAATATCATTGTTACGCCATATGTGTGTGGTGTACCTGTAGAGCGGCCGGTGTACAAAACCAACGGGAACGTCGTACGAAACGACGTCGTCGTCTCGATAAATCACCGCGAGCCACACTGCGGAGTTATTGTGGCGAAATATTGTCGTCGGCCGCGCGTTATAATAATATTATAACGTCGTATCTTATATAATACAATATAATATTAATTGAATACGGCGAGTAGCCGGCGGTTTCGCCGACTATTATCAGCCGGTTTCACACCGACGTTTGTTAACGATTTAACGTTTTATTGTATATTTTAACAATTTGCCAGTGAAAATTATTACTACGGGTTTCACCGAGGTTCGTTGTTGTAGCCTTAACGCGTTGTCAAGTCGATCGCCCGAAATCAGCTTGTTAAAATTTAATTGGTATTTTGAAACGCCACAGATCCAATACATTAGGTACGAATCGCCTGTTTTTAACGTATTATATATTATCACCATAAAACGTTATAGAAACGACGCTCGGGTTGTTTATACAAATTTCGTACGCTCGGCCGCGGAAGATGGCATCGAATTTTTGGACGCTCCGCCTCCGAGTTACCAATCTCGGTGTGAATAACGACAACGTTCTGTGATAAATCACTCGCTGTTACGTCATGAATCAACACAGAATATATGGTGTCTATGCTGTGAAAGGACCCAAACGTCGCAGGAAATTGTATCTGTTAATAATCAAATTATATCAACAGCTGCTATTTTCAACCGTCAAGGTCCCCCGTTTTCAGTGTACAGGAACACAGGGAGTGTCGTGGGCCTGATTATCACTTATCGGTTATCACATTACGTGATAACCGACTCGTACGTTAGAATCAAGGTTCACCGTTTTGGTAACCCAACTGACGTTTTCTTGAGTCAACAAATATAATTTAACGATAATAATGTAACGGTAAAACATATATGTATATAATTTAATCAGACGTTAAATTTAAACAAATTTTTAATCAACACCGCGGTGTTAGAGTGTATTTAACAATAGTTGGTGAAACCGTCTATATTTGTCGTTAAATACACTCTTAACACCGTGTTAGTTAACGATTTGTCTAAATTTAACATCTGGTTAGCAGTGGCGGTTATATATGATGTTCAGGGGGGAGGGGGGCGAAAATAAAGCCAACACTCTCTAGTAATGAAATATCCACATCGACGAGTAATAACCAAGTATAAAGATCTATTAATGTACCGAGACGAAATGCAGATGTAGAAAAAGGAAGAACAACGTGCGTGGAACGTTAACGAATTAACAATAAAACGGGAAAAGAAAGTAGTCACCAGATAGCGCTACGACACAACATAGAGGGCGTGGCAAAAAGGCGCATATAAATAGCGGTCAGTCTCGAACACACACACACACACACACACACACACACACACACACACACACACACACACACACACACACACACACACACACACACACACACACACACACACACACACACCGCAGTCAAACGCGAACTACGATGTTTGCGTACTTTATCACGAACTACGTTGTTCACGCCTGACCGCCGTGACTGCACTGAGCTGTCCGATGGTTTCGGACCGCTATTTATATGCGCCTTACTGCCACGCCCTCTTTGTTGTGTCGTAGCGCTATCTGGTGACTACTTTCTTTTCGCGTTTTATTACGGTCGTCTGACGCGCTGTGTCGGTATATGCGAGTGTTTAATTTGACGCTGACCGAGCGATCGTTCGTACACGCAATCTTTATTATTTATTGATAATAATAATAATAATAATAATATATTATTATATTATTATTATTATTATTATTATTATTATTATTTCGCGTATTTCAGTTAAATGAAATGAACGTAAGGATTCATCTTTTCTCGTTATACACTCACGTTATTTACTCATATTTATACGTTTACTCGTTTACGTTGTGCACGACCGATCGAGTTTGTCGTCAGCTATGCACTAATTTAGGGACGAAAATGGAGCATAACCATAACATAATTGGACCAACTTACACGACGCAAGTCGGTGCTGTTAGGTCAGAGATATACTAAATTTAAAAATATCAAATCCCATGGGGGGGATATAACATATATATCCCGTCAATAGGACTCGCACATATTAAAACCGTAACGTTTTTAAGTACACTACATCCCCTACCCTCTCTTCGACAATAAAAAAAAAAATGAAAAAATGAGTGATTTGGAGACACTCGGGGAAGAGTATTTGAATAACAAAATCGTAAAGAAGTTCAATAGTGTCGTCAAAAACTTGGTACATAAAAAAGGCCTGTTCTTTTATACCATATATGCGAGGATTATGCCGAATAATTTGTATTTTTATTAATACCCGCTGTTCGGTGTACCTGCAGTGGCGCGTAATTACGGAGTGGCAATACGATTTGTATACACAAAAGAAGAAAAAAAAGGTAGCGAGCCGCGGGCCGGTGGTACAGTAGTGGATGTCGCTTAAGTGAGTTACTTGGATATAAAGATTTTACTGTTTTTTTATTACTATATAAAAATTTGAAAGCAATGCGATAAATCATTGCGTTCGCGATAAAACGATTCTGAGCGGAGCTTCGCGGTGTAATATTATTTATTATTAATAATAATAATATAGTGTGTATATAATTTACATCTGTCTTACAGTAAATCGTTTTAATATAATTTCTTATAATAAATCTGGGTAGCTAAAATGTTCAAAATCGTTTTCGTTAATACAGTATAAATAGTTACGTACTTGGTAAAAATTTCAAGACTCTAGGATACCATTAGTTTTGAACAAACGTAATTTTTCACAAAAAAACACACTTTGTCAAAAAATTTGAAATTGTGACAATAGATTTTCAAGATTTATTTGCATACTTAATCGAACTAATAACGTACGTCTGACAGTGCATTACACTCTTAAGTCTTAAAACCAAAAATTACCTTTTTTTTTTATGAATTAAACACTAAAAAAAAATCTGTAATTGCTATAAATAGTTCAAAATTAAAAGTAATTTTTAAAAAATTTTTCCCTGTAATATAATATAAAGATACGTGTTTGGTGAATATTACAAATTTCTATAACCGCATTAGTTTCAAAATTACGTAGAAATAATATTCAAATAATTTTTGTCAATACAATATTATTATTCTGCAGTGTACTATTCCTTCAAATTCGTTGTAGTATTATTTCAAACTTATTTTTTCCAGATAATTAACCAAAACGGTTTACGCACATAATAGATGCGTGTAACGTATATACATATATGTATGTGTGTATAATGCATATATTATGGATTGAGTATATTTTCAGTTAAAATTTCACAGTTGGTGGTCCACGAAACGTGTGCGTGTATATATATATATAGGTAGTAAATTTTTCAGTAAAGTTTTTTTCATGAATTTACATTCGGATGACCTCAGCGCGTTCGTGTACGCACGTACAGCGCGTTAACTGTTACTGTATAAAAACGGGTCCGGGCTAAACAGCAATTTCGAAATTACACCGTATAATTATTATTATACCTCCGGTTCAGCTGCAAGTGTCGAATTAATAGTGGTTATCTGTTCGATTAGACCGTCATGTTTCGTATATTATTATTAATATTTACCGATTGAAACACATTTTTTTTTTTTTTTAGTAAGTTTAAAAATGATTTAACAATAAACGCGACTGCATACAAGTAATAAATATATATACGAGTATATATTCATGTATTATTGTTATACAATATAAATTTAATTACAATCCGTTTTTTTCTTCTTCTTCTACGATTAAAAAAAAAAAAGTGAAATAATATTAATAATAGTAAATAGTTATTATTAACTTTTCACTATAATTTAATTTTTCTCTCAAAGAGATTTTTGTGTCTGCGCCTTTTTTTTTTTTTTGAAGTATAAAAGGTCAAAAACGGAAAAAGTTTTGCTAGAGAAAGAAAAGAATACATAAAAAGGCAAATGGTATTATAGTAGGAAGTTATTACGATGACTTCGTGGTTCGTGAAAAGACACAATGTCTTTAAAATTATATTATGTGGACACTATATAGGTGTAAAAAATTATTAATATAAAATTACAGTCTTTTAAGAAAAAAACATCTAATTAAGTAAAAGTGCACCTATACAGCGAACAAAAGTTATTAAACTTATGAGTATAAAGAGATTATCACTGGTTCCGAACCACAAGCCATTTCGCAATTTTTGGTCCTGTATTGAATCTTGAAACGTTGAGACAAACAACTGTCTTTTTTCCTCGTTTGTTTATTGTTTATTGATAAGAATCGTTATTGTTTCCGGCATCGAATTGTCTGGTCAAAGACGAGTCCATGGTTTTCAATTCTGCATCAGAATATCTTTTTAATGTAATAAAAAATTCAAATGTATCGGGTAATTTAACAACATCTACTATTAACTCCAGTTATTCTTATATATTTATATATTAATTAATTAATTAATTAATATAAATACTTTTTTCAACAAAACATATAATATATTTTTTACATATAATTTATTTTACATATACAATATGAAATGTGAAACCGTTTCTTCTTACTTATAGATATACTACTTAATTGTTTAAGGTGTTATTAATTATTTATTGATTCTAAATAAATAAATTATTATTATTATTATTATTATTATTATTATTATTATTATTATTATTATTATTATTATTAAGGCAATGAAAATTCAAAATCGAACTGATCGATCCGAAAAAAAAAACGTTAATGCGAGGAGTAATAAGTCAGTAATACGTTGAACCAAGAGTCAAACAAATCGTGTCGATTAAAACGTTTTGACACAACTTTTAACTTGTTGACTCGCTATAATATATAATTTCAATTTAAAACGCGTATACGTATAATAATTATACAATATAATATGTACGCATCTCGCACACAAACGGACTACGCCACGCACCCACGTTTAAACAAAAGGATACGAGAAAGAGATATTATAGAAAATTAATAGGGTTTTTCTTCACAGATATAATATTATAATACGTATAGTAATACAATGATCGAACGGTATCAAAAGATCTCTCTCTCTCTCTCTCGCGCATCCAATGCTTCGGACCGCATTCCATCAAAGTATACACACACACACACACACACACACACACACACACACACACACACACATGCTCTTCGAATAACTAAATAAAACGAGCCCGAAATAATACACTATAAATTTATATACAAGCGCGCGGTCTGACAATATCAGATCAGTATATATTTTTTTTACGCGCGTTCACTAATATCTAACATATATCTGTGCACCAGATACTGTATAATATTTATACAGTATACTGCAGTGTACGTTATAGATAAACGCCTGTAATTAGAACTCGGAAGTTTATCGGAGCTAAAACAAGCGAAATACGAGCGAAAAAAAAGTCTAAAATGTGCGTGGAAAATCGATAAATTTGCGTATTAGAACCGATTACTATATGTATATACGAGTACATAAAATATAAAGCTAATAAACGAAATGAACTTGATTCGATCGAGACAATATCATATCCACGTCCTTACATCCGTTTTCCCAAGGGCGTATTTAGAATTTCATTGCCCTAGGAACACATTTAAATGCTGCCCCCCATCTGACCTCCTTACTGCATGCAAAAAAAAAAAAATATTGAAAGTATACTTTATTCGCAACACTACGCGAATTTTCAGCACAATATCATTTCTCGTTTAGTATAATAAACCAAGAAATAATATTAAATAATTAATGCTCGTTAAGGATAACAATTGAAGGGTTTAGGTCAACTATCAGACAACTCCGCTTTTTTTTTTTGACAAAATAGGTTTATTAAAAATAATAAGATAAAAAGAAAAGTTATTTGCACGTAGGTGCAATAAATTATATTTCTCCCACAAATTATATTTGTTCCTAAGATATTAATGAAAATGGAGTTGTCTGATTCTGGTGTTTTGATGCAACATAAATAGACAACTCCGAAATCATATGGTCGTTACAGTAACGCGGTAAACATACAATTATTTTTTTCTTTTACATACGAGTAATAAATTAAGTGGCCGCTGGGAAGCAGCTGCAGTTTACAATTTTAATATTATACGAATAAAAATACTTAATATTATGCCAAATTTAGATACTGAAATTCGCCTAATTATATTTTTCTTTCCGAATTAAACACCGAATATCAAATATTTCAAAAACGATAAGTAGTAATATTGTTCAAACGAAACCCTTAAAAATTTGCTGCCCTCAAAAACGTGATGCCCGGGGCGATTGCCCCCCCTATCCCTCCCCTAAATACGCCACTGCCCCCTTGAACAACATGTATAAGCGCCACTGTTGTGTTGAGCGTATACCGTTTACGAAAACGATATAATAACTATTATGATATTATTATGTACGTACAAGAGCCGGAGGAGAAGAACGCGTTTGTAAATATAAATGACAGTTTATTCCGCTGGTTGTTTTAATGTTGCACACTATACCTACGATCGCCTTACGATAATAAAAAAAACAATATTTCGATCGTATTTCCCGATTCGAATAATTGTTGTCAATACAACGTTATTACAATAATATATTATGTGGCAATTTATGAACGTGTTTTCTCTCTGGATTTTATTCCTAAAGCGTTATTGTGTATACGTACTACAATAGCTGTTGACTGTTGTCAACAAGAGTTGTTTTTTCAAAGGAGACTAAAAAAAAATCGTGAAACACTAAAACGTAAATAGGTGAGCTGACTGCTTAATGTATTATTATAATATTATTTCAGCTCGGTCCCGTACGATTTCGTTTTGGGGCAGAGTACGAGGTGTGAGATCGAAAAAATATAACGAAATTTTCTATTATTATAAAAAAACAAGTATTTATTCGTCAATACCGATGTCGTCTCCTTCGAAGTGCACACCCGTCTGCAGACGTGCGTAACACGCTCGTGTCAACGTTCTAAAACAATCGCGGTACGCATTTTGTGGCACAGGCCTTTAGTTCTTTTATCTCCTGCAGTATGGTTGAAAATCCTCGTCCTATCAGAGTGCTTTTCATTTTTGGGAACGAGAAAAAGTCACCGGGATCCGTGTCTGGTGAATACGGTTAGGTCAGGTTTCGAGTTAGTTTATATAGTTTTTAGGTAGAAAAATCAGCGGATTAAAAATGAAACGTGAGCTGGACCGCAATCCAGGAATTGTTTGCCCAAAATCCTTGTCGGTTTGACTCCCGTAAACGGCGGGTTTCTTCTATGAGTAATACTTTTTATTTACTGTACGACCCGACGGTAAGCAATAAGGACTCATCGTGGTGTAGGTACTGTGTCATTGTTAAATCAAAAAACGCCTTGAGAACTTTTCTCGGGTTCTTTCGTCATCGTCGTCATCATCATCGACGTCTTCACGGCGCTCTTTAAAACTTTTCTTGTCTTCGATAAGACAACGAAATATCGGAAAACCGAAAATAACACCCGACGCGATTAATACGAAGTTTCTCTTTATTTTTTTTATCACTCCTCGCATATAAAAACCATAGATAATATACATAATGGATAGGCCATATTCGTTATCAGGCGTTCCCGTATCTTCTGTCTCACTCGGCAAATATTTAGATTACCGATAAGTTGATAACAGAACACACTATTTTCAATTATTATTCCATGGAACAGATTATTATTTCATGGAACAAAAAATATTTTTTTGCTGAGTACGATAGAAGTTATGGTTTTAATATTGCTATCTCTCTTCTTTATTCAGGAACGCTGCCCGCTACACATATTGTATACACATGGCCTGTCCATTATATATTATCTATGATAAAAACGTAATTGTCGAACCCCGAGAAAAAAATAAATGAATTAAAAATACGTCAACGCAAGTGACTCGGGTAAAATAATTTTTAAAATTATTTGGAATACACATTCCGAATACTTCGAAAAAAGTATTCGGCCGCGCGCACATTGGAAAGCGTCGAGCGTCGCGTCGTGAAAAAAAATGGAACCCATATAATTTCAATCGGAGTGCGTACATTGACTACGAGCGTCGAGCGTCAGAGTCGTGGCGCGTCACAAATCAAACATGTTCGGATTTCGACGCTCGACGCTCATGAAATATACTGATTATCTGGTTTTTCCATCATCATGACTATTTTTAGATCTTACTAGCTGATCCGGCAAACGTTGTTTTGCCAAAAAAAAACAATCATCAAAAAAATTTTTAAAAAAGTGTTTTCCAAAATTTTTTTTCGTAAAAATCTTCTCCTGGCAATTACGAACAATTAAAAAAAATTTGAGCCAAATCGGCTCAGCCGTTCTCAATTGATGAATTGTTATACATTTTTGGCTCCATTTTTATATATACAGATTTCTTTTAGATTCTTAAATTTCTTTATTAAATAAACCACACCGTTCAAAAGTAACGCTCTGCAATGTGCGCGCGGCCTAAGCGTTTTGAGTACTTCACAAAAAGTATTCCACATACTTTTAGAGTTACTTTTTTTTTTTTTTAAACTATTTTTCACTAATACGAATATCAAACATAGTAATTATACTGTTTATTTAATCGAATATAAACTGTCATCTATAATATGTATTCGAGGGCGAGGGGTTTAGTAATTATTTGTATTCATAAATTAACGCAATAACCCAATAAGTAACTCAACAATACCGATTATTTATAAAAAAAACATAACGCGATCGTATAGTGTAATCAAATACACTATTTGAATAAAGCGCGGGTTCAAACACCAAGATCGTAACAAGATTATTATTGATGAAATAATTTACGTTATTTTACTATAGTTTCTACTAATATTTTTTTTCCGTTAAATAATTACTTTTCACATTCAAGTAATGAGTGTACTGTTTAAAATAAGACCGGAGCTTTATAAAAAAATTATTCGGAACTGCACTTTAAAAAAACGTATTTAAAATACTTTAGAAAAATAAGCATTTAAAAAAAAAAATACTTTGAATACATGTGTTCCGAATAGCGTATACCCGAGTCTGGTGGCCGCAATATTAATGTCGCGTATAGGTACGAAGAACGGACGTACTGGTTTTTTTTTTTTTTGTGTTCCGTTTACGCCGCAGTCCGCCGGCCACAGCCGGTTCGTCAGTATACGAAGACGCAGGAGAGACGCGTTCGTCGTCATTCATTTGTCAGTGCCGCGTATCGTTACGGTGGATCTCCGCCGACATGACGATTGCGTCGCGCTGTCAATCACATTTGCGTACCCACACAAACGCGTTGCATACGCGAGTACACGACGCGAGACGACGTGACGGACTAATAAAATAAACATTTGAAATAACAGAAGCGACGAGAGGGAAAGGACGCGGACGGAACGAGAGAGAGAAAAAAACGACACGTCTGTTCCGTTCAATCGAACGGCGGCGTTTTCTCAATGGGGAAATGCGTCGCTCGACGGGACAACGATCCGCTGCTCCTGTTCCTGCTCCTCCTCCTCCTCCTCCTCCTCCTCCTCCTCCTCCTCCTCATCCGAAGACGACGCGATCGTTTATAACGCGACGGACAATACGATTTATCACAGCGCGCGGTACACCTGCAGCCTTATTACACGAGTGTGCCGTGTAGCCGTGGCGCTAAAGATTTTTTTTCTTTTTTTTTTTTTACTACTCGGGGGGAAATGTAATTTTTGGTATAACGGTATGCGAACGTGTTTGAAAACGTGTAAGAAAAAATCATTAAATTTATTGGTCGAGAAAAAAAAAAATGGCCGAAAACTGCAGGTCAACCACGTCGTTTAAATAATGTTTGGCGTATTTGTTTAACGAACGAATGCGTGCGCCGTCGTAATTAGCATTATGAAGGGTGGGGGCAGGCCCGGATTAACATTATCGTGGGCCCTATAGGCACAAATGGTTAAGAAACTGTCTCTTTGGAGAGAAAGTGATGAATTTCGATGTTTAGCTTTTAAAAACAAAAAAATATAAACACAAAAATCAAATCTAAACTTTTATATAATAACTTTTATAACTTTTTATATGCGATAACGATTTTAAAAAATCGTCGTAAAAACAATTTATTTGATTCCAAAATATATAAAACTAAATTGCCAAAAACCATAAAAACCACTTCTTTTATACCATTTTGCGTATTTCTCTATTAGGCACTCGTATTTAGGTATATACGTCGAACAAAAAAATAACTGTGACAAAAAAAAAAAAAAAAAACAATTCTATAGTATATTAAACATATGTTTATAGTTGCTAAACTTTTTTACGAAATTTTTCGTTTGCAAATGATTTAATTAGTTCTTCGGTATCGATTTCTCGAAACAATTCGTTTTCAATTGCAAGAACCGATAATGAAGACAATTTTTTTTTGACCAATTAAACGTATACAGATTATAATAATAATAAAAAAAAAAAATATATTACAAAAAATCGTAGGCCCAAAAATATTCGTAGGCACAGTGCCTATAGTGCCTATTGGCTAATACGGCCCTGGATGGGGGGGGGGATCGATATTTTTTCATAAGAACAAGTATGAAATTGTTTTCGAAGTACATTTGTGTTCGTTTAAAAACGAGACAATTGAACGGATACGAAAAAAGTATAATTTACTTGATGCGCACGCCGTTTGGCCTTTGGATACGCTACGCGCTTTGTATACTGCAGCAGGTTGCGGCAAAAAACAAAACTCGACGCGGATTCGCGAAACGAAACAAAAAACCGAACCGAGTATGCGGCCAATATCAAAAAATACTTTTTTTATTCGCGAATCGTGCGTGCCGTTTTCATATCGATTATTAAAAAAAAAAATACATACGTATATATTACACCGATCGAGCCTCGTCCAAAGCTGCAAGACGTCCGCGGAGGTCGGGTGAACGACGGAGATCCGCAGACGCGACGCAGTTGTTTTTCACTTGGTTCTCGAGTGATCACGAATTCCGGGCGATTGTAAATTGCGCCCACAGTGAACAGGTAGTGAAATAAATATAGTAAATTGCGCCCGGGACTTTTTTCTATCTATTTTGGATATAGTAAAATTGCTCCCATATAGTATGTAAATGACCTTTTATTCATTATTCCCGATTTTTTTTCATATTTATAATTTTATGGATAAAATAATTGAATTACAAACTGATATTTATATAAAAATTAACAGCATAAAAGAGCCTTATAAATATCAAAACACAGTTTCAAAAAAAAAAAATCCCAGTACTTAGAAAATATTATAGAGCGATATAAAAAAAAATGGTAGGGTTATATGTTATAAGGTTATATGTTGCTATTATAAGACCGATCATCACATATGGTTGTGAAGCTTGGACGACAACCAAACAAACAGAGAGGAAATTGAGGACTTTCGAGAACAGGGTGTTCAGGAAAATATGTGGGCCTATCATTGATGGAGATACAGGAAGTTGGCGAAGGAGATATAATGAAGAGTTGTACGATATGCTGAATCTCGCACCAGTAACAAGCTTCATTAAGGGCCAAAGGATTCAATGGCTAGGCCATGTAATGAGAAAAGGTGAGAATGAAACTGCTAGAGTAGCATTGGAGTGGAAACCACAAGGAAGAAGACCTAGAGGAAGACCTAGGAAAAGATGGATCGACGTGGTTGAGGAGGACCTAAAAACCCTAGGAGTTGAGGACTGGAGAGAGATAGTTCAGGATAGAGACAGGTGGCGAGGTGTAGTAATGGCGGCAAAAACTCTTAGAGAGTAGAATTGCCAGAAGAAGAAGATATAAAAAAAAAAAGAAATTAGCACGGCGGAATATATGAAATTGATGTCACATCGTTACAGTAAGAATTAAAAAGATATTTTTTTAAATAATAAAGTTTTATATTTTACATTTTATTGACGTAATTTATTATTCAATAATTAATTTTACTAATTCGCAATTGAAATTTTTAAAACAAAAAAAAAAATTTTGGACGATAGTGATAGCCGCCTCCTCGTGGTGTCCTCTGGATAATGCTAAATGGCTATCATAAAAATAATATTACTTAAAAATTATGTAGGTAATATTATTGGGCGCAATTTACTACATAAAATTTAACCCTAAAAATGTGTTGGGCGCAATTTACAACTTTTTCCCATTTTCGGGCGCAATTTACATCTGCCCACGATTTCGTAGGGGTACGATTGGAGTTTGCGGAATCCTTCCGACGCCACGTTCGGATGAGTGTAGTGCCGGGGTCGGCAACACGCGGCTCTTTCGATCTAAAGTTGCGGCTCTCCAGTTCCGTACACAAAAATCAATAATTTTATTATCAAAAATGACTTTATAACAAATTACTTTGTTTCAAAAATCTGAAGCAATATCGCGACGAAACCAATGCGATTATTGACACGAATTACTTGAGCATGTAACTACGAAAAAAACGAAGGATGAATAATTTGTCGAAAGATTCGAGCGATTCAAAACAAACGAAAACACGAATGAGATCGACATTGAATCGTTTGGAATTGATGCTGGTACGCTTCAAATGCGATTGCCGGATTTGAAAAGCAAAGACTTGTGGAGTGGCGAGTTCACAGAACTCAGAAGCGAGTCGGAAGAATCGGAGATTCAAAAATGCAAGCGCGTCGCACAGCACAAGTAGACAGCTCTAAAAGACATGTCGCGAGTAGGAGTATTCGACGTGTGGAACGGTCTTTCAGAATGCTACAGTGAAATCGAGTAGTCGGCATTTGTAGTGCTGGTGGTCTTTGGGTTAACACGTTAATGCGAGCAAGCGTTCTCTCGCGTTAATATGATAAAAATTAAAGCAATGAGCCAACTGAGAAATAAAAAATCTAGATTCGTCCCTTGAAACTTAAAACAACAAGTTATCAGCCAGATTTAACCGAACTTTCAAAAGGCAAGCAAAGCCAATGCTCCCATTGATGTAACTGTCTATTATCGAATAACTGTAGTTAATATTATTGGAATAATTATTTTTTTTTATTATAGCTAAAATATTCAAATATGTTTTATAATATACGAATACATATTATTTCGTGTTTAAAGTCGTTTATTTTAAAGTCGATAATCAAATATATATGTATATACGAGTATAAGCAAATACCATAATATTGAAACGAAAATTTTTAGTGGCTGTTAAAAACTGGGAAATTTTTATAAATTGTAACTTTTGCCTCTTCCTTCTCAAAAGGTTGCCGACAGTGGCGTATTTAGGCCGGGGCCACCGGGGCCCCAATATAGGTCCTAAGTTGAGAGGCCACAAGAGGATCTTAATTATTACATTAAAAAAAAACTCTGAACTTTTTTTTTTTTTTATATAATATTTATATTGAAACTAATTTAAAATACCAAAAAAAAAAAAATAATGTACAGCGATGGCGTTTATCGTTTTACAAACGTCGCTAGTTTTTCAAACGGGCAGTTAGTTTTAGACATTTTTATTTTTTGCCTTTAGAATCGCTATTTGACAATTAATATTCTTGTTATGATTTAATTTTTGTGATAAAGAGGGCCTTCGTCTCTTATTGGCCCTAGGGCCACCGAATTTCACGCTACGCCACTGGTTGCCGACCCCCGGTGTAGCGCGATTAGTTTCCGCGGTACCGGAAACCGCTGCAGAGGTCCCGATGTCGATCGACACCGTTTTTGTTGTTGTTCGCGCCGCAGCGGTCCGACGTCGGCCCGTTCCGGTGCGGAATCAGCCGTTTGTACTAAATATTTTTTTGTTTTTAATAACCAATCGCGAACGGCCATCCGAAACGGATAATCCGCTAAAACTGTGCACATCCACTCAGACCGCGTATCGATTTTCCGCGCCGAAGCAGGCGCGGCTCCAAGGGGCCGCGGCCCACTCCCAAGTCCGTATTTTTCTAAAAAAAAATTTATATTGTCTATTACACTAAAACTCTCCCCCGGTTTCTCTTCCATTGGTAAAGTAAGAACTTTTTTTTTTGGCTCATTATGACTTAGGCCCCACCCGACCAAGTCTCTGGAGCCGCCCCTGAGCCAAACCCTGTACGTCGCCGAATATATTTTTATTCAATTATTAAATAATAATAATAATAATAAACGTCGTTTCGACCGAACGGAACGCCGCGCGCGGTAAAGTGAGATGCGGCGTCCCGTGTGTCGTTTGGAATTGATGCTGGTACGCTTCAAATGCGATTGCCGGATTTGAAAAGCAAAGACTTGTGGAGTGGCGAGTTCACAGAACTCAGAATCGAGTCGGAAGAATCGGAGATTCAAAATGCAAGCGCGTCGCACAGCACAAGTAGACAGCTCTAAAGACATGTCGCGAGTAGGAGTATTCGACGTGTGGAACGGTCTTTCAGAATGCTACAGTGAAATCGAGTAGTCGGCATTTGTAGTGCTGGTGGTCTTTGGGTTAACACGTTAATGCGAGCAAGCGTTCTCTCGCGTTAATATGATAAAAATTAAAGCAATGAGCCAACTGAGAAATAAAAAATCTAGATTCGTCCCTTGAAACTTAAAACAACAAGTTATCAGCCAGATTTAACCGAACTTTCAAAGGCAAGCAAAGCCAATGCTCCCATTGATGTAACTGTCTATTATCGAATAACTGTAGTTAATATTATTGGAATAATTATTTTTTTATTATAGCTAAAATATTCAAATATGTTTTATAATATACGAATACATATTATTTCGTGTTTAAAGTCGTTTATTTTAAAGTCGATAATCAAATATATATGTATATACGAGTATAAGCAAATACCATAATATTGAAACGAAAATTTTTAGTGGCTGTTAAAAACTGGAAATTTTATAAATTGTAACTTTGCCTCTTCCTTCTCAAAAGGTTGCCGACAGTGGCGTATTTAGGCCAGGGGCCACCGGGGCCCAATATAGGTCCAAGTTGAGAGGCCACAAGAGGATCTTAATTATTACATTAAAAAAAACTCTGAACTTTTTTTTTTTTATATAATATTTATATTGAAACTAATTTAAAATACCAAAAAAATTAAATAAAATAATGTACAGCGATGGCGTTTATCATTTTACAGACGTCGCTAGTTTTTCAAACGGGCAGTTAGTTTTAAACATTTTTATTTTTTGCCTTTAGAATCGCTATTTGACAATTAATATTCTTGTTATGATTTAATTTTTGTGATAAAGAGGGCCTTCGTCTCTTATTGGCCCTAGGGCCACCGAATTTCACGCTACGCCACTGGTTGCCGACCCCCGGTGTAGCGCGATTAGTTTCCGCGGTACCGGAAACCGCTGCAGAGGTCCCGATGTCGATCGACACCGTTTTTGTTGTTGTTCGCGCCGCAGCGGTCCGACGTCGGCCCGTTCCGGTGCGGAATCAGCCGTTTGTACTAAATATTTTTTTGTTTTTAATAACCAATCGCGAACGGCCATCCGAAACGGATAATCCGCTAAAACTGTGCACATCCACTCAGACCGCGTATCGATTTTCCGCGCCGATTGGGGCCACTCCCAAGTCCGTATTTTTCTAAAAAAAATTTTTATTGTCTATTGCACTAAAACCGTAACTCCCCCCCCCCGGGTTTCTATTCCATTGGTAAAGTAAGAACTTTTTTTTTTTTGGCTCATTATGACTTAGGCCCCCACCCGACCAAGTGTCTGGAGCCGCCCCTGAGCCAAACCCTGTACGTCGCCGAATATATTTTTATTCAATTATTAAATAATAATAATAATAATAAACGTCGTTTCGACCGAACGGAACGCCGCGCGCGGTAAAGTGAGATGCGGCGTCCCGTGTGTGTGTGTAAAAAAAAAAAAAATAATAATATTTACAACCGGAGTCAATTAATATATTATTATATTATTGTGTACGGTACGCGCTGCTTGCAGTAAGGCGTGTGTGGCTGGAGGGCATTTCTCACGAGAACGGCCGCGGCGGCGGGCCCGTCGTAATATCGACGTCATTGTCGTCTTCGGCTCGAGCCGGTCCCAGCACACGCACACACATCGCGCGGTCGGTGGTAGTATCCACACACGTCGTATTATTATTATTATTATTATTATTATTATTATTATTATACACGCGTACTCGTTTACACACGTTATATTACATATTATATATATATATATATACGTGTATATATACGTTATTATTATTATTATTATTATTTTATACGACTTATTACACCGGCCGCGCGGCTGCCGCCTCCCGCGCGTCAAGATGATGTGTATATTAAATATATATATATATATATATAATAATAATAATAATATTATTATTATAATACACCGGGGCCGACCTACACGCGCGCAGTGCAGCTATGCACACACACGCACGCGCTCGTACAGCCGCCCGGAGCCCCGTCGGAACGGGTGGTGTTATTAAAACCATTAGCGGCGCGGTTACTCTTCGTGGCAGTCGCCACCTCCGGTGGTCGTCGCGGCACAACTCCGGAATATTATCGTGCGCGCGCGTTATATTCACGCGCACTGCGATCCGGTATTAATAATAATAATATTATTATTATTATTATTATTTTCCGTGTATATAATATATTATAATATACGCTTCCACCGCCCTGCTTTAACCGCGCGCGACTTAATAACGACAACGATAATAATACTATATTACGGTGAACCGGGCGCCCTGGCTTCTAGCCGGCTCCGTAGAACCCGGCTCCGTAGAACGCGTAGGACCCGTAGGATTTACTTTTGAAGTCACGTTTCTTGCGGGACGCCTGCAGTGCCTCTGTTCCGTGACTCGATAAGACCTGTTAACGACAATACTTTCGGTTCGTTAAGCTATCGAAACGGTTTATAACCTCCCAGAAAATTGTCGTTATACCTATCGATCTCTTATCGTTTCGGTGGACGTACACTTTGTAAGCGCGACGCGTCGATAGAGTCATTTACAGTATCACGAAATTGTCGATAACGAAATTCGATGCGTTTTTAAAATTTCGATAAGAAGCTCTTATCGAATTGATTTGTTAACGCGTTGTCGAGTTACAGAATACGTAGAGCTACAGGGCGCTGGGAGTCAACGAAGACAAAACGGTAACGTCCTGTATAGTATATTGTATATACAGGACGTATAGTAGTGATGGAGCCCCAGCAGCACGTACTCGTTCAGCGTTGCTAAAATGAATTTTAAAAAAATCGTTTTATCCCATTTTTTTTTTTTTGTTTTATTTATTTAAAAATAATTACATTTTAAGAGAGAGAGAGAAACTGCATTGCCCGATCGTGGACATTTAATTCGTACACCTATATCTGATGATTTGCCAGGTCTCCGTCAACCGAGCCGATGTCATGACGCTACGATTCTATTAGCCGATGATTTTTTTTCTTTCTCTTTACAAGCAGATAGCTTCTCCCGGCAGTCCCATGACTGTTTTTTTTTTACTTTTAGATTCCGAGCGCAACGAGGAACGTATTGGTTTTTAAATCGTCGGCTTTTTTTTTTTATGTCTGTACCGAAAAATTCTACCAGAAAAATCTTTACAGTCATACCAGCTGGTTTCCGGTAGCGAATCGCATCTAGAGTCGCAGATACTTTAGAGAGGTCATTTTTCGTTCTTCTCAAAAGCGCCTAAAGATATAACTGTGGAAAAACTACCGAAATTCGATGTAAAAACGCGATTTCGTCCGAATCGATTATTGTCGTTATTTCTTCGTCGTTTCGAAACTAATTAGTTACAGAAACTCGAAATATTCATCAAATATATGTGACTTTATGTTAAGTATATTAAAGAAAAAATATTTTCAAAAACTTTCTTTTAATTGTTTTACTATTTACATAACAATATTACGTATAGTTTTTGATAGGTATTTAATTCATGAAAAGTTTTTGTTGTACAGGCCAAAATATCGCACCGAAGCTCCGCGCCCAGAATCGTTTTATCGAATGCAACGATTCATCGTTGCTTTCAAATTTGTAATGATAACAATACACTCTAATGTTTTTATCCGAGTAATTCGCTTGAGCGACGTTCACAACACTCCGCGCTACCTTTTTTTCTAAAAATTATTTTTATTTGCGGAGAAAGCTTACGGTTGTGGTAAAACTCCGACCAAAATGAAATTAACCGATCGAGAAAAAAAAAAAAGACAAGACGAACAAAATGCCAGCTGTCGTTACCAAAATGATCATTTACCGGTTTGAGAAGGAAAAAACGATGCAGTATGCGAGTTCGTGTGAAAGCATGTTCCGTTTCTATAACCGTCGAGATTTAATAAAATTATTATAAGCAGCTACGTTCACACTGATAAAAATGTACGACGTCGTGCTTCGAATATAAAAACGTCTTAGAAGCATTAAAGCAACTATTAAAAAAAAAGAAAGAATTAGCTCAGTACGTGTGAAACTTATAGAATGGCCTGTTTTTTTTTTATTTAGTTCATCAAAAAATAAAATATATCACTGGGAGCAATCGCGCCTGTGGCCAGCACGCGTTATCTTTATTGTTGCGCATAAATACGCTATCTCTACACGTGTTGTTATCAAAAACTATGCTCACCGCAGTCCGCAATAATTGAAGGCGGCCGTGCTCGGTAGTATATAAGAATCTCAGACAACATAAGAGCAATACACTTGTATAAACGTGCACTTCACTTATGTAAAACGTTGCACGAGAGTCGTTTTAACTGCAAAAACCGGTGCAAAGATCGAGGCTGAACCATTCGAGAGTCAGAAATTTAAACGGATTTCAATCGAGTTATTTGCTTTTATGAGAGTTACCTTTTTTTCGTGATCAAACGAGTTTATACAAATATGGTTTATTATCGTTATCATTACTGTCACTTTATTACCGCGTGGACACTAAACGACGTGCGGTTTACAGCTGATAAAATCAAATACCATTGTAGCGTCGTTACGCGTGTTTATATAGTGTTGTCAACACATTATCATGGAAATATTGAAGAAGACCACGTCATTCGATTTTTTTTTTTACTTTTAACGATTTTAAAACTTTTTGCTAAATTAATAAGCAGTCATAAGGTATAATATAAACAACTTTTGAATAGCCTCGATAATAACAATACAGTAAAATACACGTATCGTATTATAATATTATTGAAATAATAAATTAATTACCGCCGTCATTGTGGTGTATAGTACGTTATCCTTATGAAAGTGATTTTTTTTTTTTTTTTTTATAAGGCTTCGAATTATTTTCGCATGATCTAAGCCATCCGGTAGTAGATCTATGTGATTTAATAAGTGACCGATCTTTGTCTTTCTTCGTATTCTAATTTAGCAGACTTGGGTAGTATTCCGAATACAGTATTCTGAATACAGTATTCCGAATACTTTTTAAAGCTCAAACATTTTAAATAGTGTCTACACGATATCTCATGTTATTTTTGTTTTCAACTATATTTAATAAAATAATAATGGTTTTTCCACTTTTGTCCCAGCAACGACGATTACATATTATGATGGTGTAATAAATAAGTGTCCACATTCTGTTAATTATTATCAATAAAATATCGAGAAAATGTTCATCTCATTTTAGATACATAGGTATATCCAAATATTTCCAAATCATTAAACTGGATTTCCCGCGAAAGCAATAATAATTTAAATAATTAAATATGAGTAACAACTAGCAGCAGTAGGTTAGGTACTGAAAACTAGTAAAAAAAAAAAGTATTCTAAAAGTATTTAGAATAATTTTTGTAAAGTATTCAGAATACGTAGAGAATACTATTTTCACGAAGTATTCGAATACATATTCTGAATACTTTTTACAAAGTATTCGGAACATGTATTCCAAATACTTTTAAAAAGTATTTTACCCAAGTCTGTAATTTAGAAACAATCGACAGACGACGATCGTTGAAAAAATAATATACAAACCGTACACGTACCGCGTGTTAATGAGTTTGAAATTTGTAGTTTAAATATTAATGAATTTTTTTTTTTTTTGGGGGCGGTGAGAGAGGGCCAGTTTCGTTATAAAATACCGGATATAAAGAGTAGAGAGCGCGCGGTTAGGAGATTATTTTCGTGAGGCAATTCGACGTTCGCGAGATTGATCATACACGCGTTTTTTGCGGTAATTCGGAAAAGAAAATTAGCTCTGAACACTTTTTCCATATACTAGCGTTTGAATGACATGCCGCTGATTTACCGCGAACGTTTTTAATAATTAATATTTATATTGAATTCGAAAAACACTATTATTACATAGGTGCAGCGTATACACATATAGTCCCTATAATGTTATAACGAACTGAAGTCAATTCCTCGGTACATTTCGGTCTTTCGAATGTCATAAATAATAATAGTTTTTTTTTTTTTTTTTTTAAACGTAATTCAACGCCCACTCCTGCGGCCCACCCAAAAAACAGTAGACTACCCAACGTGTGAAGAATATTAATTTTTTTTCTTTTTCTATACGCGTACGTCTATATAATTATATTATTATTATTATTATTATTTTAACATTCCGCGCGTACCTTTTGTTATACAAAAAGGAATTATCAATCGAAATCTGTATCGATTTTTGTAGTAGAGCTCGAATACAAATGACGGTTCATCGCGGAGCGTATTTTTTTTCTCCTTATACCGAAACGAACGCTCGCGTTTGGCAAATTAAAAAAAATTACCGTATTTATAAATTTCCCGTCGGTTTATCGCCGTATATTATTTTTTTTATTTTACTCGAAACAAATAATTCGGACGTAGGAATTGGCTGGCGTTTAAGCCACTGTACACAAACCAATCTCACGGTCCTGCATCTCGCATGTTTTCTCCGTATGCGAGTTCGTGTGAAAGCATGTTCCGTTTCTATAACCGTCGAGATTTAATAAAATTATTATAAGCAGCTACGTTCACACTGATAAAAATGTACGACGTCGTGCTTCGAATACAAAAACGTCTTAGAAACATTAAAGCAACTATTAAAAAAAAAAAAAGAAAGAATTAGCTCAGTACGTGTGAAACTTATAGAATGGCCTGTTTTTTTTTATTTAGTTCATCAAAAAATAAAAAATATCACTGGGAGCAATCGCGCCTGTGGCCAACACGCGTTATCGTTATTGTTGCGCATAAATACGCTATCTCTACACGTGTTGTTATCAAAAACTATGCTCACCGCAGTCCGCAATAATTGAAGGCGGCCGTGCTCGGTAGTATATAAGAATCTCAGACAACATAAGAGCAATACACTTGTATAAACGTACACTTCACTTATGTAAAACGTTGCACGAGAGTCGTTTTAACTGCAAAAACCGGTGCAAAGATCGAGGCTGAACCATTCGAGAGTCAGAAATTTAAACGGATTTCAATCGAGTTATTTGCTTTTATGAGAGTTACTTATTTTTCGTGATCAAACGAGTTTATACAAATATGGTTTATTATCGTTATCATTACTGTCACTTTATTACCGCGTGGACACTAAACGACGTGCGGTTTACAGCTGATAAAATCAAATACCATTGTAGCGTCGTTACGCGTGTTTATATAGTGTTGTCAACACATTATCATGGAAATATTGAAGAAGACCACGTCATTCGATTTTTTTTTTACTTTTAACGATTTTAAAACTTTTTGCTAAATTAATAAGCAGTCATAAGGTATAATATAAACAACTCTTTTGAATAGCCTCGATAATAACAATACAGTAAAATACACGTATCGTATTATAATATTATTGAAATAATAAATTAATTACCGCCGTCATTGTGGTGTATAGTACGTTATCCTTATGAAAGTGATTTTTTTTTTTTTTATAAGGCTTCGGATTATTTTCGCATGATCTAAGCCATCCGGTAGTAGATCTATGTGATTTAATAAGTGACCGATCTTTGTCTTTCTTCGTATTCGAATTTAGCAGACTTGGGTAGTATTCCGAATACAGTATTCGGAATACTGTATTCCGAATACTTTTAAGTATTCTGAATACTTTTAAATACTTTTTAAAGTATTCGAAACATATTTAAATATGTTTATATATATTCAATACTTTTAAGCTCAAACATTTTAAATAGTCTACGATATCTCATTTTTTTTGTTTTCAACTATATTTAATAAAATAATAATGGTTTTTCCACTTTTGTCCCAGCAACGACGATTACATATTATGATGGTGTAATAAATAAGTGTCCACATTCTGTTAATTATTATCAATAAAATATCGAGAAAATGTTCATCTCATTTTAGATACATAGGTATATCCAAATATTTCCAAATCATTAAACTGGATTTCCGCGAAAGCAATAATAATTTAAATAATTAAATATGAGTAACAACTAGCAGCAGTAGGTTAGGTACTGAAAACTAGTAAAAAAAAAAAGTATTCTAAAAGTATTTAGAATAATTTTTGTAAAGTATTCAGAATACGTAGAGAATACTATTTTCACGAAGTATTCGAATACATATTCTGAATACTTTTTACAAAGTATTCGGAACATGTATTCCAAATACTTTTAAAAAGTATTTTACCCAAGTCTGTAATTTAGAAACAATCGACAGACGACGATCGTTGAAAAAATAATATACAAACCGTACACGTACCGCGTGTTAATGAGTTTGAAATTTGTAGTTTAAATATTAATGAATTTTTTTTTTTTTAGGGGCGGTGAGAGAGGCCAGTTTCGTTATAAAATACCGGATATAAAGAGTAGAGAGCGCGCGGTTAGGAGATTATTTTCGTGAGGCAATTCGACGTTCGCGAGATTGATCATACACGCGTTTTTTGCGGTAATTCGGAAAAGAAAATTAGCTCTGAACACTTTTTCCATATACTAGCGTTTGAATGACATGCCGCTGATTTACCGCGAACGTTTTTAATAATTAATATTTATATTGAATTCGAAAAACACTATTATTACATAGGTGCAGCGTATACACATATAGTCCCTATAATGTTATAACGAACTGAAGTCAATTCCTCGGTACATTTCGGTCTTTCGAATGTCATAAATAATAATAGTTTTTTTTTTTTTAAACGTAATTCAACGCCCACTCCTGCGGCCCACCCAAAAAACAGTAGACTACCCAACGTGTGAAGAATATTAATTTTTTTTCTTTTTCTATACGCGTACGTCTATATAATTATATTATTATTATTATTATTTTAACATTCCGCGCGTACCTTTTGTTATACAAAAAGGAATTATCAATCGAAATCTGTATCGATTTTTGTAGTAGAGCTCGAATACAAATGACGGTTCATCGCGGAGCGTATTTTTTTTTTCTCCTTATACCGAAACGAACGCTCGCGTTTGGCAAATTAAAAAAAATTACCGTATTTATAAATTTCCCGTCGGTTTATCGCCGTATATATTTTTTTTATTTTACTCGAAACAAATAATTCGGACGTAGGAATTGGCTGGCGTTTAAACCACTGTACACAAACCAATCTCACGGTCCTGCATCTCGCATGTTTTCTCCCAATTACTTTCTATTCTCTTCCAGATCTCCTGTACACATCATCTTTTCTTCGCGTCGCTTCGATATTCCAACACAGCAGTGGTGGCGCCGGGTTATTATTCCAGGGCGGGCCAAAGGGAGGCCAACATATATTAGGGCGGGCACAGACGCAGTTATAATATTTGATTGTAACTGCATGGGTTTCGATGTCAATTTTAATATTTAAAATTTTTATAAAATTTCAGTGCGGGCCAGTGGACGGGCCAGGGACTTTTCAGGGAGGCCTTGGCCACTGCAACACAGACGCCCTCGTTCGTTTCTTCTCTTCTCACTGCAGCAGTGCGCCCGAACCTCCTGTGACCCTCCGCGCAGCTCGTCGTTATATATATATATTTTTTTTATTTTTGGTGTAATTTCCGCATTCTCTCTCTCTCTCTCTCTCTCTTCTGTAGACTATAAGTCATCTTTTTATTACAGTTCTTAGTCATTTTTTTTGGTCTCAAAGCTTCTTAGCATTGCAGTTCGTTATTAATCGATACGCGCGAACCTTGAACGTTGGATACCAACCGAAAAGTAAGGATTTCACGTTTTGTCGGAACATTTTTTTTCCATTTCGTCTCGCGTAGAACGTTGTTTATACGATCTTCGAATATTATTCGTTTAACCGGCTATTTATTTGAAATTTTTTTTCCGGCACTTGTACCCCCGAGTTCTCGTTCGATTTCAATCCTATTTTTTTTTTTTTGCAAACGACAGTACTCGTTGCTAACACACGACGATCATGTGCGTATATTGGGTGTGAATTTAGGGGGTGCTAGAATAACGTGTGGTATACACGCTATTTTTAATGGGAAAAAAAAAATTTTTTTATCCAAACAAGTAAACTACAATAATTTACAAATGATTGGTGAAACACTCGAAATAAATTACTCGGGAACACCGGAGGTGCTAGTTTAAAGTCTGGGCGTGCTCAGCACCCCCTAATACCCCCCCTATGTGCGCCTGTGACGACGATAATGGTTTGAATTTTCGAACGTACGAATTACGATGTATTCGAATTATATTACAAATACGTACGCGCAATGTACGTTAATAAATTTATGACTTGATTGTGTTCGTGATAATTTGATGAGAGTTAATGAACCTGAGAATATGGATGAACTAAAAAGCTCTGACGACTCGTGAGCAGCGTAAAAACTAACAGCGTTCCCGAACGAGTATCGGTCGAAATCGGTAAAACACGGAAAATTTAGGAATTCGTTACGGGGGATTAAAATGGGTCTTTTTCACTCCTCCCCCCCCCGTACCCCCCTCGTTCCCACGGGCCGTAAATAAGTTCTGGATCTGTTGGCCGACCAGAGACGTGTTTAGGAATTTGGCGGCCTCCGGGTGCTGAGGTTTTTTCGCCGCCCCACCCGAAAATTTTTTCACCGTTTTCGTTTTTACAATCTTTTTTTTTTTGGCTTATTTGGATTTTGGCGTGGTAGGCGGTGGTAAAAATTTGCGTTTGTACCGCCACAATACTTGAAAAGTAGTTCGGTGCCACTGAAAATAATAAATGCCGCCCGGGGCGATCGCCCCCCCCCCCCTCTAGCCCTCGCCCCCTAAATACGTCTCCGCTGGCCGCCGCTCCTTTAGTCCTGGCCCGTGCACCGGGCAACGTCGCTCCAGGAAAACGCCTTTGGTTCGAAGCGTTTTCGGTAGTGTGAGTGTACGCTTGTTTTCGTACGTATACACACAGGCCAGGGGCGGACTGGCCAGGGTGTGCTAGTGGTGCTGTAGCACACCGGGCCGGTTCAGTGCGTCAATATAATAGCGGTAATTGATTATTTCTAATAAAAAGATTGAACATTAACACAAGTTTTATTTTGTTCGCGGACTGGGCCACTGTGCTACTGTTCTACAGCACAGTAGGCCGCACGCCTCAATTTTGTTATAAAACAATTGCGTTTTTTTTTTTTGAAAATTTTTGTAATCGATTAAACGCGAATTTTTGTGTACGTTTGTTCTGATAAATCGCAAAACGTGCGATTTGTCTGCAAGTCAAGTCGAGTGAATTGCGAACGAGTATTTAGCAAGTTGAAAATTATTAAAAACCGCTTACGACCTATTCCATTATCCAACGAAAACTCGGGAACATTTCTTCTTATGTCCGTGGAAAAAGAATTAATAGAGGAAGCAGATGACTTTGACGGTATTTTAAATATAATTAAAAATGCATCTCCTACAATGTCCGAGTTGTTGTCGTCCTGACAAGTTTTGTATAAAATAATAAAGTATATAGGTAATATATAAAATATGTATACAGTAATGATTTTATTACGATTTATATATATATCCTTAATTTATAATACAACTTTCAAACAATACTTTCACGCTCGTGCAAATAAATGTATTTATTTTAATTTTAATATTTAATAAAAATGTATTGGTTTTAATATGAATATATAATAGCTGAGTACAGGAATAGTGTAGAAAAGTAATAAGGCATAGTGTCTACACCAGTTGGTTAGACGGACAAAGAAAATACGGGTGTCGCGTTTTCTTAAACAGAGCACACGGAGTGATTATGCCAAAGGCACCGGGATGTTGGTTTTCGGTAAACGTAACAGATAAGAATGTACAAAGGCGAGATTAAATAGTTTGCCTTTTGGATTGTAATTTAAAACTTCTGGCGAGAAACAAATTTCGGAGGGGGGTTTATATATAAGAAAAAATTAATGAGCAAAAAAAAAAGGTCTTTAAAACCGTTTTATACCTAAATTTTTTTATATTATATCTATATGGGCGGCCGCCTGCCTGAGAATAGTAGGCCGGTGTCCTCCCAGTCCGGGCCTGTTCGTGGACCTATTATTATACGATTTTTTTTTTGTTTTGCACCGATTAAAATTTCAGGGATATCGTTTATTCACTATTGTATTGTAATAAGGTAAATCGCGTTTTCAACGGTCCGAGACCAGCGGTGTATTTATGTATATAATCAATCGACAAATAGGTCGGTATAAAAATGAGTTTGGGACCGTTTGTGATTGTGGAATACTGGGCCGCACGCCTCCCAGTCCGCACCTGTAACACAGCGCACAAACCATCGGACCGGCGGCGTCTCGTAAAATGTCACCGGAGAATAATAGAATAAATTTGCCGTTTCACGATTCGTGACCTCTGCGTTGTTATACGATATTGCGCCGCGCAGAAAGACCGTTCCCTATAATTGAGACGCCGTACGCGTCGTGGGAGTAGGTGGTAGGTAACGCGCGCGTCGTCGTCGGCGGAGTTTATTATACCGCGCGCGCGGTTCCACATTTTGCCAATACGTACGTACGGGAGGAGAAATTAATGGAAATAATAATAATAATAAAAATAAATTTAATACACCGCCTGTACGATAATAATAATAATAATAATATATACGCAGTGTGTGTGTGTGTGTGTATTTTGTGTAAACGTTAAAATAGGAATTACCGCGATTTTTACGTTCTAGCGGAACGCGTTATTATTATTATTATTATTATAACATATTATAAAATCGGTTGCGCCAGCGCGCTGGAATGAGTGAGCGAGAGAGAGAGAGAGAACGTATTATTCTCTCATCTTGTGAGGTCTTCGCATGCGTATAATAACAGGTCGGTCGACGGAGGAACCAGCATGAGGCGTTGTGGGACGCCCTGAGGCCCACGGTGTATATATATATGTACATTCGGTAACCTCCCTCTTGACACCTCGGCTAATTCCCTCTATCATTAACCACCACCGACACCGCCGAACCGAGCCGAGCAACTGGTCACAGCGGTGTATTGCGTGCTGCGTGCACACACACACACACACACACAATCCTATCACCGGCCGACGGTTCTTCTTTTTGATACGCTTTCCGGATCACGAAATAAAATTAACACGTACGCGGCCGACACCGGCCACCGGCACCGACGTACGCGCAATGTACGTTAATAAATTTATGACTTGATTGTGTTCGTGATAATTTGATGAGAGTTAATGAACCTGAGAATATGGATGAACTAAAAAGCTCTGACGACTCGTGAGCAGCGTAAAAACTAAAAATATACCCGTTCCCGAACGAGTATCGGTCGAAATCGGTAAAACACGGAAAATTTAGGAATTCGTTACGGGGGATTAAAATGGGTCTTTTTCACTCCTCCCCCGGACCCCCTTCCTTCCCACGGGCCGTAAATAAGTTCTGGATCTGTTGGCCGCCCAGAGACGTGTTTAGGAATTTGGCGGCCTCCGGGTGCTGAGGTTTTTTCGCCGCCCCACCCGAAAATTTTTTCACCGTTTTCGTTTTACAATCTTTTTTTTTTTGGCTTATTTGGATTTTGGCGTGGTAGGTGGTGGTAAAAATTTGCGTTTGTACCGCCACAATAGCTTAAAAAGTAGTTCGGTGCCACTGAAAATAATAAATGCCGCCCGGGGCGATCGCCCCCCCTCTCTAGCCCTCGCCCCCTAAATACGTCTC